>CM066164.1:61962999-62650499 GCA_033629205.1 Lithocarpus polystachyus | reverse complement strand
TTTAACTTTAAATCAATTTTTTGGTCCCACAATAATGGACCAACCATAATTTATGTCCAAAGAGCAGTAAAATTCTTACAGGAATTTGACATTAGAAAGCTTAGAGAGAGAGGCTGGGATGGACCCAGTTAGGATATTGTGGTAAAGATCCAAGCTAACGAGGCTTCTCAATCCTCCAAGTTCCTTTGGTATGGGACCCGTCAAGTTATTCATGTACAGTTCCCTGCATAATAGTGAACAAAATACCAACCAGCTCAATTTTTATTAAATGCAGCACATACATCATGAACCATAGGAATTTAACACCAAATCCATTAATATGTAATCCAATTGGTGATGTTACATTGGTACTGACTGGCTGGTAGAGTAGGTGACAATATAAATATTCTTTCGTAGTTATAGTATCCAACAAACTTGTACATATAGCAGATCTTACAAGCTAATTATTTTGTTTCTATTTATTGGACCATTTAACACCCTCATTTTGAGTATAAAAAAAAAATTGTTATACCTACATTACTTTCCCAATAAATTTTAAGTGGTTAAAAGTTATCATTGGTTCTAATTTAAATTAATTAGTTAAATTACTTTTTTCCTTACGAGCTAGTAAAAATTTGCCACCTAAAATTTATTGTAAAAAAAAAAAAAAATGTGTTTGCATACTTTTTATTTTTATTTTTAAGTGTTGCCGAGGCAACCATCAGACTTTAAATTATCACTGGCAAATTAAAAATTTTCAACTTATATATAATTAATTATAAACCTTTTGGTTTGGTGAGAGTGTGATAGATATAAATATTATTAACTGGATAAAATTATAGTTGTACTTACAGATATTGAAGACGCTCGAGATTCCCCAGCTCGGGAACCAGACCGCCTGACAGCTTTGCATTACCTAGGTCACTGCACATATCATATTCTCAATTAAACTCTATGGATAAAGATTCCATATAAATTTATGATTCAAAGTTAAACATCTAGGACCTCGGACCAAAACTAAAAAAAAAAAAAAAAAAAAAAATCATACCACCAAAGTAAATATGACTTGAATTCCCAATGAGTAATTATTTAAAAAATATATATATATATTAATAAAATTCATTCTTTATGTTGCACAAAGGTGATGTTGGTGTCTTTCAAATTACTACTTACTGTGTTTTTAATACAAAATTTAGGAAGCGTATGAAAGTATATCACTATACTGCAAGCTCTGAAAGAGTAAAGTACTAGTAAAAATTGGCCTTTTCTAAAGCTCATAAACTTGCATATATGGAAAATATGGTCAAAGTCAAGAGTTCAAGTTGTCCTTTGTCTTTGCTAACGAATCAGACTAAGTTTTCACGGGTGAGAGCTATTAGCTTCAAGAGAAGGAAAGCAGTACATCCACATAAGGAGAAATAAATAATAATAAAAAATGATATTTTCCTTTATGACAATTCATACTACTTTTACATATACCATCATTTGAAATAAATACCAGCTTCTTTACAGCCAAATATAGTACTAGATTATTCATCAAAAAAAAAAAAAAAGTACTAGATACAAATTTAAGACATGTATTCAAAACTCAAAACAGCTAAAGAACCAGTCAAAATAATTAAATAAACAAAAGCTACAATCAACTAAACAAACATTGAAAAAAAAGAGTATAGGGAAAATATATGATTTACAGTCGGGTAACTCGGTTATCACTGTCGCAAGTAACGTGGAACCAAGTGCAGGGATCAACCAAAGTCGGATCCCAGCTCTCTAAAACACCATTTGGATCCTTCACAGATCTCCTCAACGCGTACAGAGCATCCCCTGTTGATTCAAAGCCATAAAAACCATTTAGAACTTATATATATGTAGCATAATAACCAAGAAAAAGTAGCTAGGTTCAATATAAATAAATCATTATGGAAAATACCCAGATTGTAAATTCTTTTTGTACCTTCTAAGTTTGCATTTGCAGGTGCTAAAAGGGTTGATAAGAGTAGAAAAGCAGCAAGAAGATGAAACATTGCCCTCATCTTCGATAGCAAACCTTGAAAGCTAGCTGTGGCTAAACCTTTGAGAAGAGCCTTAAAAGGGACTTCAAGGGTCAAGATTTTTATGAATAACACAGAGACTAAAACTCTCAAGAGCCTTATGGGACTTAGAGAGTCAAGATCCTTATGAATACAGTGTGTGTGTGTGTGTGTGTGTGTGAGAGAGAGAGAGAGAGAGAGAGAAAGAGAGAGAGAGTTGCCTCTTTCTTCTGAGCAAGGAGGCAAGGAATCAAAACTTTGGTGGGAGATTTATAGAGCCCATAAAACTAAAAGGACTGCTAGTTGTGTTGTGTACCCAAACCAAAACAACGGTTCCAATACTTTTAATATTATTGGTACGGGGGTGCCAAAGTTTTAATGAGGTGGGCAAAGTTGAATACATATTTTTTTTGTGCTGGGTATTGTCAATTTGTCATTGTTCTTATTATCTTATTATTTCGCTCTATAACGTGCACGTCCATATCATTAACGGGATGGGAAACTCTAGTGAGTAGAGTGAATAGTGATTGGGAAATTTTTTATATTTTTAGCTAAAGGACAAAATTTAGGGACACCTTAGTTTTGTTCATTAAATTTAATTAGTTACTTTGTACTTATAAATGCAATAAAAACTTTTTTTTTTTTTTTGAGGAACAATGTTATCTTTTTTTAAAGGTTTGATTAAGTAATTTATTTGTTAATACAATCATATGATTTAATTTATTTGTAGAATTTAATATATAATGCCTAAGAAATTATATCTAAGTTTTATTCTTTGGCTAAAATTCAATTTAGTGTTTTTGACTTATATTTCAATTATCAAATTAGTTCCTAACGTTTATTTTTTGTTTGGTCCATGTCAAAATGAGTTAACATGGTCTTTCCATCAAAATTTGTTAGTAAATGAAATCATTTGAATATATTTATTATTATTATTTAAAATAAACTCATCAAAGAATATGATCTATTAAATGATGCATCTTAAGAATATTTTCAGTTTAATTTTTAATTAAAAAAAAAGTTATAAACTACGTTATTTTTTAGCAAATTTGGATGGGTGGACTAGATTGACTCATTTTTACAAAGTGAGGGACCCAATTGACAAAATATTAAACATAGGTACTAATCTGACAATTGAAGTAAAGGTTAAGGGGCTAAATTGACTTTTAGTGTATAATTTTGTTCACAATTATTGTGTTAGCATGTTGTGATAAATGTTACCCTTCTTGACTTATATTCGATCAATAAAATTTTATCTCCTGAAATGATGTAATTTTGATATTTTCCAACTTCTAAAATTAAAAAGAAAAATTAATAAATAAATTAAGTGTTTTTTTTTTTTTACAAAACATAAATATCAATTTGGTCCTTAGACTTTTGATTTGAATAATTTTTTTTAGTTGAAAAAGTTGAACAATTAACCCCTCTCCTTGGTGCATATATATATATATATATATATATAGCATAATATTGGTGCATTTTTGTTGTTAATACATTGAGAGGGATGAGGGGAGGAGATTTGAACCCTAGATATCTTGAAAACACCAAGATTTGAATCAAAATATAAAGATAGTAGGTGGCGTGGTTTTGTACATGTTTTGGTTTTAAAAGGAAAATAATTTTTATATTTTAGAACTGTATTGCATACAGTTATTGAAAAGTTGAATGACGAAATTGAAAAATATCTAAACAATAGGAATGAATGTGAAAAAGGACTAAACTAATTAAATGGTATGATTTGTAATTAGATTAAGAAAATATTGCATTGCATGTCCATATTACATTATTTATTTGCTTTTTTTTTTTTAAATGACAATTCGATAATTGGAGAGTAAAAATTTGAATCCTAAATATCTCCTTTTAAAACACCAAGAAATATGAATAAGTTGAACTCCAAAACTCTAGACCACTATTTATTTGCTAACCATATTATTCTAATTTCTAAAGTATGAATCAACAGCTGAGCAATGCATGCAATACAACAAAATATTTATAAATCTTCTACTTTTTTTAATGCGAACATGTGAATTGTGTGTAATAAATAGCGCTATGGACACATTGATTGCGGTTTCATATGTGTGTGTATATATATATATATATATATATGAGATTAAATTCTATAATGATGGAGTGTAAAATTCATGTTTTACACCATCCAATTATGATTGTCACATCAGTATTTTACTTAAAATTCAATACATCCTACCACACATAATAACATTCAATAAATTTCCAATTTGGTTGGATTTATATATGGGTATTAGAATTGATTGAGTTTAATTGTGTTTATTTTTAAATATGTGATAAAATGATGTGTCATGTTGAGATTAGAGGGGTAAAACATGAGTTTTATACCATGTCCTTATAGAATTTAATCTCATATATATATATATAGCAAATAAAGACATTTTAGTCACCATTTCATATTAAAAAAGAAAAAAGAAAAGAGAGAGAGAGAGAGAGAGAGAGAGAGAGAGATTAACTTTTCTTATGGCTAGCGAAGCTACAGCCGTAAGCCTTGTCTATACTGTTTAAGAGGCGAGAGATTATTGTGTACTTTCGGAGTACCATAAATGAGTACTTCCTCCTCTCACATGAATGGTGGGTCTCACTAGTTAAATTTATGGTGGGATCCATTTTTTATGTGAGAGGAGAGAGTACACATTTATGGTACTATATAAGTACTTAATAATTTTCCTTAAGAGGCTATTAGACAACAAAGTCATGTTAGGTGGGACAAAAATTTCTGCTAGCAGAAAGAACTACAGGTAATGGCATGTGAAAAATAGGTAAAGATATCTTCTTACCTAGTTTATTATTTTCTTTATTTTTTAAAAACTAGTCCTAACTCCTATGGTGAAAATTTTATGAACTACTTCCAAAACATGCCCCTTTTTATGTTTTTATTTAATTGGTTAGAAAATGGTGATAAAAAATTTTATGGACTAACATTTTATAATTTACACTCGTAACTGATTTTTTTTTTTTTTTCCTTACATGATATTATTCTAATTCAATAGGCTTAAGGGTCCATAACTAATGTATTTGGTGCATAATAAAATTGGTATGAGCTGTGATCCCATATAAAAATGATAGTAATTTATCCCTTCATACTTACTAGAAGACAAGATATGAAAATGCATGGTTGTAAAAAAGAAAAAAAAATTGTATCACTTGCGTTGGTCATTTAATATGTTGTTTCAGGGAGCAGATTGTTTAGTAGTAAGTCTAGAAGAAAATATTTTCCTTTCTCAAATGAAATCCCACCCTCTTTGGCCATTTGTGCTTCTTTTTTTTTCTTAAAAAAAAAAATTTAAAAATTGCAGACAATGTAAGTAAGTAGGGGTTGCGTGCATTGAAAAGGGAATTTGGGTGGGAGAATCCAGACATATCCTTTGAACTCTTTTTTTTTTGGTCCAAAAATCTTTTGAACCCTGTCGGAGCCAAAACTGATAGATCAGAATAATTGAGAACCAGGCATCTGCAAACTGACACTTGCCCACTTTGACACATTTCAATGTTTTTCGTACCAATATTTATTTATTTATTTATTAATAAAGCATATAGAAATAAATAAATAAATTAGAGTCCAGACAAATCATAAAGTTGCACGGGCATTTGCGAATAATGTAGCTTGGATATTTGTGGCGGTCGGGCAGACATTATTTATCTATTGTCTCCCAATATAATTTTGTTCCTGTTCTGGCCGTTGATTTTAATATTAAGTTGATACACAGATTCGGTATTGAGAGGCCCAATTTTAAAGGAGCAAAATTCGAGTATCAATACAATAAGTCAACCAATTTGTATCGAGGGAATAGCTTGGAATCGGTCCAAAAAAAACTATTCCCATGCCAACCAGTATGCTAATGGTAGTAATTACCGGGCTAGCTGATCCACAACCACAATCTAATCTTATCTAATCCATTAAAGTGGGCTGCAAATTACAATTAAGATTAGATAAAACAGACTTTATACGTCACTTTAGGAAGCCAAGAAAATTTTTATACCATTGGATCACCATAAGTTTCAAATCAATATTCAAGAGTCTTATCAAGACAATACAATCAAATTTATCTCTAAAATTGTTAAGAGCCTGTAACTTAATTGATATATTCGTACGTGTAAAGTGCTTGAGATTTATAGAGAAAACAATTCGAGTCGCTTAGTTAGCAATATATGATAACTATCTTAAAAAAAATATAAAAAAAAAACTTTCTCGAAATCAAAATCAAAAAATCCTCAAGCTACAAAATAGGCGATAGGAATTAGATAGGAATTCAAATGTTTGTAATTTGATCTCATCATGTATAAGCCTAAAAATGTATTATAGATATTTGATTGCTCCACTCTCACTGAGAGTGAGAACATTTTCATTCATCCTAAATTTGTGCTAACGTTTTGACAAATACCTTCTACATAGAAGTAGAAATTAAAATGACAAATAAGTCTATAGACATAACATTTTTTACAATTATTGATATAATCTACAATCTTTGTGGGAGGATAAAGTTTAGCCCATACTAAACTTAGGCTGAGGACCACCAATCCTAGGCCCATCCACAAGCAGGAGGCTCGAGTTGGATTATGCCGTTGCATTCTCTATGGCATCTGAACAGACCTTATATGTCCCATAGGGATAAGGGTCATTAAATTGCCCACGGCCCACCGCCCAACCCAGAAATCCGATGGCCCACCGGGGTAATGGGCGGCCCAACCCGTTGTTATTGAGGCTTATGGGTAGCCCACTATGTTAAGAGTAAACTCAGAAAAGAAGACAAACAGACAAACAGAGTAAACCCAGAGGAATCCCAGAGGAATGCTCAATTGCCTAACGACTAATATTTAATGAAACGCTGCGTTTTATGATGGGTTCCAGTCACATTGATTAGTTTATTGATACGCTGCGTTTCATGCTTCTGGATTAGCTCATTAGATTAGTTAGTTGGGTAGTTGTTAACAGTTTGTTAGTTGTTGGTTAGTTCCTAATTTTTCTCCACATTATGCGGATCAATCCCGAATTTTCAGGGATCACTGATTGAGCAGTTACGGCTTGTAATATATATATATATACTGTACATCAAGGGCAATAAGAAAGTAAGAAGCATTTATTTCATTCTTCCAGAAATCTCTTTTCTTCTCTCATTTCTCTCTCTGAATTTCTTCTCTGTTTCTTTTCGTGTTCTTTGCTTCTCACAGTGTGTTCTAGTGTGAACACCATTGTTGCATTTCTTTCAAGTTTAGAAAGATTCCTTTTTTTTCATGGTATCAGAGCAGCAATCGATCTCAACAGCAATGGCAGATTCTACTTCAGCTTCACCCTCAACAACTGTGCCTTCAACTTCCACAACCATACCTTCAACTTCTTCATCCACCTCCATCAATCTCACGAATCAGCCTCTGTTATTACTCTCAAATATGTCGAACATGATGACAGTTAAGCTGGACTCCTCCAATTATATTGTTTGGAAGCATCAAATCTCCATGGTATTGGAAACGTACTCCATGTTTGAGCTTCTTGATGAAATTCCACTTGTTCCTGAGAAATTTCTCAAGGATTTATCTGGTACCATTACTTCAGTGCTCAATCCAGATTATCTCATCTGGAAATCAAAGGAAAAGGCACTTCTCACCTTCATTAGCTCAACCCTCACTCCTTCAGTTTTGGCTATAACTGTTGGATGTTCTTCAGCTCAAGAAGTCTGGAAGGTTCTTGAAAACAGATTTTCTTCAATCTCAAGGTCACATGTGATGAATCTAAAGGGTGAGCTGCATAATGTGAAGAAAGGATCTGATTCCGTCGATGCATATTTGCAGAAGATTAAGGTGATAAGGGACAAGCTTATGGCAGTAGGTGTATTCTTGGATGATGAAGAGCTGCTTCATGTGGCGATCAAAGGTCTTCCAAAGGAATTCAGTGCATTCAGGTCTGCAATTAGAACCAGAAGCACCAAATTAAGTTTTGATGAACTAGCTACTCTATTAAATGCAGAAGAGGAATCATTGAATGAAGGAATGGAGATCAAAGACTCCACTTTTGCTATGACTGTAAACACAGCACCAAGGTTCAACAACAACACTGGTGGTTACAATAATCACAACCAGTCTAATAATAGAGGGAGAGGACGAAATAACAATGGAAGAGGTAGAGGCAGAGGTCCTTCACCTAATCACTTCAATCAGTTTTCACAGTCTCATTTCTCACAATCTCAAGGTTCTAATGCTAGATCAGAAAGGCCAATTTGCCAGATTTGTGGTAAGGCAGGCCATCTTGCCTTAGACTGTTACCACAGGATGGATTATGCCTATCAAGGCAAGCATCCACCCACAAAACTAGCTGCAATGGCAACTTCTTCCAACTCAATGATGACTCAGGAGCAACCTTGGTTGGCAGATAGTGCAGCTACAGACCATGTCACTGCAAGTCTTAATCATTTGAGCTTCCCTAAGCCTTACACAGGTCAGGAGCATCTTACAGTTGGCAATGGTCAAAACTTGCCTATCACTCACATAGGTAACTCTCTAATCCCTGCTTCAAATACTTCTATTCAGCTTAGAAATGTGCTTAGAGTTCCCTCAATTGCTTCTAATCTTGCTTCAGTTCACAAACTTTGTCATGATAATAACTGTTGGTGTTATTTTGATGAAAACACCTTGCTCATTCAGGCCTTGGCCACGGGGAAAACTCTTTACAAGGGCAAGAGTGAAGGTGGTGTATACCCCATCTATCCTCACAAGGCCACTGATCTTTTACTTCCTAATAAACTGTGCAATTCAATTCGGCTCTCTCCTTCTAGTTGGCATCTTTGGCACAGCAGACTTGGCCATCCAAATTCTCAAGTTCTTAAGCTTTTGTTACAAAATAATGGATTGTCTTTCAATACTAGTGCTAATGTTGTCAATTCTTGTATTCACTGTCTTCATGGCAAAATGCACAGACTTCCATTTCCTAGTTCAAGATTTGTAGCTAATTCTCCCTTTGAACTTGTACATACTGATCTGTGGGGTCCTGCACCTCTTAATTCAATAAATGGCTACAAATATTATGTCATTTTCGTTGATCATTTTACTCGCTTCACATGGCTGTACTTACTCTCTGCTAAGTCTGAAGTTTACTCAAAATTTGTCATGTTTCATGCTATGATTAAAACACAATTTTCTTCAACTATTAAAACTCTTAGATCAGATGGTGGTGGTGAATACACTTCTAAATCTTTTGAATCTTTTCTTACTTCCAATGGGATTAATCATCAAATCTCTTGTCCCTACACTCCTCAACAGAATGGCTTGGTAGAGAGGAAACATAGACACCTAATTGAAACTACTATCACCTTACTATCTCAGGCTTCCTTGTCTTCTTCATACTGGTCTTTTGCTGTCCAATCAGCTGTGACATTAATCAATTTACTTCCTACTGCTACATTAGATTTCAATTCTCCTTGGCATAAGCTGTATGGTCAACAGCCTGATATTTCTTCTCTTAAAGTTTTTGGCTGTGCTTGCTACCCATTCCTTAGACCATATACCAAACACAAGCTTAATCATAGGACCACCGAGTGTATTTTCTTGGGTTATTCTTCTATTTCCAAAGGTTACTTATGTCTTGATTTGCTCACTCACACACTATACACTTGTAGACATGTTTTGTTCAATGAAGCCAAGTTTCCTTTTTCAACTACATCCTCTTCTACTTCAACCTCCCATACTCATACTCCTAATCCTAATGATTGGCTTTCTAATTTTCTCTATTTACACTCTTCTAATCAACCTTCTATCCTAGGGCCTTATTCTTCTACTATGTCTCATTCAACAAATCCAGATTCTACACTTTCTCCTCACACCTCTTCTAATTTTCCCTCATCAGATAGTGCTTCTATTCCTACACCTCAACCTGCCTCTATCACTCATTCAACACCTCCACATCCTCAAATTTCATCTATACCTACTCCTTCAGCTCCTCCACAGCCTATTCTCACTACATCTTCAAATTCAAATTCTCCTCCTGCTGATACTATTTTGACCATTGCACCTGTGAATATACATCCTATGACCACCAGATCAAAAAATGGTATCTCCAAGCCAAAATTGTGTTACAAGGCTGTAGTTGACTATACTCACAATGAGCCCCCAACATACAGAATTGCTTGTAAATTCCCTCAATGGGTTAAGGCCATGGATGAAGAATTTTCTGCTCTACAAAGACAGAAAACTTGGTCTCTTGTCCCTGCTGTTCCTGGTATTAATTTGGTCGGTTGTAAATGGGTGTATAAACTGAAATTACATAGTGATGGAACCATTGCTCGCTACAAAGCAAGATTGGTTGCTAAGGGCTTTCATCAACAAGCAGGTGTGGACTACACTGAAACATTTAGTCCAGTTGTGAAACCAGCAACTGTGAGACTTGTACTTTCCATTGCAGTAAGTTTTAGTTGGCCTCTCAGACAGTTGGATGTCTCCAATGCTTTCCTCCATGGTTTTCTAAAAGAGGAGGTGTATATGGAGCAACCACCAGGCTATATAGATCAACAATTTCCTCATCATGTTTGCAGATTACATAAATCGTTATATGGTTTGAAACAAGCCCCAAGGGCCTGGTTTGACAGATTTACATCTCAACTGTTGCATCTTGGATTTGAAGCCTCCATGGCAGATTCTTCATTATTTGTGTTTTCCTCCCATCAGACTCTCATTTATCTCCTTGTGTATGTTGATGATATTATAATCACAGGGAATTCCTCTTCACAAGTCTCCCATCTTGTCACTGCCCTTAGTAAGACTTTTGAGCTTAAAGATTTGGGTGCTCTTTCTTATTTTTTAGGCATTCAAATAGTGCCTTCCAGATTTGGTATTACTTTATGCCAATCCAAGTATGCTTCTGATGTGCTTCATAGATTCAAGATGGAAAATTCTAAGCCTACGAAGACCCCTTGTTGTCCAAATGTGCGTCTCACTCCTTTTGACGGCTCTGTTTTGCCTGATCCTACTGAATTTAGAAGTATGGTGGGTGCTCTACAATACTTGACCTTCACACGCCCTGATTTGGCCTTTAGTGTTCATCAACTTTGTCAATTTATGCATCATCCAACTACTTCTCATTTAGAGGCACCCAAGCGTGTTCTTCGTTATGTGAGGGGTACTTTACATCTTGGGGTTCATTTTGCTCCTGGTCCACTTACTTTCTCTGCCTTCTCTGATGCTGATTGGGCTGGCGACCCAACTGACAGAAAATCTACAACTGGACTGTTGGTTTTTCTTGGCTCAAGTCCAATTTCTTGGTCTTCCAAGAAACAATCCACTGTTTCTCGTTCTTCTACAGAGGCAGAGTATCGTGCCTTAGCTTCCACAGCTGCGGAATTAGCTTGGCTGCGCACTCTGTTTAAGGACCTTAAGCTCTTCCTTCCTCATGTTCCCATTCTTTGGTGTGATAACAACTCTGCTATTGCTTTGGCCTCTAATCCAGTATTTCATTCAAGAACCAAGCACATCGAGGTGGACTATCATTATGTGCGAGGTTGTGTTCTCCGCAACACTTTAGGCATCAAATTCATCTCTGGCCGTGACAATTTTGCTGATATTTTCACCAAACCTTTGCCTGGCCCTTCTTTTCTAGGTCTGCGTTGCAAACTCTTGGCTGACACTGCCTCGAGTTTGAGGGGGGATGTTAAGAGTAAACTCAGAAAAGAAGACAAACAGAAAAACAGAGTAAACCCAGAGGAATCCCAGAGAAATGCTCAATTGCCTAACGACTAATATTTAATGAAACGCTGCGTTTTATGATGGGTTCCAGTCACATTGATTAGTTTATTGATACGCTGCGTTTCATGCTTCTGGATTAGCTCATTAGATTAGTTAGTTGGGTAGTTGTTAACAGTTTGTTAGTTGTTGGTTAGTTCCTAATTTTTCTCCACATTATGCGGATCAATCCCGAATTTTCAGGGATCACTGATTGAGCAGTTACGGCTTGTAATATATATATATATATATACTGTACATCAAGGGCAATAAGAAAGTAAGAAGCATTTATTTCATTCTTCCAGAAATCTCTTTTCTTCTCTCATTTCTCTCTCTGAATTTCTTCTCTGTTTCTTTTCGTGTTCTTTGCTTCTCACAGTGTGTTCTAGTGTGAACACCATTGTTGCATTTCTTTCAAGTTTAGAAAGATTCCTTTTTTTTCACACTAGCCCAGTGGATCAAGTTGTGGGTTAGTTTTTATGCCCATGGGTACTTAGTGGGCTAGCCTAGTAGCTCAACCCATTGCCCAACCCATTGGCCTAACCCGTTGGCCTAGCCCAATAACTCATGATTCATAACAAAAATATATAAGAAGTGTATGAATGATTGATTTTGAGATATTATAGAGGAATTTCTTAAGAGAACTCTCTCAACCATTAAGATACTCAAAGTAATTGTGCTAAACTTAGTTTATTAAATATATATTTTTCTAGTAGTCTAACAAATTTGAATTAACCATTTGGCATTTTTTTTTATTAAAGATAAAAATAAAAAACTATTTAAAACCTTAATAAATAAAAAAAAGGTTTATTCCATCAACAAAGCAAAAAATTAAATAGATTTGACTGTAAAAAAATTTGTAATTAAGTATTAAATTCTTTAATGCTTTCCTTTAAAAAAATAGATTGATTATTCCCTTATAAAAAATTGATTCTTTCCTTATAAAAATAATAAAATAATATGCTAACACAAACCTATGGGTAGGCCATTAGGCCTAACCCGATAGCCCAGCTCGCTAAAGACAATGGGCATTGCCCATGGGCAGGGTTATGGGCTGAGGTTTCCTCTTTCGACCCAGTCCGACCTTGTCCGTTAACTAGTTAATAACCTATTATGCCTAGTCTATTGTGCCCATGGGCTAAGTAAAAATGGGCCAGGTTGGCCCGACCTGGCCCATTGACGACTCTTACATAGGGAAGGGAAACAATGTCTTGGGAAAGTTTCCCAGCTGAGTACGAGATTCGGCGTCAGGCTTAAGTTATTAGGAAATCATTTCAGTAGCAGAACAATGGGTCCCACTCCTTGGCATAAGATTCGACACGTTGGAATAGTAGCCTAGACCTAAAGGGCCACCTAGGCACTGTGATAGGAGGGACCCACATGTAAGCAGAATATTTTCTTATTATTACGGGTCTACTAATAGAGGGTATAAAAAAGAAGGACAGGGCTGGTGAAGGTGGTTGGAACATTTTGAGGGGAGAGAAACACGAGAAAAGGAGAGAAAAATATCCACTAATATTTGGGGAATGTGGCCTAGCTTGGGACGCCTAAGGGGTACTTTAGCTATTTGAAATCCTCCTTGGGTAGTCATATCTTTAGCAACAAACTACCTCACCATTTATTACCACCGTCTTCTAGCGAAACCATTTTTTTTTTT
Source organism: Lithocarpus polystachyus (assembly GCA_033629205.1). Taxonomy (NCBI): domain Eukaryota; kingdom Viridiplantae; phylum Streptophyta; class Magnoliopsida; order Fagales; family Fagaceae; genus Lithocarpus; species Lithocarpus polystachyus. The sequence continues at coordinate 62,637,101 of CM066164.1, read as the reverse complement.
TTTTTTTTTTTTTTTGAATCTTTCATTGTGGGCTATATCTTTTAGCAACATACAAATTAATTGGGGTACAGGTCTAACGAACCCAAAGTTGTTGTGAATAGCATCACCACAATTTTTATTTTTTTCAATGAAAAGTTTCTAAAAACATTTCTAAAACTAAGGGCTTGTTTGGTATGTGATTTCAAACAACGTTTTCAATATTTAAACACTAAAAACTGTGGTTCTAAAAAAAAGTGCGTTTGGTAAGAGTTTTTTTTAGTGGTGTTTGAGTTACGTTACTTATTTTAGTATGTTTAAATACTGAATTTAGAAAACTCCTCTTACCAGTTTTCAGTTTTCAAACAAAGTTGCTCAATGAATCTTTTGTAAATATGTTGAAAACTATGGATCCATTTGATTAGATAACACATAAAGCTTTTTCCTTCAATTTTAATCAAGGGTCTACATATACCAAACACACAATTATATTTTTTCATACACTAAAACATGTTATTTGATACATAGTATCAAATACATTTTTTATTTCATAAATATTATAAATTCGTGTTTTTACAACCCTTTTTAAATCGTAATTTTTACATCATTTTAATTAAACACCCCTAATTTCCTTTCTATAGGAAAAAGTTAAAACCATTAACTTTTCCCTATTTTTGAAATAATGCGCTGAGCGCAATATTGCACTACAAAAACAGTGAATCCGAACTGAAGAGGAAGGAAATTTCCAAATTAACTGCGCAATAAATGGACATATTGGTAGTGTAGCTAATGATGGATGAGGACCATTAGTAATAGAAAGTAGAGTGGTAATTGCTTTGCCGGCATGTGAAATGAGAGACTCGTCTTTTAACGAATGGTTTTATTGTTTTTGTTGGGGGTCCTCATCTTAGTTTTGACTTCATCATTCAAAGGCGAAGGCAATGGCAAAGGGCCAAAGGCAAAGGAGTAGGGCTTAGTTGGACTTGGTGCATTGTGCATGTTTGTAGTGGGAGTGGGACACTTACGCAGAGCACCTTTGTAATCTTACATTATGATTAACTTCATCTCCTTAAAAGAAGTGACTTGACTAAGCCGAAAGCACTTGACACTACACCAGCTTCCTTCTCATTTGTCATTTCCTCTCAATTAATGTATCATTAAATTGGAAAAAAAGGTTGGAAGAAACACTCTAAAAAGGCCTTCTTCTTCTTCTTCTTCTTCTTCTTCAAAGATTAAAAAACAAAAGCTTTCTCTACGGATCATTGAGTGTATAATAACAACCTCACGAATTTCTCTAAGGTCCCATCCCCACAGTAAAAAACATAAAAAGGGAGTTTCGTTGACCATTAATGACCACTTTGTAAAACATTTACTCTGTCAACACATAGACCGTGAGAATCAATCCAACCAAATCTTCGATTTTCAACAGGTATAGCCGTATAGGCGCGTCAAAATCTTTTTAACTAGAGAAAAGTTAACGGATGTTTAGATTATTTATTTATATTTAATTTTTGGGGCTTGTTTTTGAGAAATAAACGCACGTTAAAAAAAGAGTGAAATGAGTTCTAAAATTAATTTCTTACACAAAAGTATATTATAAATTTTATTTTTTATTCAAAAGTTATAGTAACTTTTAAGGGATGATATGACAAATTATACAATTCATAATACTATTTTTTAAACAATGTGAGATAATTACTTATTTTTTTAGAAACTTTTTATGAAAAAAAAAAAATAGTAATTGATTTTTTTAATGGTTTCTTATATTTTCTATAAAAGTGGTATCTAAATTTTCTTAATATAATCTATTAACAAATACTCTAAGAACATTTATTAACCAAACTCTTTTAATAATTGTTGAGATTGTAGGTTAGTAATAGTATTAAATAAAAGTGATGTTAATAGTAATTCTATATGATGACGATTTTTCTTTAATCATTGTTTGTCATATAATTAATTGTGAAAAAAAGGGAAGAAAATTAATGTATTCCTAGCACCATTCATCAAGCTTTTCTGGGTTCAACAAGATTTTATTCTCAAGCACTTAATTTTGGACAAGGAAACCTCTTTTCCAATTCGATTCCATATAGGGTCATATTTTCATATATTCTTTCTGATCAAAGAGTCCTCCAAACCTTCCACTTATAAAAAGCGAAAAAGAAAAAGAAAAAGAAAAATAAAATCAAAGAGGCAGCATATTTTATCCAAAAGGAGTTTTGAGTGGCAAGGTTTGCTGTGGGCTCATGATCACCATGATAAGATTGGAAAAAGGAAGAACAAGAGTCAAAAGATCTTTTTGTTTGAATAATGCAAACTGGCCAATATGTTAACAAAAAAGGCCAACAATTTCCCACTACTTTTCCCTCCACAGTGAGATTCAATTTGTTTTCAAAGCTACACCTAAAGTAACTTTGCTAGTTTGCTAGTTGTCTGGGGCCCTTATATTCACTTTGAAAAATATTTTTCCTATATCCATGGACATTCATAAACAATGGAATCACACCATTATGTGGATCAATCAGATAAGGAAATCAAACGTTTTGCTATGATTTTGCCCTTCAACTATTATAAGGCTCTCCAGAGAGGTAACCATCATTCAGTCCACAAGTTTTGGGCTTAGCCTAATATTACACTTATCATAAGTTGATACGAAAAGTGAGCCCATGCAAACGATACGAACTTCCTACATTAACCAATCACGGCCGAAAAACACTAAATAAGAATTAGAGGTGTTACGTCGACAATATTTTTACAATAAATCGTAGGTGATTGGTTGCTATTGGTTCAAATTTGAACCTAACTCTAAAATTATTTTTTTGCCCCAACAATAATAACCAGTAATAACCCGCCACTTAAGATTTATTATAAAAATGTTGTGAAAATATTGTGAACATATTATTTCTTAAATATGAATAGATCAATGTTGGCCTTGCAAAAATTACGGGGAGGGAAGGTATTTTATTAGAGATTAAAAAAAAAAAATTATGTTATGGACATAATAATTTGGGGCCAAAAAAGAAAAGAAGTATATAACTTTATATAGATTTATTGAAAAAAAAAATTTCTCAAAAAAGAAAAGAAAAGAAGATTTATTGAAAAAAAAATAATGGCCTTCAATGCAAAACAGAAACGTAGAGGTTTATTGCCATGATTTATTGGGCTTCAGAAATTCCAAATTTATTTAAAAGCCGCACGGCATTGTAATCCAAATCCTCATTTACTTCGGAGCCCGATCTTGTATTATTTCAGTAACTGCAAACCCTACAACCCACGAATTGGATATAGGATTAAAATGTGAATTACAAAGAAAAGGTGATAAGAAAATGGAAAATTATTGTGTGTACCAGTTGTGTTTGTATGGTGGACAGTCCCTACCAGCTGATTGTCGGATACATTCCTGATAAAAACATAGTATTCCAATTACCATTAGAAAAAGGAGGACCATGGTACACAATTAATTAAAAACTTTCATCTAATATTCATTCAAAAAATAGAGAAAAGAATGAAAGTTCTCCAGTGAAAATTCATTTGACTCGAGTAAAATAACATCAAAGTATCTATGATGTTTTTGTTGGGTTATTTGCCGAGCTTATATAGGATAAATGACAAAGTTTTTCTCTAACCTAATTTGAAATAATTTTTTCTAATCCATTATGTAACGACTTATAAAACAATTTATGTTTGTTATTTAAATAAGTCACATAACTTATTAAATAAGTCATATGACTTAAAGTACTTGTAGCTAATTTTATCAATTATAACATAGTGGTTTCGAGAAATTTTTTTCGAAACAGGTTTAGAGTTAAAACTTTTCCTAGACATAAACATCATATAATTGTCAACTTTTTTTATAAAAGTGAAAATAGATGTAAATGATTAGAATGGAAATATCAAATTCAAGCTAACAAAAAATTGGAATAATACAGAATGAGTTAACTCACAAAATATGCAAATTCCCATAGCGAACAAGTTGAAAGACCTCTAATGGTATTGTGCCACTAAACTCGTTACTTTGCAATCTCCTGCGAACAAAAGAAAATCATAGTTTAAGACAAAATTCCTCTAATTCACCCCCTGGTCTTTTATCTAAGCAGTTGAAACTTTAAAGGAAATTTGATAAGTACTTACAAAAACCTTAAGGATGCCAAGTTTCCAAGCTAGAGATGTTGGGATATCCCCAGAAAGTTGATTCTGATAGAGGTCCAAGCTAATCAGTTTCGTTAGGTTACCAATTTCACTTGGAATGACTCTGGTAAGGTTATTGCCTAATAACTCCCTAACAGTAAATTAGCATGATATATCATAACCAAGATATTAAGTCAGGTAGTGATATGCATATCATCATGTATAATTTATTTGGTTTTAGTATTAACCCACATGGTTCAACTTAAGTATCATTTTGGAACCAGCCCAATAGAATTATAGATCGAACTATAAGACTACAACAAAAAGTATAAAGATAATTTTCTTTTATATTTCACTTTTCGTGAAATATTCTCCAATAAAGCTTCTTTGATAATCAAACACAATGGAAGTGAATATGAACTTACAAATATTGAAATTAGCTAATCTTCCAAGCTGAGGAACATGTTGTCCCGAAAGTCCAGCATTGCTAAGGTCCCTGCGATTGTTAAACATCTAATCCAATTTAGTAAAGAAATTACCGAGCGACAAAATGTCATAAAAGAAGGATAGAAGATTTGTATTCTGCCAGTAGGCTACTTGGTGAAATAAACAGAAGACGGTAAAGAGAAGAATGCTTACACCCTTATGACGCTATTATAGTTATTGCAAGTAACGTGAAACCAAGTGCATGGATTGAGCAATGTTGGATCCCATCTCTGAAGGACGTTGTGAGGATCTGCCAAATTGGTTTTCAACGCATAAAGAGCATCCCCTGTTGATGAAGCAAATTAACTTTCTACTTTCTATAAAAGCAAAAATGATTTTATTTCACAGTTATATCATATGGCACCAAATACCAACCTCTATAAGAGGGCCTCAAGGTTAATAATTTATTTTTATTATTAAATAACATGATTTTCCTGATATTGCTTCATAAAAATTTCCCATTTCGAAAATTGGAGAGTCAACAAAATTTTCAGGAAATCTGAAACAAAAGTATAAATAATTTCCATACCTTCCGAGTTGCAATCTACAGATGCAATAGCAACAGCAAATACCAAACAAACCAAAAATCGAGTAACCATCACGTAGGAGTTATATCTAAGCAACGTTATAGAAATAATATCGAATAGCTTTTCTGTTCACTTATGTAAATAAGCTTGTGCTTGATCAATGGAGCAATTAATACAGTGATGTGCTTAAGATTTAGTCTCTGTATTTTTAAAGAAGGATTAAGATTTATTCAAGTCAATGTACAAACTTGCCAGCCAGGATTGACAAAGATGAATATATATATATATATATATATATTTTTTTTTGAGAAGAAAAAAGATGAATATATTAATAGGTAAGTCCATATATACTCCATAGGTAAGTCCGAATTTTTTTTTTTTTTGTTCCTGGTTTGAAGAAAAAGAACTCGTCATTTTCAGTTCCAAACTAGTACTTCCGTTCTAGTACTTCCAAGCACAGAATATGCTGCAGGATTTTGAGGGAGTTTACCAGCCCATTGATTTATGAAGGCTTTTGGTTCCGCAGTGTTACATTACATTGCAATGTCATATTTTCTGAATCTTAGATTCATGAAATATCATTAAATAATATTCTTTAGCGTTAGGTATACTAGTAAGTACAGTTTTTATAGTATTAAATAGTAATGATAAGATTGAACGATTAATATAACATATTTCTTAAAGAATTTTATTACATGGAGAATTTTAAATCTCAATATTTCACTAACAAACTAAAAAAAAAAAAAAATGATGCAAACAAAACAAAATCCCTCTCCTACCAAACTCCATCTTTCTAGAATCATCCTCTTTTTTTTTCTTTTTTTTTTTTTTTTTTTTTTTAACTTTTTGGTTATCTTTGTCATCTTCGACAAGTTAAAATCTTTAAATCGTCATTTTTTTAGTAGGATTCTAATCGTCATATTGATAAATCAGTTGGGGGCAAGGTATGTTTGCATCTTTTTGCTCCTCTTTCTAAACACTGACAAAAATGATTTTTTGCGTACATAATTGTTTATGATCCAGATATGAGCTTCTACGTTCACTTTATTTGATTATTTGTTTATTTTATGGGTTTGGAGATTGTTGGCTGCAAATTACAATGTCAATGATGATTTTGCTTCAAATTCAATAAAATATCAAATTGTAATTGTGGGGGTTGTTTTATCCGAGGACAAATTAATCTTCACAACAATTATGTTGGGAACGGAAAAATAAGTTTACAATGGGATAACTAAGGAAAAAAACCTAGAAACCAAAGCATAAAAAGATTCTGATAATAATTCAACAAGAGCAAAATTAAGGAGATCCGAAGTTATTGTTAGGGCTTCTTGAATCACTATGGAACTTAAAATACTCACCAAATTCTCACTATTCTCCTAATAGTTTTTTTAAACCCCCTTTAATTGGGGGTAAGGTCCTATTTATAGTGGTGAAGTTTTCCATTCAGTGGGATGTGATGACGGAGGTAAGGTGGTGGCTGTCCCATCAAGTGTCTCCTCCTCCCTTTTGCGGATCTGAGTGAGATTTTGGGTCTGTGATATTGTTCAGGCTGATCATTCTACAATTAAAGTGGAGGTCACTGTTGCCCCATTTTGACGTTGCCTTCTGTGACTCGTTGACAGTCCCTCGTAATTTTTGCCGTACCTTGGGAAGCATTCTTAACAAATAATGGAATTTCTCTCAGTGTAGTCATTATGAAACTTAAATTATACAAAATTTAATAAATTTTTTTTTTATTTATTGACAACAAAAGCAAAAAAACAAAACACCGAAATATATGAAGTCTTACAATTTTATTTTATGAGTTTTTTTTATTATTTTGAAATTGTTGCATGATAGTCTCATTATTAATGATACAAGGTATATATTTTTCAAAATTTTAATTCAATAATAATTTTTTTGGGTTTTTCCTTTTTGTTTGTAAGGTTTTAATATATTGTTAAAAGGACATAAGTTTAAGAACAAAGTTTAGCTACAAACTTAGTTGTATCTTTATACTAAATAAATTAAAATGGCTACTGTAAGGGCACGACTTGGTCTCAAAACTCAAATGGAGGGTCAACGGCCCAAAGAGACCAAAACAATAAATTTTTTAGAGAGTGGGCTTGAAGATGAACTTTCCATGAATTGAGTGGACAGTGATCATAGTAGGTTAGTTGTTATTGGAAAGAATAAAACAAACAGTTTTATGCAAGAAAAGTTCTCCTAGGCCAAGTTCAAGGATGGATTGTTCTTATATATTTCTCCTAAACTCATACAAAATTATAATTCTTGAGAATATAGTCAATCTTTCTTCGATTTTATTTTTTCTATTGTAATGGCGTTTTTCCCCTTTATATTCTTCTTCCTTCTTTCGTCTCAACCCTCCACGTGTATATTAGATTGCTGGTTTTGATACTTGTCCTATCAGCACCTTTTTGAAATCTTTGGGAGTAGCTGTATGGCTGAAAGTTACTGTTTAGGTATCACCTCCACATTAATGCGGCCAGGGGGTTAGATGCAGAGCATTCAATGTAGCGGTAGTAGCTTTCTTTTCAGATATTTCCTAACTCTCTTTTGTCCCATCCTTCTCTGGTATTTATCCTTTCAAGAATGATTGCTCGTTGCTCTATTCTTGATGGATGGTCGGACCATTTGACCTCTACTCTGCTTGGCCGAGGAGGTTGTGAGAGACCGCGCCCCCGGCCCACCTTTTTTAGGTGTGGTGTGTTGGGCCAAACCCACGTGAATGGGTAGAGTCGTGTTATTGCCTCTCAAAATGGAAGTTTGACTAGTTATATTTTCCCCTTTAGATTAAGGGTTTTACAATGGAGTCGCCACTTATTTAATTATTGGAATAAATAAGAAAACCAAAATTAAAAAATTCCTCATTTTATTTATTTGAAATTGAATTTACATTGATCATAAGAAAATTACATGGCTTTGGTCCTAGATACAATCTAAGATAAAGAACATGGCTTTGTTTCCTAATTACACTCTAGAAATTGAAAATTACATGGATAAGCCTTGGTCTACTAACCCTTGATCTAAGCTCGGAGGCTATGTTACAAGGTGGGAAGGTGTTAGGCACCCACCTTGCCCGGTGAAACCGGTCTTCTAGACTATGGTGGCCAACGTTCATATCACATCATCCAATATGTCAAGCAATCAATTTGAATTTAAAGTGTGTGCATGTGATAAACCCTAATTCAATTTATTAAGCATTGCATTTGGATTGAAAAATAAATTCTAGTGTATGTGTGTGAATGGTGATAACCTAGATTCAAGGATTTGAAAGAACTATGAAACAAACATATTTTTCATATTTTTTATGTGAATTTAAGATCAAAACTAGTGTTTATGCATGAACATGTGATGAATAACCAAGAACATATAAGAACAATTAAGAGCATTCAAACATATTCAAAGGAATTTAAATGATTATTATCATGCTTTAATCTTAAACTTTCATCATGGCAACACAAAAAACAATTAGGGAAAGAGATTATACCTTCATGTAAGATCTATATGGAGGATGAGGAGACTCTTGAGGGAGGTCCTAAGGGTGGATGAAAAGAAGAGTTAGGAGAGGAAGAGTGAGTCTCACTCAATACCTTGAGTCTTAAGAAGACCAAGATATGACAAGACTACTCAACTTCCTCGAACTCAAGAGAGGAGAAGAGAAGGGGTTTTTCGTTTTTTTTCTTGGAATGAAGGAGGGGAGGGTTTATATGGTAGTGGTGGAGGAAATATGAATGGAAGGCCATTAATGAGGGTTGACAAAGAATCATGAACCTAGACCTCATTTTAGCCTTTGGGGAAATCTGGTGCATTAAATGGAAAGATTGGTAGGAGTGAGGAGCAAGCCAAAATTCGGTTTTCCCGTAGCTGCTGTAACAGCCTATGGAGCCAACTTCAAAAAATCATATCTGACTCAATTCTGATCGGAATTGTTTCGTTCTTGTGCTCAAATTGAAGCCCCGGATGTCTTGTTTCTGGGAAAATTAACCTCATTCACAGATTCAAAATATTCTGAGAGATATTGATGAAATGGTGAGCAGAGGTCATTTGTTAGAAAATGGTTTCAGCACAATTAACATTAATAGGTCCCAAATTAGCTCCTAATTAACATTAAATGGCTTCAATCACTCCCATTTCAGACTTAATTGGTCCCAAATTTACTCTAACTAAAAGATAATTGCACAAATTACTCATTGAATAATTAATGCTTAACTATCTAATTAATTAGGTATGTACAACCTTACCATAAAATGTAGTCCTAACCAATCAAATTATGACACATCATTGATCTCAAATTGATTATACTTATAACCAATCGAAATCAATTGTTCATAATCACATATAGTCGGACTCAACATGTGATAGTGCATTTCAGCCATTAAAACTTGATTTGATGATAACTTTCAATCTTGTGGTCCGATTAGGGCTTATGACCAGTCGATTTGATTGTTATAACATTAAAATCATTTTTGTGGAATGAGATTAAGGATATAATGACCAGAATCAAGAAGTATATTTCCAAGGAAAAATTAACCTTTTACCCTCCCGGTGAGGTTAAATGTGGGTTGCAAAATGGGGTGTCAACAGAATGCCCCTCAATGACAGAGCTTGAAAAGCGAATGTCAATGTATGAAAGAGACACCTAACTTTGCAATCAGTATTTAACCTTGGTGGATGTATGATGCATGCAGATAAGAATGCAGACCATTATGTAGTGGATCAAAATGTGGAACGAATCTCAAGGGAAATTGCCTACGTACCTCTTGGTGAGAGGATCAGGTCCAAACGTAGTTCATACATGCAGCTCTCTCTCTCTTTTTTTTTTTTTTTTTTTTTTTTTTTTGGAAAAAAATGAGTACAAGACATGCTTACCAATGGTGATCTTGAATTTTGAACGTGCTTCCTATAGGTCCGCGGATTTGAATTTGGACGTGTTTCTCAGAGGTTTGATGGATTTGAATTTGGACGTGCTTCCTAGAGGTCCAAGGATTTGGATTTTGGACGTGCTTCCCAGAGGTCCGATGGATTGAAATTTGGACGTGCTTCCTAGAGGTCCGGTGGATGGATTTGAATTTGGACGTGCTTCCCAGAGGTCCGATGGATTTGAACTTGGACGTGCTTCCCAGAGGTCCAAGGATTTGGATTTTGGACGTGCTTCCCAGAGGTCCGGTGGATGGATTTGAATTTGGACGTGCTTCCCAGAGGTCCAAGGATTTGGATTTTGGACGTGCTTCCCAGAGGTCCGGTGGATGGATTTGAATTTGGACGTGCTTCCCAGAGGTCTGATGGATTGAAGTTTGGACGTGCTTCTCGGAGGTCCGATGGATTGAAGTTTGGACGTGCTTCCCAGAGGTCCGATGGATTTGAACTTGGACGTGCTTCCCAGAGGTCCAAGGATTTGGATTTTGGACGTGCTTCCCAGAGGTCCGATGGATTGAAGTTTGGACGTGTTTCCCAGAGGTCCGATGGATTGAAGTTTGGACGTGCTTCCCAGAGGTCCAAGAATTTGGATTTTGGACGTGCTTCCCAGAGGTCTGATGGATTGAAGTTTGGACGTGCTTCCCAGAGGTCCGATGGATTGAATTTGGACGTGCTTCCCAGAGGTCCGATGAATTGAAGTTTGGACGTGCTTCCCAGAGGTCCGGTGAATGGATTTGAATTTGGACGTGCTTCCCAGAGGTCCGATGGATTGAAGTTTGGACGTGCTTCCTAGAGGTTCGATGGATTTGAACTTGGATGTACTTCCCAGAGGTCCAAGGATTTGGATTTTGGACTTGCTTCCCAGAGGTCCGATGGATTGAAATTTGGACGTGCTTCCCAGAGGTCCGGTGGATGGATTTGAATTTGGACGTGCTTCCCAGAGGTCCGATGGATTGAAGTTTGGATGTGCTTCTCAGAGGTCCGATGGATTTGAACTTGGACGTGCTTCCCAGAGGTCCAAGGATTTGGATTTTGGACGTGTTTCCCAGAGGTCCGATGGATTGAAATTTGGACGTGCTTCCCAGAGGTCCGATGGATTGAAGTTTGGATGTGCTTTCAGAGGTCCGATGGATTTGAACTTGGACGTGCTTCCCAGAGGTCCAAGGATTTGGATTTTGGACTTGCTTCCTAGAGGTCCGATGGATTGAAATTTGGACGTGCTTCCCAGAGGTTTGGTGGATGGATTTGAATTTTGGACGTGCTTCCCAGAGGTCCGGTGGATTGAATTTGGACGTGCTTCCCAAAGGTCCAATGGATTGAAGTTTGGACGTGCTTCCCAGAGGTCCGATGGATGGATTTGAATTTGGACGTGCTTCCCAGAGGTCCAATGGATTTGAATTTTGGATGTGCTTCCCAGAGGTCCGATGGATTGAAGTTTTGGACGTGCTTCCCAGAGGTCCGATAGATTGAACTTGGACGTGCTTCCCAGAGGTCCAATGGATTGAAGTTTGGACGTGCTTCCCAGAAGTCCAATGGATGGATTTGAATTTGGACGTGCTTCCCAGAGGTCCGATGGATTGATGTTTGGACGTGCTTCCCAGAGGTCCGATAGATTTGAACTTGGACGTGCTTCCCAGAGGTCCAAGGATTTGGATTTTGGTTCATGCCAATGTGTGTGGGCCTTTTACCCTAGTACCTGCAAAATAAATATTTTCAATTAGTAACAGAGTTATTCATTGAAAAGAACCTGGCGAATGCCCCTAGTTTGGGACATATTTCATGCTTCAATGAATGCTGAGGGTGGACAATTGACTTGATGTTGCACCACTGGAGAATACGGAAGAGGATCATAGTTTTCTATTCCTGAAGAAGAATTTAATGAAGATTTTTTTTTTGAAGGAATTGGAAATTTTGATTGATGAATTTTTTTTTTTGGAAATCTTGAATTGTTTTTTTTTTTTTGAAGGAATTGAAAATTTTGATTGATTAATTTTTTTTTTTTTGAAAAATTTGGAAATCTTGAAAAAAAAAATTTTCTTTTTTGAAGGAATTGAAAATTTTGATTTTGATTTATTTTTTTTGAAAATTTTATCTTTTGAATGAGAACAACTTTGGTTGGAAGTTGATCTGGATTGCTAGATAAGTCCTTGCTTAATTCCTGCAGAAAGAAAATTTCAATTAGCAATAGATTTATTTATTGAAATGAATTGGAAGTACTTACCCAATGCCCCTAGTTTGAGGCATATTCCATGCATAGATTGAAGTTGAATCCATTTGATGTTGTGGCCATTGGGGAACATGAAAGAAGATCATGGTCCGTCATCCTTGGTTCCTGCAAAAAGGCTTTCTTTCTCTAGCTTGTTAGAAACCAATTATCATGAAAACATTTTTGCCCATTACCATTAGTGTAGACATGCTTGCAAAAAATGGATTGATGCCTCAAATGAAAACATGCTTTCATACAAGAATGACATATTCGCATACAATATAAATAGGCCAATGCCCCAAGTTTAAGCATGCTTGACGCAACACAAATGGGCTCAACCTAACATGCATCCAAACAATTTTGTCACATTGTTTTGGCTTTGTTCTCCAAGGATGTTTGGGTGATTGGGACCGGGCCTTTGAAAGGCTGCCTACGTACCTCTCTCATAGAGGATCAGGTCAAGACGTAGTTCAAACCAACTAGATTTTGAAAAAGAATGATTTTTTTTTTTTGAACAAGAGATGATCCTTTGAACAACCATTTTGACAAATCAAAGTGTTTAAGAATCAAACAAATCTCTTTGATTAGGAATGATCACGATCATTAAACTCATGTAATCAAATTTGCTTCATCCTTTTGAACATCGTCAGATTAAGTCTTCAAAGGCAATTAAGAAATGAAATATGATAATATTTATGAATCACATTGTTGGGAGCAAACAAGGAGAGTGCTTCTGGTTTGGAAGTTCTTTTGAGTCATTTTGAGGATTTGAGAAATTTTGTCCTTAGACATATCATCCTGTGGGATTTGACAATTTTAAGCATTTTTCCTTTCTAATTCAAGAGAAAAATATTAATAGAGTTTAAGATGCGCCTACAATTAGCAAGACTTCAAGGAGGTCTTTACTCATGGGTTGTAATGTAAGCCGGGTTTGGGTTATGAAATGAAAGATATAAAAGGCTCAAAATTCCCTATGATGCTTCCCCCCAGTATGCATTACTCAAAAATCAAGTATTGGAGGAGTTTTCCCATTTCTTCTTTGTCATCTTCTCGCTAGTCTTCATTGATCACTCCCAACAACAATCGTTTTTATGCTCATTCCTCTTGGTTCATACCTCTTGGTTCATACCTCTAGACTTTCATCTTGTAAAACTCTTTTCTTTTTAGGTTGCATCCTCAAGTTTCCAACTTGGTATGATTTTCCAATTTTTCTTTTCTTCTTCTTCTTTTCTTTGTCCTTAACTTTTGCCTAGATCGTCCTTTTAGGTTTTCAGCCTAGCGGGCTTCTGTTTTTTTTTTTTTTTTTTTTGGCCCTAACTTTTGCCTAGACCACCCTTTTGGGTTTTTAGCCTAGCGGGCTTTTTTTTTTTTTGGCCCTAACTTTTGCCTAGACCGCCCTTTTGGGTTTTCAGCCTAGCGGGCTTTTTTTTTTTTTTTTTTTTTTTTTTTTTTTTTTTTTTGTCTTTCATCTCTTGATTGAATGAAATTTTGGGGACATTTTGCTCTTCTTGTTTTTCTCAGCTTAATGATTGTTGGTCATTTTGATGCACTTTCTAGACTTCTTTCTTGCCTCGATACACTCTCTAGACTTCTTTCTTACCTCGATGCATTTGCATCTTTGTGTGCTTGATGAAATCTCTTTTAGATGAATCTTGTATTCCTCTTGGCATGATGAATTTTGGGCTCTTGAAGCACACTTTTTTTTTTTCTCTCACATTGATGGAATTTCATTTATCTTTCCTTGATTGAGTGAAACCTCATTTTTCTTTGATGATCTCTTGTCTTTAGCCTAATAAATTCTCCACTTATCTTTCATGTCTTCTAGGAGAGTCTTATCACTTAGCTTCAAAGCTAAAAGGTTGAGTTCTCTTCAACATGAGATTTAAGTATGCATAACTTGATTTTTCCCACCCCAAGTTTAGATTTTAGTGGGTTTATGCAAAAAAAGGCTAAATGTTTGAAGGCTCAAATGGGCTAGCAATAGATAATGAACATTTTAAGTAGTAGGAAATAATTTTTTTTAACCAAAGATGGCCTCCTATCCCTAGAATGCTTGCTTGTAGACACAGTGCCTTAAGCTCTTTTAATAAATTCATCTTAAAAGAAAAAGTATGAATGCTCTAATGTGGTGAAACAAAAGATCTTTGAAAATTGGATTGAGTGCATGGATTTTTTGGGATTTTTTGATTGATGGATTCTTTTTGATTGCCTTTTAAGACCATTTCTTTTTATATTCTAAGTCAAGTAGCAAAAGTCTTTACATGGATAAAATGAAATTAATCATTTCTTAGTACAAATTGATTGCTCAAGCCTTTAAGCATTAAGATTTAGAAAATGTTTTGTCCAAAGGATCCTCATATACCATTTTGAAAAGGAGACTTTTTTTTTCTTAAAAAAAAATTGGGTCTTTTTGAAAAAGTCACTAGGAAGTTCAATGGTCCTAGTTCAAAGATTTTCTTTTAAATGACTCAAAGGCCCAATGCCCCTAGTCCAAACACTTTCTCATTTGAATTTTTTTTTTTTGAATTTTTTTTGAATTTTTTTGAATTTTTTTTAAAAAAATATATACATGAACAAAGTACATCAAATGCTACATGAATTTTTAGAATTCAAAGAAACATAGAAACATGGGATAAACAAACAAACTTTAAGCTTAACCATAATGTTGCAAACCAAATGTGGAGTGAGGCAAACTTAGGCCACTTGCTTCTTCTTGGTCCATTTAGGATGCTTGAGATTGGGATGCTTGAACCTTGATTGTGATGAAATGGCTTGAGCTTGTACTTGGAAGGCTTGAACCTTGATTATGATCTTTTGGTATTCGCTGTCCTTGGACTCCTCCATCAGGAACTTCCAGAAGGGAAAGGCAGGCTACGTGACCAATGCCTTAGAACAGTCCCTATTACTACCTTAAGATATGGCCGATTTGAGGTCATTGAAGAAACACGAGGTGTTTCTTACCCTAAAGAGAGACTTGGTATTGGTTAGCCTTATTCTTTACTATCCTTGTTTTTTACTAAGTGTTTCAATCATTTCATCTTATTCTTCTCTTCTTCTTTTTCTTAAAAAGGCAATTCAGGCCACGCATATTGCTGAGGAGTTGGTAAGTGACTCCTACAGGCAGATGAAGGAGGAGGAGGGGCAGCGTATAGCTGCCATTGAGGCCTTCACTCTGGTCGAGCATAGGATTAAGGACCTCAACACCAAGTTGACCAAGGCCATCAGAGAGAAAAAGAGTGTCGAGGCCGCTTTGGAGGGGGCTGAAAGGCAAGCAGAAGATCAGCACCAACTCCTGCGTCAAACCGAAGACCAGCTTACAATAGCCAAAGAGTAATAGGGGCCCTGAAGAAGAAGCTGGAGTAAGCAGAGGAGGCTACAGAAAAGGTTGAGCAAGAAGGGTATGAGGTTGGGGTGGCTGAAACCGAGGAGATCCTCAGGGTCCAGGTTATTGAGGTTTGCAGAGGCTACTGCCTCAAAGTGTGGAATGAAGCATTAAACCAGGTTGGGGTTGATACTTCGTCCACATTAAGGAGGGCTAAAAATGCCTTATATCCCTTAACTCTCTGAATAGTAAGCCCCTTAAGCTCCCAAGCCCAAACTGCTCCCAAAGCTCCCGAGCCCAACAAGAATGTCTCTGATAGTGCTCTTCTGTGTTCCACTGTCCCTCCCAAAGAGACTGGTCAGGAAGGTGCTGTAGAGAAAGAGAAGGAGCCAGTGAAGGAGACAGCCCCTAAGCCAGCAAAGGATTCCTCCGAGGAGAAGAGAGCCTCCCAGAGTTATGAATTAGTGCTAGTCACCCTCTTCTTTACTGCCAAGGAGGACCCTAAGGGCAAGGGTACAGCTCAAGTAGTAGTGCCCGAGGTGCTTGCCAAGGCCACAAGAAAAGCCAATCCTTCTCTTCCCAAGACCAAATAGGACTTTAATTGTATTTAGCTGTTTCATTTTTTAATGTATTTTCTTTTTTACTTATTATTGTACTTTTGTTATTATTATTATTATTATTATTTTTTACATGTACTTCCTTTGCCTTTCTAAGGTTTTACTTAATGATTAGTACTCTGTTTCCTTTTATATTTTTAGCGTGTTTATAGTAGACCAAAAACAAACTCATTACTGTTTACAATTTCATTAATGCATGTTCAATCTACAATCTTTCCTACTTAAGATGTATCATTGTTGTTAACTTTGACAAGTGTCTATATAACTTGTAATTTAACTGTCAAAACTCATGTAATTGGTAAATTAACAAATTAACTTCCAAACATCTAATAATTGACAATCTGCCATTTAACTTAGAAGCATACCTAGTGTAGTTGGAATACTTGGCTTAAAAAGTTGGGAGCAATTTAAGACTCCATCCAAGACTTCACATAAATATAGGATGTTAATTTGTCCAAGGCACATAGCCCGCGGAGGTTGATGCATCCAGGGCTTCAACTAACCTTTCAAGTAGTAGGGGATGTTAATTTACCCAAGATATAAGATCCGAGGAGCCTAAATATAACCATGGTTTTGTTTAACACTTAGATAACTAGGCAGTGTTGATTTACCCAAGGTCTGTGGTCCGAGGAACCAAGCATGACCAAAATTCTATTTAACACTTAGATAAATAATTGAAAGTATTAATTTACCCAAGGTATGTGGTTCGAGGAACTAGGCATGACCAAGGTTTTGTTTAATACTTAGATAAATTACTGGAAGTATTAATTTACCTAAGGTATGTGGTTCGAGGAACCAAGCATGATCAAGGTTCTGTTTAATACTTAGATAAATAACTGGAAGTATTAATTTACCCGTAGTATGTGGTCTGAGGAACCAGGCATGACCAAGGTTCTATTTAATACTTAGATAAATAATTGTAAGTATTAATTTACCAAAGGTATGTGGTCCAAGGAACTAGGCATGATCAAGGTTCTCTTTAATACTTAGAGGAATAGAATACACAACATATAATATTATATAAAAAAAATGTGGCAGGGCTGCCTTTCATTAATAATAATACATTCGTAGGTTATTTACATTCCAAGGGTGTGGTATAATATTTTCATTTAAATCTTCTAAAAGATAAGCACCTATACCAGCCACTGAGGCGAAGCGGTATAACCCCTCCCAATTGGGCCCCAACTTTCCCTATGATGAGTTTTTTGCAGTACCTATAACCTTTCTCAATACCAAATCACCTAGTATTAATGGCCTTGCCTTCATGCTTGTGTCATACCCCTGCTTGAGCTTTTATTGATAATATGCCAATTGAACCATGGCGGCTTCTCTTCATTCATCAATCAAATCTAGACTTTTTTCCAATAGTCTATCATTGCTATTTGGGGTGAACAAGCTCGTCCTCAATGTTGGAAATTTGGTCTCTAGAGAGATCACAGCTTCAAACCCATAAGTCATTGAAAAGTGTGTTTCCCCAGTTAACCGATGAGGAGTAGTCCTACATGTCCAAAAAACATGTGGTAACTCTTCCACCCTTCTACCCTTTGCCTCGTCCAACCTTTTCTTAAGTCCATTTACTGTAACTTTGTTGATTGCTTCGGCCTACCCATTTCCTTATGGATAAGCTGGAGTTGAATATCTGTTTCTAATGCCTAATTTACAGCAATATCTCCTGAAGGCTTTACTATCAAACTAGAGTCTATTATCCAAAATGAGGGTGTGAGGAATACCAAATCGAGTGACAATATTTTTCCACACAAACTTTTTTGCATCTAAGTCCCTAATATTGGACAATGGCTCAGCTTCTACCTATTTTGTGAAGTAATTAGTGTCGACCAAAAGCCATCTTCAGTTTCCTGTAGCTTTAAGAAATGGTCCCATAATATCCAAGTCCCATTGAGCAAATGGCCATGGATTGGACAAAGGATTGAGGACACCTCCTAGCTGATGAATGTTCGAAACAAATCTCTAGCATTGATCACCCTTCTTCACATATTCTTATGCTTCTTTCTATATACTTAGCCACCAATACCTTTGAGTAAGGACTCTATGGGATAGCGACTTGCCCCCTGTGTGACTGCCATAGATTCCCTTATGTAACTCCTCCAAAAGTGGCTCCATTGCCTTAGGATGGACACAGAGCAAATATGGTCCAGAGAAGAAACATTTATACAACTTTTGCTCCTCGGAAAACCAGAAACGAGGAGCTTTCCTTCGTATTTTATCTGCCTCTCCCTTCTCATTAAGTTGAGTACCTTTCTCAAGAAAAAGGACTATAGGATCCATCTAGCTAGGCCCGACCATGATTTGGTGAAGTTGGACCTTCTCTTTCTTCTACTTGCTAGGTTTATGCAAATCTTCAACAAGTATAACTTGAGGCAAGGCTTGTCCAAAAGAGGTTGCCAAAGTAGCCAAAGAATTAGCATGTGTATTTTCGCTTCTCGGGATTTGTTGTAAAGTGAAAAATTCAAAACTTGACTGCAAGCGCTGAGCTTAATTCAAATACCCTTGCATTCTCAAATCCCTAGCTTCCAACTTTCCTTTTACTTGGCCTACCACAAACCTTGAGTCCGAGAACACTACCACTGCCTTTCCTCTCATTTTCTAAACCATGGCCATCCCTACCAACAAAGCTTCATACTTGGCTTCATTGTTCGTGGCCGAGAAACCTAACCTTAAAAAGTTCTCAATAGTGATCTTGTTTAGGGACACCACAACTAGCCCCACTTCAGATTCTCTTTGATTAGTTGTGCCATCAACATACAATTTCCAAGATGAAGGCCCTTGTAGAGAAATTGTCTCAATATGTTTTCCTCCTAAATTTTGCTATTCGTCCTCCATCTCTACTGAAGACTCAGTAAATTCTGACACTAAATCTACAAGAACTTGTCCTTTAATAGAGGTCTGAGGCATATACTTAATATCGAAGGCCCCCGAAATTGTTCCCCACTTGGCAATTCTACCTGTGTAATCAGCCTTTTGGAGTAATGACTGCAGGGGAAGTTGGGTTAAAACCACAACTGTGTGAACATGAAAATAATGAAGGAGTTTTCATGTAGCATGTACCACAACCAAAATAGCCTTTTCAAAAGGCAAATAATGAACCTCCACTTCGTGTAGTGACTTGCTCACATAAAAGACTAGCCGCTGTACTCCATTATCCCCCCTTACCAGTACTAGACTAATCGCATGAGGAGCCACAACAATATAGAAAAAAAGAACCTCTTCCTCATCGGGTCTGGACATAATTGGTGGTCGAGAAAGGTAATCCTTAAACTGCTGAAAGGCCAAGGCACACTCTTTAGTCCACTTAAATCCTTTTCACTTGTGCAAAAGTTGGAAGAAAGGCCTGCATCTGTCTGCAGACCAAGAGGTTAATTGGTTCAAGGCTGTGGTCATTCCTGTCAACTTCTAGACTTCTTTAGGATTCTGAGGAGGTTGTAAGTTATTGATTGCCTTAATTTGGTCGGGATTGACTTTGATTCCTCGATGGGTGACCATGTAGCCCAGAAATTTGCCTGAATTGACACTAAAGGAACATTTAGAAGCATTAAGGCATACCTTGTGATTTCTTAACACCTCAAAAATAATTCCTAGGTCATTCACATGCTCGGACTCTACCTTGTTTTTCACCACCATGTCATCTATGTAGACTTCAATATTCTTGCCAAATTGAGGTTTAAACATTCTAGTTATCATCCTCTGATAAGTTGATCCTGCATTCTTTAATCCAAAGGGCATCACCTTATAATGGTAATTTCCTGTAGGTGTTACAAAATCAGTCTTCTCTTGATCCTCCAAAGCTAATGGTATTTGATGGTACCCTTGAAAGACATCAAAAAGCTCATCCGAGGATGACCAATTGTGGCGTCCACCAACTGGTCTATCCGAGGTATTAGGAAGGGATCTTTAGGTAAGCTTTGTTTAGATTTGTAAAGTCCACACACTGTTACCATTTCCCATTCTTCTTCTTTACCACCACTGTGTTGGCCAACCACTCTGAGTAAAACACCTCTTTTATTGCCCTTGCCTATTTAAATTTTATTGCCTCTTCCTTAACAGCATCAGAATGTTTCTTAGAAGAGCGTTGAGGTGGTTGCTTTTTAGGGGTGATAGATGGATTAACGTTTAGATGATGACATATGAAACTCGGATCCACCCCAGGAGCTTCATATGCATTCTATGTGAATACATCAATGTTCTTCTTGAGGACACCAACCAGTTCTTCCTTCTCCCGAGGTGGCAACTGAACTCCTACTTGGAAAAACTTCTCTTTATCATTATCAATGATGACTTTTTCTAACTCTTCACACTTTATCCCTTCTGCCACAACATCTGAGGACATGACTGCTCTCTTTGGTTGTTATAAATCCCTTTCTGTAAGGGTCGAGGATTCACCCTCAGGCTGATGTCTAATTGCAGCCACCAAACATTATTTGGCCATATATTGACTTCCAATCAACTCCTCAACTTGGTCCCTTGAAGGACACTTCATATTTAAATGCAAAGTGAAAGAAATAACCCTCATGGCATGAAGCTAAGGTCTCGCCACAATAGCAATGTAAGGGGAATATGTATCTACTATAATAAAATCCACTTCCATGACCTTCGACCTTGCTTGAATAGGTAATCTGATCTGGCCTCTTGGAATGAATGTCTTCCCCTTAAACCCTACTAAAGAAGAATCATAGCAGGCCAGGTCTTCGGCCTTCAGCTTGAGTCCTTTGTATAAGTCAGAGTATATGATCTCTGCACCGCTGCCCTGATCTAGCAAGACCCTCATCACATCATACCCTCCAATCCTGAGGGTAACCACTAGGGCATCATCATGTTGCTGTAGAGTTCCTATTTTATATTCGTCAGAGAAGCTTAAAGCTGGTTGGATTTCCACTCTCCCCCTATTAGAATCAGGGATTAAATCCTCAACTTATGATCGTGCTATGGACCCTGGATGGATAAAAGCTAGTTCGACTTGGAGCAGCAAGAATAACATTAATTGCCCCCAAGGGCGGTCTTGAGGAAGCATCCCTTTGATGTGCCGACCTTGCCTGGCTCCCCTGTCTATTGGGCTGACATAAGAATTGCTTCAGCTTCCTAACTTTAACCAGTTGCTCCAGGTGACCACGTAAAGTCCTACACTCTTCTGTAGTATGTCTTCGGTCCTGATGGTATTGACAATGAAAACTTTGATTACACTTCATGGGGTCTCCTCCCATCTTATTTGGCCACTTGAAATATGGATCATTATTTATCTTTTCCAAGATTTGGTGTACAGGCTCCCTGAACACAGTATTGACTACCTGGGCAGTGGTAGACACAGTATGTCCAGCAAAATCTCTTCTGGGCCTATTATTGTTATATTTCTCTGATTTGAAATCCCTTTGGTCTTGGGGAATTATTTTAGCCTTCTCCTTTCCCTGTTGTTGATCCTCCTCAACTCGTTTATACTTATCAGTTCGATCCATAAGTTGATGTACACTTCTGGCAGGCTTCCTTATCATGCTTGGTAGGCAGGTTGACCTTAAACGTTCTTATTGCTACATCATCAAAATTTCCATATATTTCATTGAACATCTCCCAATACCTATTCGAGTACGTCTTCAGGGTTTCTCTTTCTCGCATGGCCATAGATAGCAATGAATCCAAAGGACGAGGAACCTTACTACAAGTAACAAAACGGGCTCCAAAAGCCCTAATAAGCTCCTGAAAGGAGTTGATTGACCCTTCCTTCAACCCATCAAATTATCTCATTGCCACTGGCCCCAAGCTAGATGGGAATACCTTGCACAGGGCCCCAAACTAGATGGGAATACCTTGCACATTATGGCCTTATTCTTTGAGTGGATAGCCATTCTTCGATTAAAATGGCTAACATGCTCTACCGGGCCTGTCCTACCATTATACATGGTAAATGTTGGTTGAGTAAACCGCCGAGGAAGTTTTACCCTTTCAATCCTCCGTGTGAATGGTGACTTGGAGATTTGGCGCAAGGCCCTACTCATAGCATCATTCTCAAATCCCCTGTGAGATGGGCTTCTGCTCCTCTGCCTATGATGACAATCCTCATGACAAGAGAAAGACTTACTGGGAGGGGTCCTTGACCTGGGCCTATAACTATCTTCATCATCATCATTAGAGTGAGATTCCGAGATTGAGGGAGTCTCTCTCCTTCGCTTACGGTGTAACTTCCTCCGTAAATGATCTATCTTTAGCTGCATGTTCCTGGTGTTTTCTCCATGGAACACATGACTCCCGCTTATAGAATGACTCCTACTTGTATGAGTGGTGTGCACACTAATTTCACGGTCTCTCATTTGTTCAAGATTAAGAAATTGATCTTGACGTTGGGATCTCATAGATTCTTCACGGTTTGGTCCTGATCCTACCATGATTGAATGAGCCCAAGAATGTTTAAACTCCCCACAGAAGGCGCCAATTGTAAGGGCATGATTTCGTCTCAAAGCCCAAATGGAGGGTTAACGGCCCAAAGAGCCCAAAATAATGAATTTGTTAGAGAATGGGCTTGAAGATGAATTTTCAATAAGTTGAGTGGACATTGATCATAGTAGGTTAGTTGTTACTGGAAAGAATAAAATAAACAATTTATGTAAGAAAAGTTCTCCTCGGCCAAGTCCAAGAATGGTTTGTGCTTATATATTTCTTTTAGACTTATACAAAATTACAGTTCTTCAGTATACAGTCAATCTTCCTTCGATTTTATTTTTTCTATTGTAATGGGGTTTTTCCCCTTTATATTCTCCTTCCTTCTTTCATCTCAGCCCTCCACGTGTAGATCAGATTATTGATTCTGATACTTGTCCCATCAGCACATTCTTGAAGTCTTTGGGGGTGGCTATAAGGTTGAAAGTTACTGTTCAGGTATCACCTCCACATTAATGCGGCTATGGGGTTAGATACAGAACATTCAATGCAGAGGCAACAACCTTCTTCTCAAATATTTCCCAACTCTCTTTTGTCTCGTCCTTCTCTGGTGTTTATCATTTCAAACACGATTTCCCGTTGCTCTGTTCTTGATGGATGGTCGGACCATTTTACCTCTACTTTGCTTGGCCGAGGAGGTGTTTCTCCTCGGACAACGTCCCCAGCTCCTTATGACCAGACTTCTTCCATGGCCCATTAATCTATATGCATTCGTTTGTATTTACCTGTCCTCGGGCTATACAACGTCTTCGGGCATAGCCCACGACCCAGTACCTATATATGGGCCATTCATCCTTACAGCTACATATTTTGAAAATATAACAGCTGAATTACATGTCATTTATATTTTTAAAAAACATGTCAAATTTCATGCCAGTCGGATGTTATTTATTATTCAATCCATAAGCTTATTTTTTTTTATGTACAATTCTAGACTACAAAAACTCAAAATTTAAACATTTGATTGATGACATAGCTATTAATCTTTGATTTTATTGATATTTTGTAAGCATGAAAGATATCAGAAAGAAAATGCATTCTAACGGTGAATTTGTCAAAATTCACATTCAATAAAAAAAATAAATAAATAAATAAGTGGAGTTGTAACCTTAATTTACAATCAAGTTTGTTGTCAAACTTTGTCCAAAATTTAATTATGTTGGGCCTAAAAATATTTAGGGTAGTTACAAATTTTTATTTTTAAAAGGTAAAAAGGTCATAAATTTTTAAAAATTTATATATAATAATTATTTTTTTCTAGGTCAGAGTGGTCTTGTGACCATCGAGGCATCAATGTAGAGCCACCCTTATTCTCGGCACGCCTCGCAATCTGAGATAGAGGATGTTGACTCGGCTTATCTTCTCTGACAGGGTCTCCTTGGCAAATGCACTTGGATCTAAGGGAACTCCTTGGGCCAACTTGTGGACTCGTGGGTTAGGCCCAGTCTGTGTTGTCCTTGTTGGGACCTCGACCAGTGGCCCAAAATACACGATAGGGATTGTTACTCCTCACAGTAATAAACATAATATCCTTTAATATTATTTTTAAAATCATGCGTTGAACACAAAATTACATTGTTATTGTTATTTAAAACAAAAAGAGATGTTTACTTAAAAAAATTACTTGAAGTAAGTCAAATTAAAAAAATATATATATATTTTTTTCGTATTTTTTTTAAAATAATTAATAAATCAACGCTTTTAGTACATTCTTTGAAAAAATTGCTCCCATGTAACAGACTGTCTTTTAACGTCTTTTACTGTTGTTGGGAGTCCTTATCTTCGTTTTTGATTTCAACATTCAATGCAAATGCTTTGTAGATGTGCACTGTGCGTGTGTTTGGTTTTCTAATGAGTGTGGGACACGCCAGAGTACCTTTGTAATCTTATGTAGATATTATGATAAACTTCGTATTCTTAAAACTTTATCAAAAACTGTCTCCTTAAAAGCAGGGATTTGACTAAGCCAAAGTACTAACACAACTCACTAGCGAAACAATGGTTCTCGTTTCCTTTCAATTAATGATCATTAAATTGGGAAAAGGGTGGAAGAAACACTAAAAAGGTCTTCTTCTTTCCTCAAAAAAAAAAAGGTCTTCCCCTTCTTCAAAGATAAAAGCTTTCTATACGGATCATTGAGTGTATTTAAATAACAACCTCACGAATTTCTCCAAGGTCCCATCCCTACGGTATATAAGTAAAGGCCGTGTAGGCTGGTTGACCTAACCACTCTCTAAACCATATACATTGTCAACGCATAGACTATGAGAATCAATCTCACCAAATCCCTCATTGTCAACAAGTATAGCGGCATCACCACCTATACGAGTAATAGTATAAATATTATTTTCGCAACAAATCTCACCAAATCCTTCATTGTCAACGAGTATGGCCGCATCACGATTATGTGAGTAATAGTATAAATATTATTTTCACAATAAATTTTAAGTGATAAGTTGCTATTAGTAGATATAAAAAAAAAAAAAAAAAAATGCTAGTACAGAGACTAGATTACAACCAATAAAAATCTCACATAGGATATGCTGTGAAATTTTTGTAAAAATATTTTGGATGTAGCATTACCAGTTGGGTATACACGTGTGAGTGAAGTTCCATATTAAAAAATGACGAGAAGAATGAGTGATTAATATAACATAATTGAGCATATATCCATTGGGCTTAGGCTTTTTGGGTTAAAATATGTCTCTATATGTCAAATTAATTATTTAAGGAAGCTCTCTAAGGTGTTTATCTCCCCAACAAGTGGTATTAGAGCCCATGATAGTGTGGGGAAAATGTGGTAAGGTTATCTTAGTTCCTTTCACAGTTGGAGCGGGAACGAGTTGTGTGTATTTGAAGTCTTTTTGCAAGTGGAGCAGAGCAAGTCCTTTTCGTAGTTGGAGCAGGGACGA
Organism: Lithocarpus polystachyus; assembly: GCA_033629205.1. Lineage (NCBI taxonomy): Eukaryota > Viridiplantae > Streptophyta > Magnoliopsida > Fagales > Fagaceae > Lithocarpus > Lithocarpus polystachyus. The sequence continues at coordinate 62,611,569 of CM066164.1, read as the reverse complement.
GGAAGCCCATCAAGCTCACACAAATAATATTGGAAAAGGCCAATAAATGAGTACTATTACCAATGGTTCTAGACAATCGTGAGGTGTGAGGTTCGCATGGAGAATAAAAAGATGTGCGAGGTGACATGTGAAGGCACATGAATGGGGGCACTAGTGAAGGAAAAAGCCCATGAGGCAAGGGGGAGCGAGTAGGACTTGTTTATGGCCCAAGGAGAAGTCTTGAAGTTCACAAAGCGGCAGAGACTCACACGTGAGTGAAAGATTGTTGAGAATACACGTGTGAGTGAAGTCTCATATTGAATAATGATGAGAAAAATAAATGATTAATAAAGCATAATTGAGTACATATCCATTGAGCACATAAAGTATGTCTCTGTATATATAACGTGACATTACTTTGATCATAGTTTGTTATGTTACCAGATGTGAAAACAAAATGAAAATTAATATTGTTTTCCTAGTTCACTCATCAAACTCAATTGGATTCAACAAAATTATATTCTCATGGACTCGAATTTGGGTAAGGAAACTTCTTACTTCTTTTCTAATTCTATTCCACCTAGGGTCATATTTTCATATATTCTTGCTGATCAAAGAGTCCTCTATACCTTCCACTTAAAAATAAGGAGGAAAAAAATAAAAAATCAAGGAGAGGCAGCATATGCATATTTTATCCAAAGTGGCAAGGTTTGCTGTGGGCTCAAGATCACCATGATAAGATTGGAAAAAGGAAGAACAGGAGTCAAAAAGATGATTTTGTTTGAATGATGCAAACTGGCCAATATGTAAACAATAATTCCCCACTACTTTTCCCTCCACAATGAAATTCAATTTATTTTCAAAGCTCCACCCCAAAGTAACTTTGCTAGTTTGCTAGTTGTCTGGGGCCCTTGTATTCACCTTGAAAAAATATATTTCCTAAATCCATGGAAATTCATACAATGGAATCACACCATTATGTGGATCAATCAGATAAGGAAATCAAAGGTTTTTGCTATGATTTCGCCTTTCAACTATTATAAGGTCCTTCAGAGAAGTAACCAACATCCAGACCATACGTTTTGGGCTTAGCCTAATATTACACTCATCATAAGTTAATAGGAAAAGTGAGCCCAAGCAAATGATTTGAGCTTCCTACATTAACCAATCAGGGCCCAAAAACACTAGAAATGAATTTACCAATGTCGCCCTTGCAAAAATTTGGGGGAGGGAAGGGAAGGTATTTTATTTTATTTTATTTTTTGTTTGAAAGTGGGAAGGTATTTTATTAGAAATAAAAAGCAATAATGTTATGGACATCATAATTTAGGTTAAAAAAGAAAAGAAATATATATTTTTTTATTGACAAAAATAATGGGCTTCAAAGCAAAACAGACGCAGAGATTTATTGCTATGATTTATTGGGCTTCAGAAATCCCAAATTTATTTAAAAGTCATACGGTATTGTGAGATCCTTATTTACTTCTGAGCCCTTGGATCTTGTACTATTTCAGTAACTGCAAACCCTACAACCCACGAAAGAAAATGTCACAGTTGTAGATTAATAAATTGGATATAGGATTAAAATGTGAATTAAAAAGAAAAGGTGATAAGCAAATGGGAATTAGTACGTGTACCAGTTGTGTTTGTACGGTGGACAGTTCCTACCAGCTGGTTATCTGATCCATTCCTGATAAAAACATAGTATTCCAATTACTATTAAAAAAAAAAAGGACCAAGGTACTCAATTAATTAAAAACTTTAATCTAAAGTTCATTCAAAAAATAGACAAAAAAGAGAAAGTTCTCAAGTGAAAATTGATTTGATTGGAGTAAATTAACATTAGAGTTTTCTTACAACTTAATTTGGAGGAACTCCTCTAACTCATACCTAGGGATGTAGCTATATTATATTTTTTTCCATTAAAACCGAAACCTCTGAAACTTCCACAAATTTCCACATCATCATTTTAATTTATAATTTTTTTTAATTTTTAAAACTAAATAGTGAGAGAGTCCTAACAAGAGTCTCTCTCTCTTTTTTTCTCAACATTTTAATTTATAAAAAATTTTAATTTTTTAAACTAAATAGTGAGAGAGTCCTTATAGGAGTCTCTCTCTTTTTTCCTTAATCCTAAAGTTTTTTTTTTTTTTTTTACGTGAGTCTTTTTTTTTAACCTAAAGTGAGTTCTTTAAAAAAAAAAAAAAATTCTAATGTGAGGTCTAATTAAAAAAAATAATTATTATTTTTTTAATCCTAATTCTAACGTAAGTCTTTCAAAAATTTAAAATTTTCAATTTTACATTATATATAGATAATAATAATGATGTGGCAAGTTCTAAGAAAATGAGAATGCAATTTGTAGATCTACTATCAAGATAACATAGATTAGATTGGTAGTAGATAGTAGATTTAATTACAGTTGAGTATTATGTGAAGTTATCACCATAAAATAGCCTACGTCAGAATGTGTTATGTGAAACCAATGATATGAAAGAAAAAGAATTTTTCTAAATCATTATATTGAACAAATTATTTATTTTCATTTATTTTCAAATTACACATTTTTAAAATTTAAGTCATATATCTTTAAGTAAAATAAGTATTTTTAATTTTTATTCAACTATCCCGTACATTGCACGGGTTAGTGACTAGTTACTATTAAAAAAAAGGGACCAAGGTACTCAATTAATTAAAAACTTTAATCTAAAGTTCATTCAAAAAATAGACAAAAAAGAGAAAGTTCTCAAGTGAAAATTGATTTGATTGGAGTAAATTAACATTAGAGTTTTCTTACAACTTAATTTAGAGGAATCTCCTCTAACTCATACCTAGGGATGTAGCTATATTATATTTTTTTCCATTAAACAATATCATTAATTCTTTTAAGAGTAATGCTATACTCAAAACTTTTTTATAACATTTTTACAAAATGTTTTGGTAGTAAATTCTTATTGGTTCGCATATGAGCGCTTACCACTCACATCATTTTTTACTTACTAGTAACCACTTATCACATCAATAATTTATAAAAAAGTTTGTAGCGCTAGTATTTTCCTCATTTTAGTGACTATAAAAAAAATTTATAGATCTAAAATTTAAAACAAAATATACAAGCCCAAAAATAATAGCTCAACAACAAAAATTACCAATAATAAAACTAAAAAAAAAAAAAAGAGCTCAATTAACCAATTTTATTTAAAATAAACAACCCTGCCCTTTAAAAAATTCCAAACAAAAATAATTTTGTTCTTACTGTCACCCAAAAAAAAAAAAAAAAAAAAATCTCAGCAGTTAAATATTAGCAGAGTCAAATTCAAAGGTTGAAATCATTGCACACAATCAACAGTAAAACCGCTCCTCTTAACTCAAAGTTTCGGCTTTGTCCCTGCCCATACTGTCTATATTTCTGATTTAAATAAGTCATATAACTCATTAATTGTGCGTTTGGGATTGCTTTAAAAACTAGTTTTTTTTAAGTCCCATTGCATTTTTTGGTACTATTTATGGGTTCCACTGTAATATTTCAGTTACCTTTTAAGTTTTATCTATAGTACTTTCAGTAAAAAGTTTTCAGTTTCAGCTAAATAAACTAATTCCAAATAGACACTGTAAGGACACAGATTTGAGCCCTTAGCCCAATCGATGAATAAACCAGCCCAAAAGGCCCAAAACAATAAATTTATAGAGAGTAGGTTGAGAAAACTGGGTTGGAATGAGTTGGATAATGGACAGGATTGGTTCAAATGATAAGTAAAAGAAAATAAACAAATTCAACTTTAGAAAATCGTCCTCGGCAAATGTCCGAGGAGATCAGTTCTTATATATATTATTCCAACTGAGATTACACGTTTCGTTCTTAGTGGCTACAGTGTTTCCTTTTTGATTTCTCGATCCCCCTCCTTTTGGGTATCTTCCTCCATTTATACCTCTCTTTCATCTCTTTTTTGCCTTCCACGTGCAGATTAGGTGGTTGGTGTTGATACTTGTCCCATCCACCTTTTTTAGAAGTCTTTGTGTAGTAGCTGTAAGGAAGAAAATCATTGTTTAGATATCATCTCCACATTAATGTGGCCAGAGGGTTAGCTGCAGAGCATTCAATGTGAAGGTAGCAGCTTTCTCCATTGATATTTTAGGATCTTTCCTTGCTATACGTTTCCGCTATACTTACCCTTTTCGATAGAGCTCTTTGGAGTTTCTTCCTGAATGGCAGACCACAAAAGGGATCTCGGCCTAGGTTATCCGAGGTGATACTCACCCTTGGTACCACCTCCTAGGTCACTAAGCTCACAACTAATTTCCTTGTCTTCCAACACAGGTTCTCTTGACAGAGTTTAACTGTCCTTGGACAAATATAGTCCTTGGCTCGGGCTCTAGGCCCAACATGTGTGTGGATAAGGAATTCCTGGTCCAATGCTCCTACAATAGCCCCTCGAGATGCTTCTTTCGGGATCTTTGAGAAGAAAGGAGGAAAGGAGGATTTCGATATCATTGCATTCGCTCTATGCCCATTTTGGTTCACCTCCGCTTATGAAGATGCCTTTTTAACTACCCAAGACACGCTCTTAATGCTGCGGCGTTTGAGGTGAGCCTTCATTAAATTCTGATGGCTCCTTGTTTCCCACTTTCTACGGCGTGATGTAAATCAAACGGCTAAGAATTTCGTTGGGACATGGGCGGGAATTTTCCCTCTCTTGGCTGTCTTTTCGATATAAATACCAATTAAATCAACTTTTCACCTCACTTTGCCATTCACCTAGTTCTAGCGCACATACATTGAACCTGTCAGCACTCTTTTTTCTTTACTCATGTCCTTACAAATATCCAAAGCTTGTCCGAGGATACCTTCTTCACTTCTGTCAGTCTTCAAAAGTCCTTAAATTTTCTTTTTCCATATTATTTCCTTTTTTTGTATTTCTCCTCTCCTCAGCTTTATTTTTCTTCTCAATCTTCTCAAACCTTTCCGAACCCTTCTAAAAAAGGGTAGGTTTAAGTATTTGGTGGACTCTGAGGAGGCCATTGAAGACTTTAAGGCTCAATATAGGATTCCCCCAAATGTAGGAATTAGGTATTGCAAAGAGGGTGAGTGGCACGAGAAAAGGCAGGAAAGAGAAGTAGTTATCTCAATGATCGCCTTTATAGAAGGGGGGATGAGGATCCTTATGGGTACGGTCATGAGAGACTACCTTAGAGCCCATAGGTTGGCACCCACTCAGTGTGCCCCAAATATGTTTAGAATTCTAGGTTCCATAGATGCCCTTAATGAGAAAATGGGTTTAGGTCTGACCCATCACGACGTCAACTGGGTCTATAACCTTCACCACCTAAAGGGCTAGGGGTACTACTTGAAGTTAAGGTACCCTGAGGTTAGGCTCATTCAATGCCTCCCCAAATCCAACAAGGGGTTGAAAGAAGACTTTTTGATCGTGTCGGGGGAGTGGCATGATAGCCTTCCTTGCTCGACGAGAGAGGGGCAACCAGGTGGGGTCTTGGGCTTTGGGAGAATTTGCTCTTATTAACTCTTTTCCTTATGTTTGTGCCATGTTTGACTCTAATAGTTCTTTTTTTCTTTGTTGGATTTGCAGATAAACGCGTTGCCGAGCCGAAATTCAGTTTGGTCAACAAAGATAGTTTGGACAAAATCCTGAAAGTCGAGGAGTTCGTGCACGCGGACGATCAACTACTGGCGGTTCACTTGATATTGGGGTATACGTTGATCTTGTCTAGTTTCCAGGCGCCGAAGTGCGTCATAAGGGCCAAGGATCCCTGCCTTCACAGAATAAGTGTAGTTGTTCCTAGTTTCCTTGTCCCCAAGGGCGCTCCTGTCCCAGAAGGCACCTTTTATACCAGTCTGATCTTTGAAGGCATTCCTAAAGTTGAAGTACTATCCCAACGAGTCACCGAGAAGTTGCGTCATCATCCCAGCCAGCCACTAAAGAGAAAGAAGACATAGTGAACATTTCTGAATCCAAGGACGAGTTTGAAGTCTTCGACCGTCTTCCCACCCCAGAGACACTCGTTGTGGATGTCAGTCAATCCCCCTCTACACCATTAAGTCAAGTACAAGGTGACACGGGGATACAACACAAGCCCAAGGCTAGCTTGTTGGATGTGATGGAATCCCAGGTTGGGGGGAAAGTGCCAGAAGTGGCCCCCTAAACCAAACTCCCTCCTCTTCCCCCTCCTTATAATCAACAACAAGACGGGGCTAATAAGAAAAGGAAGAGAGAGCAAAAAGGGAAAGAGGTGACAGAAGAGGGTCAAGGTGGCCTCCCTCATGAGACTGAACCCCAAAAAGGGGCCAAAATCACTAAGACGGGCCAAACCAAAACTCTGGGTGACGGCACACATAGGGATAAGGGACGAGAACTACGCACCAGGGTTCCAAACTGGAATCCTCCCTTGGTGCTTGATGGTTCCCCTCTTCCGGCCAATTCCTCCATTCGAGACTTCCAAAAGGGGAAGGCCGGGTATGTAGCAGATGCTATGGAGCAAGCTCTGCTGCTGCTTGAAGACATGGTCGATCTAAGGACCATGAAGAAACACAAAGTGTTTCTAAGTTTAAAAAGGGACCTCGCCATGGTAAATTCTTCTCTCCCTTTATATATATATATATTCATTTGTTTGTTTTTTTTTAATTGCAAACTACCAAGCATCCTTGTAGGCTGTCCAAGCCACCTTTAGGGTAGAGGTGCTGGTTGATGCCTTCCATCCCCAATTGAAGGATGATGAGAGTAGAAGGATAGCCACTGTTGAGGCCTTTAAGGTGGCCGAAACTGAGGCCAAGCTCTTGGAGTCTGAACGGGGAAGAAAAAGCACTGCGGCAGCGGTGGACAACGCCAAGAGGGAGGTTAAAAGTCAGCGTAAGTAGCTCCGCTTAGCCGAAGACGAGCTCAACTTTGCCAGAGAGCAGATAAAACAACTAAAGAACAAACTGGAAGAGGTGGAGAAAGCCAAAGATCAGGCTGAATAGGATGGCTACGATGTGGGGGTAATCGAGACCGAGGAAGCCCTCAGGGCCGAGGTCTCTAGGGTGTGTAAAGTGTACTGCTCCCAAGTGTGGAGTGAGGTTCTTAATCGAGCTGGGGTTGAGGCTTCCTTGGCATTTAGGAAGCCATAAAACATCTACTACCCCCCTGTAATCCGGGCTCCAGGCTATATCGCTTCCCCGGATGAGGCAGCCCCCACTGTTCCTAGCCCTATTGATAAAGCCCCATCTAAGGGTCCACACCCTTCCAGCAATCCCGAGGAGACTACAGGACCGGCCATTCAGGTGGACAAGGCCAATGAAGATATCAAGGGTATGCCCAAGAACTCGTCTAAGGAAGGGATGGGTTCCCATAATATGGAGTTGGTCTTGGCCACTCTTCCTATCTCTGCCAAGGAGGTCTCTATGGGTACAGATTCCACAATCTCGGCAGCAGCGACCACACAGCCTCCTAAGATCCCTTAGGAAAAACTTGTGATAAAAATGAAAAAATGAATAGTTGTTGTTTCTTATTTTTCTTTTCTCTTTCTTATTTTTTGTTATTATTATTTTTTTTTGTAATTGAACTTTCTCTTTTTTGTACTCAACCTAAATTAATGAAAAGTATGTTTGATTTCTTCTATGGTTTTTATACTTGTATTGATGTGGTTTTTATTTTAGCATTAGTTTACATAAGCAATTGGAAATTTTATCCGTTCGGTATGGCTAATAGCAAGGCAAGTTAAATTCAATACGTGTATCACCTCGGCAAAGCCTAAACTAAACTCCAAAAATTATACAAGCTAATATGGTATGCACACAAGTTTAGAACTTATTTCTTTCCTTACTTACTGGTATGTTTAAAAGAATACAAGGATGATCGATCTTTAACCAGATACAAGTATGCTCGTGAATGCTTTAAGTAATGCTCATGAGCATCCGCTCAAGCTTGTTTATCATGATGAAGTTTTTTGTTGTTTAGAGCAATTAGTTATATTTGACATTTAAGCTATTAGTAAGGAGCACTCAATTACCTTAAGTTTGGAGAAAATGCCAAAAAGAATTAATTTGTGCAATACACATAGTCTGCAGAGTCAAATATGACCAAAGCCTTGTTCATTACTTGGAATGATGGTAGGAAGATATTGATTTTCCCAATGTATGTGGTCTGAGGATCCAAGCATGACCAAAGGTCTGTTTGATACTTAGATAAATTATAGAAAGATATCAATTTTCCAAGGTATGTGGTCTGAAGAGCCAGGCATGACTAGGGGTCTGTTTGATACTTAGATAAATTATAGAAAGATATCAATTTTCCCAAGGTATGTGATCCGAGGAGCCAGGCATGACTAGGGGTCTGTTTGATACTTAGATAAATGATAAAAAGATATCAATTTTCCCAAGGTATGTGGTCCGAGGAGCCAGGCATGACTAGGGGTCTATTTGACACTTAGATAAACTATAGAAAGATATCTATTTTCCCAAGGTATGTGGTCCAAGGATCCAATCATGACCATGGGTCTATTTGATACTTAGATAAACTATAGAAAGATATTAATTTTTCCAAGGTATGTGGTCTGAGGAGCCAGGCATGACTAGGGGTCTGTTTGATACTTAGATAAATGTCATGAGGTGTTAATTTTCCCAAAGCATGTGGTCAGAGGAGTCAGACATAGCTAAAGTTCTGTTTAACACTTAGATAAATGATAAAAAGATATCAATTTTTCCAAGGTATGTGATCCGAGGAGCTAGGCATGACTAGGGGTTTGTTAGATACTTAGATAAACTATAGAAAAATATCAATTTTCCCAAGGTATGTGGTCCGAGGAGCCAGACATGACCAGAGGTCTGCTTGATACTTAGATAAACGTCATGACTAGGGGTCTGTTAGATACTTAGAGGTCTGCTTGATACTTAGATAAACGTCATGACTAGAGGTCTGTTAGATACTTAGATAAACTATAGAAAGATATCAATTTTTCCAAGGTATGTGGTCTGAGGAGCCAGGCATGACCAGATGTCTGTTTCATACATAGATAAACGTCATGAGGTGTTAATTTTCCCAGAGCATGTGGTCCGAGGAGCCAAACATAGTTAAGGTTTTGTTTAACACTTAGATAAATGATACTTGACACGTAGTATAACCATCACATATATGATAAAGTATATTCTCATTAATAACAATACATTCTTAGGTTATTTACATTCCAGGGGCGTGGTACAGCCTTTTCTTCTAAGTCTTCTAGACAATATGTACCTATTCCTGCCACAGATGTGATATGATATGGTCCCTCCCAGTTGGGTCCCAATTTTTCCCAGGCTATGTTCTTTGCAGAACCAAAAACCTTCCTCAACACCAAATCACCAGGTGCCAATGGCCTCAATTTCACATTGGCATCATACCCTTGCTTAAGCTTATGTTGATAGTAAGTCAATTGTACCATGATGTTTTCTCTTTGTTCTTTAACTAAGTCCAAACTCTTCTCCAATAAGTCATCATTGCTAGTTGGGGCAAAAGAGCTTGTTCTCAATGTAGGGAATCCAGTTTCCAGTGGAATAACAGCTTTGGTCCCATAAGTCATTGAAAAAGGGGTTTTCCCAATAGACCTCCGAAGTGTAGTCCGGTATGTCCAAAGAACGTGTAGTAGCTCCTTTATCCATCTTCCCTTTGCATCATCTAGCCTCTTCTTGAGTCCACTCACTATGACCTTATTTACAGCCTCAGCTTGCTCGTTCCCCCGTGGTTAAGCTAGAGTGAAATACCTATTTGTTATTCCTAGCTTGCAGCAGTATCTCCTGAAGGACTTACTGTCAAATTGAAGTCCATTATTCGAGATGAGGGTGTGAGGGATTCTGAACCAAGTGACAATGTTCTTCCAAACAAACTTTTTGGTGTCCACATCCCTAATGTTGCCAATGGTTCTGCTTCAACCCATTTAGTGAAATATTCAGTGCCGAGCAATAAATACGTTTTGGTCCTTACTGCCTTAGGGAAAGGACCAACAATGTCCAAACCCCACTGAGCAAAAGGCCAATGGCTGGATAGAGGATTAAAGACTCCTCCCGGCTGATGGATGTTTGGCGCAAATCTTTGGCACTGATCACACTTCTTTACACACTCTTGGGCATCTCTTTGCATGTTAGGCCACCAATACCCTTGAGTGAGAGCCCTGTGGGATAAAGACCTTCCTCTGGTATGGCTTCCACAAATTCCTTCATGTAATTCTTCCAAGAGTATCTCAACTGCTTCAGGGTGTATACATAGCAGATATGGGCCAGAAAAAGATCTCTTATATAGTTTTTGATCCTCAGAAAGCCAGAACTGAGGAGCCTTCCTCCGTATCTTGTCCGCCTAGGACTTATTCTCAGGTAGGACATCACTTTTAAGGAATAGTAGGATAATGTCTATCCAGCTAGGACCTACCCTTATCTGGTGAATAGAGACTACCTCTCTTCTTAACCCAAAAAGTTTAGCAAGATATTCCACAAGAATTACTCTAGGTAAACTCTGTGCCAAGGAGGTTGCTAATATTGCAAGTGAGTCCGCATGTGTATTTCTACTTTTAGGGATTTGCAATAAATTAAAGAGCTCAAATTTGGACTGTAAATGTCTAACTTGGCTCAAATATTCCTGCATTCTGGGATCTTTAGCTTCTAACTCCCCTCGAACTTGACCTACTACCAGTCTTGAATCCAAGAATATTTCCATTGCCTTTCCACCCATCTTTTGAACCATGGTCGTTCCGACTAGCAAAGCTTTGTACTCAACTTCATTGTTTGTGGTTGAGAAGCTCAGTCACAAGGATTTTTCGATTGTGATCTTCTCAGGGAAACCAGAACTAGCCCCACACCAGATCCTTTGAGGTTCAATGCACCATCAACATAGACCCTCTAGGACAAAACTACCTGTACGGAGATTACACCGACTGAATTTCCATCCATGTTTTGCTTCCTCACTTCTTCTTGTACTGGGATTTCAGCAAATTTAGCCACCAGGTCGGCAAGGACTTGACCCTTAATAGAAGTGCGAGGCATGTACTTGATGTCAAAAGCTCCCAACATCATTCCCCATTTGGCAATCCTTCCTGTGTAGTCAGCGCTTCGAAGTAAAGCCCTAAGTGGCAGTTGTGTTAAGACAACAACTGTGTGTGATTAGAAATAATGGGGAAGCTTACGAGTGGCATGCACCACTGCCAAAATAGCCTTCTCGAGTGGTAAATAGCGAACCTCGACTTCATGTAGGGACTTGCTCACATAATAAACTGGCTTCTGTACGCCATTATCAACCCTTATCAACACCAGGCTTACCACATGGGCGGCTACTGCCACGTAGGCAAATAAAACCTTATCCGTCTCAGGTCTAGACATGATTGGTGGCCGAGAAAGATACTCCTTCAACTACTGGAAGGCCAAGACACACTCCTCGGTCCATTTAAATCCCTTTCATTTATTCAACAATGGGAAGAAAGGCCAACACCTGTCCGCCGATCGGGATATGAATCGGTTTAAAGTAGCGGTCATTCCTGTTAACCTCTGAATCTCTTTAGGATTCCGTGGTGGCTGCAAATTGTTGATTGCCTTAATTTAAACTCTGGGTTGACCTCAATTCCGCATTGCGTGACCATGTAGCCTAGAAACTTTCCTAATCCGACACCAAAAGAACACTTAGAAGCATTAAGTCGCAACTTGTGCCTTCTTAAGATTTCAAAGATGTTTCTGAGGTCGTTAATGTGCTCAGCTTCCTTCTTGCTCTTGACCACAATATCATCAATGTAAATTTCAATCTTTTTTCCTAGCTGTGGTTCAAACATCCTTGTCATCATTCTTTAGTAAGTAGACCTTGCATTTTTAAGCCCAAAGGGCATCACTTTATAATAGTAGTTCCTAATAGGAGTGACAAAAGCTGTCTTTTCTTGATCCTTTAAAGCCAAAGGTATTTGGTGGTAGCCCTTAAAAACGTCCAAAAAACTTATCCGGGGATACCCTACGGTCGCATCCACCAACTAGTCGATCCAAGGCATGGGGTAGGGGTCTTTTAGGCAGGCCTTATTCAAGTCTATGAAATCCACACATATCCACCACTTTCCATTCTTTTTCTTCACAACCATAGTATTAGCTAGCTATTCAGGATAAAACATCTCTTTAATAGCCTTGGCCCGTTTAAGCTTCGACACCTCATCCCTAACAGTGTCAGAATGATCTTTTGAAGAGTGCCGAGGTTGTTGCTTTCCAGGGGTGGTAGATGGATTGGCGTTTAAGTGATGACAGATGAAGCTCGGATCCACCCCAGGGGCTTCGTAGGCATTCCAGGCAACAACATCAATATTCTCCTTAAAAAACTTCACCAGCCTTTCTTTTTCCCGAGGAGGTAGTTGAGTTCCGATTTTGAAGAATTTCTCCAAATCATCTCCAATAATAACTTTCTCTAAACCCTCACACTTTGTCTCATTGACCGCATCACTCAGAGGTGGTGCCCTAGTCTTTAATTGCTATAGACCATTATCTGCTGGAGCCGAAGTATTAGACTCGGGCCGATGCATAATGGCAGCCACCAGGCACTGTTTGGCCACAAACTGACTTCCAACCAGCTCTTCGACCCGATCTCCAGATGGGTACTTTACTTTGAGATGAAGAGTGGACGAGACGGCTCCTAGGGCATGAAGCCAGGGTCGTGCCACAATGGCCGTGTATGGAGAAAAAACATCCACCACTATAAAATCCACCTCTACCACCTCAAAACCGGCCTGCACAGGTAGTTGGATTTGCCCTCTCGGGACAACAAAATTTCCATCAAAGCCTACTAGAGGTGAAGGTGAATCATAGTTGGTTAGGTCTTCTGACTTCAAATTGAGCCCCTTATACAGGTTTGGATACATAATCTCAGCCTCACTACCTTGATCTATCAGCACCCTCTTCACATTGTACCTTCCAATCCTAAGGGTTATTACCAGGGCGTAATCGTGTGGTTGTATGGTCCCGGCATTATCATCGTTTGAAAAGCTTAACATTGGCCGGATCTCCACCTTAGCTCTCTTCGGCTCGTGCCTAGAGTCCTCGACAGATGATCTAGCCACTACAGTTACCCTGGATGGACAGGATCCCATCCTGCCTGGCTTGGCGAGGATAACGTGGATGGTACCCAGAGGGGGCCTCGAAGAAGTATTGCCTTGAATCCCTAATCCCTTCTGACCTTCCTGTTCGCTAGGTCGTTTCAAGAACTGTTTCAGTTGGCCATCTTGGATTAGCTGCTGCAAATGACTCCATAGGGTTCTACAGTCTTCAGTTGTATGCCCCCGTTCTCGGTGGTACTGGCAATGAAGACTCTGATTCCGTTCAATGGATCCTCGCTCATCTTGTTTGGCCACCTAAAGTATGGCTCATTCTTGATCTTTTCCAAGACTTAATGCACTGGTTCCCAGAACATAGTGTTAACATCCTGGACAGCTGTGGATCCAGATTGCCTTCCAAAATCCCTTTGCGACTGGTTGTTGTTATAACAGTTCGACCTGAAATCCCTTTTCTCCTGAGGGAAAACCTTACCTTTCCCCTTTCCTTGCTGTTGGTCTTCCTTAACTCTTTTATACTTATCGATCTTATCCATGAGTTGGCGTATGCTGGTAACAGGTTTCCCTGTTAAGGACCTCCTCAAGCCGTGCTTGGCGAGCAAGCCGACCTTGAAAGTCCTGACAGCCACGTCGTCAAAGTCACCATCTATCTCATTGAACATCTCCTAATATCTGTTCGAATATGTTTTCTAGGTTTCTCCTTCCCTCATGGACAGAGATAACAAAGAATCCAAAGGCCGAGGAACTCGACTACATGTAATAAAACGGGAGCTAAATGCCCGAGTGAGTTCTTTAAAAGAGCTGATGGAACCTACCCCCAAACCATCGAATCACCTCATCGCTATAGGTCTTAAGCTAGATGGGAATACCTTGCACATCAGGGCCTCGTTCTTGGAGTGTATTGCCATTCTCTGATTGAAATGGCTGACATGTTTAACGGGGTTTGTTCGACTGTTGTAGATAGTGAATGTGGGCTTGGTAAACCACTGAGGAAGCTTCCTACTTTCAATTCTATGCGTAAAGGGGGACCTAGAGATTCGGTTAAGTGCCTTGCTCATAGCATCATTCCTTAAGCCTCTCGAGGATGAATCTCTGTTTTTATACTCGCGATGATAATCCTCATCATATGTGAAGGTCTCGCTAAGAGGTGTTCTTGACCTGCGCCTATAATCACCATCCCTCTCATCGTCAAAAGTAGGGTCAGAGATGGAGGGACTTCGCCTTCTCCGCTCGTGATGCAACTTTCTCTCCAAGTAATTGTTCTTCCTCTGCATGGCCTTGGAATTTTTCTCGTGAGAGATGTGGCTATCACCCCTAGAATGACTCTCACCGGTGTGGATAGTATGCACACTTCCTTCCTAGTCCCCTCTGCGCTTAAGATTATGAAAATGGTGTTCTCGTTGAGACCCCATAGATTCTAACTGATTTGGACCCGAACCTACCATGATTGAAAGCTAGACTCACTATCACCTCAGTCTTTCTCACAGATGGCGCCAATTGTAAGAATACAAATTTAAACCCTTAGCCCAAACGATGAATGGACCAACCCAAAAGGCCCAAAACAATAAATTTATAGAGAGTAGGTTGAGAAAACTGGGTTGGAATGAGTTGGACGATGGACATGATGGGTTCAAATGATAAGTAAAAGAAAATAAACAAGTTAAACTTCAGAAAATCATCCTTAGCAAATGTCTAAGGAGATCAGTTCTTATATATGTTATTCTAACTGAGATTAAACGTTTCGTTCTTAGTGGTTACAGTGTTTCCTTCTTGATTTCTCGATCCCCCTCCTTTTGGGTATCTTCCTCCATTTATACCCCTCTTTCATCTCGTCTTTGCCTTCCACGTGCAGATTAGGTAGTTGGTGTTGATACTTGTCCCATCCACCTTTTTTAGGAGTCTTTGTGTAGTAGCTGTAAGGCTGAAAATCACTGTTTAGATGTCATCTCCACATTAATGTGGCCAGAGGGTTAGTTGCGGAGTATTCAATGCGGTGGTAGTAGCTTTCTCTCCTGATAATTTAGGATCTTCCCTTGCTATACATTTCTGCTATACTTACCCGTTTCGACAGAGTTCTTTAGAGTGTTTTCCTGAATGGCAGACCACAAAAGTGACCTCGGCCTAGGTTGTCCAAGGTGATACTCACCCTCGGCACCACCTCCTAGGTCACTAAGCTCACAACTAACTTCCTTGTCTTCCAACACAGGTTCTCTTGACAGAATTTAACTGTCCTTGGACAAATATAGTCCTCGTCTCGGGCTCTAGGCTCAACATGTATGTGGATAAGGAATTCCCTTTCCAATGCTCCTACAGACATTAAATAGGTTATATGACTAAAAATACTTGTGGATGGTTTTATTAATTGACAAGTAGTGGGTTGGAGGAATTTTTTCTAAACTAGTTTAGAGATAAACTTTTCCTAGATATAAACATCAAATAAATTGTCAACTTTTTATAAAAGTGAAAATAGATATAAATGATTAAATTGAAAATATCAAATTCATCAAGCTAATAATAATTGTGGAATAACTATATACAAAATGAGTTAACTCACAAAATATTCAAATTCCCATAGCTAAGTGTTAAAATCACAAGCTAAACAAAAAGCCTTAAATCAAGAAAAGTAAATCACAAAAAGATCAAGAAAACTAGAGAAACAGAGAGAAAATTTTGAGTGAAAGAGAAAATTTATTGCTGAATTTTTGTGAATTACAAAGACTAACTAAATTACACATATCGAGCACTATTTATACTAGCAATTACAGATCAGAGAAAGGAACAAAAAGCACGGGAAAACTCTAACAAACTCTAATAGAATTCCATAAAACCTCTCCTCCAATAAGATTAGGACAAGTGTCACTCTAAACCTAACTAACTAACTAACTACTTTCTCACACATGTAGCTCACATGCTTTTGCTTAACTCTTCAAGATTACAAGTAATTTCTTCAACCACACCTTAACCCTTTTCAGGTTTCTACTTTGATCACATTACTTTGTTTGTGCAATAGTCTTCTTCAAACCAAACTTGCTTCCTTTCTTCAATTCTGTTTTACCCTTTTTCAATTCAATTGCATCCTGAATCTTTTTCTTAATAGCCCCTCTCAGGACCAGAGCTGCTTCTGCCGTAGAATAGCTTCTGTGTCTTGGAGTGACTTTGGATAAGTAATGCTGGTACTGAAAATGTTGATCAAGCCTAGCCTACATATTAGGTCCATAAAGATAGGTACACCAAGTGCTTTAGTGAATATATAAGCCAATTGCAAATTAGTCTTGACATGAAAAGTTTTGATCATACCTGCTTGTATCTTCTCCCTAATCAAGTGGCAATCCACTTCAATATGTTTAGTCCTTTCATGGAACATGGGATTAGCAACTATATGTAAAGTTGCATTGTTATCACAATAGAGAAGTGCAGCTTTAGAATGCTTTATTCTAAAATCTTCAAGCAAATAGAAAAGCCAAGTAATTTCACAGCAAGTTGAAGCCATTGACCTATATTCAGCCTTAGTTGAAGATCTTGATACAATATTTTGTATTTTGATCTCCAAGAAATCAAATTATTCCCAAGAAATACATAATACCCTGTCAATGACTTTCTTGTATCAGGACAGCCAGCCTAATCTACATCACAAAATGCTTTCAACTAGAAATCTGACTTTGCTGAGAAAAACAAACCTTGCCCTAAAGTACCCTTAATGTATTGCAAAACCCTGAGTGCTGCCATCATGTGAGGTTGCCTAGGCTTGTTCACAAACTGACTCAACTTGTTCACTACATAGCAGATGTCAGGTCTAATCAAGGTCAAGTACATCAACCTTCCAATCAACCTCCTTGATAGGCCAAAAACGAATTGACCTTTTATGATAAATTAACCAATTAATTTAGCCAAGTCAATTAATTAAGTTAATTAACATGCAAAATGTGTGGTAGCACAAACAAATCACCAATTAACTAAAGTATGCAGCGGAAAATAAATTGACATGTTGATTTGTTTACGAATGGGGAAAACCTACATACAAAAACCCCACCGGGTGATTTTAAGGTCACCAATCCTGAAATTTCACTTTTATCACAACAAGCGGTTACAAGTAAAGGAATCTCAGTACCTTATACCAACCTACAATTGAACCCTTACCCCAATACCCAATTGGACTTGTTCTGTAGTAACAATTTCTCCTTTTGATGCACGACTCCAAGTACGTGACTAACCAATTGCGCAGATCCCAGTACACGACTTCAATCACCAATTAGAGAAAGTTGTTGGCTGCAAAGTTCTTCAGTTCATCACACGATGAAGATCCAGAAGATGCTTGGTCACAAAACCCTACGGTGTACAAACACAGCAACTTCTTCACAAGAAAGATGAACTAGGGCAAAACTCTGTCTCCAATCACAATTTACTTGAACAAACTTTGCTCAACGCTTATGCAACTTGTGAACCCTTTGATGGCCCTTAAAATAATCCTTTATATGTCTAGGGTTATGAGAAAAGAAAGCCCAAACACATAATCACGGATTAGAGTCAAAACAGAACTGAAAATCTGTTTTACATAAACCTCGATAGATACCCTATCTGTGGAGCTGCTTTCGAGCCTCGGGGCTGAATAGCTCTTTAAACCTCGACAGATGGCTAGTTGTCGAGCTTTAATGACAGGTATTTTCTTGGCTTGAATCTTGGACAGACTTGCATGGCTTCAACACTTGATCTTGAAACAAAGTTTCTTGAAATATTAAACATATCCTAGATTTACCAATTACAAATAAAGTGCATTTTTTCAAAGAATTAGTCAATTACATAAAATAGTGACATATGTTCCTAACAAGTGAATTACATATGTCCTAAAACTCCTATATTGTGAAGGGTCAGCAATTAACTCTCCCTCATCCTTGGACAACCTGAGATGTTGTTCCATAGGAGTTCTCATGGGCTTGCAACCTAGCATTCTTGAATTTGTAAGCACTTCTGGTGCATACTTTCTTTGATTAAGACTTATACCCTTACCAACGAAGGTTGAACTGAGTGGAAGGGGCTCTAGTCGTTTAAGCAAGTGGTCTCGGTTTCGAGCCCTTGTGGATGTAGCAAACTTTATTGGGAGAGGTCCCCCACCTTGACTCTTGACCGTACCTCGAAGGATTAGTCTTGGGATAAAAACCTGGGGGTACCTTGGGAAACCAAAAAAAAAAAAAAAACACTTATACCTTGCTCATTTCTGGCCACTTCTAATCCCAAGAAATACTTCAAGGATCCCAAGTCTTTTATCCCAAACTTAGTATCCAAAAGCTTCTTCAAATTAGCTATACATTGTGAATCATTTCTAGTGATCAATATGTCATCAACATAAACTAAAAGAGCTGTGAAACAAGAACCATTTGAGTGTACAAAGAGGGCATAATCAGATTTGGACTGTACAAATCCCAACTTAGTGATTGTTGTTGATAATTTGGCATGCCACTGCCTATTGGCTTGCTTCAACCCATAAAGAGACTTCCTCAACCTGCATACAAGAGGCCTAGCAACAGCATTGGTAGAGCAGCCCCCCTTGCTGTGAAATCCTTGAGGTAAAGACATATACACCTCCTTATCCAAGTCACCATGGAGGAAGGAATTGTTGACATCTAACTGATGCAAAGGCTAACCTTTGATAGCAGCAATGCATAACAACACCCAAACTGAGACTGATTTAGCAACTGGAGAAAAGGTTTTTGAGTAATCTAATCCCTCTTGTTGAGTATACCCTTTAGCCATTAACTTGGCTTTGTACCTCTCCACTAAACCATATGGGTTATATTTATCCTATAAACTCATTTACACCCAATTGGAGCCTTACCAAGGGGTAAAGGAACAACATCCCAAGTATGATTGAGCTCCATAGTAGAAATCTCCTTGTCCATTGCTTCCTGCCAAGCCTTTGAAAGCACAGTCTAATGGTAAAACTTAGGTTCAACTTCAACACTCACAATAAGAGAAAAAGCTTGATGAGAAATGCTAATGTTAGCATAAGAAAGGTGCTGTGCAATATCATAAGGACTACCTGAAGTTGGCTTAGTGGTGAGTAAAGAACAATAATAATCCTGCAAGAAATAAGGTAGTTTATGGACCCTAGTGGATTTTCTAAGTTGAGTGTAAAGCATGGTAGTGATTGGAAGAGGTGGATCAATGGGGGAATCAAGTAGAGGAGATTGAGAATTAAGATCATTTATAGGAGCATCTATAGGAACACAATCTGCAATAGCAGTGGTATCTATTGCAGAATCACCAATAGTAATAGGAAGAGGTTGATTCTCATCATAAAAGGAAGGTGAGGGAATAAAATCTAAGGAGATAGGTGTGACAAAGGAAGGAATAGTTTTTGAGGGAATAAGCTTATCCGTCAAAGGGTCAGAATCAAAAGGATCAAGATTCTGAGGAAGAACATGAGATTGAAAAGGGAAAATGGACTCATAGAAATGTACATCTCTTGATATGAACACTGAATGTGTAGCAAGATCCATTACTTTATAACCTTTAACACCAAAAGGATATCCTAGAAACAAACATTTAGTGGCTCTAGGTAAAAATTTGTGCCTGTTGTGTGCAAGTGTAGATGCATAACAAAGGCATCCGAACACCCTAAGGTGTGAAAAACAAGGTAGCTGTCCAAAAAGAACTTTATAGGGTGTCTTATTTGCAAGAACAGAAGAGGGCAACCTGTTGATAAGGTAAACAACTGTAAGCACACAATCTCCCCAATATTCTAAAGGAATATTTGATTGGAATTTAAGTGCTCTAGCCACATTTAGAATGTGTTGATGCTTTCTCTCCACAATTGAATTTTGTTGAGGGGTTTCAACACAGCTCAAGTGTTGCATTATGCCCTTGGATTTAAAAAAATCTCTTAGCAGAAACTCAGTGCCATTGTCTATTCTTAGGCACTTTATTCTTTTATTAAATTGAGTTCCAACAAAAGCATAAAACTGTCGCAATAAAATCCGATTTTTTGATTTAGTTTTCATGAAATGAATCCAAGTACATCTAGAGAAATCATCAAAAATAGTAAGAAAATATTTGTATCCATCCATAGTAGGAGTAGAGAAAGGACCCCACAAATCACAAGGAACAAGATCAAAAGGAAACATGAGTACTAGAGAGAGAGACAATCTCTTTTGCTTTGCTATTGGGCAAATGTTACAATGAGCAGTCTTATTACACTGTACAAAAGGCACAATCTTATTTACAAGGATAATTTTACCACTTGAAGGGTGCTCTAGTCTAAAATGCTAAAGATCAGAATGAGTAGAAACTGAATGATAGTGAGTAGAGGTTGGAATAGAAGACAAATCATTGTACTTGTTATCCAGCAGATACAATCCATTTTGCTTTCTACCCAGACCAATCATACTCCAGAGAGCAAGATCTTGAAAAAAGCAAAATGATCCAAGAAAAATATGGCAACAATATTTTGATTTGTTCAATTGACTAACAGATATGAGGTTAAAGGTAAAAGAAGGAACACACAACACATCAGTAAGAATCAAGGTTTCAGTGAGATGTATTGTTCCAATATGAGTCACTAAGACCTTTTCACCATTAGGTAAGTAAACATAAGAATTAGAAACACAAGCAATGGAACTAAAGACTGAGACAAAATGGACCATGTGATCAGTGGCCCTTGTGTCAATGATCCAATCTGTATTATCAAAAGCTGATCTATTTACCACTTCAGTAGTGAAAATAGTGGAATTTGGAACTGTAATGGATGAAGAACAAAAAACTTTACCTGAGAAATTGTTGAGGTAATTGGAAGTGGAAGCACTCAATGCCAAAGGCTGTGAAGTACTAGCTCCTGCAGTGGTCAAGCTAGTTAGTTGCTGTGAAGCTAAAGTTGAGTGTTGAGTAGTCTCACCAACTGACTATGAATTCAAGAAAGCTAAAAGCTGTTCACATTGTGACTTAGAGATTGGGCACTGTGGAGTTCAAAAGGTAGATTCTTCACCAGTTTGGGCAGAGTTGATAGTCCCAAATGCTGCTACCTGATTGCAAGATACTTGGTTTGCCATGGAATTGTTTCTGAACTTAAATCCTGGTGGAAAACCATGTAGCCTGTAGCATTTGTTTGCTTTATGCCCTGACTTCCCACAGTGAGTGCAAATTGGTCCTTCCTTCTTGGAATTTCCTTTGCCGTTGTGATTGTGTTTTGGACCAAATCCTGCATTGGAATACAATGCTGTGGCTTCAATAGGATGAGCTGTGACATGACCAGTGAATTCACCATTCTTGAAGCTTCTTTGTTTCTCCTCTTGCAAGACCAAAGAGAGAACCTTGTTAATATTAGGCAAAGGCTCATACAGTAGAATCTGACCTTCAATAGATGAATAGGAATCATTTAATTCCATCAAGAACCTCATTACTTGATCACGATCATTAAGATCTGAAGTGATCCTTTAAGCTCCATAAGTGCAAGGACACTTATAGAGAGGAACATATTGGTAGTTAGCCAATTCATCAACCAAAGCCTTGAACTTTGCATAGTTTGCCTCCACAGAGAATTGACCTTGTACAAGATAGGCTGATTCCTTTTGAAGCTCAAAGATTCTAGGTCCACTTTTCTGAGAAAACCTGTGACGCAAATCAAGCCAAATTGCTTTAGCATTTTCTATATACATGATACTAGAACCAATGTCAGGTGAGACTGAATTGATGATCCAACTCAGAACTATCATGCTGCATCGTGTCCACAAGATAAATTGTGGAGAATCTGGATCTGGTACTGGTACCATCAATAAATCCAATCTTGTGTTTAGCGGTGAGTGAAATGATCATTGATTTGGCCCATGGAAAATAGTTCTTTCCTCTAATCAACTTTTGAGACACTAGTTGAATTGTGTTGTTATCACTGCTACTAAGAAAGAATGGATTGATAGAATCGTCATTCACAGTAGAAGAAGATTGATTATTTGAAGCTTCTTTAGTGGACGAAAATGATGGAGCTTCGAAGCTTGAAGAAGAACAAGATGAATTTTAAAGAATTCAAGCAGAAAAGAAAAGAAAAACAATTTGATTTGATCTTGTTTAAGCTCTGATACCATGTTAAAATCACAAGCTAAACAAGAAGCCTCAAATCAAGAAAAGCAAATCACATAAAGATCAAGAAAACTCAAGAAACAGAGAGAGAATTCTAAGTGAAAGAGAAAACATTATTGTTGAATTTTTGTGAATTACAAAGACTAACTGAATTACACATATTGAGCACTACTTATACTAGTAGCTACTAATCAGAGAGAGGAACAGAAAGCGTAGGAAAACTCTAACAGAATTCCCTAAAAACTCTCCTTCAATAAGATTAGGACAAGTGTCACTCTAAACCTAACTAACTAACTAACTAACTAACTAACTAACTACTTTGTCAGACATGTAGCTCACATGCTTTTGCTTAACTCTTCAAGATTACAAGTAATTTCTTCAATCACAGCTTAAGCCTTTTCTAGCTTCTACTTTGATCACACAGCTTTGTTTGTGCAATAGTCTTCTTCAAACCACACTTCCTTTCATCAATTCTGTTTTACCCTTCTTCAATTCAATTGTCCTTAGTCTTTTTCTTAACATAACGAGTTGAATGATCTCCCATGGTATTAAGCCACTCAACTCATTACTATTTAATCTCTTGCGAACAATTTTAAATCATAGTTTAAGACAAAATTTCACTATTTCGCACCTTCTTTTATCTAAGCAGTTAAAACTTTGAAGGAAATTGGTTAGGTACTTACAAAAACCTTAAGGATGTCAAATTTTCTAGAGATGTTGGGATCAACCCAGAAAGTTGATTCTGATAGAGGTCCAAGCCAATCAGCCTCGTTAGGTAACCAATTGAGCTTGGAATAGTTCCAGTAAGATTATTGCCAAATACCTCTCTACCAGTAAATTAGCACGATTATAACCAGGATGTTAAGTAAGGTAACGATATGCAAATCATCCTGTATAATTTATTTGTTAAATAGCTCTCTAATAGAATTATAGATCGAATAGGTTTTCTTTTTTGTTATTTAGTACTTTTCTTTCAACTCATAGGGCTACAAGAAAAAATTATGAAGTTAAGTTTCTTTCTATTTCACTTTTCGTGAGAATATTCTCCAATAAAGCTTCCTTGATAATCAAAAACAATGGAAGTGAGTATGAACTTACAAATATTGAAAATTAGCTAAAGGTTCCAAGCTGAGGAACAAGTTGTCCCGAAAGTCCAGCATTGCCAAGGTCCCTGCAGTTGTTAAACATATCTAATCCAATTTAGTAAAGAAATTACCGGAGCGGCAAAGTGTCATAAAAGTAGGACAGTGGATTTGTATTCTGCCAGTAGGCTAATCAGTGAAATAAACAGAAGATGGTAAAAGATAAGAATAATTACACCCTTGTGACGCTATTTTTGCTATCGCAAGTAACGTGAAACCAAGTGCATGGATTGGCCAATGTTGGATCCCAGCTCTGAAGGACGTTGTAATGATCTGCTAAATTGGCTTTCCACGCATCCCCTGTTGATGAAGCAAATTAACTAAGATTGGGAGACATGTTTCTATAAAAGGAAAAATTATTTTATTATGTCAGTTATACTTATATCTATTAAGAGGGCCTCTCGGTTAATTATTTATTTTTATTATTAAACAACATGATTTTCCTGTTTACTAAAAAAACATGATTTTCCTGATATTGCTTCATAAATATTTCCCATTTCCAAAATTGGAAAGTCAACATAATTTGCAGGAAATCTGAAAAAATTATAAATAATAAATAAAAACTAGTTCATAAACTGAATTTCCATACCTTCCGTGTTGCAATCTACAGATGCAATAGCAACAGCAAATACAAAACAAACCAAAAATCGAGTAACTATCATGTAGGATTTATGTCAAAGCAACGTTATAGAAATAATCTCGAATAGCTTCTCTGTTCGCTTATATAAACAAGCTTGTGCTTGGTCAATGGAGCACACAATATAGTGATGGGATTAAGATTTAGTCTTCGTATTTTTAAAGAAAGTTAATGTTTTATTCAAGTCAATTAATGCACAAACTTGCCCGCCTGGATTGACAAAGATGAATATATTAATAGGTAAGTCTATTCTCCATAGGTTAATCCGTAAAAAAATGATTAAATATTATAAATTGAAAATTATATATGCTGACTTGTTCCTAGTTTGAAGGAAAAGAACGTCATTTTCAGTTCCAAACTAGCACTATTGTACTGAGAGGAAACCCGTTCCAGTTCCAACTTCAAAGCACAGAATATGCCGCCGGATTTTGGAGGGAGTTTACTAGTCCATTGATTTAAGGAGCCATTTGGGTCGGTTCTATTAGAAATACTGGAAAATTGTATTGTATTTCTCAAGTAATAACATATATAAGAGTGTATTTATATAGTAGGTGCTGTACAGATATGTGTGCTAAGCAAAACAAGTAAAGTGGGCCTAAAAACCACGAGCCTACTACACGTTAACAACCCCGTTGAAACTGAAGGTGGACGTGAGATTAACATGAAGTTGTCAACTAAAGCACGAAGCCGTCTCTTAAGATGTGACTTAGTGAAGATATTTGCAAGTTCATCTCGAGTGGAGATTGAAAGTACCATGGACAAGATGATAACAGATAAAATGACAATTAATCTCGATGTGTTTAGTCTGTTTATGGAAAACATTATTGTAAGCAATATGAATGGCACTCTAGTCATCTCTAAAGAGAAGTAGTAGAGGATGTAGACATACCTAAATCCTTGAGAAGCCATCGAAGTCAAAGAAGTTCAGATGTGGTATCGGCAAGGGTACAATATTCCGCTTTGGTATTGGAGTGGGCTACAATGGTTTGTTTCTTACTTCACCAAGAGATTAGAGAAGAACCAAGAATAAAACAATAACTAGTGGTTGACCTTCAATCAGTGGGATCTCCTACCCAATCAGCATTAGAGAATGTACGAAGAATCAGAGGAGACTATGTAGAGTAGCAAAGGCTATGAAAGAAAGTGTCTTTCAGGTATCAAAGAATGCGTAGGACAACAGCATAGTGAGTCGCTCGTGGAGCAGATAGAATTTGGCTCACTTGGTGAACAACATAAGAAATGTCTGGACGAGTGATAGTGAGATAAAATAGGCTGCCAATCAATCATCTGTAAAGAGAGGGATTAGACAATGATTTCCCAGATAGAGGAGTTAGATGCGCATTAAGTTCAACTAGAGTGATAACAATCTTAATAACATATATAAGAGTGCCTTTATATAGTAGACAAGTGTGTTGTACAAGTATATGTGCCAAGCAAGACAAGTAAAGTGAGCCAAAAGCCCATAAGCCTATTACGCGTTAACAGGTTCTTAAGGTCTCATGATATCCATGAGACCTCTTGCTAGCATATTGCAGCCACCCTTAAGGGATTCCTCCCTATAATAACCTGGTGTGTGTGGGATGGGAGAACTACACATGATGAAATAAATAGTTGGATACTCGAAGAGGTCAGAATAGTCTTGTTTATATAAAAAAAAAAAAAAAAAAATATATATATATATATATATATTCTAAATCATAGATTCATAGAATTTCATTAAAGAAGATCCCCTAGCCGTTAGGTATAAACTTGTATGTAAATTTTTATATTAAATAATAACGATAAGAGTGAATGATTAATATAACATATTTTATAAAGAATTCTATTACATGGAGTTTTTAATTCTCAATATCTGTTTTTATAATCGTATATATAATATAAGGATTCAAATTAAGCCATGTTAGCATTTCACTAACAAACTTTTAAAAATAAAATAAAGTAATAATTCAAACAAAACAAAAAACTTGTTTTACATCAACATTTGAGACATTAATTAACAATTCCAAAGAGGCAATAAACCCTCTCCTATCAAACTCCATCTTTCTAGAATCATCTCCAAAAAAAAAAAAATGTATATATATATATATATATATCTTTTTGATAGGATTCAAACCGACATATTGATAAATAAGTTGGCGCAAGGTATGTTTGCATCTTTTTGTTCCTCTTTCTAAACACTGACAAAAATGATTTTTTTGTGTACATAATTCTTTATGATGCAGATATGAGCTTCTATTTTCACTTTATTTGATTGTTTGTTTATTTTATGGGTTTGGAGATTGTTGGCTGCAAATTACAGTTGAGATAAATAACATAAGCTTTATAACCACTTTAAGATTTAAATAATATCACTTTAAGAAGCTAATAAAAATTTTTCCATGTAGAAGTAGATATTAAAGTAACAATATGTTGGTGATGCTTACGTGATCTATTGTGATAGATGTATAATAAAATAATATCAATGATGATGTTGCTTCAAATACAACAAATCATATCAATAATGGTGATAAGCATGATATCCGGACAAAATTGGCCTATACCCTTTTCACACAAACTAAGTAGCATTTTGCCCATTTTTTCAAACTAATTAGGGAAATGCCCCTCTTTTGAAAATCGATTTTCTAAAAATCGAGTTAGGCCCTATAGCGACGTTTTTAAGGAGCCTATAGTGACGTTTTCAGGACCTATAGCGGCGTTTTATAACTCGATCTTTACAAAGTCGAGTTATAGGTAAAAAAAATGAAAAAAAAATTGCATATAACTCGATTTCATGGAGGTCGAGTTATAAAACGCCACTATAGGGCTCCAAAATTTTTTTTTTTAAAACTCGATTTTGAGAAAATCGAGTTTTAAAAGAGGGGCATTTTCTTAATTAGTTTGGGAAAGAGGGCAAAATGCTGCTTAGTTTGTGTGAAAAGGGTATTTGCCCATTTTGTCCCATGATATCCTTTAAATTACTTTTAAAATAACACTCTAAATGCAAAATTGCACTACCTAAAACAGCGAGAAGAAGGATATTTCCAGATTAACAAGGCAATAAATGGACTTATTGGTACTGAGTGCGCTAGGATGAGCTAAAGAATATTATGCCTAGATTGCAGCCAAAAGCAAGGAAGTCAATATCGTACTAGAAACCATTTCAATTTGGTCAGGAAAATGAAATATTTTGGGACTGGTTGGTACCGGTGTACTGTAACACCCCAAACCCTTAGGAAGGATTTAGATGCATAACATGTCTTAGAAATAATCAACAATGACATAATGGAACAGAGCGTAATATTTATCCTCAAATAAACTTCTTGAATATCATCAGATTTCCTTAACAATCCATAATAACAAAACAACAATAATATTCTTGAATGTAAAATCTCCAAATAACATCTCAAAATAGTTCCAAAATAATAATCTCATTTTCCTGAAACAATTTTACTAAAACAATTCTGCAACTATCAAGCTCCAAACGAAGTCGTCAATCTAAGGCTCCACTGATCTACCACCAAAAGACACTCCATAACTCTAATCTGAAAGGATGGAAAAAGGGGTGAGCTAAAGGCTCAATAAGAGACTACAAACATGAGGATGTCTTCCAAAACAAAACGATAATATCATTGACAAAATATAGTCATCACGATACAATTAAAATTAGTTTAAACTGTAATATAATATATTCTATAAAGCTGTTAAAATAAAACACTTCACTATAACACTGTAAACATTAATAAAATAACGACCACATTTATATGCCAATATGCACCAAATAGGTAGAAACAATTTTATTTTGAAAATAAGCAATTTTCCACCTATAAGAACAGTAGTAAATAAACAGTAATTCAATATGAAAAATATTAGTCAAACACAGACAAAAGCTGCTAAACACTCGGTGGGTGATTTCCCATGAGCACAATAACACTAACCTCAAAGAGGCAACACTAGCTCCGAAGAGCAACAATAACACTGCACCACACCACACTAACACTACTTCGGCCGAAGACCAACACTTAACCCTGTGTTGGCAAAGGTTGCAGACTGTCTAGTTGACCATTTGAAACACTCTTGACATATACAGTTTCACAATAATATACAATAAATAATAGAGTTTGAGTATGTATAAAGCACTAACAATGGTATAAGTCTTTGAAACTTCACTTTTGCAATTATGTGTATGTATATATATATAAATATATTTTTACAACAATTATATATATATGTATATATATATATATATATATATAAATATATACGTTTTGAGAGACGTCATGTGTTGAAGTCTACTTACCTCTAGTGGCTAAACCAAGCTTCACTTCAATTGCTCGAAACAACGTCAACTAGAACCTAAATAATAATTAAACAATTCAATAAGGGTGGGTTCTCTAATAACCACAAATTCCTCTTGATAAAACAATTCCTCAACCACTATGAAGATTCGGCAAGGTAAAAATTTAACATATATTTCTAACATACCCCCAAACCTATTCCAGTTTAAAAATAATTGTAAAGCATTCCCTAAACTAACATCTAAAATACTCATATATTTAATTGTAAAGCTGCCCACAATTGCAAACCTTTTCAATTCGGTCAAACCCTAAACTAACAAAATCAGCCACCCGCAAAAGCTATACACATAACTTATATTTAATTGTAACGCTGCCCAAAATTGCAATTCTATAGAAATTAAACGGGAAAAAAAAAGGTCAAAATCGATGAGTTTATTTTCAAGCTCTAACTATTTGGAAAACATTCAATTGTACTACTTTCAAAACCAACAAGAAGTAGAAGACCATGAATCTGATAAATTAGACGAAGGAAACATAACATTATTGCATAATGTCCATGCGTGCGTGTTAGAGAAAGAAAGTAATAAAAACAAAACCGAGAATTCCACACCTGCAATAAGTCTACAACGAAGAACCCAATAGCACAAGACATAATATTATGCGTGTCTTGTTCTAGTGCCCTTTTCATGAACACCGTCATGATGAAGAAATCAAAACCCAATAAAGAAAACGTTAAATCAATATAAATCAAACCATCAAATGCACTAATAATTGTAATATATATATATATATATATCTATATATACTTATATATAAATCTAATAGCACAAATCACTATTTCAGCCAACAACGTGAATGTGAAATTCCAGCAAAACACAATTTCAGCAATCTCAATACCACAAAATCGAATATCAGTTGCTGAAAATTACCTTGATGTCGTCTTGTCAGTTTGGCAGAATTTCTTTCACAGCCGCTTCTAGTTTCAAAGGTCTCTTTCTCCACCTTTCACATAGGAAACCCTAATTTTATTTCATTTTAAAGCTGTTGCACTTGGGCTGAAAGTTCAGAAGCCTATTTCAGGTTAAGGCTAATTTCACTTGGGCTGAAAATTTAGAAGCCCACTACACTAAAATAAACTTCCAAGACCCACCTATATTCCCACTAAACTCATTAATATTATTTTTATTATTGTTATCATTATGAAAAAAATCACAATATAAAATTAATTATCTCCTCCAAAATAATTAAGCAATTTATCAAATCTACTCTCTAGAAGTAATTAAATTAAATTTTAAGTGAGACGGGTGTTACATGTATCGTTTTGGAATTACCGCAACGCATAAAAAAAAATTCTACATAAATTAATATATCTATTTACATTTCAATTTTTACCTCTTTTGTTCAAATTATTTTAAGCTAATGCCTAGCCTATATCAATACTTAATAAACAAACAAAAAAATTAAAAACCATAATAAGACTTCTACATAGGAGTGGTCAAAAAGAAAAGAATAGTAAACTGTAAACGAGTGGCAGATAAACCACATTGGTTTGTCCGCCCCTTAGTAACTTTTGTTAAATAATAATAATAAAAAAACCTTTTAATGAGAAGCAGAAAGTGGGTAGGTGTAAAAAAGTGGAAGTCATCTTGAACTCTTGTCCCTTGGGTTTCTTTGCAAACATTTTGTTTAGAAACCCAAACCAAAAATGCCAAAAGAAAGAGAGTGACAACGAGGAAGA
The DNA here is from genome assembly GCA_033629205.1 of Lithocarpus polystachyus. Classification (NCBI taxonomy): domain Eukaryota; kingdom Viridiplantae; phylum Streptophyta; class Magnoliopsida; order Fagales; family Fagaceae; genus Lithocarpus; species Lithocarpus polystachyus. Next base: position 62,581,704 of record CM066164.1, on the reverse strand, counting down.
GAAGAAAACTCAAGAAGCTACTATGGGATGGCAGCGAGCTCAAGCCTTAAGATCTAACAATATCTCACTGGTGGATGAAGGTTCAACAATGGTGAAGAGGCGCTGTAAGTAGCAATTTTTTTTTATGAAAATCCATTTCAGTTTGTACTGGTCCGGAACGAAGATACCGCCGAAAAGCACTAGAATCCATCGAAATGGCCAAACAAGCCGAAACACATCGGTATTTAGGACGGTACGAATCAATCCAATTTCTATACCGGTCCAATGGCCAAAACATGCCGCATTAATGGCTGAATGACCCCTCTAACAGGGGCGGAGGCACACATAAGTTTGGGGGGGCCATGGCCCCTCCAAAGCTTTTGAAACCCTTAGATAATACTATATAAAAACAAGCTGGCCCCTTCAAAAAAAATTTACATACCTAGTCTAATGTTAGTTTTAGTGATTTCCCCTTTGAAATATGTTACGATTGTATGATCAATCAAAGGACTGAGGCAATTATCTCTCAAAACTACATAGAATGACACACCAGCACGAGTGATATAAAATATTTGATACCATAAGTATGTCTCAATTTTATTGGCTGGCGATTGGATGTATCCAGAGCATGGAGCTATTAGGATTAAAGTAGGAATTTGGAAGTAATGAAAATAATTAGCTAAGTGGGGTTGTCTAGCAAATCATGGCATATAAAATGACTAAAACAAAGTAAAAGTATTAGTTACCTTTCAGTCGTTAGCCTTTGGTTCAGCAATTGATTGGAGTAGTTGTCATGTGTGTTTATTTTGCTGTGGGTCTTATGCATCATACAATGTTAATTTCTTTATAGCATTCATTTTGAAATACGACTATTTTTACAATTACAATATTTTAGTTTCTCAAGTGGACTTCACCCAACAAAACATATGTTTACTCAAACAAAAAAAATAAAAAATACAAAAATACAAAGTTGTCCAGATGCTATTTATTTATTTATTTTTAAGTAAACAAAAGTGCACTATGTTTGTGCATGTTCAAATGTGAAAGTCGCTAAAAGATTATTGTTTTGCTTAAACTAGTGTTTTTTTTTTTTTTGGGCATTCTTAATCTTTAAGCTTCATTTCTTCATTTCTTTTAACTCTATGTATCTTACACATACATACACATAAATAAATGAGTTATGACTAACGTACAGGCATGTAATTTGCCCCCCCCCCCCCAAGTTAAAAATCCTGGCTACGCCTCTGCCCTCAGAATAGTGTTCCAATAGCTTGTTACCTACTCAGCTCAGCCTCAAAAAGAAGTGGAGGGGAAGGATGTGATAAGTATCTTGCCTAAAGGATTGTCCACTCTAAAAGTGGATGACTAAGATGGAAGCATTGGAGCCATAGATAGGAAAATATTCCACATGTTGTGGGATTGGTTGGAAAAGAGAGAAAAAGAGAGATCATTGTTGATGATGTCGAAAATCGTCAGTAAGCTGTGAGGATTAGTGTCCTTAAATCCTATTGTATGATACTATATATGATATTAAGTATGACATTATGTATGACTTAATATTGTAATTAACATAGTTGTTTTATTATTATCTAAAATAATGGTAACATGAATATTTGGACATTATCATATAGTCCATGAGATGCATAGTATGTAATTTATGTGATTTAGTCACAGAACACATAAGTCATAAGTTCTTTGTAAATTCCGAATTTTAGTTTATAGTCGGTGATGAATTTGGACGTTTCATCTACGAAGACTATAGCATATCAACTAAGATGATTTATCTTAATCATGAAAGTGGAGACTTCTAGTTAATGTGTTGATATGTTTTTAAGAGTTAAGACATATTGAACTGAACCGCTGTGAGATTTATTATTCTCCTAACGACTGTCAAATGAATAATAAATCTCACGACTTCAATTTACATGAAATCTTAATTTTAAGAGAATAATGTACTTGATCATAAAGTGTAGGTTGCTTTGATATATTAGGAGTGAGATCTAAAATAATGGTCAAAATCTCAGTATGTTGGGTAGCCACATTTAGTGTTGATGGAACATATATTCTAAAGAAGGAATTCATAGTCTCTTAACGGAGATATAAAATATTCCATTGAGATAACTTTAATGGGTTCAGTTATTCAGAGAATTAGGCCTAACCACTTTGGTAAAAAATTACTAAAGTATATATTTATGAAATTAGATTTCATAAATATATGATGAATAACTTTAAAGGATTAAACCGGGTATTCAAGGATTAAGATGTAGTAATCTACAAAGTGGCAGTCCACATTAATGACTTTGTATTACTACAAGTATTTTATGAAGGGGTTGCATGTATAATAAAGTTTTGGGATATAATTTATTAATAAGACCTAGAGTGAAATTATATTTATATAGTGGTATTAAATATAATTAATGGTATCTTTAGACTTGTCAAGAATTGACTAAAAAGCCCAAGACCCATTGGAGCTAATGTCTTATTTGTTCCCTTTTGGTCCCACTCCAAGCCACATATTAGAGCCCAATTGGAAAGGCCCAAAAGGCTAGCCCAATTAGATAATCAGTTATAAGGAGAGAAACATATAATTTTTTTGTACAAAACATGAAATGGTTTGTATGTTAGTGTTGGACACTCTCTCATTCTCCCTTGAACAAAATACATAGAAACTTATTGAGAGACCACACTTCTTGGGTGTTAGTAGAATTGGAGTGAAGATTAAAAGTGTTCCCAAGTACTTCTAATTTTTGTTTTGAAATTCACCACACCAAGGTACACTCTCTTGTTCTTATATTTTGAAATTTACATAGTACATATTATCAATTACGAATGAAGTAGATCCGTTAATTTTCCGCTACGTATGTTTTGTATGAGATTTAAACATGTTTTTTTTTTCCAACAATTGGTATCAGAGCGGTCTTCAAATTTGAATCTGTATAACATGTTTTGTGAGTTTTGGAATTAGAGATAATAGTTTCATGATGTTAGAAGATTATATTTGTATTTAATTTTCTGCATGGTTGTTGAACCTATGATTTGATGAAAACTGATATTGATGTTATGATGTTGTTTAAATTTGAATTTATGTTAAATTGAACTTTAAGGCTATAACATCAATGGAATTTAGTTTTGGTATCAAATTCTATCTTTTCTGTTCATATAGTGGTTGTTTGTTCATAGAAAACCGTTGAAAACTGTCCAGATATTCCCTTTAAAAATTGAAAACATGGGTTTTTCGCAAGTTAACATCCTGCGAAGTTACTTGCGAAAAATGCCTCTAAAGCACAAAATTTTTGCAGGTAAGCTATACTCGCAAAATAGTCGTGAGATTGTCGCGAAAGTTTCTGTCTGAATTTTTGTGTTTTTCACTTTTTTGCCTTAACCCATTTTCGCAGGAAGAGCTTAGTCGTGAGCTTCTCGCGAAAATGCATCTGAAGGGAATTTTGAACTTTTTCTAACTATTTTCAAATGTATAAATTGCAAGGATGTGTGTGATTAGGTTACACATGTTTACAAAATAAAAACCTTTAATTTAAAACATCTAGTGGGAGAGAGATACAAAGGTTGGATCTCATGGCCTCTATTATCGGTTCATAGTAGTGTGGGTAAGCACTTCGTCTTGGCGTATATGTCTCGCGATCCCAAAGGAGAGTGTTTATTTCATAGTACTACAAGTTTGAACTTACCTGTTTAAAGTAGTGTGGACAAACACCTCGTCTTGGCGTATATGCCTTGCGATCCCAAAGGAGGGTATTTTGTTCCATGGTACTACAAGTTTAAACACTATAAAAGGAGATGAAATATGGCTACACGTGATTCTAGATAATGGTGTACACTAGACTAAGTGTAATGTTAACCTCCCAAAGGAGTTATGTCATTATTACTTAGAGGCTGAAGGTAATATGACATATTATTAGTGTATGATAAGAGTTATCATGATAGCATTAATAATGAGAATAGTTCTCAATCAATTAATGTGCTTATAATAAACTTGCTACCAAAGAATTATAGACATGGATTGGGTTGTCGTTGCATATATTATTTTATGGTTTTATTAAGGTTCCATATTATATACTTATATGCTAAATTGATAATGTCTAGTTTACTTATTATATTCATGTTTATTATTTTCAGATTTGAACATGGCATCATTTAGCCCACTTGTTACTATTCTTAATAAAAAAAAAAAACTGGTTGGATCTAATTATGTTGACTGGAAAAGAAATTTGGAAATGGTTCTTACAACTGGAGAGCACAAATATGTGCTTACTCAACCTTGTCCTAGCTTTCCTTCATTAGATGCTCTTCTTGAGGAAAAACAATAATATGATCGTTGGCAGAAATTTAATGAGATGGCCAAGTGCTACATCCTAGTATCTATTTCAAATGTTTTACAGCATCAAATGCAGGATGTAGAACTAGCTTCAGACATTATGCTAAGTCTGAAGGAGATGTTTGGTGAGCAAGGCCGTTTTGCAAGGCAAGAAACCATGAGGCAAATTTATAATACCAAAATGGCTGAAGGTAGTTCAGTGAGGGAGCATTGTCTTACGATGATCTTCAATTTGAACACACTAGAAGTTTTGGGTGCCAACATTGATGGAGAATCCCAAGTAGATATGATACTTCAGTCACTATCAGAATTGTTCAAGGAATTCAGACTTAATTATAACATGAACAAAAAGATTTATTCATTGTCTAAATTAATGAATGAGTTAGTGGCTACGGAAGACATTCTTGGTACTTTCAGTGTTGAAGCCAATATGGGTGAAGCTTTTACTTCTCATTCTAAGTCGAAAGGCAAATGTAAGAAGAAGAAGAAGAAGAAGAAGAAGAAGAAGAAGAAGGACTTTATCAAGCAAGACGGTAAACAAATTGCCTTAGAGGTTGCCAAGAAAGGAAAGAAGATTAAAGGAAAGTGTTTCTATTGTGGTGTAAAAGGACATTGGAAGAGGAATTGTCCGAAGTTCAGGGCTGCTAATAACAAGGGTATAAAAAGTTCATTCCTCCTTGAAATATGTTTAGTATAAAATCCCACGGATTCGTGGTGTGTGGATTTAGGTTGTACTAATCATATCTGCAATTCCTTGCAGGTTCCAAGAGACCAGAAAGCTTAATGAAGGAGAATTGTTTCTTACTTTGGCTGATGGGAGCAAGATTCTGGTTGTAGCTGTTGGAGTTTTTAATTTATGTTTTGAGTCTAGGGTTTTAATATTGGAAGACTGTCTATATGTACCTAATGTTCGTAGGAATTTAATTTCTGCAACTTATTTAGGTAAACATGGATATTGTGTTATCCTGAAAAACAATGTTGTAATAAAAAAGGGTAAAGTGTTTATCTGTTCTGGAAATATTGATGATGATCTTTATATTTTAACTCCTGATAAGCATGAATTATATAATTCTAAATTAGATAATAACTCTTATGTAAAATCATTAAAGAGAAAGTTTTCTTCTACTAATGATGCATATCTTTGGCACTTGCGCTTGGGTCATATTAATTCAAACAGAATTCAAAGACTGATCAAAGATGGTCTCTTAGAGCCATTGGACTTTAATGGATTTCTAGTTTGTTAATTTTGTTTGGAGGGCAAAATGACAAAACGACCTTTTAATGCAAAAGGTAGAAGAAACCAAAAGTTGCTTGAATTAGTTCATACGGATGTATGTGGTCCTATGTCAACCCAAGCAAAAGGAGGTTATTAGTATTTCATCACTTTCACCGATGATTACTCAAGATATGGTTATGTGTACCTAATGAGATGAAAGTCCGAAGCCTTTGAAAAATTCAAAGAGTTTAGGACTAAAGTTGAGAATCAATTGGGTAAACACATAAAGGCCATTCAATTTGATCGTGGTGGCGAATACCTTCATGGGGATTTCAAGGATTACTTAACTCAAAATGGGATTGTATCCCAGTTGACTGCACCTGCAACTCCCCAACAGAATGGTGTAGCAGAGAGAAGGAATATGACTCTTTTGGAAATGGTTAGGTCCATGATGAGTTACTCAACTTTACCAGTTTCCTTTTGGGGGTATGCACTAAAAACTACAATGCATATTTTGTATTTAGTTCCATCAAAATATGTTCCCAACACACCTAAGAAATTGTGGAGTAGGTGCAAGCCTAGTATGAAATATCTCCACATTTGGGGATGTCTAGCACATGTGTTTAAAAGGAAGTCTGATAAGTTGGAAGCTAAAATGGAAGCTTGTATTTTTTTAGGATATTCAAAGGAAACTAAGGGTTATTTATTCTATAATCATAAGGACAACAAAGTGTTTGTTTGAACTCATGCTAAGTTTTTGGAAGATGATTATGTGAATAATTTTAATCCTAGAAGTAAAGTTATATTGGCTGAATTAGATGAACCTATAATTGAACAACCAATAGATGAAACTAGGGATGATGAGGTTGTATTAGATACACCACAAGATATACTCATGATATGTCTAGTACACAGGTGACTCGTCGTAGGGGGAGGATTGTTAAGCCACCTATAAGGTTTATAGGTCTGGGAGAAACTTATGAAGCTATCTTAGAAGATGCTGAAACTAATCTTTACACTTATGAAGAAGTAATGAATGATATAGATGCACATCATTAGATCAAAGCTATGAAATCTGAATTAAATTTCATGTATTCCAATCAAGTTTGGGATCTTGTAAAGGCACCTAACGACATTAAACCTGTTGGTTGTAAATGAGTTTAAAAGAGGAAGAGATGGATAGATGAAAAGGTTGAAACCTTTAAAGTAAGGCTAGTGGCGAAATGGTATACACATTATGAAGAAACCTAGGCTAGTGGCGAAATGGTATACACATTATGAAGAAACCTTTTCACTAGTAGCAATGCTTAAATCTATCAGAATTCTCTTATCCATTGCTACTCATTATGTTTATGAGATTTGGCAAATGGATGTCAAGACTGCATTTCTCATTGGCAATTTTGAAGAGGAAATCTATATGATGCAACTGGAAAGTTTCATAGCAAAGAACCAAGAGCATATAGTATGCAAATTGAAAATGTCCATTGTACGGTCCTGGCCCAAGCCTTCATTAGGGCCGAGCATAACTCATCACCACGCAGCACACGGGGCCCGAACAGTCCCTCATAAACTGGGCTGGGCCGGGCAGTATTGGGCTCCCAATCAGGTTTGTATTGCTGATGGAAGCTCCGTTGCACACAATATTCTTTCATTGTCACTTGGCCGGTAAGTTACCCGACCATGGGCAGTAATTTATGTTACCCTAAGTGTTTGATCACGGCGAAGTATGGTGTTCGGATTGGTCGGCAAAACACCCATGAAGTCGTTGCCGTGCATAACACAGCAACGAAGAGCAAGTTCCCAAGCCACTTTGCTGCTCAACTACCAAATTCCCACTTAACAAAGATAACATTGGACCCCCTCTTCCACTATTGATAGGAATAATCATAACACCTCCACCCAGTGAAAGCTATAAATAAGAGAGAGCTGTGAAGAAGAAGGGGGCTGGAGAAGAGACAGGTGAGAGGAGAGAGAAGAAAGAGGTACAGAGAGAGGAAATGGATGAAGGGAGAACAGATTGATCGGGAAGCAAGTGAGCTAAATGGGCCTCAACGTACTGAGCCCCCCCATTGTAGGAAAAACAAAACCCACGTCACAAATAAATTGAGCCCAAGAGAGAGAGAGAGTCAGGCCCAATAAGCTCCTTCTTGGTACGCACAATTGGCGCCGTCTGTGGGGACCTCCTACTGTGCGGTAGCTCAGCCTTGGTCCACACCAGGAGTGATGTCTGAGAGACGTTCGGGAAGTCATGCCGAGAGCGGCTCGGTAGGGTCCTCGCAAGGATCCACTTGGCGGGAGCGAAGGCAGAAAAGGCACGAAGACAGGCACCGAGGAGAAAATGAAGAGCATTCCGGCCAGAGAGAAGGATCGCGCCGAACTCACCAAACAGTGTCCGGCGCCACAGAAAACAGACGCCCCGATCCGAGAGACGAAGAACTAGAGAGGCTACGCAGGCTGGTAAGGGATCTGGAGCTGGAGGCGGAAAGACGCCGGGGAGCGAACTTAGATCAACAGGGCGGGAGACAGAGAGGAGCGAGGAACCGCCAGGGAGACAATTCCGAGCATTCCATCCATCACCGGCAGCGCGATCGTCCACGTTCACGGGAGAGGCTGGGACACCGGGACTGCTCCCGATCACGCGGTTATGCCGACCGTGGCTCAGGTTCCCTGGAGGAGCAACGCCCGCGAAATGCAGCTATGGACGCAATGAGCCGGGCGCTACGTAAAGCCGCTCGGTCCCCGTTCTCGGAGGAAATTGAACAGGCCCCGATGCCGAACAGATTCAATCGGCCACCGTTCAATTCTTATGACGGAAAAACGGACCCGGTGGAGCATGTCAGTCATTACATTCACATGATGTCTTTGCACAAGCGTGATGATGCGCTGATGTGCAAAGTCTTCCCCTCCAGTCTCAGCTCTACGGCGTTGAGATGGTTTAATGGGCTTCCAAAGGGTTCTATTCGCAACTTTGCGGAACTAATTCAGGAGTTCGGTGCCCGGTTTGTGACTTGTAGCCGGGTTCCGCAACCCGTGGACGCATTACTATCCATAAAGATGAGGGTTGGGGAGACCCTACGTAGTTACGCGAATCGCTATTGGGAACTCTACAACGAGATCGGAGGGGGTAACGAGAAGATAGCAGCAAGTACTTTTAGAATGGGGCTCCCAGAGGACTCCGAGCTACGAGAATCATTGACTAGGAAACCTCCAGAGGGCATGAGGCAGCTAATGAGGCGCATAAAGGAGTATAAACGCCTAGAAGATGATCGGATACAAAATAAAGGTAAAGCCCTGCTGACCACCCGTCCTAGGCAGTATGAATTTCAGCCGAAACCTAGAAAGGGGCCAGCCGTCCAAGAACAAGGGTTATAGCATGAGGAAGTAAACGTGCTGTTCAAGGAGCCGGTGCACAGGATAGTTGACCGGATAAAAAACGAGCCGTACTTCAGATGGCCAAATAAGATGGCGGGCGATCCATCCCGGAGAAACCAAAATTTGTACTGTACATACCACAAGGATAAGGGACACACCACCGAGCATTGCCGGGTATTAAAGGATCACTTAGCGCAGTTGTTAAGGGCAGGGCACTTGAAAGAGTTCGTTATCAACACGGCAAACAATGAAGGTGAACTGGGTGCAAAGCCGGGCAAGGGCCCCCGCCCACCTCCCATTGGAGTAATTGAGGTAATTCACGCTGCACCAAGAGATGTCATGAGGATCGGCAGGAGAGAGGTCTTGACGACGACCCCGGCTGACATAGGTGCGGGGGAAATATCACCTGCAAAAAAGGTAAAAATTGCCCGGGATATTATCGCTTTCGGCGACGAGGACCTCGTGGGAACGATCCAGCCACACGACGACGCACTGGTGGTGACGGCTCAGATAGGCGGCTTCTTGGTGAAGAGGTTGTTAGTGGACCAAGGAAGCGGCGCCGAGGTCATGTATCCCGACCTGTACAGGGGGCTCGGGCTGAAAGTCGAGGATCTCACGAAGTACGACACGCCCCTGATCGGCTTTGACGGCCAGATAGTGGTTCTAGAGGGGCAAATCTCCCTTCCCGTGGTTTTGGAAGGCAAGGAAGTCACAGTGACGTTCATAGTGGTTGCTTCATTTTCCCCTTACGCCGCAATTCTTGGGAGGCCGTGGATCCATGCAATGGGGGCCGTGCCGTCCACCCTTCACGTAAAGATCAAGTTCTGGACCGAACAAGGCATCGCGGTGGTAAAGGGCAGCCAACGAAAGGCCAGACAGTGCCTTATTGCAGCAGTGAACCGGGAGAGTCAGACCACCGAAAAAGAGGGTCAACCTGAAGGGGCCCCTTCATAGCAATTACTGCGGCCCTCGGGCGAAGCGGGGGCTAATCCCACAGAGGAACTGATCAGAGTGAGACTGTTGCCAGACGAGTGCAGGTATTTCCAAATAGGGGCCGGCTTGACGGACGAGGAAAGGGTGGATATGTTACTGCTTCTTGTCCGGAATGTGGATATATTCGCTTGGAGCCCGTACGAGGTGCCCGGGGTAGACCCCGATTTCATCGTTCATTGTCTCAATACCGACCCAACCATAACCCCTAAAAGACAAAGGCCGAGAAGATCAGCGAAGGAGCACGTCGAGGCAGTGAAAGTGGAAGTGAAAAAACTGAAGGAAGCGGGGGCAATAAAGGAGGTCTTCTACCCGGACTGGTTAGCGAACACGGTGGTAGTGAAGAAGAAGAGCGGTAAGTGGAGGGTTTGTGTAGATTTCACGGATTTGAACCGAGCATGCCCGAGAGATCCATTCCCAATGCCCAAGATCGACCAACTGGTAGACGCCACATGCGGACACCCCAGGATGAGCTTCCTGGACGCTTTCCAGGGTTATCACCAAATAGCCCTAGCAGTTGAAGATCAGGAGAAGACGGCATTTATCTCGCCGGAGGCGAACTATCACTACACAGTGATGCCGTTCGGCCTAAAGAATGCCGGGGCTACCTATCAGCGAATGATGACGAGGATGTTCCGTGATAAGATAGGACACACGGTTGAAGTATACATAGATGACATGGTCGTCAAAAGCAAACGCAAATCCGGACACAGTGAGGATCTCCTCGGGGTGTTTGAAATCCTCCGGAGACATCGGTTGTGCCTTAATGCTGAAAAATGTGTATTCGGAGTGGGAACAGGAAAATTTTTGGGATATCTGGTCAATACACGGGGAATAGAGGTCAACCCCGACCAGATCGGGGCCGTGATAAATTTAACGCCCCCGAGGAGCCCAAAGGAGGTGCAGATTCTGACTGGGATGTTGGCCGCCCTTAACCGGTTCATCTCAAAGTTTGCCGACCGGTGCCGCCTTTTTTACCAACTACTGAAGAAATGGAGAGGGTTTGAATGGGACAAGAAGTGTGACGAAGCATTCCATGATTTGAAGATGTACCTGACACGGGCCCCCGTACTGACCGCACCATTGCCCGGAGAAGACTTATATATATACCTCTCGGTTTCAGAGCACGCGGCCAGTGCCGTGCTCTTAACGAACCGGGATACACAACGGCCCGTGTATTACATTAGCAAGACCTTGGTCGATGCGGAAACCAGATATTTGCCCTTGGAGAAGCTGGTGTTGGCCCTAGTGCACGGTACTAGAAAGTTGCCGCACTACTTCCAAGCCCATACCGTGTATGTGTTAACCGAGTACCCTTTGCAGTCCTTATTGAGAAGATCAGACTTCACAGGTCGGATAGCTAAATGGGGGACCCGGCTTGGTGCCTTCGACATAAGATACAGGCCGAGGAATTCGATTAAGGGTCAGGTGTTGGCAGACTTTGTAGCCGAGTTCTCCCCCAGGAATGGAGGGGGAATGGTTTGCCAGGTAGTCTCCCCACCGTGGAAGGTCTATGTGGACGGTGCCTCAAGCTCAACAGGGGCCGGAGCCGGGATTGTCTTGATCACACCAGAGGGGATTTGGTTGGAACATTCCTTCAAACTCGGATTTAAGGCTTCCAATAACGAAGCAGAATATGAAGCATTGCTTGCCGGCCTGAGAACTGCGGCGAGGTTAGGAGCAAAGAGCGTCGAAGTATACTCGGATTCACGGCTGGTTGTCAACCAGCTGCAGGGAAGCTTTGAAGCCAAAGATTCCAGAATGAGGAGGTATTTGCAGCTGGCAAGAAGGGTCATGGCAGAGTTCCGGACAGCAAAAATAGCCCAGATTTCCCGAGGACAAAACAGACATGCAGACTCGCTGGCCACACTGGCCTCGGCGCTAACCGAAAATGTGCCACGGATGATCAAGGTGGAACTTGTACAGGAACCCAGCATCCTAGGAGTCGGGGAAGCTACCGGCCTCACAGTAGGCATTGAAAGCATCACCCGTGCCGGACCTTGCTGGATGGACCCTATCATTGAATTCCTGACTGATAATCAGATCCCAGGCAATGACAAGGAAACCGATAAGATTCGTCGTGTAGCAGCCAGGTATTGGTTGTCAACAGATCGGAAATTGTACCGGAGATCTTATGGAGGACCGTACCTGTTGTGCTTACACCCCAGTCGTGTGCACGAACTATTGACTGAGTTACATGATGGGGTATGCGGTAGTCATGTGGGAGGACGTTCGTTGGCTCACCGGGCAATCACCCAAGGATTTTGGTGGCCGCAGATGCAAAAAGATGCCGCCGAGTACGTACGGAAATGTGAGAAATGCCAAAGGCACGCCCCCTCGGTCCATCAACCAGCAGGACCCCTCAACCCTGTCAGCAGTCCCTGGCCTTTCGCCCAATGGGGGCTGGATATCATCGGTCCGTTTCCCCGGGCTATGGGAAACCGGAGGTTCGTCCTCGTAGCCGTGGATTATTTTACCCAATGGACTGAGGCTGAGGCATTAGCAAACATTAGAGACACAGACGTCAAGAAGTTCGTGTGGAAAAACATAGTGACAAGGTTCGGGGTGCCGTACTGTCTCATATTGGACAATGGGTTACAGTTCGATAGCCGGGCATTTCGCGAATTTTACAACAACCTGGGCATCAAGAACAGGTACTCGACACCGGCCTACCCTCAGAGCAACGGTCAAGCCGAGGCCGTTAACAAGACGATTATGAGCGGATTAAAGAAGAGACTTGACGGAGCAAAAGGACGATGGGCGGAGGAGCTTCCTAGCGTTTTGTGGGCATATCGTACGACACCCCGGAGATCTACTGGGGAAACCCCCTTTTCCATGGCCTACGGGGTAGAAGCCGTAATCCCAGCCGAGGTGCATTTATGCAGTGCGCGGGTGAGGGGTTTTGACACCGGCCAGAACGAGAAAACCTAAACGCCGGGCAGGTGGAAACCTAAACGCAAAAATTTCTAAGGATAGAAACCTGTCCCCGGTTCGATCACGGTCGCCGGGCAGGTGGAAACCTAAACAAAAAGTTCTTAAAGACGTAAACCTGTCCCTGGCTCGAATATGGTCACTATAAAGGTGGAATTCTAAAAGTGAAATTCCTAAATGCAGAAGAATATTCCTGGTACAATCTATTTGCCGAGCAATGATCGGCCCGAACTGATCCTTGTCACCAAATGATCAAATCCAACGACTAAACCATCATACGAGGGTTTGGTTGAACAAATTCTAACTGTCTTCACGGCGCAATCGAGTTGAAAACAGAATGTTTGGGAATATGTAATAAGTACGAGCATGCAACAATCAGATTAAGCACTTTAATAACTAAACAGGCCGGAATAAGTATAGATAAAACCAAGAAGTAAAATATTGTACGGACGCCACAACCCGGCGTCTAGGCAAACAAAGTAAATATTGTACGATGAGTCTAAAAATTGTTCCGACACCACAACCCGGTGCCTAGGTAAATAAGGTAAATAAAGGTTAAACATAAAAACACCAACAAACTTAAGTTGCAGGGCTGAGCAGGGAGGGTGGAGATGAGCCTATCACGTCTCGTCCTTGGTTCTCCTCGGTGGGGGGTTGCTGAAACTCTTCGTCACCAGGAGCATTGAGGGCACTGGATACCTCTAAATCGAGGTCTTCAACATGAGTATCAATGGCCCGGACCAGCTCCCTCATGCTCGGGGTGTCCTCCTCATCGGCAGGAATTGCTTGGCTCTGGACCGGGTTGAGAGAAGTAGGTCGAGGAATGTTTTCAGAGATCCAGAGCGGGGAGTCCCCGGGCACACCAACTGCTCGTAGGGCGGCCAACCAACCCTCCTCAAAGCCGTGAGCCCTGGCCTGCGAAACGACGGGCTCCACGGAGTTCTCGGCGTCCGCGAAGCCCTCGTTGTACCATTTTTCTTCACACGCCTCCAAGGTCACCTTAAGATCGGCCACCTCGTCAGCATGCGCCATTGCCAGGCTCTCGGCTTGTGCAAGTTTCAGCTCTGACTCACTTAACCTCTCCTCCAGCTCAGACACCCTCCTCTCAGCCTACTGCTTAGCCTTCTCCTCCGATTGTGCCCTCCTCTCGGCGTTCTCGGCAGCTGTGGACCTCTCCCGTGCCGTCTCAGTAGCCACTTCCCTGAGCGCCTTCTCCCGCTCGGCGTCCTCAGCCAGCTCGTTCATTCTCTCCCCAAGCATATGAGTAATTTGCGCGGCCTGCGACACAGTATCGGCGAGTTTAGAAGGAAACAAAGAGGTAAGTACATGCTAATTGAATTGAGAGAGGACATGACAAGAAAGTTCACCGCTATGGTGTGCCATTGGAGCCGCTTGGCTATGGACTCTTCAGTGCCGTCCCGGAAAAACTGGACGTCCGCGGGCAGCATCAGACCACTGGCTAAGCTTTGAGCTACTCGGCCACCCTTTCCTTGTGCCCATAGCCGTAGGCTTGCGGTGGCCGGCAGGGGCTCGTTTCCCAACAAGAAGGTCGGTTGCCAACCGGGCGCCGGCCTGGAGGAGGAGGCCCGCCCAGCAACTCCCCGGATGGCCGGTTGGGAGCTACCGGCAGGCTCGCGTATCACAATCCCGCCTGAGGGGCGGGGAGGGGTCTTGGAGGAGGCGTCACCTTGCCTCCCGGGAGGGGGATCCTCAACACGTTGCTTCTTCTTTTGTCTAGCAGGCGGAGGAGGAGGGGAACGGTCTCGGGCCCGGGTTTGTTGCGGTTGGCCTTGTTGCCTCGGGCCGGGTAGGAAATGGTCAACGGTTAGCGTCCTTCTGGTAACCATCTCGTCAGCGGGGGTAGTGGTTCGGATACCTTCAGCAATGTGGGTTTGGGGTAGTTCGGACTCAGTGTGGCCTTGTTCAACTGGAACGTGTGCTCGTTCCCTTAGTAACCGAGAAACTCTTTCAGCAGATTCGTCTCGGACGGGGGGGAGGTCGTCGGCTGTTGTGTAACGTGGGCCGATATCTCGGGCTTTTCCTACGGTTAGTGAGGGGGGTAGGAAGTGGGCGTGCCGAACGTCAATATAAGAGAGCAAGGGACTATCTACCAAAAGAGCCTGAGAGAACGGCTGCCAAGTCCGGTAGGCGGGTATACAGCCCAAAATTAGATGGGATGCCCGGAGTTGCCCGTCCGTGTGTACGAAAATCTCAGACCTTAGCACGAAATTGAGGTCCCTCACGTGCACTGATCTGATGTCTGGTGTGAACACTCTTCCGTCTGTAAAAGAAGGAGACAATAAATCAGATCCCATTGCAAACGAGACAAAAATGAAAAATAAGGAGGAGATAAGAGGGCAATAATAATAATAAAGGGAAAAGTTAGGGGGAGGTTGATGTGCGGTACGAACCAACTTCGCGCCGAGAAAGGGGGCAGGGAGCATCATCGGCAAACCAGTTGCCGCTCACCCGGACAAACTCCCCGGCGGAATTTTTATTGGAATCGGGTAGGCAGGAGATCAGCCGTACCCTCATGTCTCTGACCTTCAAATAATAATTGGTCCTTTTACTTCCGCACAAGCTATACATGTGATTTATGTCATTATGATCCAGTTGCAGACCATAAATCTGATTCAATCGGTCAACGCAACTAACTACCCGGTAAAAGTTGGGAAGAAGTTGTTCGGGAGACAGCCCGTAAAACCTAAGGGTGCTAAGTAACAGGAGGTTCACGGGAAACCTAACCCCGCCCTCTAGGATGGCCATTAAAGGAAAAAAGGCAATGTTGGGTCCTTTGTGTAGAGCGATTTCGCTCTCGTGACAATACGCAACATTCACATCCTCTGGGATGTTGAATGTCCGCCTAAAGGAGGCTAAAGATGCTTCGGTGTTCAACAGATGAGCGTAACCCATTCTAAAAAGTATGGAAACTAAGAAATGGAAGCTAAAGGAAGAGATAAAAGTAGAAAGGAGAGGTAGAGAACTTACTTGGGATTATAGGAAAGGGGTGTTCTGGGCTGGGAAATGACCACTCAGATGAATGCTCAGCAGAGAGGGAATTCAGGAATTGAGGGGAATAAAAGTGTTGGAACGACTTAGAATGGATTATTTATAGGTGTGAAGAAAGCAATGATGAGCATCATTTAATGAAGAGGGAAGGAGCGGGAAAAGTTGCAGCTTTTCACTTGTAGCGCCTCGATTCGCAAACCGTCAGGCAATAATGATGGATAGAGCAGCTGGCTGGAGTGACGCGCCTTTTCAGGGCGCATTAAAATTTTGCCTACTAACCTTTCAGTATCAAAACTCCTTCACCTTAAACGGCAAAAGCAGCACCCGGGTCACCTTGATTCGTCCCCGGCAAGTGGATACTAATCAAGGGGGGGCTATTGTACGGTCCTGGCCCAAGCCTTCATTAGGGCCGAGTATAACTCATCACCACGTAGCACACGGGGCCCGAACAGTCCCTCATAAACTGGGCTGGGCCGGGCAGTATTGGGCTCCCAATCAGGTTTGTATTGCTGATGGAAGCTCCGTTGCACACAATATTCTTTCATTGTCACTTGGCCAGTAAGTTACCCGACCATGGGCAGTAATTTATGTTACCCTAAGTGTTTGATCACGGCGAAGTATGGTGTTCGGATTGGTCGGCAAAACACCCATGAAGTCGTTGCCGTGCATAACACAGCAACAAAGAGCAAGTTCCCAAGCCACTTTGCTGCTCAACTACCAAATTCCCACTTAACAAAGATAACATTGGACCCCCTCTTCCACTATTGATAGGAATAATCATAACACCTCCACCCAGTGAAAGCTATAAATAAGAGAGAGCTGTGAAGAAGAAGGGGGCTGGAGAAGAGACAGGTGAGAGGAGAGAGAAGAAAGAGGTACAGAGAGAGGAAATGGATGAAGGGAGAACAGATTGATCGGGAAGCAAGTGAGCTAAATGGGCCTCAACGTACTGAGCCCCCCCATTGTAGGAAAAACAAAACCCACGTCACAAATAAATTGAGCCCAAGAGAGAGAGAGAGTCAGGCCCAATAAGCTCCTTCTTGGTACGCACATCCATTTATGGACTTAAGCAAGCATCTAGGTCATGGAACATCAGATTTGATCAAGCAATCAACTCATTTGGTTTAAAAAAAAATCTTGATGAGCCATGTGTGTACAAAAGACATCAATACAAAGTAGTAATGTTCCTAGTGCTTTATGTTGATGATATTCTACTAATTGGAAATGATGTAGGTGTAATGTCATCAGTAAAGGTTTGGTTGTCAAGCCAATTTGATATGAAGGACTCGAGTGAGGTTAACTTTATTCTAGGGATCAAGCTTTGGCGAGATTGCAAGAATAAAATGTTAAGATTATCACAAGTTAGATATATAGATAAGGTTCTAGAATGGTTTAGCATGCAAAACTCCAAGAAAGAATTATTTCCTTTTAGACATGGAGTTCCTTCGTCTGATGACCAAAGGCCTAAGACTCAAAAGGAAGAAAATATAATGAGACAAGTTCTTTATGCTTCTGCAGTAGGAAGTTTCATGAATGCCATGCTTTGTACTAGACCAGATATCTGCTGACCATGCCAACTGATATCTGCTATTCAGTTGGCATGGTCAGCAGATATCAATAAAATCCAAGATTAAAACATTAGCAAGTTATAAAGCATATTCTTAAGTATCTACGGAGAACGAGAGATTATATGCTTGTTTACCATAGTAAGGATTTGATTCACATTGGCTATACAGATTCAGATATTTAGTCAGATCTTGATTTCAAAAAGTCCACTTCAGGTTGTGTGTTCACCTTGGGAGGTGGAGCCATAAGTTGGAGGAGTGTTAAGCAATCTTGTATTGCTGACTCCACCATGGAAGCTGAGTATGTTGCTGCTTGTGAAGTGGCAATGGAAGCTTTTTTCCTCAAGAAATTCCTTTTTGATCTTGTTGTTGTGAGAATGGAGCAAGTTCCCATCACATTGTTTTGCAACAATAATGGAGCGGTTGCACAATCCAAAGATCCAAGGAATCACAAGGAATGAAAGCACATTGAGAGAAAATACCACATTATTCGAGACATTGTTGCTTGGGGAAATGTAGTAGTAGCAAAGATAGAAAGTGTAAATAATCTAGCAGATCCCTTTACCAAAGCCTTGCCTCAAAAGACTTTCAAGTCACATTTGGAGGGAATAAGAGTTAGATTAGTGGACAATAAGCTTTTGGGCAAGTGGGAGACATTGTTAGGATTAGTTGAAGGAGCAATTGCAAGACTTGCTTGATAAAGGCTTTATTCGGCCTAGTGCTTCTCCTTGGGGTGCTCCGGTGTTGTTTGTTAAGAAGAAGGATGGTAGTATGCGGTTGTGCATTGACTATAGGGAGTTGAACAAGGTAACCGTCAGAAACAAATACCCTTTGCCACGAATTGATGATTTGTTTGATCAGCTTCAGGGCGCTCAAGTCTTCTCTAAAATTGACTTGAGATCTGGTTATCATCAGTTGAGGGTTAAGGAGGATGACATACCAAAGACAGCTTTTCGAACTAGGTATGGTCATTATGAGTTCTTAGTGATGCCTTTTGGTCTAACTAATGCTCCTGCTGTTTTTATGGATTTGATGAATAGGGTATTTCATGAGTATTTGGATCGGTTTGTCATTGTTTTCATTGATGACATCTTGGTTTACTCTAAAAGCCAAGAAGAGCATGAGGAACACTTGAGAATGGTGTTGCAGATTTTAAGAGACAAGAAGTTGTATGCTAAATTAAAGAAGTGTGAGTTCTGGTTGAATCAAGTGGTGTTTTTAGGACATGTGATCTCTAGAGATGGAATTACAGTGGATCCTAGTAAGATCGAAGCTGTAGTTAATTGGGCTGCCCCTACTAATGTAAGTGAGGTAAGAAGTTTTTTGGGCCTTGCAGGTTATTATAGAAGATTTGTGGAAGGATTTTCCAGTATTCCAACTCCTCTGACTCGATTAACTCGAAAACATGCAAAGTTTGACTGGACAGAGGAATGTGAAAGAAGTTTCCAGGAGTTGAAGCAACGGTTGGTTTCTGCACCAGTATTGACTATTCCATCTGGTTCGGGTGGTTTTGTGATATATAGTGACGCATCTCGTAAGGGTCTTGGTTGTGTTCTAATGCAACATGGGAAGGTGGTTGCTTATGCCTCTCGACAACTAAAGAATTATGAACAGAATTATCCAACTCATGATTTGGAATTGGCAGCAGTGGTTTTTGCATTGAAGATTTGGAGGCATTACTTGTATGGTGAGAGATGTGAAATATACACTGACCATAAAAGTTTGAAGTACATATACACTCAAAAAGAATTAAATTTGAGACAAAGGAGATGGCTAGAATTGATTAAAGACTATGATTGTTCTATAAATTACCATCCTGGTGAAGCCAATGTTGTGGCTGATGCACTTAGTCGAAAGTCGTATAGCTTTTCAGCTGCTTTATTAACTACTCAGAAGCATATTATTGTTGATCTTCAGAAACTTGGAGTAAACATAGTGACTGGAGACTCCCAATCCTACCTGGCAAGTTTAAGTGTACAACCCACCCTAATTGATAAGATCAAAGCTGCTCAGAGTGGTGACCCTCAATTGTTTAAGATCATGGAACAAGTACGTGGTGGAAGTAGATTTGATTTTAGTATCTCTGATGATGGTGTTTTGAGGTTTGGTAATAGGCTTTGTGTGCCTAATGATTCATTGATTAAAAGAGAGATATTGGAGGAAGCACATCGTTCGCCTTATACAATGCATCCGGGTAGTACCAAGATGTATCATGACCTTCGAGAAGTTTATTGGTGGATTAACATGAAAAGAGAAATTGCTCAATTTGTGGAACAATGCTTGATTTGCCAGCAAGTCAAAGTGGAGCATCAGAGGCCATCAGGGTTGTTACAACCTTTACCTATTCCTGAGAGGAAGTGGGAGAATATCACCATGGACTTTGTGTGTGGATTACCGAGATCACCTAAGAATCATGATGCTATTTGGGTGGTGGTGGATAGGTTGACTAAATCTGCCCACTTCATTCCAATTAGAATGAACTACTCTCTTGACAAACTGGCTGAACTTTATATAAATGAGATTGTGAGGTTGCATGGAGTGCCAGCTTCTATTGTATCTGATAGAGATTCGAGGTTCACTTCAGGGTTTTGGGATAGTTTGCAAAAAGCCTTGGGTACTAAGTTGAACTTTAGTACTGCTTGCCACCCTCAAACGGATGGACAGTCTGAGAGAACTATCCAAACTTTGGAAGACATGTTGAGAGCTTGTGTCTTGGATTTCAAGGGTAGTTGGAATGACTATTTGACTTTGGTGGAGTTTGCTTACAACAATAGTTATCACTCCAGTATTAAGATGGCACCTTATGAGGCTTTGTATGGGAGAAAGTGTAGATCCCCAGTTTGTTGGGATGAGGTTGGAGAGAGGAGAATCTTGGGTCCTGAGATTGTTCAAAGGACCAGTGAAAAGATTGATGTGATTCGGGAAAGGTTGCGTGCAGCTTAGAGTAGACAGAAAAGTTATGTTGATCCACGGAGAAGAGAAGTGGAATTTGAAGTTGGAGACATGGTTTTCATTCGAGTGTCACCTATGAAAGGAGTTACGAGGTTTGGCAAGAAGGGTAAGTTAAGCCCTAGGTACGTGGGGCCCTTTGAAGTTTTGGAGAGAGTTGGTTCTGTTGCTTACCGGCTTGCTTTACCACCGACCTTGTCAAGGTTACATAACGTTTTTCATGTATCCATGTTGAGGAGGTATGTTCCTGATCCTTCTCATATCTTGAGTTATGAGCCACTTCAAGTCAAAGAGAACTTATCCTACGAGGAAGTCCCGATTCAGATTTTAGATCGTAAAGAGCAAGTGCTACGTAATAAGACTATACATTTGGTCAAAGTATTATGGAGGAACCACTCCATGGAAGAAGCTTCATGGGAGCGTAAAGACGAAATGCAATCCAAATATCCCCAGCTTTTTCTGCAGTGAGGTATGTTTTGAATTTTCGAGGACGAAAATTTTTTTAGAGGGGGAGAATGTAACACCCGTCTCATTTAAATTTAATTTAATTACTTTTAGAGAGTAGATTTGATAAATTGCTTAATTATTTTTGGAGGAGATAAATAATTTTATATTGTGATTTTTATAATGATAATAATAATAATATTAATATTAATATTAAGGGGTAACGTGAATAACTATTTTGTGGTCTATTCAAAAATTAACTAATAGCCTCTTATCAGTTAAGGAAAAGGTTAAAAGGATCTGAACCTTTTTGGATTAGGAGTTTTAGTGTCTTTGGAATTCTTTAGAAGTCCTAGCCTATGTTAACAACCTTATAATGAGTTTAGTGGGATTATAGGTGGGTCTTGGAAGTTTATTTTAGTTGTAGTGGGCTTCTAAATTTTCAGCCCAACTGAAATTAGCCTTATCATGGAATAGGCTTCTAAACTTTCAGCCCAAGTGCAACAGCTTTATAATGAAATGAAATTAGGGTTTCTCAAAAACAAAAAGAAGAGGAGGCTGTGCACTTCGGGGCAGCCAGCAAATTTCATTCAGCTTTGAGGTAAACGTCAATCTATGCGATCTTTCATTTGTTTCGTTGGGTACTTGGCTGCCAGCAAATTCTATGTGCTTGTGAGGTAAACATTGTTTGCAAGCCATTGTTTTTCCGCTGGACAGCTTGTGTCTAAAGGAGGCTTTGGTCTCTTTGCGGATTCAATTGTCTGGAAATCTAATATTAGTAATATAGGGTTTTAGTTGTAGGCATCTACATGAATAAATATATAAATATATAAGTTTTCGTATATTGAATCATGGAATCAATTTCAAGGTTTGCCGAGTGGCCTTGGCTTGACTTTCACGTTCTAATTGTTGGCCAAAAATGGTGGAATTTGATATTAGATAGGTATATATATAATGTATATAAGATTACTTGTATGATATTTGCAAAGTGACCGAATCCCTTTAGTTAAAGGTGAATCTGACTGTATAGGGTGTTTTGTTGGCGGCTATGCAATATATATATATATATATATTAGATATCATTGATTCTTATATATATATATATATATATATTATAGAAGTCCATCACCTGCTGCCCTTAAATTCTAAAATATATATATATTATCTAATTTTATATATTAGATGTTTGATATGTACAGGTGGCTGATTCTTTTAATTTGGGGTTTGAC
Source organism: Lithocarpus polystachyus (assembly GCA_033629205.1). Taxonomy (NCBI): domain Eukaryota; kingdom Viridiplantae; phylum Streptophyta; class Magnoliopsida; order Fagales; family Fagaceae; genus Lithocarpus; species Lithocarpus polystachyus. The sequence goes on along the minus strand of CM066164.1, from coordinate 62,559,687 downwards.
CGAATTGTAAAGGATTGCAATTGTGGGCAACTTTGCAATTAGATATATATATATTAGATGTCCTTGATTCTAATTTTAAATATATGGGTATTTTAGATGTTAGTTTAGGGAATGGTTTTATTAAGAGGACGTTGTGATTATTAAAGAACCTGCCCTTATTGAATTGTTTAATTATTATTTAGGTTCTAGTTGTCGTTGTTTCGAGCAATTGAAGTGAAGCTTGGTTTAGCCATTAGAGGTAAGTAGACTTCAGCACATGACGTCTTTCAGGACATATATATTTATATATTTATACACGTGGTAAAAATATATATTTATCTATATATGTATATAATTGCAAGATGAAGTTCCAAAAGCTTATACTATTGTTAGTGCTTTGCACATACTCGAATGTTATTATCTATTGTATGTTATTATGAAATTGTTTTTGTCAAGAATTGTTTCAAATGGTCAACTAGACAGTCTGCAACCTTTGCCAATACAGGGTTAAGTGTTGGTCTTCGGCCGAAGTAGTGTTAGTGTGGTGTGGTGCAGTGTTATTGTTGCTCTTCGGAGTTAGTGTTGCCTCTTTGAGGTTAGTGTTATTGTTCCCATGGGAAATCACCCACCGAGTGTTTAGCAGCTTTTGTCTGTGTTTGACTAATATTTTTCATATTGAATTACTGTTTATTTACTACTGTTCTTTTAGGTGGAAAATTGCTTATTTTCAAAATAAAATTGTTTCTACCTATTTGGTGCATATTGGCATATAAATGTGGTCATTATTTTATTAATGTTTGCAGTGTTATAGTGAAGTGTTTTATTTTAACAGCTTTATAGAATATATTATATTACAGTTTAAACTAATTTTAATTGTATCGTGATGACTATATTTTGTCAATGATATTATCGTTTTGTTTTTGGAAGACATCCTCATGTTTGTAGTCTCTTATTGAGCCTTTAGCTCACCCCTTTTTCCATCCTTTCAGATTAGAGTTATGGAGTGTCTTTTGGTGGTAGATCAGTGGAGCCTTAGATGGACGACTTCGTTTGGAGCTTGATAGTTGCAGAATTGTTTTAGTAAAATTGTTTCAGGACAATGAGATTATTATTTTGGAACTATTTTGAGATGTTATTTGGAGATTTTACATTCAAAAAGAATATTATTGTTGTTTTGTTTTTATGGATTGTTAAGGAAATCTGATGATATTCAAGAAGTTATTTGAGGATAAATATTACGCTCTGTTCCATTATGTCATTGTTGATTATTTCTAAGACAGGTTATGCATCTAAATCCTTATTAAGGGTTTGGGGTGTTACATGAATAATAAATCTCACGACTTCTATTTACATGAACTCTTAATCCTAAGAGAATAATGGACCTGATCATGAAGTGCATGTTGCTTTGATATATCAGGAGTGAGATCTAAAGTAACAATCAAAATCTCAGTATATTAGGAAGCCACATTTAGTGTTGATGGAACATATATTCTCAAGATGGAATTCATAATCTTTTAACGGAGATATAAAATATTCCCTTAAGATAAGTTTAATGGGTTCATTTATTTAGAGAGTTAGGCCTAACCACTTTAGTAAGAAATTAATAAAGTATATATTTATGAAATTGGATTTCATAAACATATAATGGATAACTTTAAAGGATTAAATTGGGTACTCAAGGATTAAAATGTAGTAATCTACAAAGTGGCAGTCTACATTAATGATTTTGTATTACTACGAATATGTTAAGAAGTGGTTGCATGTATAATAAAGTCTTGGGATATAATTTATTAATAAGATCTACAGTGCAATTATATTTATATAGTGGTATTAAATATAATTAATGGTAACTTTGACTTGTCAAGAGTTGACAGAAAAGCCCAAGGCCCATTAGAGCTAGTGTCTTATTTGTTCCGTTTTGGTCCCACTCCAAGTCACATCATAGAGCCCAATTGAAAAGGCCCAAAAGGCTAGCTCAATTAGATAATCAGTTATAAGGAGAGAAACATACAGTTTTTTGTACAGAACATGAAATGGTTTGTATGTAATTGTCAGATACTCTCTCATTCTCCCTTGAACAAAATACATAGAAACTGATTGAGAGACTACACTTCTTGGGCGTTAGTGGAATTAGAGTGAAGATTAAAAGTGTTCCCAAGTACTTTCAATCTTTGTTTTGAAATTCACTACACCAAGGTACACTTTCTTGTTCTTATATTCTAAAATTTACATAGTACATGTTTTCAATTGTGAATGAAGCGGATCCGTTAATTTTTTGATGCATATGTTTTGTATGCGATATAAACATGTTTTTTCCAACATAAGCCGCACGGTTCCCACTTGCTCTTAGACAACACCTGTGCAACAAAGAAGAAAAAGAGCCTATAGAGAGTACCGGTATGGTACTAGCCGAATACCCTTCGATGGTTAAGTCAGAACTTTTCACAAACTCTAGAGTGCCAGAGCTCGAGTGAATTATGCGTACCTTGCTTTTTGAGGGCTTTTGGCTTTTTATAGTAGTGTTAAACCGACCATTGTTTCTTGGTGAAGAAGATGTTTCCTTGTATGCAAGATCCTCATACATATACGTATTTTGTGGGATTTTTTCCATGTAGAGATTTTGTTGACTAGGGTTAATCGTAAGGCGCATGATATTTCCTTTTGATGCAACGTGAGGACTACTTAAAATCATGTGGATGACATGTGACCTTGCTGCCATCCACTTTGTACCCGTCTACTTTCTTACCCGTTCACCATGGAGAGTCCATCTCCTTACTCACACGCCCCATGTCTTCCTTTATCACTTAAGCACCGTTGCTCATGACCGGTTTTGTAGAATGAGACCGTCTACATCCTTTTTACCCTCTTTAGCAGCCCCCTCACTCCATGGGTCCATTGCATAATGTTAGGACGGATTTGTGGAATGACGGTCTAAACTTAACTTTGGGAAATGCATTCTGATTGACAGGCTAGCCTAGGGCCATAAATGTCATAAGGGTACGTTGCATGTTTTTAGTGGTTAGTCACTCGAACCAAAGCGTCCCTTTGTCTTCCGCGTCGTTATCTCTATATATATGCGCTTCCTTCCTTCTCATTTTCACTTTACGCAAAAAATCTTCAATTATAGCGCATCCATCTTCCCTATTGATTTTGCTTTCCGTCTACTTGATGCAACCGTCAGCCATACCTTGCTTTTCTCTCCATCTGGTAAGTACTTCATTATGTTGAATTCTTTTGCAACTTATTTAAATTCTGCACATCCGTCGTCTATGTGAAACCGTCATAGTCTTAGGGTTTATTTGTCATGTGTAGGTGACATGTCTAGTGCGTTGAGTGAGCAATTGTGTGTCCGCAAAGGAGTGGGCTACGAAGAGGTGATACTGTTAGGTTAGGGCAACCCCGGCACCTTACATGATGAAAGGAACATGTCGGCCCCCTCACCTTTCACAAGGGATATGGATTTGGACATGGATGGGTCGGAGAGTGACTCCAATGACAACTTAGTCAGTGCTAAACCCCCTCCCCAATCCGTCATAGGACCAGATGGCTTTAGGTAGTTCATTCTCCTACCGTTATGGATGGTGAATGACTTTAGATCAACTATCAAAGAAAAAAACTTTGATACCCTTAAGGAGAAATACCAAATTCCACACAATATACCAATCCGTCTTCCATACAAATCTGAGAAATGTTACTACCGGGGGGTTGACGGTGTTGGAATATATGAGCAGATGCTCAAGGCAGGACTTAGATTTCCACTAAGCGCCATTCACCATCACCTCCTACAGTATCTCGGGCTTGTCGTCACCCAAATCTCTTCGAATGCTTGGAGGTTTTTCTTGGCGTGAAAGTCCTGTATTGGGTTCTTTCAAAGGGTGCACGCAGGATGATGGTGGAGGAATTTTTCCACTGTTACCGTTCCTCTGAGATCATCCAATCTAGGGGAATGTACAGCTTCCTACCCAGGAAGCTGTCTCTTAGATTAGTGTGTGAAACCCTTGACTTAAATAGGAACTAGAAGAGTCGGTGTTTCTTCCTTGAGGGGGATGGTTAGATGTGCCACCCTGGGGACCAAGAGTTCTTGCCAGTGGACAAGACTTGGGGCATAATGCCTTCGTTTGGTATGTGTTCGTTAGTTTTAAACTTTTCTTATTACTCATTTTATGTGATGTCCTGACTGTCTCCTTTTGCAACTCGAGACCGTCTAAAGGTTACTCTTGAGGAGTGGAATTTCCTAGAACGGATTTTCAAAATTAAGTTATAGGAGAGGACTTGGGCAAAAATGGTTACCTTGGATACTATCCATTGGTATTGCGAGGGTCCCGAACCTACAGAAGCTGCCCGTCGCCACGACAGCTCGGTGCGCCAACGTAAGTCTGTCATATACTTTCTTTCAATTTCTTAATATTTTTATCTAATTCTTTTTTGATCCGTTTTATGCAGAAATGAAGGATGGAAGGAGAATGGCTTATATCAAGCAGTAGGCGACTGCTAGGAAAAAGGAGGGTACGGGTTCGTCCATCCCGTCCACCAAGAGGAAAACGGTGGACAAGATCGACCGTCCACCTAAGAAGCCTAAGGTGACGGTTGGGTCAGTTGGGGTTAAATCCATAGAGACAAAGCTTCCTCCCCCACTCATCCATGGGAAAGGTAAAGGATTGATGATGGGTTAAGTTCCTGATGAGGAGAAACACCCCGTCTTTCTTCGTGAAGACCCCCAATATGCTCTTAAGCAACTCTCGTCCATCCTCACAAGTGAAGACTACGAGGACTTGGGCAATCACTCTGTTGAGGCCATAGGAGAGACGGGCCTCTTTAGCTTGGCTCAAGTATGTCACCGTCTGCCTATCCTTTCCGTCATGTTTTTTGCTTATTTCTTTTAACTTTGGTTTTGGTTGCTGGCAGGGGGTGCTCATGATGAAGGGCCTGATGGACCATTGCGTGTCCTAGGTGACGGCGGTGGACTGTGTTAGGGCAAGGGCGGAGGCGTCGAAGGCCAAGCTGGGGGAGCTGAAGACCTGGAAGGTTACCATGGAAAAGAAGTTTGCCCTAACAAAGAGGTTCTTAGAAGAGGCTGAGGAGCAGACAGAGGCCCTTAAAAAGGTGCTCAAGGCCAAGGAAGATGAAATCTTCAAGTCCAAGAAGCTGATTCGTCGGGCCAAAGAAGACACAATAAAGGAGTATTGTGACTCTAATGCTTTTCTAGCCAAACTGGGAGGCTCTTTTACTGACGGCTTCAATGACTGCCTCCGTCAGGTTAAAGCTTCTTTCCCAGACCAGGACCTATCTCATGTTACCATTGACCTCGAAGGCCAAACTCCAGCTTGTCTGGCTGAATCTGAAGGAACTAAGGACCTTTTTGCTGAAGATGCCAATCCCAACCCTTAAGACGACGGGGACGCTGCCCATGCTGACCAAGAAAAATCCGTCAAGGAAGTTACACGTCTTCTTGAAAAGGACCCGACCATAGAGGACAAGGAATCGTTTAGTAGTTTTTCTTTTTTCTTGTAAATTATATCTTTTGACAAAGTTGTATTTATTTCGTCCACTTTGAATGTGAAACACTTGCCTTTTTGTGGGCTTTTATCCATTAACTTTATCTATCCGTTGCTTATTCTTAGACTCTTGAATGTAAATTTTTCCTCTTTTAATACTTTGATTATATTCCTTTTTGCAACACATTCGTCTACTTTGTACTATAATTTTTATAAATGAACTCTTAGGAGGAATTCATTCAATTTGTGAACAAATCAAATATAAGTACCCCTTTAGGATGAATCAGTTCCTTTTTTGATGAATACGGGTTATCCGTCCATTTTGTGGATGTGGTGAATGTAACTCATCTTTTTGGACAGATGAGCTTAGTTATCCCTTTAGTAGTAACCCGTCCACTTTGTGGACTTAATGTTTTAAATCACCCCTTTGGATGAACTCGTCCACTTAGGACATATTTCAAATCACCCCCTTGGGATGAGACTATCCATTTTGGACTTAATGTTTCAAACTACCTGTAGGGATGGCAATGGGTTGGGGTAGGGCTAAAGGATGGGGTCTTCGTCCTCGCCCCACATGATTTGGTCTTGCCCCATTCCCGCCCCACCCTACATGATGGGAAAATCTTTTTCACCCCATCCCTGCCTCTTGGGGCCCCGCAAAGCCCCGTCCCACCCCGTAAAACTCTACTTTTTCTTAATTTGCCCTACAACTAATACAATTTTTTTTAATGAAACCTATTTCATTGATAAAAATATGCTTGAAATTACAACTAAATTTATTCCATTAAATCAAATCAATTTTTAGAAAAAAATTTAATAATATATCCAAGTGTTTAACAAGACAGTCATAAAAAAATCTCATAGTATAACACATAATAAAATAAAGGTAGAGAACCATATTAGGTAGAATAAAATAAGCTAATATTGATATATTTGTTTAATAGTAGGGTTTTAGGGTACAAAAAATTTACAATTATAACCCTTAGCAACGTGGGGCGAGGTGGGGATGGGGAGGGGCGGGGTGGGGTGGGTCTAAAAAGTATAAACCCATCCCCGCCCCGCCCTGCGGTGCGGGGCTAAAATCTTGCCCATCCCCACCCCACCACTTTTATGGGGCAGGGAAAACCCGTACGAGGCGGGGAAAAATTGTCATCCCTACCGCTTTGGGATGAGCCTGTCCACTTTGGACTTTATATTTCAAATCACCCCTTTAGGATGAGCCCGTCCACTTTGGACTTTATAATGAATATGTAGAAAAGTAGATAGCATACTCATGGCATTTCTAAATAATTTCTCTTATTGTGGTAAATATGCGTATAAAAATTGTTCTTAAAAGATAAAAAACCTGCCCTTTGGGCTTAAAAGAAAACGTAGATAATAAAAATTTAACTAGAAAGCAATAAACTGGAAATGAGGAGTATTATTGCCCATGTTAGTATCTACTGGTAGTATCTCTTTAAGTGCTTTGTGTTCCATGGGTGGTGCAACCTTTGCCAGTCCAGTGTTTCCAGGTGTTAAGTTCCCTTCTTGTACCACGAGGAGATTGTACGGTCCTTCCCAATTCGGTCCTAGCTTCCCTTAGGAGGTATCTTTTATGGTGCCTATCACCTTCCTTAAGACCAAATCTCCAACCTGGAAGTCTCGGTGTCTGACTTTGGAGTTATAGTGCTTGGCCATGAGGTCTTGGTATCGTGCTAGCCTTTGCTTAGCCGTTGCTCTGACCTCATCCAACAGATCCAATTGCAAGCGCATAGCTTCGTCATTCCTACATTTGTCATGATTTCCCACTCTGTAGCTTGTAAGTCCTACTTCAGCTGGGATGACTACCTCGCTACCATATGCTAGTCGAAACGGTGTTTCTCTTATAGGCATCCTAGCTATCGTCCTGTATGCCCGTAAGATGCTTGATAATTCTTTTGGCCATATGCCCTTCGCCTTCTCGAGCCAAGTCTTGATGATTTTAAGCAAAGATCGGTTTGTGACCTCAACTTGCCCATTGGCTTGGGGGTGGGTGGGCGACGAGTAGTGAGTCTTGATCCCTAACTACGAGCAGAAGTCTCTGAAGGCATCATTGTCGAATTGCTACCCATTTTCTGAGACCAGAACAGATGATGTTTCTCCATATGAAGTTTTGTATATTCTTTTCTTTGATGGTGGCCAGGGCTTCTACTTCCACATACTTGGTAAAGTAGTCTATACTGACAACTAGAAACCTCAACTGTCTAACTGCTGTTGGGAATGGGCCCATGATATCCAAACCCCATTAGGCGAAAGGCCATGGGGCCGTCATTGGTGTGAGATCCTCTGTCGGTTGCCTGATGATGTTGCCAAATCTTTGGCACTTGTTGCCAAGCTTTGACGTACGCGTAAGCATCCTTCTACATGGTAGGCCAATAGTACCTCACCTGGATTAGCTTATGCACTAATGACTGTGATCCCGAATGGTTCCCTCAGACCCCTTCGTGGACCTCTCGTATGACATAGTTTGCCTCCTCGAGGATGAGGCACCTCAAGTATGGTCGAGAGAAACCCCTTTTGTATAGAATGTCTTTAATTAGAATGAAGCGCGCCAACCTTCAATTTCCTTGCAGCCTCCTTGCTGTCCAGTAGGATGTTATTGGCGTCGTCCAATAATTCTTGGGACCTACCTCCTGCACAATGATGCCGTCTATTAGCAGGGAGATTTGAACAAAGGATAGTACTTAACTAGGGATAATCATGGACTCTGCTGATGCAGCTCTGGCAAGATGATCGGCCTGCTCGTTCTTTTCCCTTGGGATTTGAATGAACTTTGCTTGGAGGTCATTCACCCGGTTCTTCACTTGCTCCAGGTACTTCTTCATGTGATCGCTGTTGCATTTATAGTCATCGTTAACCTGATTGATGACTACTTGAGAATCACAATACATTATTACATCTGTGGCTCTTGTCGCTTTTGCCAGATCCAGTCCTGCTATCAAGGCATCATATTCTGCCTCGTTGTTTGTTGTAGGGAAATCAAGTCGGACCATGCATTCGACCTTATCCCCTTCCAGGCTGTGGAGTATCACACCAGCTCCACCTATTTTCTTGTTAGAAGATCCGTCCATATGGATGCTCCATTGTGGCTGTGCTTCTACCCCCTTGCCCTCTGTGTTGGTGAATTTCGATAGTCCATGAGATGCATAGTATATGATTTATGTGATTTAGTCACAGAAAATATAAGTCACAAGTTCTTTGTAAACTCAGAATTTTAATTCGTAGTCGGTGATGAAATTGGGCATTTCATCTGTGAAGACTATAACATATCAACTAAGATGATTTGTCTCGATCATGGAAGTGGAGACTTCTAGTTGATATGTTTTAAGAGTTAAGACATATTGAACTGGACTGCTGTGAGATTTATTATTCTCCTAATGACTATCAAATGAATAATAAATCTCACGACTTCTATTTAAATGAACTCTTAATCTTGAGAGGATAATGGACCTAAACATGAAGTGTAGGTTGCTTTGATATATCAGGAGTGAGATCTAAAGACATGGTTAAAACCTTAGTATGTTGGGCAATCACATTTAGTGTTGATGGAACATATGTTCTCAAGATGGAATTCATAGTTTCTTAATGGAGATATAAAATATTCTCTTGAGATAAGTTTAATGGGTTCAGTTATTCAGAGAGTTAGGCCTAACCACTTTAGTAAGAAATTACTAAAGTATATATTTATGAAATTGGATTTCATAAATATATAATGAATAATTTAAAAAAATTAAACCGGGTACTCAAGGATTAAGATGTAGTAATTCACAAAGTGGCAATCTACATTAATGACTTTATATTATTACGAATATCTTATGAAGGGGTTGTATGTACAATAAAGTCTTGGGATATAATTTATTAATAAGGCCTAGAGCTCAATTATATTTATATAGTGGTATTAAATATAATTAATGGTAACTTTGGACTTGTCAAGAGTTGACAGAAAAGCCCAATACCCATTGGAGCTAGAGTTTTATTTGTTCCCTTTAAGGCCCATTAGAGTTAAAGTCTTATTTGTTCCATTTTGGTCCCACTCCAAGCCACATACTAAAACCTAATTGGAAATGCCCAAAATGCTAGCCCAATTAGATAATCAGTTATAAGGAAAGAAACATACAGAATTTTTGTAAGTATATGAAATGGTTTTTATGTGAGTGTTAGACACTCTCTCGTTCTCCCTTGAACAAATTCATAGAAACTTATTGAAAGACCACACTTCTTGGGCATGAGTGGAATTGGAGTGAAGATTAAAAGTGTTCTCAAGAACTTCTGATTTTTGGTTTTGAAATTCACCACACCAAGGTACACTTTCTTGTTCTTGAATTCTAAAATTTACATAGTACATGTTATCAATTGCGAATGAAGTAGTTTCATTAATTTTCGGCTTCGTATGTTTTGTATGTGATACAAACATGTATTTTTCAGCAAGTGTGTGCTTGGAAGTATGGCTTGAATTTACACGCTGCAGTCACTAACACAAAGGCGAGCTTCTCCATTAGGGGGGTACCTTTCTTCCCTACCCCGGAGTGCCCTACTAGTATAGTACATGGGCTTCTGAACCTTGTTTTCCTCCCTAACTAAGGCTGCATTGAGAGCTGCTAGAGAGACGGCCAGATAGAGGAATAATTCCTCCCCAGGTTTGGAGGGACTCAGCAATAGTGAGGAGGAAAGGTGTGCTTTCAGGTCTTCGAATGCTTGCTGACATTCATCCGTCCATTCAAACGACTTCTTCATTGTACGGAAGAAAGGTAGGCACTTATCTGTTGCTCTTTAATCGAACCTGTTTAGTGCAGCAATCTTACCGTTTAGGCTCTGTACTTCTTTGATGTTTGTCGGCGGCGCCATCTCTAATATTGCTTATATCTTGTTTGGGTTAACCTCAATGCTTCTTTGGGACACCATGAACCCTAGGATTTTCCTGCTCTTACCCTGAACGCACACTTGCTTGGATTCTGCTTCATATTATAGGAGTGGAGGGTGTTGAAGGTCTCTTAGAGGTCGTTCAAATGGTCGTCCTCTCGTATGCTCTTCACCAGCATGTCATCCACATAAACCTGCACATTCCTTCCAATCTGATGTGCGAACATTTTGATCATCAGTCTTTGATATGTGGCGCCTTCGTTTTTGAGCCTAAACGACATCACTTTGTAGCAAAAGAGACCCTGGCTTGTGACAAACGAAGTTTTCTCCTGATCGGCCTCGTCAAGCTTGATTTAGTTATACCCAGAGAATGCGTCTATGAAGCTTAGCAACTGGTGCCTTGTAGTCGAATCCACCAAAACTTCAATCCACGGAAGCGGGTAGCTGTCCTTAGGACATGCCCTGTTTAAGTCAATGAAGTCTATGCACATTCTCCATTTTCTGTTGGCCATTTTCACCATCACCACGTTGGCCAACTAGTCGGGGTAGTATACTTCTTGTATGAATTCTGCGTCTTGTAATTTGCGAACCTTTTTGGCTATAGCCTTGTCCCGTTTTTGCGCGAACATCCGTTTTTTCTAACGGATGGGAGAGGACGATGGTGATACATTCAACTTGTGCACTATGATGGAAGGATCAATCCAAGGCATGTCTTTATGGCTCTAGGCGAATACGTCCTGGTTCTTCTTTAGAAATGTCATAAGCGCCTGACGGACCGGCGTGATGGCGAAAGTGCCGATCCTAGTTACATTCAGGTCTAAAGTCGTCCAAGATATCTCCTTCAATCCTTCCACCGGTTCTGCCACTGTCCACTGATTTTCTATGCACATGGTTTGTAAATGATCGTCCATTTTCAGCATAGCAATGAAGCATCGCATTCTGCCACTTGATCTCTTCGTACTTCTCTCACCCTGTACTTGGTTGGGAACTTGATCATTAGGTGGTAAGTTGAAGTTACGGTATTCCATGAGTTAAGGGTAGGATGGCCCAGGATGGCATTGTAGGAGGATTAACAGTCGACAACCAGGAAGGTGACATCCTTGGTAATCTGCTGAGGGTAGTCACCTATTGTTACGGGTAAAGTGACCGCACCAAGGGGATGCACACTTGTTCCTCCGAACCTAACAAGGGGTGTGTTAACTGGGACTAGCCGTTCTCTATTAATTTTCATCCGTTGGAACACTGGGTAGTAGAGGATGTCCGCAAAGCTCCCATTATCCACCAAGACTCGGTAAATGTTGTAGTCCTCCACCCGTATGCTAATTACAAGTGCATCGTTGTGTGGGTGGTGGAGGCGCCTGACATCTTCCTTTGTGAACCTAATAACGGGATTGTCGATCTATGCCATCTTCAGGACGAAGCCTGTCAATTGGACATTCTGAACCATCCGTAGGCAGGTTTTTTGTGCCTTCTTGGAAGAACCAGATGCTGTGGTTCCTCCAACGATCATCCTTATGTCTCTTATCGGAGGTCAGGGATGCTCGTTTTCTCTCCTTGCAGGTTGTTCCTGGGGCTGATCTGTTTTGTCCTTATCGACGAATCTTTACAACTTCCCTTGCCTGATAAGAGCTTTTATTTGCTGCTTCAAGTCGTAACAGTCTGACGTATCATGACCGTGATTGCGGTGGAAGCAGTAGTATATGTCTCTAGACTGCTTGCTAGGGTCTCCCTTTAACTTGCCAGGGAACGTCAAGGCTCCTTCATCTTTAATCTGCATCAGGACTTGATCAATTGATTTGTTTAGCGGGGTGAAACTTGTAAACCTCCCTGCGGGGGGTTTGGAGCACCAGTCCTCCCGTTGCTCCTCAGTCCTAGCCATTTTCTGCCTCCCTCTATCCTACCGTGTGTCCTTTTGTCTTTCCCTCTTCTTAGGCTTCTCTTCCCGAGCCAGTAGTGCATCTTTTGCGTTCATGTACTTTGTAGCCCTATAAAGTACATTTGACATGGTTTTTGGGTCGTTCTTGTATAAGGAAAATAGAAACTTACCCTTCCGTAACCCATTCGTGAATGCAGCCACAAGTATCTTGTTGTTAGCTTCATCGATGGAGAGGGCCTCTTTGTTAAAGCGGGTTATGTAAGACCTCAGCGTCTCATCCTCCCGTTGCTTAGTGTTCATCAGGCATGTAGTGGACTTCTTATACTTGTGCCCCTCGATAAAGTGTGAGGCAAACTGGACGATTAACTCCTTGAAGCTACTAATGGAGTTGGGCTTCAACCTAGTGAACCAAATTCTAGCGGGGCCTTTTAGCGTAGTGGGGAAGGCCCTGCACATAATCTTGTCTGCCACTCCTTGCAGATGCATTAGGGTCTTGAAGGACTCCAGGTGATCCAAGTGGTCCTTGGACCCATCGTAAGTTTCCACCTGTGGCATGCGAAACTTTGGTGGAAGGGGAAATGAGGTAACTGGTGTTGTAAAGGGCGAGTCCGTCCGATGGACTAGCTCTTCCAGGTCGCTTGATACCCTGTCCTCTGAGGGTGTTCATCATGAGGTCCATCCTCTCTTTCATCATTTGCATCTTTGCGACCATGTGCAGTGGAACCGTATCTGCAGTGGAGGGACGTCTTGTATCCTGTCGCTCTTGTCTGCTTTAGGCGTTGCTGCCTTCCGTTCCCTCCTGGTTCCTTCTCTCAGCATTGGTTCCTTCTTGGTCCTCCTCCTAGGTGTTAAGCATTGTGTTCTTCTGGTGCAATTGCTCCTCTAAGTAATGATTTTGCTTAGTGAGGCGCTCTACTACTGCTGCAAGAGTCTAAACCTGCCTCTCAAGGGCAGTGGTTCGTGGTTCGTCCCTTTGAATGTTGTTGGTGGTTGCCATCGAGCGAGTAAGTACCATGCAACTTTTTGTTTGGGAAGCGGTGTTATAGCTTACTTCCTATTTCCCTTTCCCACAAATGGCGTGAACTGATGATGCCGAAAATCGTCAGTAAGCCATACAGTTCCCACTTGCTCTTAGACAACACCTGTGCAACCAAAAAAAAAAAAAAAAGAGCCTACAGAGAGTATCAGTGTGGTATCGGCCGAATACCCTTCAAAATTTAAGTCAGAACTTTTCACGAACTCTAGAGTGCCAGAGCTTGAGTGAATTATGCGTACCTTGCTTTCTGAGGGCTTTGGCTTTTTATGGTAGTGTTAAACTGACCTTTGTTTCTTAGTGAAGAAGATGTTTCCTTGTGTGGAAGATTCTCATAAATATACATATTTTGTGGGATTTTTCCCATGTAGAGCTTTTGTTGACTGGGGTTAATCGTAAGGTGCAAAATATTTCATTTTGTAGTTTCTTGAGGACTACTTAAAATCATGTGGATGACACGTGACCTTGTTACCGTCCACTTTGTACCCATCTACTTTCATACCTGTTCACCATGGAGAGTCCATCTCCTTGCTCACGCGCCTCCCCGTCTTCCTTTATCACTTAAGCACCGTCGCTTGTGACCGGTTTAGTAGAATGAGACCATCTACATCCGTTTTACCCTCTTCAATTGTAAACACTAAAGAGAGCATTATCTTGTAATTACGCCATAATAGTAACTCTCCTCGGACATTCCGAGGGAAAGTCAATAAACAAAAGATATCCTTTATCAATAATCTATCTCAATCCTGAAGTTTCTTCTCTTTACTTGAATTTTTTTCTATTTCTTAAATGTTAGCCCAAAGATCCACCTCTTATAAATTAATCGTCTTGGATAGAGGCCCAACTCAAATTGGCATGTGATGTGAGTGAGACTCGTTTTTTAACGTGTGGTTTTATTGTTGTTGATGGGAGTCCTTATATTCGTTTTTGACTCCGACATTCAATGCAAGCGCTTAGTAGATGTGCATGTGCATGTGCATGTGCATGTGCATGTTTGGTTTTTTAATGGGTGCGGGACACGCCAGAGTACCTTTGTAATCTTTTGTAGATATTCATATTATGATCAACTTCGTCTCCTTAAAAGAAGTGACTTGACTGAGCCAAAGCACTAACACAACACTGCTAGCTTCCCATGTCCTTTCAGTTAATGATCATTAAATTGAGTTTATAACAACAACCTCACGGGTTTATCCAAAGTGTCAATTAACCTTACGGTATAAAAGTAAAGGGAGTATAGGCTGGTTGACCATTAACCTCTGTCTAAAACATGAACATTGTCAACACATAGACTATGAGAATCAATCTCACCAAATCCTTGATTGTCACCAAATATTGGCGCATCACGATCTGTTTGAATAATGGTACGTAATATCATTTTCCTTTTTCACAACCAATTTTAGGATACAGATTTTTATTGGTGGATATAAATATAATGTCAGTAATGGACTTAGATTAGAATTAATAAGAATTTATCATCTAAGATTTGTTGCGAAATTGTTGTGAAAATGTTATGGGCATAGTATTGTCCTGTTCTATTTTATACTTGTTGAGATTGTACTTATAAAAGTGATGTTAATAGTAAATCTATATAGAAGTGATGTTTTTGAGTTCCAATTGGCTTAACTGGTAAAATCTCTTGCAATTGTATGTTTAAATAAATAAATATATATATATATATATATATATATATATAATGTGACGTTGCTTTGATCATAATTTGTTAGGTTGCCAACTGTGAAAGAAAGTTATGAACATTAATATTGCTTTCCTAGTTCACCGATCATCAAACTCAGTTGGTTTCAACAAAATTATATTCTCAAGGACTTGAATTTGGGTCCTATTTTCATATATTCTTGCTGATCAAAGAGTCCTCCATACCTTCCACTTTAAAAAGAAAGATAGAAAGAAAGAAAGGAAAAATAGAATTAAAAATCAAGGAGAGGCAGCATATGCATATTTTATCCAAAAGGAGTTTGAGTGGTAAGGTTTGCTGTGGGCTCAAGATCACCATAATAAGATTGGAAAAAGGAAGAGCAAGAGTCAAAAAGATCTTTTTGTTTGAATAATGCAAACTGGCCAATATGTTAACAATAAAGGCCAATAATTTCCCAATACTTTTCTCTCCACAGTGAGATTCAATTTGTTTTCAAAGCTCCACCCAAAGTAACTTTGCTAGTTCGCCAGTTGTCCGGGGCCCTTGTTTTCACTTTGATAAAATGTATTTCCAAAATCCCTGGACATTCATAAACAATGGAATCACACCATTATGTGGGTCAGATATGGAAATCAAAGGTTTTTGCTATGATTTCGCCCTTCAATTATTGTAAGGCTCTTCCGATTAACCAACATCCAGTCCATAATTTTTGGGAATAGCCTAATAGTACACCCATCATAAGTTAATAGGAAAAGTGAGCCATGCAAAATATATAAACTTCCTACATTAACCAATCAGGGCCCTGAAGATATAAAAGAAGTATATATAGAAACATAGATGCAAAACAGATATGTATAGAGGTTTATTGCCATGATTTATTGGGCTTCAGAAATCCCAATTTTATTTGAAAGCCACAAGGTAGCATGAAGGTTTTGTAATCCAAATCTTCATTTACTTCTGAGCCCTTGGATCTTGTATTATTTTAGTAACTGCAAACCCTACAACCCATGAAAGAAAATGTGATAGTTGTAGATTAATAAATTTGATATAGGATTAAAATTTGAATTAAAAAAAAAATGTGATAAGCAAATAGAAAATTGTATGTGTACCAGATGTGGTTTTACGGTGGACAGTCCCAGCCAGCTGGTTATCTGATACATTCCTGATAAAAACATAGTATTCCAATTACTATAAGACAAACCAGGACCAAGGCACACAGTTAATATTCATCCAAAAAATAGAGAAAAGAAAGGGAGTTCTCATTTGAAAATTCATTTGCCGCAAGTAAAATAATATCCAAGTATCTATGATATGTTTGTTGATAGAAAGAAAATTCTCATATGAAAATTCATTTGCCTCGAGTAAAATTATAGTTAGAAATATTAGACCAAACCAAACCAAACCTGTATAGAGTATGCCTAATAGTGAGCTTAGCCTAACGTATTACCAAAGAGTTATATTCTTTGGCTTTGTAGTTTGTGTTTGTGCCTTTTGGTTTCTATATGAAGGGGGTAAGGGCTTATTTGTATGCTCTCTCTCTCTCTCTCTCTCTCTCTCTCTCTCTCTCTCTCTCTCTCTCTCTCTCTCTCTCTCTCTCTCTCTCGTCAATTTCAGCAAAGCATTAAAGGTGTGAATGTTTTGTATTTTGTTCTCATAACAAACACCATCTCAATAATACAAATCCAGAGATATATTTGTCGAGTGTTTTTTTTTTTTTTTTTTTTGTGGGGGGGGTGGGGGGGGGGGCGGGGGGTGGTGGTTGTGGAGGAAGGGGAGGGATGGTGTATATTAATGCGTGGGTAGCTATCAATGACATAAAATGTATTGATTTCCAGCTTTTCTCACAAATAAATGGTCAACTTTTTATAAAAGTTAAAATTTCAAAAAGCAAGACTTAGATATAAAATGTAGGTACTGTTCTTTAGGTTCTTCTTTTAAACTTCTGTCATATAAATTTTTTCTTATGAGATAGAAATGTATTTTTAAGTTAAGTAGCTATATAACTGAATATTAAGAGGAGAACTTAAGGAACAACAACTAACGTATTGTACCTAAGTTTTATCCAATATCAAAGAGTAAAATTTAGATACAGTACCTAAGTACTGCTCCTTAGGTCCCTTTTAAGATTCTATCATATGGATTTTTTCTCATGGGATGAAAATGTATTTTTAAGTTAAGTAGCCATATAGTTGAATCTTAAGAAGAGAACCAAAGGAACAGCACCTAACGTAGTATACCCACGACTTAAGTACAGTATTTAGGTGCTGTTTCTTAAATTCTTCTTTTAAGATTCTGCCACATGGAAATGTCAATTTTTTTTTTCTTTTTTGATGGGAAGAAAATATCATATTCAAGCTAACAAGAACTTGGAAGTTGGAATAATTACTCACAAAATCCTCAAATTCCCATAGCGAACGAGTTGAATGACCTTTACCGGTAATATGCCACTAAACTTGTTACTGTTCAATCTCCTGCAAACAAAATAAAATCTTAGTTTAAGACAATATTCCTCTAATTATTTTTTTCCCATTTAATTTTTACTTTAAAAGTAGTTCGAACTTCAAAGGAAAATGGATAGGTACTTACAAATACAATAAGGACACCAAGTTTCCAAGAGATTCAGGGATTGGCCCACTAAATTGATTCTGATAGAGGTCCAAGCTAACAAGCTTCGTTAGATTAGCAATCGCGATTGGAATGGTGCCAGTAAGATTATTGCCAAATACCTCCCTACCAGTAAATTAACACGATTATTCCAAGGATGTTTAGTCAGGTGGTGATATACAAACCATCATGCATAATTTATTGGTCTTAGCTCTAACACAGATGGGTTCAACTTTAGCATCAATTGGAGACAGTCTAATAGAATTATAGGTAAATTTTTTAGCATCGAAATTCACGAAATTTTATTTTTTGCAATAAAGCTGAATAATGAAAGATCAGTGCTTCTATACTTACAGATTCAGAAGATGATTTTAAATGGAGTAAACATAAAAGCTCTGTTTAATTTTAATCATACTTTTCTATTCACATATGTTATCTCCTGATATCACTGCTTACCATTTCCTTTACGAAATACTTTTTTCTGCTCTTATTACCTTTATTATCAGTATTTTTGATGAATAAGTTTTATTCTTTATTTCACCACATTTTCCTATAAACTATTCTTTAAACACAAAATACTACTACAAGAAAAAGTATTAATTTACTTTCTTTTTTTTCTTGTTTCTTGGGAGAAATATTCTCCAATAAAAATTTTCTTGATAATCAAACACTGGAAGTGAAAATCAACTTACAAATATTGAAGATTAGCCAAGGTTCCAAGCTGGGGAACGAGAGGTCCCGAAAGTCCAGCATTGCCAAGGTCCCTACAAATTTTAAACTCCTAAACTAATTTAGTTAAAAAAATTGCCTACGCGGCCGAGTGTAATAAAAATAGGACAGTAGATCTGTATTTTGCTTGTAGGGCTACTTGGTGAAAATAACAGAAGATGTTAACGAATGCTTACACCCTTGTAACGCTATTATTGATGTTGCAAGTAACGTGATACCAAGTGCATGGATTGAACATTGTTGGATCCCAGCTCTGAAGGACACCGTTAGGATCTACCAATTTGAGTTTCCACGAAATAAGAGCATCCCCTGTTGAAAAGAGCATCCCATTTCAAAAATTTGAGAATCCACACAATTTGTGTGATATCTGAAAAAATAAAATTACTAAGAAGAAAACTGTATGAACTAAATTTCCATACCTTCCGAGTTGCAATCAGATGCAATAGCAACAGCAAATACGAAACAAACCAAAAATCGAATAAGCATGGTGTAGGAGTTATATCTAAGCAACGTTATCGAGATAACTTTTCGGATTTTCCTTTTATAAACAAGCTTGTGCTTGATTGATCAATGGAGCACATAAATATAATACAGTGATCGGATTAAGATTATTCAAGTCAATGTTCTTCTCAAATATATATATATATATATATATATATAAAGACTAGCCAAGTCAATGTACTGAGCCGCCTAGCAGTGGTGGCAAATAAAGAAACTTAAATTAAATTAATTATAAAAAATTTAATAAAGATATAATTTAAATATATCAACAAAAAAAAATACAGATATATGAAGTATTACAATTTCTTTCTACTAATTAAAAAAAAAATAACCGATAGAGAATAAAAAGAAAATGAAAATACTAAGTGTAATAAAGTGTGAGAGATAGAGAGTTAAAATGATATTAGAGAAGAGAAACATAGGAAGGAGAGAGAGAGAGAGAGAGAGAGAGAGAGATAATACTTGCTAAAACTGTGAACCGAGTTACTAAAAAGAGCAATACGCAAAGCCAAAGAGCCCATAACTACACGTATCAGTCAAGGAAAATTCAAAGTCACAATATTTATCTTGTTACATTTTTAAAGAAAAAAAATGAAACTAGAGATTATTTTTAAATAATGACTTGGACGAGTTATAAATTTGAATCATTATATTTTTTTAATGGTTTTTTTAATAGGCTTTTTATTTGAATAATTTGTTCACTTGTTGTTATTGGTCTAGTTTTATTTTTGTTTGGGTTATTTTTGCTGTTATTTGGGCTAATTTTTATTGTAATTATTTAAGTTTTTTTTTAAAGGTTAATTAAGGATTATGTTTGAGGGACAAAATTATTTTTGAAGAACGTTACATTCCACAATATTTTTATAATAAATCTTATGTGACAAATTGTAAATGATGCGTTAAAAAGTGATGTTAGTATTGGGTCCAAATTAGAATTGGTAATAGCTTAACACATAGAATTTGTTGTGAATGTAACATTGCTCTTATTTTTTTTGTACCCAAATTCTTGTGATTTTGAAGTTAGGGTTTATAACATTTTTATTAGTATAATTTTTTTTTTTTTTTCAGGTTGAAGCCGCCCCTGCCTGCTAGGATTGACTAAGATGAATATTTTAATAGGATTAAATCCATAGCTAGGTTCGTCAAAAATAATTGAATATCATAATATCTGGAAATCGACAAGTATACATTCGGACTAGTTTCTGGTTTGAAGATGAGGAACGTTCTTTTGCAGTTGGACCCGCTGCTGAGCATCGAAAAGTGCATGTTATACCAAAATAGAGGAAGTAGTAGCTCATGAGCTACTTAGTAGGTAATGCTAGGATAAATATCAAAATAGAACCAACGAGGATGTTCACAGCCAGAAATACATATTACCAATTAAAAGAATTTGACCTACTTCAAGTCTTTAAAACTAGTAGATTTACCTTGGATTGAATCCATACCAGCTGCTGTATTTGCAACTTAATTACCATAAAATTGGGTGTCACCGACAAAATGTATACCAACTTGCATCACCTACAGAACCCTTTTTTGCTTGTTGATGAAAAAAAAAAATCAAAATGACTAGAAAGTGTCAAAATAAATCAGAACAGTTGCAGAGCCTTTTACATTAATTCTTCTCAGTCGATAACAATTTAGAAAACACCTAGAGTTCTTTTACCCTTCTATAATCTATACTATTATAGTAATACCAGCCTAGTATAATAGTTAACACTAAATATTAAGCCATACCTCAATGACCCCCCTCTCTTTTTCTCATATATATATATATATATATAATTGTAAATAACTAAATAATAGCTAATTGGAAAACCACAAAATGTATGTGTACAGTGAATATAACAAAACAATTAGGCCTTCCATTGCATTAAGTTATCAACAAAATTCTCATACACATCATGAATCTCAATTATTTCAATTGCATGCCACTGAGCTACTCCGAATGATGGGGAATTAATCATGCTACTAAGCCACTATATTATGTTCACAATTTGAGCCACACAAATTATCGTACAAACTTTTGCTAGTTATTTTAGCCCGTCTAAATCTTATAGTCTCAACCACATCCACCTTAAAGAATAAAAGTTTTAAGGTCAATCAGCACTTCTTCTCACAAATGAATTATTTATGGCGTAACTTTATCATAAAACTTCCCTTTTTTTTTTTTTTTTTTTTTTTTTTGAAATTGAAAGGCACATAGCAACCATAAGATTACATTTGATTCCCAATTTTTCAAAGAGTATCATCCTCGACCAATCTGATGTTATTGACAGTCAACACACACCAATAAACTTGGTAAACTTTTGAAGTATTGTCTACAAGTCACTGGTCTAAAATGTCATATCTTTTATTTCTCTTATTTCAAGTTCTACCTATTCTGAGTTCCAAGCCAATAACATACTTGACAAATGACAATAAGACTAATCATACTTATGGCAAAGCTGGGCCACCAAATTTGAAAAAAAAAAAAAAAAGTATCTATGAAACCCAATAGTAAATGTACTGCAGAACAATATAACAATATCAGAAATTTAATAAATAAAAGCAAGTGTGATTGTTGTTAGGTTCTAGGAATTAGGAACTAATGTATTAGAACTTCAATTTGTAATATTGGCAAACCATGATCAAAACAATGTTTAGTCTTGTGTTAGACTTGCTCAAAGTATGGCTCTTCATGTAAAGTTGGAATCGAGTTTTATGCAGAATTCACTGTGCACTTTCTGCATGACTCAATCGATCGAAAATTAGACTCGATCGATCGAAAGTCGTGCAGATTGTTTTTCTGCAGATTTTTCCAACTCAGCCCTAGCTCACTTAATGTATAGGGTTTTATGTTTTGCCCTAAGTATATAAGGGAAAACCCTAGCCACGTTTTTAGAGTTCTGTTTTGCTGTGTTTGTGAATCTCATTGTGAGATCTAGAGGTGTTTGCCTTCACATACACTTAGGGTTTCCAAACTCAAGACTCATGTCAAGAGCTTGGTAAATCAAACAGTTGCAGAATCAAAGATCTTAAAGAAATACAAGCAGGTGTGCTTATGGATTGCTGAAGAATTTAAGAAAGAAGGAGTCTGTGGATCTCGGAGCTATCATGTGGTCGTGGTAGTAAGTTTCCTACACTTGGGTAGCAATAAGATGTTAGTGGTCTAAGTCTTATTGTGTAAACTTCGATTTTTTCATAGTGGATTCAGTTTACCTTGAGGATAGCTAGGTTAAATACTCTCCAGGTTTTTTACCGGTTTGGTTTTCCTAGGTCATCAGATCTTTGTGTTCTTTAATTTCCGCTGCTTTACTGTTTTTGCTTATTTGTGTTAACCTAGATTTAATTAAATTACCTAAGTTAATCACTTGGCTAATTCTCTAGGTTAATCTGTTGGGTTTAAGGGGTCTAAATGAACTTACAAGTGGTATCAGAGCGGGTAGCTTTTGTTTTAACCCTTTGATCTTTTAGCTGATCCTTGACCCCTGTTGTCATGGAACACGGACACTCTCTTGTTGTTCCACCTCACTTTGATGGAAACAACTATGCTTATTGGAAAGTAAGGATGAAAGCATTCCTGAAATCCATTGATGAGAGAGTTTGGAATTCCGTTGAGTACGGATGGGAGAAGCCCACTACTCCTGTGAGTGAGTGGCAAACTTCTCAAAAGGAGGCAGCCACTTTCAATAGCAAAGCTATGAATGCTATTTTTAATGCTGTTTCCATGGAGGAATTTAAGAGAATCTCTAATGTTGAGGTTGCTCATACTGCTTGGAAAATCCTCCAAACTGTGCATGAAGGCACAAAGGTAATTAAGATTAATAAGTTGCAGCAATTAACCTCTAGATTTGAAAGCATTAGAATGAGTGATGATGAATCTTTTGATGAGTTCTATGCTAAACTGAATGACATTGTTAATTCTGCATATAATTTGGGTGAAATCTATGATCAACCTAAAATTATTAGGAAGATTCTTAGATATTTAACTGAGGATTTTAGACCCAAAGTGACTGCCATCACTAAGAGCAAGGATGTGGACTCCATCCCTGTTGATGAACTTGTAGGATCTCTTCAGTCCTATGAATTAGACCTCCCTAAGACTAACAAATCCAAATTAATGGCTCTTAAGTCTGTTGATGATATTGAGGATGGTGGATTTGATGATGAACTCTCTGCTACAGAGATTGCCTATCTTGCTAAGAACTTTAGAAATTTTCTTAGGAATAATAACAGAAGGGCAAGAGGCAAGAACACTGCTGAACCTAGAAATTTTAGGAGGAATGATCCCACTAAGGTTAATAACACTAAAAAACCTAAGGAAAAAGTAGGTCAGCCTTCTAATAATTCTTTGGGACAACAATGTTATGGTTGTCAAGGGTATGGTCATTTAAAGTCTGAATGTCCTACATACTTGAGGTCTAAGGGTAAGGCTATGGCTGTAACCCTTAGTGATGATGAAGTTTCCGACAATGAATCTGCCAGTGATGAGGATGGAAACTTCATTGCTTTCACTGCTACTACTGTAGTTAATGAAAGCATGTCTGTTGAAGAGAACCCTTCTGATGGGGAACTCTCTGAGGATGCAGATTTACAAGAAGCCTATAATAAACTTTGTAAAGTTGCTGCAAAGGATGCCAAGAATGTTGATTTAGGCTTGAAGAAAATTGCATCTTTGGAACTTGAAAAGAAGAATTTACTTGTGAAATTATTTGATGCAAATGAGCTTTTGAATAATGTGAAAACTGAGAACATGCTTTTACTTGATAAAGTTAAATGTTTGGAACTTGAGTTAACTGTTGCTAGAGAACAAACTAATAGGTCTGCAAGCTCCAAACTTGATCACATGCTGAGTGTTCAAAAGTCTCCTTCTGATAAAACTGGTTTAGGTTTTGTGGATAGCATCTTTGTGCCTGAACCTTATTCCACTAAATTTGTCCCGTCTTCTGAACCTCCTAAGAGTGAGATTATCAAACCCTTGGTGAGTGAACCTGTCAAACCTATAGATGTTACTCCACCTAGGAAGATTAGGGTTGATCTTCAAGCTTCTCATTCTAGAGCTTCTACTTCTACTAAAGGCAAGTTGCATGATAAGCCTGCATGAGTTTGTCATTTTTGTGGAAAGCCTGGATACATTCGTCCAAATTGTTTTAAATTGCAAGCTGCGAAGCGAGCAAATAAAACTAAAGTACCTGTGCCCCAAGCACATGATTCCATGGTACTTATTGGTGAATTGGTAAAGGCGTTAAACCTTTATTCCAATCCTGGAGTTGCTCAGAATTCTAATGTGAATCATAACTCCAATGCAAGAGTTGCATCTAAAAGGTTTTGGATGCAAAAGGCTCAACCTAATTGAGTCTGTCTGACATGGTCCTTGTACTTCATTGCTCTATCTTTTGTGACCTTTGCTTCTAGGATTTGTATTGCATAACATTCATGCATTTCATTCTAGGATTTTTTTTATATAAAAAAAAAAAAAAATTTTGCAAATTATGTTTTTGCAATTTTTTCCTTGAATCTGAAGACAAGGTTGGTCAATCAAATTTTGCATATCATGTGAACGTACCTTGTTTAGCTTTGATGCACTTATTTCTATTGCACTTTACTAGCTAAAATTTTGTTGTGCATGTTGTGTGGGAAGATGCTATATTTGTTGATCACATGATCTTGATCTTGAAATCTTATGTCTTTGATTGTTGGACTTGGTCTTATTGAGAAAGGCATAAATAACCATCTCACCACTGTTTATTAGCCAATCATGAACACCTTAGTGCATATCATAAGATTTTGTGCTCGAGAAAGTGTAGCACATGCACAAAAAGAACATAAAGTGTAGCCTCTAATTAAAATTGGTGCGTACATTATTGGGCTATAATAATTTCACAATTCATAAAATTGGTGTATACATTATCCCGACTTTTATTAAGTTTCTAATCAATTAAATTGAATAAATGAGGCAAATCAAGAAACTTACATGATTGCAAGCTTTTATTCTAGAAGATGTGAGAGTTATATGATGTAACTCTTTAAGTAATAGTCTCTTTCAATTTCATGTGATGGATTTTGTAGAAAATGTGATTGATTACTATATGCATATCACCTCACATGTTTCTCAAGCTTATGCTAGTTGCACACACTACACAAGTTATTCTTTGCTAAATGTGTACATGATATTGTGTGTGTTTTTTGGCCTGACCAACCAAGTTTGAAATTTTCTGGAAATTGTTGCAAAACATGTTTGCTTGCTTGATTGATTGAGGAAGATTATGAGAAAAGCTTAATCTAAGAGATCTGGATTGAAAACATGGGTTTTTGGAAAAACATTTCATCTCATACTCATGCATATTTTTTCATAAAAGTTAATGCTTTGAGGAGTTTTTGAGCTAATTTGATTCAATTTTCAAAAATTCAATTTTTCCAGATTTTCGATCGATCGAGTCTGTTTTTCGATCGATCGAAAATGTTTTTAAAATCTCACAAAAGTCTCTGTGTATTTCGATCGGTTCTCGATTGATTCTGGATCAATCGAAGGATTTTCGACTGATCAATCAAAAATCGGGCTGAATGTTTTTTAAAAGGTTTTTCTCTCACGTGACTTTTCACTTTTCAAATCTTTTTCAAAACCTTTCTCTCCCTACCAACCGGTCAAGCCTTTTTTCTTGGAGATTTTGTCGTTTTCTTCAAATCTTTTTGCATAATCTCTCTCTCCCAAGTCTGGTATGTCTTTTATGCCCTCTCTTTTTGTTTTTATTTTCATGTTTCATGCATTATTTTCATGCATTTTAGGGTATTTTCAGCATTTTAGTTTTTGGTATTTTTGGGAGTGATTTTGATTCTTTTTCTTTCAAAAGAATCATGGGTTTTTGTGGGAACACCTTATTCTAGCACTACATGTGATTTAATTTGATTAATTTGATGCTTTGTGAAATTTTTAAATTTTTAGGGCTTGAAATTGGGGATTTTGGGGTTTTTGTTCAATTTAATGTAAATTGATAAAATTAGCTTGTTAGATTGATTAATTTGATCATTATATTGTGTCAATTAACGATTGTGTTGATCAATTTATCAATTTGTTGTGTTTTGAAAACTTAGGTTTTTCAAATTGTTTTTTTTTTTTTTGATAAAAATTAATTGCTCAAGCCAATTTTATTAATTTGGGTTATATTTGAACTTGTCATTGCATTAGTTCATGCATCATTTGCATATTTTGTTCATGCATCATATAGATTTGTTTTTTCTATATTTTTTATGATGTGCTAACTTGCAGTCTGCCCTTGGTATTTGTTTGTGCTCTTCTCTTTTTGTGTCTCTCCTTTCTTTCCTTAGCACTATGCCTAGGAAAACTAGAGCCCATAGGACTTCTGACCCTTCACCTTCTTTCGATACTAAGCGGTTCCCTAGTGAGAAGAACCAAGAGACCTATGAGACCCTTAATCTTAGGCGTCATATCTGGGCTGAGCGTAGGGTCGTACTAGATGAGGTAGATCCTGAGGTGAGACGTAACTTTGGGCGTCGGAGTTGGTTATCTTTGCTCGAGTATGAGCATCCTCCTCCTCCTGCCACCCTGATTAGAGAGTTCTATTCGAACCTCTCTATCCACATCTATGATACCAATACCTTGGTTAAGGTTTGGTTACGAGGTGTAGAGTATCGCATTACCCCTACGGTTGTGTCTAATGCTCTTGGGGTGCCCATTGTTGACCATCCTGTTTTTCCTTATGAAGAGTCTTCGCCTCTTGATGACGTGCTGTCATACATCACTGGGTCCTCTATCCAGTGGGGTTCTGATCCTCGGATCACTTCTGCTGAGCTTTCCGAGCTTCACTATCTTTTCTTTAGGATAGCGTGTCATTCTTTGTGGCCTATTTCTCATGTTCACACCATCCCTCTTGAGCGATGTGTGTTTTTGTATGCCCTGGTTACTAATGCTCCTATCAGTTTTCCTCATTTGTTCCTTCGTTCTTTGAACGAGGTTCATTGGTCTAGCTCTACGGCTCATGCGTTATTCTTTCCCGTTTTTATTCATAGGATTCTCCTTTTTCTTGGTTTAGGTGATTTTCCTGCGTTTGAGCCTGTTCATGTTATTGCTCCTATAGGTACTACCTTTTTGAGGCAAAGGGCTGCTCAACTTCGAGCTAGCTCTAAGCGTCCTAAGGTAGAGCCTCCCGGTGTCACTCCACCCCCTTCTTCTTCTATAGATACTCCTGCAACTGGGACGTCTTCTGATTCTGCTGTTGCTGCTGCTGCTGATGTTCCTCCACTGTTTGATGAGGTTTCTGACCTTCGTCGGACTCTTGATACTGTCATGACTGTTCAGGCGGCTCATGGTCAGTTATTGGTGGACATCCTTGATGAGCTACATGCATTGCGAGCAGATTTGGCGAGCTCTCATCATTCTCCTCCACCACCTTTTGATGATGAGTGAGTGCCCTTTGGCAATTCGTCACAAAAAGGGGGAGTGTGCATTCTATTGTGTAGTTCGTATGTATCTAGGAGATTTTTGTGGAGATTTTCATTTTAGGGGGAGTTTTGTACTTAGTAGTGATACTGCGGAGCTTGTGGAGTTATTAGATTGTATCTAGGCACTTCACTATGTATTTATCTTTTTAGCTCTTGATTAGGAGATATTTTGAGATACATTTATATATATATATATATATATATATGTTTATTGTTTCACTATGCTACTCTGCTTATTGATTTATATTTATGATGTTATTCATGATATATGTCTTTATTTTGTGTCATGTGAAATCAAGAAAGATATTTTTATGTATTTCCTGTTTTTTCCACACATGCGTTTATGTGTTTGTTAAGTGTTACAGGAATTTACAGGTTGATTCAGTCGTGCTGCTGTCTATTTTGCAACTGTTAGATAATAGTTAGGTTGAATTGTTTAAGTGGCTTGTATTTTGTAATGGGCTGTTTCATTTTGTAAACTTTGAGCTTTTGTTAAGTCTGTGTTTTGTCACGGATTGCCAAAGGGGGAGTTTGTTAGGTTCTAGGAATTAGGAACTAATGTATTAGAACTTCAATTTGTAATGTTGGCAAACCATGATCAAAACAATGTTTAGTCTTGTGTTAGACTTGCTCAAAGTATGGCTCTTCATGTAAAGTTGGAATCGAGTTTTATGCAAAATTCACTGTGCACTTTCTGCCTGACTCGATCGATCGAAAATTAGACTCGATCGATCGAAAGTCGTGCAGATTGTTTTTCTGCAGATTTTTCCAACTCAGCCCTAGCTCACTTAATGTATAGGGTTTTATGTTTTGCCCTAAGTATATAAGGGAAAACCCTAGCCACGTTTTTAGAGTTCTGTTTAGATGTGTTTGTGAATCTCATTGTGAGATCTAGAGGTGTTTGCCTTCACATACACTTAGGGTTTCCAAACTCAAGACTCATGTCAAGAGCTTGGTAAATCAAACAGTTGCAGAATCAAAGATCTTAAAGAAATACAAGCAGGTGCGCTTGTGGATTGCTGAAGAATTCAAGAAAGAAGGAGTCTGTGGATCTCGGAGCTATCATGTGGTCGTGGTAGTAAGTTTCCTACACTTGGGTAGCAATAGGATGTTAGTGGTCTATGTCTTATTGTGTAAACTTCGATTCTTTCATAATGGATTCAGTTTACCTTGAGGATAGCTAGGTTAAATCCTCCCCAGGTTTTTTACCGGTTTGGTTTTCCTGGGTCATCAGATCTTTGTGTTCTTTAATTTCCGCTGCTTTACTGTTTTTGCTTATTTGTGTTAACCTAGATTTAATTAAATTACCTAAGTTAATCACTTGGCTAATTCTCTAGGTTAATCTGTTGGGTTTAAAGGGTCTAAACGAACTTACAATTGTAAAAAAATGCATCAAAAGTCTCATAATTTCAAGATTTTGCACCATATTCTTCATAAGCTCAATGCAAATAGCAAACTTTGAACATTGACCAGAAAAATCTCAAAAATTCAATGAAAGTAGAAAGCTTTGAACATTGACCAGAAAAAATTAACTTTTTTGCAACAAACCCAAAAAATAAAAAAAGGGTGTTTCTTTTAAGGATAACAGCACAAAAACATCAACTTCGGAATCACAAATATAGAAATGAGAGCCAGAGAGTCTTACCTTGCTTTAGGTAGGGTTTGTGGTTTTGGGTAGTATTTCTGTGTTTAAAATTTTGGAAAAGAAATGGTGGGTTTTGAGTAAAGAAGAAGAGAGGAGGAGGGGAAGTGGGTTAAGGAAGATCCATGAGAGGGAGGGGGAGAGGGAGAGAAAATGTGGGTGAGAGGAAAATATCTGAAGTAAAGAAGTGGGAGACCAAAAATGAGAGGCCAAAGCAGTGGGAAGCTAAAAAAAATAAGTGGGAAGTCTGGAAATTTTTAAGTGGTATGAGGGACTTATTGTGACGAAAATGGCACTTATTTCAGTGGCATAAACCGCTGTAATAAGTTTTAAACCGATTATGGTAACTTGTTCACTTATTGCAATGACTTTAAACTGTCACAATAAGTCATGAAATTTTCAAATTTTTTTGAAAATATTGAAAGCGCGGTTTTTTACTTCAGACCTACAGCAGCAGTTTTAAAACCGCTGTAATAGGTGTAAAAACCACCGTAATAAGCCTTTAGGGATTTCTTTTCCTACACTAAAAGTAATAAAATATAATTTAATACTAAAAATTAATAAAATATAATTTAATAATTAATAAAAATATAAGATGAAACTCGAGGACCAAGATTAATAAAATATAATTTAATAATCATTAAAATGACTAAAATACCCCTAAGACTAAAAAAAGGGCAAGATACCCCCATAAACTTAAAAAATGACTGAAACACCCCTACCACCCAAAAAATGACTAAAATACCCCCTACAACATGAAAAATGACCAAAATACCCTTGAAGCCTAAAAAAGACCAAAATACCATTGGTTACCTAAAGAAAGACCGAAATTAATAAAATATGATTTAATAATCCTTGAAAATGACTAAAATACCCCTAAGACTAAAAAAAAGGCCAACTTAACCGATAAACTTAAAAAATGACCGAAACACCCCTACCACCCAAAAAATGGCTGAAATACTCCCGAAACATGAAAAAGAACTAATATACTTTTGAAGCCTATAAAAAGACCAAAATACCATTGAAACCTAAAAAAAGACCAAAAAACCACCGAAACCTAAAAATGACTAAAAACAACCCCTTAGCCTAATATGATGACCAAAATACCCCCAATGGCTAAAAATGGAGCAAATACCCCCTAGGCATTAAAAAATGATCAATATACACCCTAAGCCAAAAAGTGAACGCAATACCCTGGAAACTTAAAAAAAAAAAAAACCAAAGTACCCTTGAGCTTAAAAATGACCAAAAATACCCTCTAAGCCTAAAAAAATGATCAAAATACCCCCAAAAGCTAAAAATGACCAAATATCCCTTAAGCATTAAAGTTTTACACACATACATCCTAAGCTTGAAACCTAACCAAACTGCCCTGGAAACTTAAAAAATTAATAAAATACTCAAGTCATTTTTAATTTTTAAAGGGTATTTGGTCATTTTTTAGGTTCTGGGAGGTATTTTGGTCATTTTTAAGGTTTCAGGGGTGTATCTGTCTTTTTAAGGTATCGGGTGTGTTTTGGACATTTTTTGTATTTACGAGGGCATTTTGGTCATTTTTTTCGATTTATGGGGGTATTTTGGTTGTATTCAAGTAATCAAGGGTATTTTGGTCTCTTTTAGGCATGATGGGTACTTTGGTAATTTTTGATGTTTTGGGGGTTCGTTGGTCAGTTTTTAGGTTTTGGGGGTTATTTCGGTCATTTTCTAGGTTTCGGGGGTGTATTGGTCTTTTTTTAGGTATTGGGTGTGTTTTGGATATTTTCTGTATTTATGAAGGCATTTTGGTCATTTTCTGCACTTTATAGGGGATATTTTGGTCTTATTCAAGTAATCGAGGGTATTTTGGTCTTTTTTAGGCATAGGGGTACTTTGGTCATTTTCAATGTTTTGGAATGTACTTTGGTCAGTTTTTAGGTTTTTGGAGTCATTTTAGTCATTTTTTTGGTTTCAAGGGTGTATCCGTCTTTTCTAGGTATCAGTGGTGTTTCGGACATTTTTTATGTTTATGCGGGCATTTTGGTCACTTTTTCGATTTATGGGGGTATATTGGTCTTATTCAAGTAATCGAGAGTATTTTGGTTTGTTTCAAGCACAAGGAGTACTTTGGTCATTTTTGATGTTTTGGGGGATATTTCGGTCATTTTTAGGTTTCGAGGGTGTATCGGTCTTTTTTCTTGGTATCGGGGGTGTTTTGGACTTTTTTTTTGTGTTTATGAGGGCATTTGGTCACTTTTTCGATTTATGGGGGTAATTTTGTCTTATTCAAGTAATCGAGGGTATTTTGGTATTTTTCGATGTTTTAGGGGATACTTTGGTCATTGCTCAAGTTTTGGGGGGGGGGGTATTAGTCATTTATTATGAGAAATTCCTTTTCTAGCGCTTTTCAAAGCACCGGGATAGGTATAACCTATTGGGGAATGGGGTAAACCCTGTTCTAGCGCTTTCAAAAGCGCCAAGATAGGTCTCCCCTATAATGGAATGAAGAAAACGTATTCCAGTGCTTTTAAAAGCACCGAGATAGGTCTCCCCCATAAGCGAATAGAGTAATCCTATCCCAGCGCTTTTATTGCGTTGATATAGGTGAACCCTATTCCAGTGCTTTTAAAAGCGCCGAGATAGGTTCCATAAGGGAATAGAGTAATCCTATCCCAGCGCTTTCGAGAGTGCTGGGGTAGGGTTAACCTATTACAACAATTTAAAGCGTTAGGATAGGATCTTTTCAAATAAGAAAATAATTAAAAAAAAATTAGTAATTCTAACCTATAGCGGCGGTTTCAAAATGCTGCTATTAGGCTTCCTATACCAGTGGTTTTGGAAACCGCCACTATAGGTCTTCTATTGCAGCGATTTATAAAGAGTCGGTGTTGAAATGCCGTAATAGGATTTCCTATATCAGTGGTTTCAAAAAGTGCTGTTACAGGCTTATCTATTACGGTGGTTTTTAAAAGCGCGGGGAAAAAAACGCTGCAATAGAATGATTTTTTTTTTTTTTTTTTTTTTTTTTTTTTTGTAGTGCAAGCACAAAATAAATCTAAGGATTTTGGAGAGAGCTTACCAGTCCAGTTAAGAGTGATGTTAAGGCAGTAGCCAATATGTTAGCAATAAAGGCCAATAACTTCCCACTACTTTCCCTCGAAATTAAGATTCAATTTGTTTTAAAAGCTCCTGCCAAAGTAACTTTGCTAGTTGTGTGCCCTTCTTCCACTCAAATGCTCTTCTTAAGTCTCTCATGTTAGGATTAGTACCCTTAAATCTTATTGTATAATGCTATGTATGATATTATGTATGACATTATATATGACATTATGTATGATTTAATGTTGTAATTAATAAAGTTGTTTTATTATTATTTAAAATAATGGTAACATGAATATTTGGACATTATTATATAGTCCATGAAATACATAGTATGTGATTTAGTCACAGAAGATATAAGTTACATGTTCTTGTAAACTCAGAATTTTAGTTCATAGTCAGTGATGAAATTGGACATTTCATTTGCAAAGACTATAACATATCAATTAAGATGATTTGTCTTGATCATGGAAGTGGAGACTTCTAGTTGATATGTTGATATGTTTTAAGAGTTAAGACATATTGAACTGGACCGTTGTGAGGTTTATTATTCTCTTAACGACTATCAAATGAATAATAAATCTCACGACTTCTATTTACATGAACTCTTAATCCTGAGAGGATAATGGACCTGATCAAGAAGTGTAGGTTGCTTTGATATATCAGGAGTGAGATCTAAAAACACGATCAAAACCCCAATATGTTGGGTAGCCACATTTAGTGTTGATGGAACATATATTCTCAAGATGGAATTTATAATCTCTTAACGGAGATATAAAATATTCCCTTGAGATAAGTTTAACGGATTCGGTTATTCAGAGAGTTAGGTCTAACCACTTTAGTAAGAAATTACTAAAGTATATATTTATGAAATTGGATTTCATAAATATATGATGAATAACTTTAAAGGATTAAACCGGGTACTCAATGATTAAGATGTAGTAATTCATAAAGTGGTAGTCTACATTAATGACTTTGTATTACTATGAATATTTTATGAATGGGCTGCATGTATAATAAAGTCTTGGAATATAATTTATTAATAAGGCATGGAGTGCAATTATATTTATATAGTGGTATTAAATATAATTAATGGTAACTTTAGACTTGTCAAGAGTTGACAGAAAAGCCCAAGGCCCATTGGAGCAAGAGTCTTATTTGTTCTCTTTTAGTCCCACTCCAAGCCACATACTAAAGCCCAATTGGAAAGATCCAAAAGGCTAGCCCAATTAGATAATCACTTATAAAGAGAGAAACATATAGAATTTTTGGTAAGTACATGAAATGGCTTGTATGTAAGTGTTGGACATTCTTATTCTCCCTTGAACAAATTTATGGAAATTGATTGAGAGACCACACTTCTTCGGCATAAGTGGAATTAGAGTAAAGATTAAAAGTGATCTCAAGAGCTTCTGATCTTTGGTTTTGAAATTCACCACACCAAGGTACACTCTCTTGTTTTTGAATTCTGAAATTTACATAATACATGTTATCAATTGCGAATGAAGTAGATTCGTCAATTTTTCGCTGCGTATGTTTTGTAAACGATACAAACATGTATTTTTCCAACATCTCAATCATGCATTTATTACTCTTTATCTCTAAAGAAGTTTCTCACTTTAGATTGATTAGTCTTAGCAACGTTGATTTCAAAATCATCTCTAAAATTTTGATTAATGGACTAAAACCTTTCATGCATTTATTAATATCCCCATTCCAAAATGCTTTCATCAAAGGTAGATCCATTAGAACAATATGATCATTCTTGCACATGAATTTGTATGAAACCTTCCAACAAAAAAAAAAAAAAAGCAAGGAAATTCAAATGACCGAAAAATTATACTTTGATTTATTAAGTTTGTTGCATTACCTATTCTGAAAAACGGGTGTTGTTAGCGAGTGGGGAATGGTGAATCTATCAAAGTATATTTGGATAAATGGATACCTAAATGCACAGCAAATAGGATTCTGCACTGGGGACAAGATGGTGATAGAGAGATGCTAGGGTCGAAGCTTATTGATAATGAATTAAATGAGTGGAGACGTGATATTATTATGGAAAAATTTTGTGTGGAGGAGGCTGCTGCTATCTGCAAAATCCCATTGAGCCGAAGGAATATTGTTGATTCAGTAGTATGGTTGCATAC
Source organism: Lithocarpus polystachyus (assembly GCA_033629205.1). Classification (NCBI taxonomy): domain Eukaryota; kingdom Viridiplantae; phylum Streptophyta; class Magnoliopsida; order Fagales; family Fagaceae; genus Lithocarpus; species Lithocarpus polystachyus. The sequence continues at coordinate 62,525,635 of CM066164.1, read as the reverse complement.
CAAGAATGGGAAGTACTCTATAAAGTCCGGGTATCATTTGGCAAGGAAAGTGATAAGGAATGATGATGGGGTTGGAAGTTCAGAAGGTGTTGGTGTTTAGCAAAATATGGAAGAAAATTTGGCAGTTACATGTGCTAAGCAAAGTTAAAATATTCGGATGGAGAGCTTGCAAAAATATTCTACCAATGGAAAATAATAACCGAGATGGGATGCCAATGCTATACAGGGGTGCCTGAATCTGCAATACATGCAATTTGGGAGTGTGGGGTAGCGCAAGACGTGTGGGCTGGCTGTGCTATAAGGTTGCAGAAGTGTACCACTGATTTCCCTAACATTATGGCTTTGTTTGAGTATGTTTTGGAAAGGTTTTCAGCAACTGAGATGGAGGCGTTCCTTGTTCAGGCCTGGTTTATTTGGAATCAGAGAAATGCAATCTTACATGGAGGACAGATGAAGGACCCAAAGTCGCTGAATCAAAGAGCAATGGAGTACTTAGATGAGTTTCAAAATGTTCAAACTCATATGAATAGTACACACACAGAGCCACAGACCAGACAGAAATGGAAACCACCCCCTTCACAGTTGTACAAGCTTAACTTCGATGTCGTGGTATTTGCTGGAACTCAAAGTTCGGGATTTGGAGCTGTAATCAGGAATTCTGCAAGTGAATTAATGGCAGCAATGTTTGTCAAAGGGCCCTCGGTCAGTTGCAATGAAGAAGCGGAGGCATTGGCGAGTCGAAAAGCTCTTGAATTTGCTGTGGAGTCTGGTTTTGCTGAGTTAATTATAGAGGGTGATAATGTTGCTGTCATGAAGGCTATAGCAAGTACTTCAGGTGACCTTTCTTTGATGGGACATGTGTATGAGGACATCAAATGCAGCATTCGTGGTTTGCAATATGCTGATATAAGTTGTATTAGAAGAGGAGGAAACCAGGTTGCCCATATTTTGGCCAAATATGCTAGAAATGTTGATAATGAATTGTATTGGATAGAGGACACTCCTCCCCCGGTTATAGAAGCCTTGTATCAGGATTGTTTAAACTTGAATGAATGAATATTGGTTTTGCCTTCAAAAAAAATATAAATATAAATATAAATAAAAACTCATTCTTATCCATTATCACAACAATGGACAGGATAATTTTTAAGAAAAATAAAATTACAACTCCTCACCGTCAACTTTTCCCCAAAATTCAAAATTTAAAATCAATACAATTTCATGTAGAACTCCACGTTTAAAACAGTTATCACTGATTGGATCATTTTTGTCAGTAAAAACTCCCACACTTATCAGTGTCATATCTCTCTCTCGTTATTCTACATTATTTTCAATCCATTTGATTTCACACCCCAAATCTAAGTTCTCTAAATCTAGGTGAGTTTTCCTTTTTTTTTTTCTTGTTTCTTTTTTTTAGTTTTACATATACTAAAGAATTTTAATTGATTAGGTAAGCAAGGATTTGGTTGATAATGGGTTCTGATGTCTTTCTTCATTGTTTATATATCATTTTAATATCACAGGTATCATCTTTGGGAGCAAAGGTGGCACAAATTTTGTGATGAAAGGCAAGAAAAATGTACCTTTTTTATTTATAAAAAAAATATATAGTTTGGAATTCTCAGTTTAGATGAATTTTAGATTTTTTTTTTTTTTTTTTTTTTTTTTTTTTTTGAGAAACTAGACTGAATATTATTAGAAAGCTGCTCTAGGAGCATCAAAAACAACCAGCGAATGAAAGACTTGCCTAAGGATATAGATTTGAAATGAGTATGGTTGGAAGACTTGCCTGGGGATATAGATTTGTTAATTTGAAAATTTGTTTCTTTTGGTTTAGTTAGGACTTTCAAGGTGCTTTTTTTTTTTTTTGGCCTAGACTATTATTATTTTTTTATATTTTTAATGAAATTGAATTTTTGATTTTGAAGATTTTTTTTTTTTTTTTCCTTTCAAGTCAAATAGAATTTTGTTAGATTGATTTAACATCTTTTTCTACTATCATTGGAATGTATGTAAAAGGGAAGCAACTGTGGAGAGTGGTTTTACTGGGTTATGAAGCTTATATATGATGTTCTAATTAAATTTATTTGCTTTTTTATGTTTTGGGTTCGGATTTATTTCTCTCTGTTAAGTTTTTCCTAGATTATTTATGGCATAATCTCATCTTAGGTCGGATACTACACTTAAATATTGATATTTTGTTATAAAATCTATTAGCTTTTCTCATTAAAAGTTGGAAAGAAACCTTCTATTACTATTAAGATATTAGAAAAAGTTAGTTATGTATCTCTCTCTTTATTTTACTTTATTTTAATCCTGTCTAATTTACACCCCAAATCTAAGTGCATTCTCCAATTTCAATTCCAATTCATTCTTTTATTTTGTGATGGCAGGTGAATTTTCATTCTCTCTCTTTACCATTATCTTTAAGAATTTAATTTAATTAATTAGGAAAAAGATTTGGTTGATAATAGGCTCTGATTTTTTTTTAATAATAAATCTTAAAATTTTTCTAGAGCTTATTGAAGAATTAAAGATGATCTCAAAAGTATTACACTCTCTGTCCTAATTTGTTTGTCCTGTTTAAAAAGTCAAATTTTTTAAAAGGACATCATTTATTGTCTTATCTGTTTTATAAAATGTATAAGTTTACAAAACTACTTTTAAATAAATTTATCAACTTTTTTCAAAAAAAGTTATTCTTAATGAGGCAACTAAAATCGTACCCCAATTAGATTGATTTTTTTTTTTTTAATATTAGTTAGTTTTCTTTTCAAATAATTTTGAAAATAAAATAGAAGAATAATAAGAACATTAATAAATTAATAACTTTTATTTTTAAAAACAAAACAATATTTTGAGACATCCTAAAGTGAAATAAAAGACAAAAAGAGTGAAACAACGGAAGTATATCAGTATTTCTTTTATATAGATTGTTTAGAGTAAAAATCTTTGAAACAATTAGATAATTTTCATGTTCATTAATGACTTTGCACTTAATGATTGTGAGTGATGCGTGCTCACTTTTAGGGTTTTAAATGTGTGATGTCTATACCTTGACATTATTACGTTTTTATTGTTGCTTTAGTTATTGTATTAGGTTATGAGAGTATTGAGAATTTCAATTAAAAATACTAACCTCTAAACACGCACATTGCACCCTCTCAGAGGCTCTTTTATTATTTTTTTTTTTTCTAAAGATCAAAACTTTCTTATATACTAATTCAAAGTTGATTCATTATCTGATCACCATAATTCCTAGGAGTGATGAGATTTATACATTTGTGAATGAAATAAATTTTTCATGCTACATGTCATCACTCCCTTAGGAATTATGGTGACCGGATACATCAACCTTGAAATTAGTATATAAGAAAGTTTTGTTTTATATAAAGAAAAAAAAAATAGAAGATCCTCTGAACACGCGCAACACACATGCTTAGAAGCTAGTTTTTTTATAAAAGAGTTGGGTAAAAGCAGGGAGGAATTCATGCACGTGCATACAGTGTGTACGTTTTCATAAGAGAGAGAGAGAGAGAGAGAGAGAGAGAGAGAGAGAGAGATAGTCAATGCAAGAAAATTGACTGCAGAATTATACATTTACTGTGGGAGGACTATGAGATATATCTACAGACAATGGGCAAGGAGAAGCTCATCTCAGCGTGGACTTTAACAACCATCAGGAGCGTCACTAGTCTTCACAAATCGACCCTTCACTCGCTTCCTGGTATCAGCTCTTGCTTTTCTTGACTCGTACCTTATGTGCTTATCATATCTATTTATGAAATAGTTCAAATGTTCAGATAATGTTTTATTTGAGAAATAGTAGTGAAAGAAGATGGAGAAGAAAGCAACCAATTGAATGCATACCTTCGGGTTTTCTTCTTCTCCTTGTAACGCTGCATGGCATTGCCTCTGTTCTGTGCAAACAGCTCCATGTCAGCCTTGGTTGTAGCTGCTGTTTGCACAGAATCAACTCTCACAAGAAACGGTTGCTCCACATAGTGGATGTCTTTGGAGCCACTGGAACCTCTTGCTTTACCAAATGCTGGAACTGATTCTGACCTTCCTACAGGTAGGTTGTTGCTTTCAGATGTTGCCGGCCCCTGGCTTGCTGTTGGGTTATTTGAGTTGTTCTGCATATCCAAGTAAGACTTGTAAATACTCTCTACAGGCCCCTTGTCTTAGTACACCAACATTTCAAACAGGAATATCAAGTAGACAGTACAGTAATATATCTGGAGGTTGATGCAATTTAATTAAGCTATACCAATCAATCTACCAAATCATGTTCTTCCCACAAACCTTAATGTCTGAAAAATGTGGGAAATATGACAATAATAAACCACATAAAGAGTCTACCAACAAGATACCTTTAGTTAATTTATTACTCTCAATCAATTTGTTCATACGCAAAAATAGCATTTCTTCACACAAAACATGGAAATGATACGAGCCATTCAATACAATGATTGGTCAGCCACCTCCTCCATATTCCTTTTGAAACTGGATTGAATCATTCCACATACACTGGATTGAATCATGGAATGTAAACAAAATAAGATGAAAGATTATCACATATAGCCCATGCACTTCTCTTGAATGAAAGGTGTGATTGTCAGATTGATTAAAGATGAAATGAGGGCAAGGGCTATAGTGTGCTAGATCATCAATTCTATACTAAACATGTCCTGTGTTGTCAATGGGGTATAATTTTGTCAATTTTATGTAAATGTAAAAGAGCGCTTTGTTTAGAGGTGCCAAATAAGTTGTATGAGCTGTTTTGTTGATGTGGATAGGATTGTAATTTGCAGCTGAATGCTGCCTGCTATTCTGATTATACTTCTATCTTCTATCTGTTTTTCTTATCCTTGGAAATGAAATTACTCGTTCATCCAAAAAAAAAGTGAATGAACAAATCAGCCTAGAACACCTCACTCCCCCTCCCCCCCCCAAAAAAAAAATCCCCCTAAAACAGATTCATTACAATTTAAATATTAACGCCATCAGAATGACTTACATTAAATGCCTTATCGTCATGTGTAACAGGGCAATTCATTGGGTACATATCTCCCAGCATTTTTGCATTAGCCAAAGAGGATTCTTTCAAGAGTTCACCAATATTTTTTATCATAAAGCCTGCATCATTTCCACCATAGGCAACTTCCAGTGTACCAGGTTCTTCATGACCTCTCAACCGTCCTAGATTAAAATCCCATATCTACATGAGAACAGCAAGTTAGGGTAAAATCATTTTGGGCACACAACTGGTGTTTTCATACCATCATAATTAAACAATTAGTAACTCAAAACAAATAAAGAGGAAGCATCAAGAATACATATATGAACTTGGAGGAAACCAAAGAAAGCTTTAAGTTTCAATAGCAATTTGAAGACTTTAACCAACAAAAGTTCAGAATTCCAAAAAAGCAAAAAAACAAAAAGCGCTAAGCAACAAAGCAATTACAGGTACTTCAACCATGAGAGACAATTTGGTTCACCACGATGAATGCTTTTTCCCCAGTTACATAGTCATGGTCAATTTCATTGAGAAGATCTAGTTTTGCACAAATATAAAGGTTTACATAGCACAACATCATTTAAAATCTAATTCCATTTAATAAAGAATGATAACTGATTTTAATTAACTACACCTTTAGATTTGTAAAATACTAAATTTTTAGTCCATACCCAGTTTCAAATTGTTAACGTGAGCGTCCAAAGCTCCTCGAGCGCCTGACTATTCCCTGTCCCACACATATGATCACATCAAGGAATCTCTTCCCCCATGGATCTCATGAGGTCTTGGGAAGTGGGAACCACTAGAACACCCCTTTGAGGTTTTAAAATCGGCACTCAAAGGGCATACTTGTCCCGAGAATATAACTAACCAAATCACGAGGTTCTTATAGTTTCAAGTAACGTTTTAAAGAAAATTTCATTAGCAAAAACCTCAGAAGCTAAAGTCTTCAAAAGTCAACCATGGCCACAAGTCAAGCATATTCCTTATGTTTTAGCAAGAATCACAATAACCAATCAAATAAATAAACAATTTTTTTACATATATATATAAATAGATTCGAAACATTACCTGAGTGCTCTGAGCATTGTGATCACAATCCCACAACATATCCCGATTCACGGTGCGATGATCGGTTTCCTTCAAATCCACGTGCGACGTCGTTGGCATCGTAAGCAAAGTCGTAAACGGCACCGTTTGATGTTGTTGCTGCTGCTGCTGTACCGATTGTTGAACTTGAACAACACCAACACCACCACCACCACCACCACTATTAGCGGAACCCACAACTCCATGATCATCATCGCCGCCGCCATTCTCAAAATCAACTCCTCCGCTACCGCCACCGCCACAAGGTAAATCCCTCTTGAAAAGCTCCACCAGCTGCTTATAAATCACGTGCCTCTGCTTCCCGCAGCTCTTCGAAGCGGTTACGATCCCCCCGCAATTCACGCCGAGAATCACGCCGCCGCTGCTGCCGTCGTTGGGAACAATCAAGTCCTGATAACATAACCCCGCGCTCGATTTGCTGTTGTTGTTATAGTCGTTGTTGAACATCCACGCCGACGAAGGCATGAACAAATCTTGACCGCCGCCGCCGCACCAGTCCTGGATGGACGGCGCGGATTGATTCGCCTTCTTATCATCGAGATCTAAGCCCCAAAGGGAAGCGAGGTCGAGAGCTGAGGGGCAGCCAGAGAAGCCTTCGATTGGGCTCCGATCGTGTGAGGCCGACACAGAGCAACTACCGTGAGCGTCCAAATCACACTCCTGGCAAAGCACGAGATTATCCGTGGAGCACCGAACCGAAACCGGTTCGGAGCTACAGTTATCGCAGATCTGTGACCGGAGATGCTTCCGCGAAAGAAGATTCGCCGAGTGAACGTGCTGGTCACAGAACAAGCAGAGCTTGGCCGAGTCGGCTCTACAGTAGAGAACCGCGATTTGCTCACTGCAGAAATCGCAGGGCACGGTCTCTCCGATTCGTCGCGATCCAGGGCTCACCATTTTTCTCTCTATCTGGTTGTTGAAAGAAAGAAACCCTAAAAATAGAAAATGAGCTTGAAGCTATAATATAAGCTAAAGATAGCTATAGAAATGAAATGACAGAGTACTGTGTCTGTGGGGGATGGATTGGATGGAGTGTCTTTTTAGTAATTTTTATTTTGTATTTTTGAATTGTAAGTAGAGAGAGAGAGAGAGATCTGTAGAAGGACAATTATCAGCTTTTGGAGAGTAACATGGGATCGGTATTTTGGGAAAGATGGAGCCCACTACGGAAAATATCTTTTACCTTTTTGTTGACCTGGCATGCTATCAAATCTTTTTTTTATACATGCTACCAAATCTTTAATTGGAGTAATATTCGCTCTTCGCTAGTATTATATACTCCACTGTCATTGCCGTATTCAGTATAATCCGGAACTGGTGAGATACAACGACGGCACTGCTTACTAGTTAAAAACCCACCAAATATAGTAGTAAGATATCTACTTCTACGCAAATAGAAAAAAGAACAACGCAAAAAAAAAAAAAAAAGATATCTACTTGTTTTATTTTAAGACCAAAGTGATTAGTATATCTACTCGGGAGTTTGGACTTATTAGAGCAACGGCATCAGCTCATACAAATTTTCTGTTTATTTTGCATTAAATAAAAAAAAAATTCTATTTTACACACTCATTTTTATAAAACATCCACATCAGTCTATCTATTCTACATATCTATTCAATAAAATATTCATTCTTTTACAATTTTTTATTATTTCCTCACTTGTTACCGTTCTCTCTCACAAACGCTACCAAAAAATATTAAAATATTAAATGCACGAGTATGTATGGTTAATGTAACACTTGTGTATTTATGCACAATTTTAGAGCATCCCCATCAATTGATACAAAAAACCTGTCCATTTTGCAAAAAACACTTGTTTTTTCTATTTTGCACGCCTATTTTTGTAAAACTCTCACATCAGTTTCTCTATTATACATATTTATTCAATAAAATATTCATTTTTTCCCACTATCATCTCTCTCACAAACCCAACACAACCCACATAGCTACCATCATCCAACCACCAGCCACCATCATCATGCCACACAACAACCCAGCCAACATCCCATTCAACCAAGTTCTGATCGACGCTCATGATGCATAACCTCGTTGATCTATGGGTCCAGTCATGGAAGAGGAAGCTTATGAGATGAGAGAAACATAGAGCTAAGAGGGTTGATGCAAAGAGAGAGAAAAAATGAGAAAAGGGTGAGTGAGGTAAGAGTCAGAGGACCGGCGAGGAGAAGACACAAATAAGGGAGAGAAAAAAAAAAGAATAAAAAAATCATTTATACATAAACAGTAACTGTGCATATATGCAAAGTTACCGTTCATTTACAAAACAGTTTTGTATATTTGCACATTTTTACATAGACTGATGTAAATATTTTTTGGGTTAAAATGTGCAAAATTGAGCATTTTTTGTATTTTGCAAATTTTTGCAATCACTGATGTGGTTGCTCTTACACCCACTGATGGGTGTTTTTTTGGCTCAAAATGTGTAAAATTAACAACTTTTTGTATTTTGCAAAAATTATGCATAATCTGATGCGGTTGCTCTTAGGGCCACAATATTTTCATAATAGATCTTATTTTATAAACTATTATTAGTTTTAGGGTCTATTTGGGATCCGCTTATTTTGCTAAAACTGAAAATTTTTTTGCTAAAAGTACTATAAATAAAAGTAAAAGTTAGCTGAAATTTTACAGTAGGACTCATAAATGGTACCAAAAAATGCAATGGGCCCATAAATAATAGTAAAAATAAACTAAATAGTAAAATAAATTGACAAAAATAAGTATTGCTAAACGCATACTTAATTTCAATTTATTATAAAAATTATTTTTTATCTACCAATAACATTAAGTCACAACTTAATTAAGACTTCAATTTTGTTTAAAAATACAGTTAAAACCACGTTTCTCAAAAATTGTTTAAAAATACAGTGAAAACAAAGGTTTCTTTAAAAATTTACACCAAGTTCAGTGGGTCAGCGACTCGGCGATAAGGCACAATCGCTTTTATTATGACATACGGTACGTTTTTGAACAATTAATGATGGAGTTCATAGTGTCTTTAATACGAAGGGAACTTTTTGCTCATTTGTTAGTACAAGCAAGTGGTAACAGGTAGGTCTTTAAGATGAACTGGATTCTGATCCAAAAAACAAAGAATGATCTGGCTTTTTTAATATCACGCCTCATTTGGCATAAAAGCATGGAATGACATATACCATACGTCTTTACCAAAAAAAAAAAAATGATATCATATATTGGTAGTATTTAGCATTTAAGCCCTAAAACTCCCTAACAGATAGTCTTGCAAAACCTGACTATTGCAAAAAAAAATTGCAATTGTGCTACAATGTGATTCTAAATATAGAATCACACTGCAGCACAATTGTAAAACTAAATAATAATTTTTTATTCAATATGACTTTTTCTTTCTCTTTATTTTTTGTGTTTTTCAGTCCTCTCTCTTCCTTCAGTGATTCTGTTTTTCAGTCCTCTCTCTTCCTTTAGTGATTCTCTTTCGCCTGCAGTCCTCTCTCCCTCACTCCACTCCACTCCACTCCGTCTCCCACTCCCTGTTCCTTTCGATTTGCAGTGGTGGCCTGTTTGTGCTGGATCTCGACGTGGCAAGATCATGGCGGTGGTGTTTTTTTTTTTGCAAGGTCACGGCGTGGTGAGATTTGTGGGTTGTGGCAAAGGTGGATGAGGCAAGGCAAAGGAGGGTTGTGGCAGAGGTGGGTGCGGCATGACAGTTGTGGCAGACGTGGGTTTCTTTTGTGTAAATTTTGACTTGATTTTTTTTTTTTTTGTGGGTCATCTTTTGGATTCAGATTTTACTATTGGTTTGATTTGATTTTGGGATGGATTTTTTTTGTGGGGTTGTCGTGGTGGTGGTGGTGGTGGTGGTGGAAGGGGGTGGGGTTTTTATTATGGGTCATATGTGGATTCATGGTGGTGAAGGTGGGGGGGGGGGGGGTTGCCGTGGTGATGGTGGTGGCGTGGCCATGGGTTTCGGTGGTTGAGGTTTCTGGGTTTTGTTTTCTCTATGGGTTTCTGGGTTTTGATGGCCATGAGTTTGTGGTTGGGGTTTCTGGGGTTTCAAGAAAACAACATTATGGATGGGTATACTTAGAGGAAGCTTCTATATGTGCTTGAAGATGACTTTGGTTTTCAACTAATAAAAATCAATTTGGGTATGTTCTTCATGGTGGTGGTGGTAAGTAGGTGGTTGCAGAGGTGATTTGGGTTTTGGATTTTTGTTTTTATTTGGGTTTTGGGATATATTATTTTATTGTGTAGAAATATTATTTTAATGTGTTGTAAAATAAAAGTTGGGATGCTGGAATATTGTAAAATGGTATGGTATAATTAATTAAGTAGCTTTTTGAGGTGGTAAAATATGATAAGATACAATTTTTGGATGGGGATGCTCTAAGGATTTAGAGAAAAAAAAACAAATAATAAAATAATAAAAGCGATCAGGTTATATGAAATTGTTTTTCAAACCACCACATACTTTTGGAACGATGGTCACTCTACAAATATAAATGTTTGTGAAATGTGGGGGGTAAGAGTCGGAGTTCAAGTTTCTAGAAATAAGCTTTATAAATAAAGCATTTATTTCCTCTTATTGTAATTTTTGGTTTCAAAAGTTGGTAAATACAAAGGAAGTGAGTGTTGAGAGGAGTTTTTATTTGTTTGCTTTTTTTTTTTTAAATACTCAAACAGAATTTAATATATTGTTGGATAAATCACATTTCAAACCCCATAATTAATGAGTGACTTCAAATTATTTTAAATGTGTGAATAGTACCGTAGGACTCATTTTTAATGAAAAAGTTAATAAAAAGTGAAATTTGTAGGTCCCATGAACAGTGCACCCGTGCACTGTTCACTGGAGAATTAGTCAAAACATGCGGCTAAACCAAAAAAAAAAAAAAAGGCAAGGAAACTGGAAACGTAGACGCGGATCCACAAATGCGGATCCAAACGAATACTAAGGTTGTGTTTTGGAATAGATTATAAAACTAGCTTATTTTACTATTTAGCTTAGGGTTGTACACAGTGCAGTGCGACCGATTTTGGGGGGCTTTTTTTGCACCGCACCTATAGGGGCGGTTTCCTTTCAACCCTGACTGCACCTCACTTATGGAGAGGTGGAAACCGGTCTACACAAGGTGCGGTGCACCATTCCAATTCAATGTGGTTAGTTCGGTTAAAAAAAAAAAAAAAACCCTCAATCCACATCAAACAACCCATACATACAATATCATCAAACAATCCAAATATTCAATTAAAAAAAAAACATATTCACAATATTTCTCAAGTTCCCACACAAAATATCTCAAATAAATTCACAATCTTTCTAAAAAGCATAGTAAGGCAAAGCATAGTTAGCATCCTAGGTATTAAGCATCAAATAAATTCACATACCTAGTAGCAAGGAGAAGCATATAGACAGCATAGTAGCCTAGGTATTGGCCATCAAAATCTTCTCTTGGAACTTCCATAGAATAGCTATGAGAAAGAGGAGAGAGAATAGGAAGATGCTTGGAGAATTGAGGCATTGAGTGGTAGAGGATGGTGGCAGCGACTGGCGATGGCTAAGGGGAGAGAGAGAGAGAGAGAGAGAGAGAGAGAGAGAGAGAGAGAGAGAGAGAGAGAGAGAGAACGAGGCTGTGTGGAGAGAGAGAATGAGGGGCTATGTGATATAAATGGAAAAAAAAAATATTTAACCTAACTTAAAATGACGTCGTTCCATAAATTATTTCTATTTTTTTAAAAGTTCAAAACAACATCGTTTTAGTATCAGGAACTTAAAAAAATAAAACCCAAAAACGACTTTGTTTTACAAACGTATAACTCAACCCTAACTTTAGCTTCTTTTTCTTCCTTTTGATTCAATTGCCGCACTCTCTCTCTCTCTCTCTCTCTCTCTCTCTCTCTCTCTCTCTCTCTCTCTCTCTCTCTCTCTCTCTCTCTCTCTCAGCTTTCCTTTCTCTATCCCACTGTGACATATAACACACACACACACACACACATATGAGCAGTGCGGTGCGGTTTTCATCGGTGGGCAAAACTCACCACTATTCGCCGCACTTGGTGGCTTCAGTACTCAAAAATCGCTGCCAACACCGCGCTGGACACCTGCGGTGGAGTTTTGAGGCGGGCGGCTTGGTGCAGTGAAGGGCAGTTCCATCAGTGGCAGGCGGTGGCTGAACAGGCTTAATTTAGCTTATTTTTGCCACTATTTATGGGGTCTACTATACTATTTTAGCTAGTTTTTACCTTTATCTACAGTACTTTTAGTAAAAAGTTTTCAATTTCAGCTAAATCAGTTGTTTTCAAATGAACCCCAAATGTGTCACTTAAGATCCAAAATCCAAATATTCTAGAATCCCTATCCTGACTCCATTAATACTTCTTGCATAATTATGTTACCCTTCTCCTAAGAATTGTTTCTCATGAGATCCTTCTTATGATGGTAAAGTAACCATTCTTTGAGCTCCATTAAGTGCCTATTTGCCTCTAGCTTATTTGGCTAGTTTTTAACTTTTAGTTTTTAATTATATGCAACTTTTTCAAAACTTCGTTTTTAATTATGTTTTCAAAGTAAAAGTTTACTTTAGTACACTATAGAAAATAATAAACAACAAAAAGGTAGATAAACTTATGCTAAACCTAAACTAAAACAAATTAGGGTCTATTATACTTGCACTAGGGTCACTATTGTATCTTACCCTGACACATGGCTCTTAGTTATTTGAGTATCTATATTACTATTTAAGGGGCTTCTTGCATTTGAGATATTCAATTTAGATGCTTGAAATACCTCAAATTCATCTGTTTTTATAGTTTAAATAATAAAGTTAGATATGTAAAATTAGTAATTTAAAAACTCCTAATTTTTAGCTAAATTATAAATAATTAAAAATTAAAAAAAAAATTTTCTTCCACCTCCACATTTCTCTCTCACGTTAGTTGTCAAGTACAAATACAATTTCTTCTTTTTGAAAAAATAAAAATAAAAATAAAACTGTTCTCTTTTTCTTCCAGAAACATGCTTTCCCCCCCCCCCCCCCCTAATTGCCAAAATGAAATGGCCCAAGTTTTTACACTAAACTGTTTTTTTCCACCTCCACATTTCTCTCTCACATTAGTTGTCAAGTAATAATATAACTTCTTCTTAAAAAAAATAAATTAAAAAAAAAAGCTTTTTTCCCCCCACAAACGTACTCTTTTTTTTGGCTAATTGCCAAAATGAAATTGTCCACAAATTTTTATCACTAAATGGTTTAACAAATTTTAAAAACTAAAAACACCTTTTTTTCCTAAAAATTCTTATACATTATCTCTATTTAGATATATCTCACACACTTTTTACATATCTTTTCGGTTTTTTTGCACATACTTTTAGATTGCTTCAACTTTTTACTCACCTCATCACCATCTCAAATTTTAGAAAGGTTTGTTTGTTTGTTTGTTTTTTGTTTTTTTTTTTTTTGACATTGTTAAAATTATTAATTTGTTTGTTTGTGTATTTTTGTTTCCATAATTTTCTACAAATCACACTTTGTTTTTTTTTTTTTAAATCTTCTTTATCTCTTTCTCAAGTCTATTTTCACAGATCCTTTGATCTCCACAATTTTTTTTCCTCACTTCATCACTGTCTTTCTTTTCAAAAAGGTATGTTTCTTATACCGGAAGTAAAGATGAGATTGTGAGGAATTGGGGTACATCTCGGCAAGTTGTTATCTTTTTTTTTTTTTCATTATTATTATTATTATTATTATTATTATTATTATTATTATTGTAAGGACACACTTTGAGTCCTTAGCCCAAATGGTGAAGGGACTTAGGCCCAAAAAGCTCAATACAATGAATTTGTAGAAAGTGAGTTGGAAAACTGGGCTTTAATGAATCATACAACCAGTAAAGTGGACTCAGATGACAAGAAAACGAAGGTAAATTGGTATAGTCTAAGGAAAATCGTCCTCGGCCCGATCCGAGGAGATTAGTTCTTATATATTTCTCTTAAGTTTGATTACAAGTTCAACTTTTGATTGCTACAATGTTTTCCTCTTTTTTTCTCCCCCCCTTTCTCTCAGTGTCTCCCTTCTATTTTATACTATCTTCTCCTTTCATCTCTACCCTTCACGTGCAGATCAGATTGCTGGTGTGGATCCTTGTCCCCATCAGTACCTTCCTAAAGTCTTTGGATAGTAGCTATAAGGCTGAAAACTATTGTTCAGGTATCACTTCCTCATTAATGCGGCTAGAAAGTTAGCTGCAAAGCATTTAATGCATTAGTAGCAACTTTTCCTTCAGATATTTCATAGCCTCCCTACATCCTGCTCCTTTTTGATACTTATCCTCATCAGTAGAGTAGTTCGAAACATTGCTTTTGATGTCAGACTGTACCGTTCGTCCTCAGCTTTGTATAGCCGAGGAGGCATTCCTCCTCAGACCTCATTTTTGGATGATCATGATCACAACTCACTTCGTCACTTAAGGTCCGTTCGGTTGGAGGAGTGGAAAAGTGAGAGGATGAAAAATTATGGGAGGATGGAAAAGTGGGAGGATGGAAAATATTTAGTTTTCCCTTTTGTGTGTTCGGTTGGAGGAGTGGAAAAGTGGGAGGATGGAAAACTTTTGTGTTCGGTTGGAGAGAAAAAGGAAAGGATGGAAAGTGTAATTTATATAAATTGACTATTATATCCTTGTTACATAATATGTAAGAAATAAATTTATTTCTAATCATTAATTAATATAAAATTTATCACATCATATATATAATTTATATTATCATAATGTAAAAATTAGATTAGGTCACGTTAAAAACAACATTTAGTAATGTTGAAAAAAAAAAGTTACTGTTCAGTAACGTTGAAAAGAATTAAAAAAAAAAAAAACGTTACTGAACTGAGTTCAGTAACGTTGAGAAAAAATAAAATAAAATAACAACGTTACTGTTTGAAAAGAATAAAAAAAAAAAGAAAAAGAACGTTAATCAACAACGTTATCGTGAACAGTAACGTTGAAAGAATTAAAAAAAAAAAAAACGTTACGTTACTTTCAGTAACGTTGTTGAATAGGAAAAAAAAAATTCAGGTAATGTTGAGAAAAAGAAAAAAAAAGAAAAAGAAAAGAAAAGAGAGTTGAAAAAAAATAGGTGGGAAGAGGGTATTTTTGTAAAAGTGCTACTATAGAACTTTTCTCTCCATATTTTCCTTCCGATTTGGAAAGAAAAAAAAATGGGCCTGGAGAGAAAATTTTCTCTCGAGTTTTCCATCCTTCCTATTTTCCTTCCCCAAACGAACAGTGGAAAACAATATTTTCTTTCCTATTTTCCTTCTTATGTTTTCCACCCTCCCTGTTTTCACTCCAAACGAACGGAGCCTTACTAACACATATTATCATGAAAGTGTTTGCTCGTCGTTGGACCACTTAATGTCCTCGGATTGGCCCCCTGGCCCAATATGTACATAGACATATTCTACTGGGCCTAATATCCCTACAATTATTATTATTATTATTATACTTCATTTTATTAGTTCATTTGGCTTTAAAATCAAATGTTGTAGAGAAATCATTACCACCAATGTGATTGTGTTTATATTTAAATACATGTTGATTTAGTTTAGTGTATTCATTTCTTTCATATTTAAGAGCTCGGTCTATACACTTTTAAATAACATAATGAAAACAATGCCATGAATAATATGTGTAAACTCCCTAAAAAAAAAAGTCTCCTTGTATACACGAAGGCGTGTGATAATGCTAGTATTTTATTTACCAAGTTATGGGGCCTTGAAGTTGGTCTAATTTGTTGACCAAGTCAACCCAAACTTTTTAAAAAGCTTCAAATAAAACGAAGTCGTGCGACTTTGATAGAAATAATGTTGATATATAAAAGCGTGTATGTTGATATATAAAAGACACTTTTTTCTTCTCAAAAAAAAAAAAAAAAAAAACCCGCTTTTTTTGTTTTTTGAAACTAGAATCAATTCATCCATTAAAGAGAAATATGACAAGAATCAGAGTACAAAGCATCTCTGACCGGAGGTGAAAAGACACGCTTGTTTAAATAACCATATCATCACATTATAGAATTTTTTATTTGTGATGTCACCAATGACCATAAATTGATAGTATATGATTTAAATTCAGGCTTTTCAATTCTAAAAAGAAATAGAATGACTATAGAAATATAAGATTTAATTTGAAACTTTGAAATTAAATTTTAAATACATTTTGGGTACGTTTGATAGACTATAATAGATATTGTAATATAATTGTTATTCATACGATTTAGCTATTTGGTAATTTGGCTATATTTTTATTACAAAGAATAGTCATTCTTTGTAAATAGTTATTCTTTAAAATGTAAAATAACTATTCATTTCTAAAAGGGATGTAATACTTATTCCTTAGTAGGTGTATTAATTTTTAAAATTAATATATTTCTAAATAAACAAACTTTTCATATGCACATAACAATTATAAAAATAAAAAACCATAAAAAATAATTAATCACTCTTTCAAATTTAAAAATTATTATTTTTTAAGAAATATAATTATATGAGTAAGATATTTCCTAAAATATATCTTAAGTTTGTTTTAAAATACTTTCATTCCATTGTCTTCAGAGTTCCATTATTGTGTTGTCACCAAACAAATTAGTAGTTTTAAGTATTGCATTACAACGTCTTATATTTCTTATAATACATATTCTTATTCCTATGTAATTACTATTACAATTTACCAAACGTGCCCTTAAATTAAGAGAAGTTTTTTTTTTTAGAGAGTTTCAACCTATAACTTCCGCTCCTGATGATAACTCTTTATCATCAGATTAAGACACCAATCAGTTTTTGGCGTAAGTGGGGATTAAACTCCAGAAATCTTATATAACCATCAAAGACTTTACTAGTTGAGCTAATTGAAACCCACTACTATAAGAGAGTTAAAATACTCTTATAATTTATTCTATAATTTAAAATGAAGCACTACTTATTCATATTCTTTACTATCATCACATAAGATAATGGGGTCAAACTCTATTAGTGGAAATTAGGTCCCAAAAAAAAAAAAATTTCTATAAGTGGAAATATTTTCCTATAACATGTTTGACTTCATGTATATTCAGGGATGGCCTAGGCCTAGGCCACCGCCTAGGGCCCCATATTAGAGGAAGGCCCCAAATTTTGGGGGGAAAATTGATATATTTAAAAAAAATTTGGAGATATAGAAAAAAAATTAATTTTATATTTTTCTCTACTTTTAAGAAGTCCCAAAGAATTGAGTAATGCTAGAAATAATACAACTTTAAATACATGAGTTTTACAAATAGAGTAATGCTACAGTTATAAACTATTTTACAATATTTTTACAAATTATTTTTATAACCAACTTCTTACTGGTTCTCATCTAGACCCACCGATAACATCATTTTTTTATTTATCTATGATCATTTACCACATCATCAGTTTGTAAAAGTTTTTGTAAAAGAATTTATATCTCTAGCATTTTCCCTTACAAATATATGTTTCACTAATCACTAGGAATAATTCAGATAGGAAAATGTTAGAAATATTATTAATTTTACTTGAAAACTTTACAAATTGATGTGACAATTAATATAATATGTGGACATTAATAACCTATTAAATGCATTTTTGATTTCTTTTTTGTGATTAATGATATATCTTTGTAAGTCTTATGTTATAAAATTTATAATGTCCCTAACATCATTCATTCAAATGCTTGTTTATTATCTTCTTGTGGTATCATTAATTGCGTTCATTTCTACATTGTTTGAAATTTTTTTTAGTAAAATTTGTTATAGTTTTAACATTTTTCCAAAAAAAAAAAAAAGCATATTACAAAATAAAAGGAATAAATTTTTGTTATAAAAAAACTATAATATTAAATACTAATTAAATATTATTTAAATAATAACAGAAATGATCCATTTAATTATATCGCCTCTAAATTTGTTGGGTGCCTGTCTGTTTATTAAAAAATAAAAAGGCATTTTCCCTAAACATTTCTCACATTGTTCCTCACGTTTCATGGAGACAGCCTCAAAGCAACGTTGGGTCCAAATCTAACACTTTTCGGGATTGAAAGCCCCAAGAAAGCGAATTTTCACTATACATCTCAAACTGAACAACGGTCCATATATAAAACGTATAACAGGGGAAAATAGTACAGGCTTTAAAATAGTATGAACAAAAATTAAATTAAAACCTATTCTTTCTGGAGTTCACAATTATCGGTAGAAAGAGAACTAAACTTCAAGTTTAGATTTTTTCAATTGTAGCTAGATTGGTTAATGATTGTCATTAGAAAGTGGACCTTGTAGCAGGAGAGAAAAAATGGTACTAGTGACACTTTTTCTTTTTTTTTTTAATTTCCCCTTTCAGGGGATTTTAAAGACTGTGATTGTGATTAAGGCAAAAAAAAAAGAAAAAAAAAAGAAAAAAGAAAAAAAAAGTGTGATATTAATTATGATTTGACAAGGTCAAGGCCCGAAGGTAATTAAGAGTGAAGGGGGAGTGGGGACCACGAGAAAAATATAAATCACGTGCAGAGCATTGAGAGTTGAGCTACTCGACCTTTTCAGTAATAATGCGGTCGGGAATTTGCGGCTCTCTAGGTCAGTCTACGTCATGCATGACGTCTTCACTCTCCACCAACCTTTTCTGTATTGGGGACTTTTGGATAAGGAATACCACACCGTCCTATATATATTTTCTTTTCTTTTTTCTGAATAACTATTATTTTTTTTTCTTTTTAAGAATTTTTTTATAAAAAAATGAAAAATGGCTAACTTTTAAATTTTTTTTTATAAGAAGTTTTTCTAGGATTATTAATGTATGGTATACATTAATCAAACCCATCATAGGGTGTATATATATATATATATATATATTATATATATATATAATTGAAGTCCCTAGATTATAGCAATTTTTTATGTCACCACTATTTTCTTTTTCCTTTAATTTTAGATTCTTTTTATTTTAAATTTTATATCTTAAATATTTATTATTTATCTTCAACGTGTAATTATTTTATCAAGTGTTACAATAGTTTAGTTTAAGTAAAATTCTACTAGGTATATTTTTTAAAAACTTGAAAATTCTACTTCAACTAAAATTCTATAACAAAAATTTCAACAAATATAAACCCCTGCCAAGATCGAAACCCTTCATACTTACTCAAATTTTCACAAAGAAAACACACACAGCAAATTGAAGATTTAGAAAAGAGATCACTTTTTAATGTTGTATCCATGGAGTTGCTCAGAGTAAATGTAAAGGTAAGGACATGTTGCAATCTCTCATACTCTTAACTCTCTATGACTACTACTTTATAATATTGTTATTGTTGTGAGTTGTGAGTGAGTTTATTAGTATAAAAAATCTATATGTGAAAATTTTAACTGTTAAAATTTGTTTTCACAATTAAAACATTAGATTTAATCGTAATTTTGATTTAATAATTAACAATTTCATCAATCAAATTTTCTCTAACGTTGGTGTAATTTGTACTACTATGTATGTTATTTATAGAACCCTCATATGATCTTGGAAAAACCAATCTATATAAAAAAAAAATTATCATCAATAACAAGAAGAAGAGCTTATTCTTGACTATCAAAATCACAAATTTCCTATCATCAATAATCAATTTTATATTAATGTTGTAATATAGTCCATAGGTATTTAAAAAAAGAAGGAGAAGTATAGTCCATATGGGAATGGTTTAGATGTTTCCTACTTGATTTTGGAATCTTAGAATGTTTAGTAGAATAAGATGGAGTGAGGAGGTATATTATTCAAGTTAAAAGTGGCAATTCACATTGATAAGAAACTAAATAAAGGCATGTAATAACCTGAATACAAATGGTGGTGGTGTAGCGTTGGTGCATGTGAGAGTTAGAAGACAAAATTTTGTCTTTTTTATTTATTTAAAATATGCATTCTACTTTGTTGATACCTATACAATATCTATGAGAAACTATTCAAATTCTACTACAATTTATTTGTTCACGTCTTATCAAAAATTTTTTTTTTTGGATAAATAATAAAACAAAAGCACCCATAGCCTACCATTACGTTTTTTTTTTAATAAATTTAAAATATGCATCCTACTTGGTTGATACCTATACAATATCTATGGAAAACTATTTTACATTATAAAATAATTTTTTTTATTAACTTTCAATTAATAGTTTTTTCATACAAGACTCTCTATTTGTTTTTTTAAATATTTGTGATTTTAAATTTATCTATTCCGTGCACTGCACGGGTTAGTGATTAGTTTCATATAATTTGAAACTAGATACAAAATACTAACTTGTTTTTTGGTTTGGTAGAAAGGGGCTTTGGCTTACAAGAATTTGCTATTGAGAGCATCTTTAGGTAGTGGCAGAGTTAGAAAATTTTGTTTGGGAGGCCAAGGCTAATATATCATAATAATTTGCAAAAAAGAAAAAACATGCTAAATACTACATATTTATTTTCATGCAATAGTTTAATTGAATTAACATGGAAATATCTATAATAGTACTAGATTTTTGTTAAAAACTTTTAATCATTGTAATTCTCATATGTACACAAAATACTAACGAGATTTAATGACTATTTGAGCAACTTAAGGTTATTTTGTCCCCTAAGTTTGTCATATTCCCTTTAAAAAAAAAAATTAATTACAAGTTATTACAAAGGTAGACTACGTATAAAATGAGACATTACTATAATAGAAGTTAATAATATCAAAATCACTATATGCAAAAGCAACCATTAAATAAATAAATTTTAAATTCAATTAAATTAGAGTATTATAATGATTTGTTAATTGTGTCAATAAATTAGAGGAAAATAAAATCATAAACCATAAGATAAAATAAATAGAAAAAAAAAGTAGATAAAGAAATTTGTTTTGGGTGGAGGTGATGAGCATGATAGCCAAAACTCAACCAAGTTTTAAACACTTGATGGCAATGGAGACTGTGGAGTCAAATTATTCAAATTTCTAGACCGAGCCGAATATAGTTCTTAGTCACCTTAGATATTTAGACTGAGCCGAATATAGTTTTCAGTCACCCCAGATATTTAGATTGAGTCGGATATAGTTCTCTATCGCCTCAGATGTTCAGATTGAGCCGAATATAGTTCTCAGTCGCCTAAGATATGCAGCGGGAGCTAGATATAGTTCTCAGTTGCTTTAGATATTTAGATTGAGCTGGATATAGTTCTTAGTTGCCTCAGATATTCAGATTGAGCCAAATTTAGTTCTCAGTCGCCTTAGATTTTCAGATTGAGCCGGATATAGTTCTTAGTTGCCTTGGATTTTCAGTTTAAGCTGGATATAGCCAGTCACCCCAGATATTTAGACCAAGACGGATATAGTTCTTGATCACCTTAGATTTTCAGATCGAGTCGGATATAGTTTTAGTCACCCTCAGATTTTCAGATTGAGATGGATATAGTTCTCAGTCGCCTTAGATTTTCAGATTGAGCCGGATATAGTTCTCAGTCCTTTTAGATTTTCAGACCGAGTTGGATATAGTTCTCAATCGCCCTCAGATTTTTAGATTAAGCTTGATATAGTTCTCAGTCGCCTTAGATTTTTAGATTGAGCCAAATATAGTTCTCAATCACCTCAGATTTTCAGATTAAGTCGGATGTAGTTCTCATTCGCCTTAGATTTTTAGATTGAGCCGAATATAGTTCTCAATCACCTCAGATATTCAGACCGGGCTGGATAGTCTCAGTCGCCTTCAGATTTTTAGATTAAGCTAGATGTAGTTCTCAGTCGCCTCAGATTTTTAGATTGAGTAAAATATAGTTCACAGTCACCTCAGTTTTTTAGATTGAGCTGGATGTAGTTCTTAGTCGCCTTAGATTTTTAGATTGAACCGGATATAGTTCTCAGTCACCTCAGATATTCAAACCAAGCTAGATATAGTTCTCTGTCGCCTCAGATATTCAGATCGAGCCGGATATAGTTCTCAATCGCCCTCAAATTTTCAGATTGAGTCGGATATAGTTCTCAATCACCTCAGATATTTAGACCGAGCTGGATATAGTTCTTAGTCGCCCCAAATATTTAGATTGAGCCAGATATAGTTCTTAGTCCCCTCCAGATTTTCAGATTAAGCCGAATATAGTTCTCAGTCACCCCATATTTTCAGATTGAGCCAAATATAATTCTTCATCGGCTTCTAGATTGAGCGAATATTGTTCTCGATTACCTCATCAATATTCAAGATGTAATTCAGGTTCATCAATTATCAAGTAGATTAAGTATTCATAGTTCTCATTTTTCAAAACAATAGAACACTAGTTTTATGTCCCATGGTTTTAGGTTCTAGGGCTAGGAAATCTTTGAAAAGTCAACCTTGATCGAATCATGGTTGCCAAAATCAATGTCTTTTTTTTTTTTTTTTTTACATTAACATTCGTTTTGCAAGCTCTGTTAATAAGGGGCATTTTGTAGATACTCAATTTTGCATCTATAATTTAATTTTGGAAGATGACTAAAATGACCATTTCAAGTACCTAAAAAATCATAGTTGCATCACATGCATTAAATCATTCATTGCATATTATAAAAATGATCTTGAGATTCTAACGGTCGAGATAGTATGCCCGATTCCCAAATCGGACCGTCAAGTTTTCACGGTCTGCATGCATTTTGTTTGGGTGAAACCGATCACGTGTGATTAATTTAAATTAATTCTGATTGGTTAAACAATTAAAATTAATTAAATAATTTTGTAATTGGTTGTTGGTTTTTGTAAAAAATAAGTCTGCTTGCATGGGAATAAAATAGATAATCAGATAACAAGAGTATTGTTGATAATTAAGTCTTTTTAGAATATTTATCTATCAGGTAATTATTGTTTTAAAGAATTGATTATCAAAATAAAAGGGATTAATTTGGAATACGAGTTAAAAATATGTCCAGGTGCAATTCCCGATTTAGAAAATCCCTAAGAAAGAGTCCAAATTGAACCAAAATTGGAAGTGGGGCTTAGCACGCAAGAGGGGCAATCAGCACTCTAGGAGTGTCGATCGGCACATGGCAAGTGCCAATCGACACTTTCCAAGTACCGCTTGGCATAACTTCGAGGCCCGGTTTGGAAATCTTCTGATTAAGCAGGAACACATCTATTTTGAATATTGGGGATAAGGACGCAGTCTAATTCGTATCTAATCTTATTCAGCTTATTTTTTAAGCATACAACCTCTATAAATAGGGGAGGCCTCCCAACATTCAAGGGCCCCTTTTCTGACCCTTCTTTTTTTGACTTCTTTGCTCCCTTTACGTTAAAGACGTTCTGGAAGCCTTAGCTTTAAGAATTTCTTTTCCATAAGTGAACATATTTTACATCTCAAAACTGATTTTGCATTTTCATTAAATACAGATTTGAAAACTTTCTGCATACAAAATTGATCAATATTTTCATTAAATACAGATCTGAAAATTTTTCTACATACAAAACTGGTATGTATTTTCATTAAATATAAATCTGAAATTTTTTTTTTGCATGCAAAATTGATTTGTATATTCATTAAATATAAATCTGAAAATTTTCTGCATATAAAAACAAATCTGTATTTTCATTAAATACAGATCTGAATTTTTTTGCATATAAAGGCTCTTTTGTATTTTAATTAAATACGGATCTGAACTTTTTATGGTAAAAAAATGGTTTTCTTAAATGAAAACATCACCAATTTTTTGTGTTTCTACTTAAATAAAAAATTGCATATTTTGAATCTTTAATGAATGAATTAATCTTAAATTTGGGAATTTTAATATGTCATCCATCATTTAAATGGGTATATAAACAGTCATTTCGAGTCTAGAAGACCAGACTTTGTTTAGGCAGGGTGGGTGCCTAACACCTTCCCATCTCGTAACCTAGCCCCTGAATTGTAGAATTTTAAGTTGGCAGAACTAGTGGTTTATTTTGTTTTGGTAGATTGTATCTAGGACCAACACTTTGTATTTTCTTACATAGATTGTATTTAGGACCAAAGCCTTGTAAAGATATTGTACCAAATTGTATTTGTATAATCAATTAATGAAATTTGAGGTATTTTGGACATGTGAATTTGTATTGTATTTTTTTCTTATTTTTTTTTTTAATAAAAAAAGTGGCAACTCCACACATAATCCTGAAAAGGGAAGGCCCCGATGCCTCAACCCTTTTCTAAGAGCACCCTTAGTTTTTCCAGTCTCTCACGTAGGGCTCATTAAACTCGAATGGATAGCTAATGTCATGCCCATAACTAAGAAGGATAGGAAGGTGAGGATGCATCTGGACTTTAGGGACTTGAACAAGGCATGCCCTAAGAATGACTTTTCTCTCCCTCACATTGATGTCTTGGTGGATAACACGGTGGGAAGTACCTTGATGTCTTTCATGGATGGTTTTTCAGGATACAAACAAATCAAGATGGCTCCCAAGGATATGACCAAAACAACTTTCACTACCGAATTGGGAATCTATTTACACGGTGATGTCGTTTGGCCTCAAGAATGCCGGGGCAACCTACCAAAGGATGGCTACAGCCTTGTTACATGATATAATACATAATGAGGTGGAGGTGTATGTTGATGATATGATAGTAAAATCCAAGGATAGAGAAAGCCACACCATAAACTTGAGGAAGTTCTTTGAGAGGATTAAAGAGTATAGGCTAAGACTGAACCCACAAAAGTGTACCTTTGGAGTAACCACCAGAAAATTGCTAGGCATGCTAGTAAGTGATAGATGGATAGAAATTGACAAATCCAATATCAAAGCCATATTGGAGATGCCTCCACCCAAAAGGGGTTTTTTGGGTCGATTACAGTACATTAGTCGATTCATTGCCAAGCTCACCTTTACTTGTGAGCCCATCTTTAAACTCCTAAGGAAGAATGAACCACATACATGGAATGATGAATGCCAAAAGGCCTTTGAACTTATCAAGGAATATCTCCTCCACCCACCCATCCTAGTGCCTCTACAACATGGAAAACCTTTACTCCTATACCTGTCCATCATAGGGGATGCGGTGGAAGTATGCTTGCACAAGAAGACGATGAGAAGAATGAGAAGGCCATATACTACTTGAGCAAGGGGTTCCATGGTTATGAGACTAGGCACACTTCCATAGAAAAGTCATGATTTGCACTTGTTTGGGCCACACAAAAATTGAGACATATCATCTTACCTTTCCGAATATGGATGGTAGCAAGAACGGACCCATTGAAGTATCTCTATGAGGAACCCGCTTTGAGTGGAAGATTTTCAAGGTGGTTAATCTTATTGGTAGAATTTGATTTGAACTGTGTGGCTAGAAAAACTATTAAAGGGAGTGTCGTGTCAGATTTTTGTGTCGAGAATCCTATAGAAAGGGAAGATGGTAAAGAAGACTTTCCAGATGAGGACATTTTGGATGTTGAGTTAGGGACAAGGAAGATGTACTTTGACAGAGCCGTAAACCAATATGGGAATGGAATATGGATACTCTTGATCACTATTGAGGGATCTCACATACCTTTTGCAATCAAGTTGAACTTTGAAGCAACCAATAACATGACTGAATATGAGGTTTGTATTGCCGGAATGGAAGCTCTTTGAGAATTGAGGGTAAAGGAGGCCGAAGTCTTTGGAGATTCAATTGTGGTTATAGCCCAAGCACAAAATTTGTGGAAGGTGAAGGTGGAACACTTAAAGCCTTATCAACAATATTTGGATTACTTGACCAAGACATTTGACAAAATTGAGTACACAATCATCCCTAGAGCTCAAAATAAATTTGTGGATGCCTAAACTACTTTAGCCTCCATGGTTGAAATACCCGAGGGAGTATGTATGCCACCCTTGGAGATTGAGAAAAGTTATGAGGAAGTGCATAAAAGGAAGACCGAAGCTTCAGTAATGACCATAGAGGAAGAGGAAGTTCCATGGTACTATGACATATTGAAGTTCTTGGAACTAGGGGCATATCTGGATGGTATCGACAAGAGAGAACGTTGTTCCATTAGAATGATGCCAACACAATATATCGTATGTGAAGGATAACTTTATAGAAGGTCCTATGATGGTATACATCTTCGTTACTTAAAGAAGGAAGAAACCAGGAAGGTAATGGAAGAAGTTCATCAAGGGATTTATGGCCCTCATATGACTGGAAGAATGTTAGCCAAGAAAATCCTAAGGATAGGGTACTACTAGAATACGATGGAGACCGATTGTGTGGATTATGTGAAGAGTTGCCATGATTGTCAGACACACGCCAACTTGAGCCATTTACCACATACGGAGTTGTATAGCATGACTTCTCCATGGCCTTTCTCGGTTTTGGGCATAGATGTGATCTGAAGGATAGCTCTTAAGGCTTCAAATGGGCATGAATACATTTTGGTGGCAATTGACTATTTCACCAAGTGGGTGGTAGCAGCGTATTGAAGGCTAAGTAGGTGGTTCGGTTCTTTGAAAACATCATATCACATGATCTTTCTGAATCAATACATCTCATTTTTGAGATCGATGTTTGAAATTTTTGATATTTCAATTTGATGAACAAGCCTTTGACTTTATGGGGCATTATACAATTTCATAAAAGTCGCTTTTCCTTTTTTCTAGTCAAATACTAGTATGTGCGGTGGCTTTTGCAGCTCATTATCTCTTTTCATTTTGAGATTTACATTTGTTGAGCTCTTTAAGCAAAGAAAATAAAAGGAGTGGGAAGATATATAGGCAGATGTCTATGCAAGTTTCAAGATCAACAAAACCATTGGCTAATTATTCATAACAAGTTTGAAGATCTATTTACAACAGTCACATAGATGTTAAGATTTTCTCACAATGATATGAGTGCATAGAGAACTAGCTACACTCATAAATGCACAAAGCCATTTACATGAAGGTACAAGGCAAAACATGTTTGTGACAATACACAATAATGCCGATCAAACTTTTTGGATTTTCTACTTTTTTGTGTTTTTGGATTTTTGACACAAAAACAAGAAAAGATTGACCCAAAAAAAAAAGAATGTGAAAACATTCAAGGCAAAACATAGACAAACAGAGTTTTTAAAACATGCTAGAATAATTCCAAAAAGTAGATAACCAATCAATGTCACAAAACATAGGAAGTATTAATGCATGGACATGTTGTAATGTTTATGCATTTGTACCCTTCTTCACCCACACGACACTTGCATTTGGGGCGATATCCCTAAAGGATTAGGTACTATTGTTCTAACTTTTAGACCTTCTTGTGAAGCTAGTCAAACAGGCGGTGAATGCATCAATCATCTTCATCACATCCCTCACTCCAAGATTACCTTCTTGACCTTTTGAATGCTTAGCAGTCCAATTCCCTTTGCCATGTCTTGGTCCTCTTGACCTTTGTGCACTTGAATTCTTTAATGCTTGAAGCTTACTACAATTCAGTCTAGTGTGTCCTTGAATTCCATAATGATGGCAGAAATGTTGAGTTCTCAGATCTCTTTATGACTTTGGGAGTGATTTCCCTTTACCCTTAGGTTTGATCACTGATTGGTTAGGAGGCTTAGTCAAAAACAGTTGGTCAATCATATTTCGCTTCTTCTCCGCCTTCACTTTCTTAACAGTAGTGATTACCATCATTAGTTCCTTAGCTTTCATAAACTTCATATCATTGGACACTTGGGCATTTGAACTGCTCTCTTTGGTGTATCCCAATAAGTTTTTGTCGGAGAAAGTTTTTAATGAGCAAGCACTTCATTAAGCTTCTTAGAGGAAACCTGCTTTATTTTAGCATTAGCTTGAATCACCTCAAGCTCAAGAAATTTTACTTTTGAGTAGGCTTCGGTCAGCTCTCCATTCAGCGTCTCAACTTCACACTTAGTCTCCTTGTATCGAACTAAAAGACTCTTGTAGTATTGCTATGCTCTTTTCATTTTCTTAATGGCTGCTTTAGCCACTTTTGCATATTCACTGATTTTCTAAAGGAGGGAATTGTAGGTCTCTTGGAGTCCCACTATTCTTTCATCTTCCTCATCATCAGATTCCTCTACTATCCCCATTGACTCCAATTCAGTGTGCTCACCAAGCTCTTCCACTAACACACTCAAATCATCCGAAGATTGTACGGGAGTAATGGTCATAAATGTGGAGTAGTTTCCCTCTTCGTCACAGCTTTCTTTCGAGTTTGAACCAGAGGAATCCACGTCACTAAGAGTAGTGGCATACACTTTACCCTTCCCTCTCAAATAGTTGGGACACTCCTTCTTGAGATGTCCTTGACCGTTGCATTCATAGCACGTGATTCCTTGAGAAGATTGAAACTCCTTCCCATCTTTCTTCTTGGAATCCTTTTTCTCCTTCTAGGAATTTGGGAATTTTCCCTTCTCAGCAAACTTTCCATTCTTTTTGAATTTCAAGAACTTTTGGAAGTTCTTAACAAGATAAGCCACATCTTTTTCGACCTCATCCTCATCCAATGAGTTATGAGCTTTCATTCTCTCATTGATTGTCATTAGAGCAAGAGATTTTCTCTTCCTTTGTGATGGTAGAGACAGCTCATAGGTTTGAAGTGAGCCAATAAGTTCTTGAACTTTGATGTCATTAAGGTCCTTGCTTTCTTCAATGGCAGTAACCTTTGCACGGAAGCTCTCCGGTAGTGATCATAGAATTTTTCTCACAATCTTGGAGTCCTCTGCCTTTTCCCTTAAGTTAAACTTCCCAATTACCATCTCATTTAGCTTCCCATAAAATGAGTTGAATGACTTGTCTTCACTCATCTTCAGCTCTTTGAAGCGTGTGGTAAGCATTTGCAACTTGGTGTCCTTCACCTTCTTGGTGCCTTCATTAGTCGTCTCCAAGATTTGCCATGCCTCCTTGGCAATTGTAACGTGAGAGATCTTGTGAAACTCATCTGGAGAAACACCACAGAAAATAGAATTTAGTGCCTTGCTATTAGCATTAGCTGCCGCAAGGGCTACCTTATCCCATTCGGATTTGGCGGCCTTTGACCTCGTCCATCCAACATTTACGGCATCCCTAACACTCTCATCAATGGAACACAGGAATGCCTTCATGCGGACTTTTCAAAATGCATAGTTGCTTCCATCAAAATATGGAGGAGTATTAAGAGATTGAGACCGATCCATCTCATAAAAGGTCTAGGATTGCACTAAGGTAATTAAACCACAGTAAATGCACCCGCTCTGATACCAAATGAAAGTTCAAATAGTGCGTAAAATACCAATGAACATTTAGACCCCCAAAAAATAAAATTACCAACACAAGCATATAATCAAACAATATATGTGTGGAATATGAAATATAAGCTATAACCAAATTGGTAACACACTCTAAACCATAATTAATCACAACTACATCAATAATTAAAAGGCAAAGAGTAAGGGAAGAGAGATGCAAACACAAAGATAACACGGTGATGTGTTATCAAAGAGGACACCGAAGTACTTGGCATAAAACCTCTCTGTCGCCCTCTAAGTGGTAAACAATCCACTAGAGAATGAAGTTGGGATACATGAATAGCAGAAGACCCTCCAAGCCTAATTTACCCAGTGCACCTAAGCCCTCCAAGCTTCTTGCTCCAACAGGGCTACGCTGAACCTTGTCTTCTCTAGCTTACCGGATCTCGCAATGGCCCATTACATCAACCAAAATGAATTGGTCCCTTTTGAACTGCTTCCTCAATACTAAAATACCTCCTCACAGATATGGGTATGGTGAGATAAGGATTTGGCTAAATATACCTCTCAAGGATATGTCAATGAAAAGAGTAAGAGTAGAGGAATTTGGAGAATCAAAGGATGAAGATTGTGGATGAGTCAATCTTGTTTTTC
The DNA here is from genome assembly GCA_033629205.1 of Lithocarpus polystachyus. Classification (NCBI taxonomy): domain Eukaryota; kingdom Viridiplantae; phylum Streptophyta; class Magnoliopsida; order Fagales; family Fagaceae; genus Lithocarpus; species Lithocarpus polystachyus. The sequence continues at coordinate 62,495,670 of CM066164.1, read as the reverse complement.
TTTAGGGTTTCTCTCTCAAAATTCTTTCTAGAAGCTCTCTACATTTCGTGGGTATAAGGGTCTTTATAGTGGTGTGTATGAGGAATGCGAAAAGTCATGTTTCAACCAAACAGGGCATTCTGGCAACTCGGGCTTGTGACTGGAATGAGTCGCGAGCTAATTGCCTGGCCAGGCTGGAAGTTTTGTCTTGTAGTGCTCCAGCTGTAGTGACCCTTTAGCTCCCCCTACATGCTTCACACATGTGCCATTCTAGCGACTTGCTTGTTGCGAGATCCAGTTGCGAGACTCCTTTGAATTGCACATATCTTGAGTTTTCTTCACACTCTCTCACACATTACCCTTACATAGTTCCCACCTAAATATAGGGTATGTAGTTGCTAAATTACAAGCAAATTTGGCACGGAATAAAGCCAATACATGATTGAATAAATTCAACCTTACATATCTATGTGTCGACTAGGGCAACACCTTACTCTTTGGTTTATAGTAGTGAGGCGGTGCTTCCTATTGAGGTGGAGATACAATCTTTGAGAGTGTTGGTGGAAACCAAGGTCCTGGAAGAAGGTTGGGCTAAGGCGAGATATGAACAATTGGCTTTGATAGATGAGAATAGGCCTAGGGTATAATATCATGCACAAGGGTACCAATAAAGGATTGCTAGAGTATTCAACAAGAAAGTGAAATCGAGAAACCTTAAAGAAGGGGACTTAGTCTTAAAGGATCCAAGAGGAAAGATGAAACCAAGGTGGTCTAGGCCTTTTATTATTAAGAAAATCATGTCTAGAGGTGCTACAAGGATCACAGATTTGGATGGGGAAGAGATGCTTTGCCCGATTAACATGGATAGACTCTAGAAATACAACATTGAAAGAAAAGAAAGAAAAAAGCCTTCTAGGTTGAAAACCCAAAAGGGCAACCTAGGCAAAAATTAAGGTAAAAGAACCTTGCTAGATTGAAAACCCAAAAGGGCAGCCTAGGAAAAAGTTAGGGGAAAAGACTATGGGCATGGTGAAAATTCCCAAAGAGACTTCATGGGCGAAGTTACATGGCAAAGAAAAAAGAAAAGAAAAAGAAAAATAAATGAGATGACAATAAGTAAAGATAATAAAAAAGTGATTGTCTTATTGCTCAAATTAAAAGATTACAAGATTGTTTTCATAGTAGATTTGGAACATTCCAATCCTTTATTAAATTCAAAAACAAAAACATGAGAATCATAAAAATGCAGAAAACTAAAATATAGTGCATATCAAGGTGGTCACTCAGGTTACTTTCTAGTTTTCATGTAAGTGTTCTCATCCCCCAGAATCCACTTCATGTTATCCTTCAACCATTGCTTGTACCTCGCTGTGGGATAGATGTATTGAGGAGGAGCAATGCCTTTCGTTACCATACGGCATGGCCAAGCCTCACTAATCCTGCCCAAGATCTTATTGTTAAACACCTTGCTATGGAAGGCACCTTCATCATCAGGAGCTCCTTGACGTTGTCCAAATTACCTTGAGATATGACAAGTGGAGTAGTATGAGTAGCAACAAAGTCCAACTAAAGGCACACAGCAATCCTTGCGGCAACTATGGACTATGCTTAAGATATGCCACCACTCCAGGACCCATTGATTGTTGGTTCCCTTAATGTGACCTATAAGCTCCGTGTACGCCTCAAAACTCATGTCATTTTTATGAAGTTGACGGTCCCTAAGATGCCTAAGGAGGTATGTGCTAAGGGGTACAGTGGGAGGTTGAAGCACTTGAAGCCTTTCTTGTAGCCATATCGGGAAAAAAAGAAGAAGAAAAGAAAGAGAGAGGGAGAAAAAAAGAGGGAAAGTAAAAAAAAGAAAGAAAGAGAAAAGCAAGAGAGAGAGAGAGAGAGAGAGAGAGAGAGAGAGAGAGAGAGAGAGAGAGAACATGAGTGAGAAAAGAATAAAAATAATGATGAAAGATGATATAAGGTTCCTCAGTGGGTTGAAACTCGACATGCAACCCATGCAAAACTAGAGGAATCCCGCTTGGTTGAGAACTTAGGCAAAAGTTAGGGATTATACCTGAAGAAGGAGAGGATTTCCCGCAAAGAAGCTTGCTTCCTCCTTATGAAAGGCATCCAAACCACTGAGGGTTTCTGTCAAGATCAAGCCCACTGGGTTACCTCTTTTTAGCTCATATGCCACCATGCATTCCCAGAGGTCCACACCATATGACCTTTGGATTGAGAAGTACCTTGCAAGAGCACACAAGCAAAAGGCACGAAGAAAGTATGAACATGGCCTTTCACCTGCAGGAAGGGCTGAGTCGGAAAAGTACTCAAATACCATCCTAAGGTTGAGTTTGCCGAAGACACACCACCTATTTACCATAGCAGAAGGGACACCCAACACAACTTACAGCAAGGAGGGGAGATCCCCGCCCATGGTAGGAAAGATGAAATCGTCAATCTTGGGTTCACCCATGATGGCACCAAATTCTTCAATAGTGGGGCATAGTTCTATTCCATTGAAGTGGAAAACATGCCAAGAAGGAACCCAATAGTTGACAACAGCATAAAGAAGAGGCTCATCCACCTTTATTTGATGGTATGGAAAGACACAAGAAAGACTATATGGGGTGATGGAATCCTTGAAATTTGGACCAAGCCTCCTAATCCAAGCTGAGGCATTGAGTGGTTATTTTTCTATGTTGGGAAATCTGTATCTCATACAAAACACACAGCGGAAGCAGCAAACATGAATCTATTTCATTCATGATTGATAACATGCATTATGTAAATTTTAGAATTTAAGAACAAAATAGCGTACCCTAGTGAGGTGAAATTCAAAACAAAAGATTAGAAGTACTCGGAAACACTTTTAATCTTCACTCTAATTCCACTTTACGCCCAAGAAGTGTGGTCTCTCAATCAGTTTCCAAGGGAGAATAATCGAGTGGCTTCACTCACACATACACACCATTTCACAATGATGTCTCTCTTTCTTAAAATAAAATTCTGTATGTTTCTCTCTTTATAACTAACTGATTATCTAATTGGGCTGGTCTATTGGGCCTTTCCAATTGGACTTTAGTGTGTGGCTTGGAGTGGGACCAAAAGGAAACAAATAAGACTCTAGCTCCAATGGGTCTTGGGCTTTTCTATAAACTCTTGACAAGTCCAAAGTTACCATTAATTATATTCAATACCACTATAAGAATATAATTGCACTCTAGGCCTTATTAATAAATTATATCCCAAGACTTTATTATACATGCAACCCTTTCATTAAAATATTCGTAGTAATACAAAGTCATGAAAATTGACTGCCACTTTGAAAATTACTACATCTTAATCATTGAGTACCCAGTTAAACCTTTATATTATTCATCATATATTTATGAAATCCAATTTTATAAATATATACTTTAGTAACTCCTTATTAAAGTGGTTGGGCCCAACACTCTGAATAATCAAACCCATTAAACTTATCTCAAGAGAATATTTTATATCTCCGTTAAAAGATTATGAATTCTATCTTGAGAATATATGTTCCATCAACACTAAATGTGACTGCCCAACATACTGAGGTTTTGATCGTGACTTATAGATCTCACTCCTGATATATCAAAGCAACCTACACCTCATGATCAGGTTCATTATTCTCTTAGGATTAAGAGTTCATGCTAATAGAAGTCGTGAGATTTATTATTTATTTGATAGTCGTTAGGAGAATAATAAATCTCACAGCAGTCCAGTTCAATATGTTTTAACTCTTAAAACATATCAACATATCAACTAGAAGTCTCCACTTCCATGATCAAGATAAATCATCTTAGTTGATATGTTATAGTCTTCGCATATAAAATGCCTAATTTCATCACTGACTACGAACTATAATTCTGAGTTTACAAAGAACTTGTGATCTATATCTTCCGTATCTGAATCACAATAATCACATACTATGCATCTCATGGACTAAGATAATGTCCCATTACTTCATTAATAAATAGTCTCATATAATTAAACAATTTAATCATTTATGACATGCCAATAAATTGGATTTTAGGGCATAAAACCCAACAATCTCCCACTTGCCCTCAAAGACAATTTACCATATTTCCGACACTTATCTCCCTTTAGAGTAATTCACAGTCACTCTAAGGCAAGGTTTGGAAATATGTTTCAGCCAGATTTATTGCATAAATTATCTTTTTCTACTACTACATCTCACGTACTCATATCTCTCTAATGAGATAACACTTACGTTTAATGTGTATCTTTACCACCTAGGATGAACACATATCTTGAAGTCTAACTTCATGAATTAGAATCAAACTACAAGTCAGTATTTGTACAACTAGTAACCATCAAATTCTCACTTTGGTGGACAAGCATATAATCCCTCATTCTTCTAAGATATTTGAGTATATGCTTTACTCCCATTAAATTAAGTGATCTTTGATTCAATTGATGTTTGCTTATCATGCCCACCGCAAAATAGATATTTAGCCTAGTATATAGCATAGCATAGAGACTTCCTATTGATATGATATAAGGAACCGTCTTGATATGCTCTTCCTTTTGTATGTCTTAGGATTTAGTTCTTTATAAAGGAACTTCAAACTTAAAAGGAAAGAATCCTTTTTTGAAGTATTACATGCTATACTTGGCTAGAATCTAATCTATTTAAGCAGTTTGAGATAGACTCAACATCCTAATATCTGAATTTTAACCAAAGTTTAATTCTTAGGATGTGATTAGTCTTTCCCAAATACTTTATATCAAACTAGACTAGACAACCAAAACTTTATTAATGACAATAACTCTACATCATTCTAAATGATTAGAATGTCATCAACATACATTAAGAAATTTATTATTCTATATAACTTTTACACACTTAAGGCTTTCAAATACTTGATCAAAATCAAACAATTTGATTGCTTGATCAAATATGATATTTTATGATTTAGATGCTTGCTTTAGTCCATAAATGGACTTTAAGCAGCTTGCATACTAAACATTACTAGTTCTTTGCTATGTACAAGTCTAGTTACATCATATAGATGTCTTTCTCAAGATTGCTACTAAAAGAAACTTTCTTAATATCCATTGCCATATTCTATCCAAATGAAATATAATGGATAAGAGAATCTAGATAAAGTCAAACTTGACTATTGGTGAAAAAATCTTTTCATAATCGAACAATTTCATTCTGAATAAATCTTTTCGCCATTAGTCTTGACTTTGAAGGTTTGCACCTTCAAATCTATCAATCTCATTTTCTTGTAGACCTATTTGAGAACAATAGGCTTAATGCCATTAGGCGCCTCTTCGAGTCCTAGACTTTAAATAAAATCTAATTCTATTCACATAACCTTGATCCAGTAATCCATATTCATATCATCTATTGCCTTTACGTAGGACCGAGGATTAAATTCATATGAATTTATTTGGTAATTGATAATCCTCCCACTACAATATTGTACTGGTGTAATAGTTATCTACAGAATAATGTCTTGTGGTGTATCTAATACAACCATCTCATTTCTAAATGTATTTTATAGTTGTCCTATAACAAATTCTGACATTTTTCTTCTAGAATAATCTACCTTTAAAAGAGCCCTATTCCTCCTTTATGTATGCACTGACTTAAAGAAGTCATTGGAACTTCATTCCTTTACAATAAAGGAGCCCTAGATCATATTATCCTCTAAATAGAATTCATAGACTGAGAATATAACCGAATAATGGTTCTAAAAGCCTATCTTTCACCAATCTTGAATACCATTTAGATTAATAAGATTTAGACATAAGTGCCAAAACATACAATGCCAAAGGATGGAAACTTTCTCTTTAAAAAGTAAAATATGTAAATTTCCATCTAGAAGACAATTATGGACAATGCTTAGCTTTACCAAAACAGAAACATTTTCCTTTTGATCATGCTTTTAGGTCTAATTTCCTTTTGGCAACTACAAAGGCAACTAGCTTGTCCAACTGTTTAGTATTATAATTCTTTTTCTTACCACCCTTTCCTTTCTGTCTAGGCTAAGAATTTGAATTAAATCATATTGATTTTAGCCTTGGCTTTTAGGATGTCTTCCGTTGCGTAGAATTCACTCATCAATTCAGATAATATAAAAAGAATTTATTTTCAAAAACAAATTGAATTGATCAAATGATTCTAACAAGGACTTATGAATCATATCCATATGAGATTAACATTTAATCTCTATATCTAAGAATTCCAATTCATTTTAAAATAAAAACATTTTCATAAAATGATATAGAATTGGAACTCCTTTAAGCCTTTTTTAGCACTCAATATGATTCATACCAAACATCTCATTTAGACTTACTACAAAGTCTAAGTCTAGTACTAACTCTTGCATCTCATGCAATAACACAATTGAGATAGAAGCCAATGTAACATTTTAGCATTTCAATGGAAACTATGATCACATCATAAATATCTTCCATAAATGCATCATGTATAGGAAATTATGACAATGCTGAAACGAAACATATTTATGTATTTCACCTCCTTTAAGCACCATGTTCAAAATTATTTCTTAGTTAATGTGATTCAATTAAAATTGTAGCTAGAGAACAAAATTTATGACAACTTTATTTTGAGATTATGAACATAATTACAGGGACATTATATTTTGCATCCATAACCATATAGTATGGAACCCGAAAAACATACTATACTAAGTGCAATGACAACCCAATCCATATCTATAATTCCTTGGTAGCAAGTTTATTATAAACACATTAATTGGTTGAGAACTATTCTCATTATTAGTGCTATTATGATAACTCTTATCATACACTAATAATATGTCATATTACCTTCAGCCTCTAAGTAATAATGATAATGCTCCTTTGGGAGGTTAACATTACACTTAGTCTAGTGTACACCATTATCTAGAATCATGTGTAGCCACATTTCATCTCTCTTATAGTGTTTAAACTTGTAGTAACATGAAACAAAACACCCTTCTTTGGGATCGTGAGGCATATACGCCAAGACGAGGTGCTTGTTTCCACTACTTTAAATGGGTAAATTCAATCTTGAGTACTATGAAGTAAACACCCTCTTTTGGGATCGCGAGGCATATACACCAAGACGAGGTGCTTACCCACACTACTTTGAACCGATAATGGAGGCCGTGAGATCCAACCCTTGTATCTCACTCCCATTAGAAATTTTAAAACAAGTGGATTGTACTGAAATCATTGTGATCTCATCACAATTTTAACCCTACACATCAAATGTGTTTAATTGTTTAAATTCAATGTGATGTAACTAAGTCACGTCACAATAGCGTAATGAACATTCGCGCTATCACAAAGAAGTTTAACTTTGTAATCCGTGAAGTAAATACCCTTCGCATGGAATGCAAGACTCGAAGTCAAGACAAGGTATCTATTCACCTTACAATAAACTTAACCAAAGGGTTATTTCAGCACTCCTACTCGTTATTTGGGTTTCTCTTAAATAATTGTGATCCCATCATAACTAATAATCTTGCACTTTATAAAGACTCTAATCTCATTAGAATCACTAACTAAAATGGAAGTCCTAAACTATTTAGGATTCCTTAAACACTAATGAATCAAAAATTAGTTATATAGAACTCCATCCTTAATTTACTAGATAAAGTATTCTAATCTGATTAGAAACTATATATCTTTAATTAGAATTTTATTCTCATTAAAAAACTCTAATTAAAATAAATTAAGGACTTTTAATCATAAAACAATTTAGGACTAAGAGTTCTATTCAACTAACATCTTTGATTTCATTAGGTCTTTTAGTTAGATAGCGATTAATAAATGTCCTTAACTTTTAAGGACTTTAAAATTAATCACATAGCTTTTTTTTTTTTAAGTGCCTTCGATTGGTCGAACCTATTACTCGATTGATTGAATTCGTAAAACTGAAGTTTTAAAAAATTTTCAGGTAACCGTATTTGACATCTTCATTGTTCTTCCATCAAAAACACCTTTTGATTTTATCAATGAAGATTTACGGATCAAACATTAAGGTTTTCAAGATCATTAACAAGAACCCTAATAATGCTAGAAACCTTGAAAACATAATCCTAATCTCATTAGGAATAAATTTCATAATCTTAGCATTAATATATTGTTTGATCATAAGTATATATCACTAGACTAACATTTACATGTTCATCATTCAAGAATGAAAGCTATTCATTCATACATGTATGTCTAGCAAAAATCAAAAGCAATTGGCATGAGTTTATTATAAAGCTTCTGTTTTTCATGATTTCGTGAATCCCATGTGGCAAATTCCATCTGCCATTAACATGCTTTCATTTATAAATATGTTAAAGCTTTATAATTAATATTGCATTATTATATATAAATATATATAATGTAATATAAACCCATATTACATTATATATAATATAATATATGGATTATTACATGTAATATATGATTATTACATTATATATAATATACGGATTATTAGAATCCTTTATATAGACGGATTTAGTTTTTCCAAAGCAATCATCATATGCTTATAATAAGCCAAGCGTTGCAATGAATCAAATTCACGCACATGGCAGTTATTTTTTGCACCATGTCATTGTTGGGAAAAATATATGTTTATAACACATACAAAACATACGCAGCGGAAAATTAACGGATCTACTTCATTCGCAATTGATAACATGCATTATGAAAGTTTCAGAATTTAAGAATAAGAAAGCGTACCTTGGTGCGGTGAAATTCAAAACCAAAAATCAAAAGTTCTTGGGAAGACTTTTAATCTTAACTCCAATTCCACTTAATGCCCATGATGTGTGGTCTCTCAATCAGTTTCCAAGGAGAGAACAAGAGAGTGTCTAATACTCACATACAAACCATTTCATTCCTTGTATAATCTTGATGAAAAACACTTACGAAAAGACTTTCTTTTTGAACCATTGAAATTCTGTATGTTTCTTTCCTTATATACAACTGATTATCTAATTGGGCTAGCCTTTTGAGCCATTCCAATTGGGCTCTAGTGTGTGACTTGGATTGGGACCAAAAGGGAACAAATAAGACTCTAGCTCCAATGGGCCTTGGGCTTTTCTATCAACTTTTGATAAGTCCAAAGTTACCATTAATTATATTCAATACTACTATATGAATATAATTGCACTTTAGGCCTTATTAATAAATTATATCCCAAGACTTTATTATATATGCAACCCCTTCATTAAAATATTCGTAGTAATACAAAGTCATGAATATAGACTCCTACTTTGAAGATTATTACATCTTAATCCTTGAGTACCCAGTTTAATCCTTTATGTTATTCATCATATATATATGAAATCCAATTCCATAAATATATACTTTAGTAACTCCTTACTAAAGTGGTTGGGCCCAACTCTCTGAATAACCAAACCCATTAAAATTATCTCAAGGGAATATTTTATATCTCTGTTAAGAGATTATGAATTCCATCTTGAGAATATATGTTCCATCAACATTAAATGTGACTGCCCAACATATTGAGGTTTTGACCGTAACTTATAGATCTCACTTCTGATATATCAAAGTAACCTACATCTCATGATCAGGTCCATTATTCTCTCAGGATTTAGAGTTGATGTAAATAGAAGTCGTGAGATTTATTATTTATTTTACAGTCGTTAGGAAAATAATAAATCTCACAGGGGTCCAGTTCAGTATGTCTTAACTCTTAAAACATATCAACATACCAACTAGAAATCTCCATTTCCATGATCAAGACAAATCATCTTAGTTGATATGTTATAGTCTTCGCAGATGAAACGCCCAATTTTATCACCGGCTACGAACTAAAATTCTGAGTTTACAAAGAACTTGTGATTTATATCTTCTATGACTAAATCACATAAATCACATACGATGCATCTCATGGACTAAGATAATGTTCCATTAGTTCATTTATAAATAGTCTCATATAATTAAACAATTTAATTATTTATGACATGCCAATAAATTGAATTTTAGGGCCTAAACCCCAACAATCTCCCACTTGCCCTCAAAGACAATTTATCATATATCCGACACTTATCTTACTTTAGAGTAATTTATAGTCACTCTAAGGCAAGGTTTGGAAACAATTTTCAGTCAAATTTATTGCATAAATTATCTTTTCTACTACTACTCAAGCACTCATATCTCTCTAATGAGATAATACTTACGCTTAATGTGTATCTTCACCACTAGGATGAACACATATCTTGAAGTCCAACTTCATGAATCACAATCAAATTACAAGTCAGCATTTATACATCCAGTACCAATCAAAACCTCACTTTTGTGGATAAGCATATAATCCCTCATTCTCCTAAGATATATGAGTATATGCTTTACTCCCACTAAAATAAATGATCTTTGATTCAATTGATATTTGCTTACCACGCCCACCACAAAATAGATATTTAGCTTAGCATATAGCATAACATAAAGACTTCCTATTGATATGGTATTAGGAACCATCTTAATATGCTCCTCCTTTTATATGTCTTAGGACTATAGTCCTATATAAAGGAACTTCAAACTTAAAAGGAAAGAATCCTTTCTTGAAGTATTACATGTTATACTTGGCTAGAATCTAATCTATTTAAGCAGTTTGAGATAGACTTAATATCCTAATTTTTGAATTGTAACAAAGTTTAAATTCTTAGGATATGACTAGTCTTTCCCAAGTACTTTATATCAAACTGGATTAGACAACAAAAACTCTATTGATGACAATATCTCTACATCATTCTAAATGATTAGAATGTCATCAACATACATTAAGAAATTTATTATTTTATATAGCTTTCACATATATAAGGCCTTTTAATACTTGATCAAAATCAAACAAATTGATTGCTTGATCAATGATGATATTTTATGATTCAAAAGCTTGCTTTAATCCTTAAACGGAATTTAAGCAACTTGCATTCTAGCACTGCTGTTTCTTTGCTATGTACAAGTCTAGTTACATTATATAGATGTCTTCCTCAAGATTGCTACTAAAAGAAGCTTTCTTGATATCCACTGCCATATTTCATCTAAATGAAATATAATGGATAAGAGAATCTTGATAGAGTCAATCTTGACTATTGGTGAAAAAATCTTTTCATAATCGAACCATTTCTTTCTGAATAAATCTTTTCGCCACTAGTCTTTTGAAGGTTTGCACCTTCAAATCTATCAATCTCATTTACTTGTAGACTTATTTGAAAACAATTGGCCTAATGCCATTAGGCACCTCTACAAGTTCTAGACTTCAAATAGAATTCAATTCTATTCACATAACCTTGATCTAGTAATCCATATTCAAATCATCTATTGCATTTATGTAGGACCGAGGATCAAATTCATATTCTTGTGGAATAACTTCAAAAGTTTATCCTAAAAGTATGAACTTACTTAGTAATTAATAATTCTCCCACTACGATATTGTACCGGTGTACTAGCTATACATTTAGAATAATGCCTTGTGGTGTATCTAATACAACCATCTCATTTCTAAATGTATTTTATAGTTGTCTTTCAACAAATTATGACATTTTTCTTCTAGAACAACTATACGTTTTGCTTTAAGATTATTCACATAGTCATCATCAAGAACTTTGTATTTGTAGTTTACAAACATCTTGTTTTCTTTATGACTATCAAAATAATCTTATACCATTCCTTTTTGATACTTATCATAAACACACATTTTTCTATCTTTTGATTTCAATTTGTTAGACTTCCTTTCTAGCACAAGTGTTGGACATCTCTAAAAGTGAAAGTATCATATACTAGGTTTTCACCCAATCCACGATTTGACAAATGTCCTAGGAACAAACATTTGAGATAAACTTTAGAAAAAGTATAGTAATTATTAGAGTACATCTCCAAAAGAAATAAGCAAATGGAAATTACTTATCATGTACTTTACTATTTTTAAAAGTGTCTTATTCATCATTCATGTATGCACTGACTTAAAGAAGTCAGTGAAACTTTATTCCTTTACAAAAAGGAGCCCTAGATCTTATTGTCCTCTAAATAGAATTCATAGACTGGGAATTTAACAAAATAATGATTCTAAAAGCCCATCTTTCACCAATCTTGAATATCATTTAGATTAATGAGATCTAGACATAAGTGCCAAAACATACAATAACAAAGGATGGAAACTTTCTCTTTAAAAAGTAAAACATATAAATTTCCATCTAGAAAATAATCATGGACAATGCTTAGCTTTACCAAAACAGAAACACTTTCCTTTTGGTTATGCTTTTGAGTCTAATTTCCTTTTGGCAACTACTAGGACAACTTGCTTGTCCAATTTTTTGGTATTATAATTCATCTTCTTATCACCCTTACCTTTCAGTTCAGGTTAAGAAATTGAATTAAATCATATTGATCCTAGCTTTAGCATTTAGGATGTCTTCCGTTACGTAGAACTCACTCATCAATTCAGATAACATAAAAATAATTTATTTTGAAAATAATCTGAATTGATCAAATGTTTCTAACAAGGACTTGTGGATCATATCCAAATGAGATTAACATTTAATCTCAACATCCAAGAATTCCAATTCATTTTAAAAATAAAATATTTTCATGAAATGATATAGAATTGGAACTCTTTAAGCTTTTCTTAGCACTCAATATGATTCATACCAAACATCTCATTTAGACTTAATATAAAGTCTAAGTGTAGTACTAACTCTTGCATCTCATGCTGTTGCACACTTGAGATAGAAGCCAATGTAACATTTTAGCATTTCAATGGAGACTATGATCAAATCATAAGCTATCTTCCATCAATGCATCATGCAAAGGAAATTATGACAATGCTGAATCAAGACAAATTTATGTACTTCAGCTCCTTTAAGCACCATGTCCAAAATTATTTCTTAGTTAATGTGATTCAATTAAAATAGTAGCTAGAGAACAAAATTTATGACAACTTAATTTTGAGACTATGAACATAATTACAGGGACATTATATTTTGCATCCATAACCATATAGTATGGAACCCGAAAAACATACTATACTAGGTGCAACGACAACCTAATCCCGCAATTAATATTCCTCGGAAGCGAGGTCATACCAATCACTATGATCAGGTGAGAAATATTCTCATTATTAATGCTATCATGGTAACTCTTACCAAACAAAAATAATTTGCCACTTTTCCTTTAGCCTCTAAGTAATAATGATATAGCTCCTTTGGGAGGTTAACATTACACTTAGTCTAGTGTACACCATTATCTAGAATCATGTGTAGCCACATTTCATTTCCATTTATAGTGTTTAAACTTGTAGTACCATGAAACCAAACACCCTCCTTCGGGATCGCGAGGCATATACGCCAAGACGAGGTGCTTGTTTATACTACTTTAAACGGGTAAGTTCAATCTTGTAGTACTATGAAATAAACACCCTCCTTTGGGATCGCGAGGCATATACGTCAAGACGAGGTGCTTACCCACACTACTATGAACCGATAATGGAGGCCGTGGGATCCAACCCTTGTATCTCTCTCCCATTAGAAATTTTAAAACAAGTGGTTTGTCCTGAAATTATTGTGATCTCATCACAATTTTAACCCTACACATCAAATGTATTTAATTGTTTAAATTCAATGTGATGTTACTAAGTCACGTCACAATGGCGTAACGAATATTTGCGCAATCAAAAAGAAGTTTAACTTTGTAATCCATGAAATAAATACCCTCTGCATGGAATGCAAGACTCGAAGTCAAGATAAGGTATCTATTCACATTACAATAAACTTAACAAAAGGGTTATTTCAGCACTCCCACTCATTATTTGAGTTTTTCTTAAATAATTGTGATCCAATCACAACTTATAACCTTGCACTTGTTGAGGACTCTAATCTTATTAGAATCACTAACTAAAATGGAAGTCCTAAACTATTTAGGATTCCTTAAACACTAATGAATAAAAAATTAGTTATATAGAACTCTGCCCTTAACTTATTTGATTAAGAATTCTAATCTCATTAGAAACTATATACTTTTTAATTAAGCTTTAATCTCATTAAAACTTCTAATTAAAATAAATTAAGGACTTTTAATCATACAACAATTCCAATCTCATTAGAATGTTTCTTAAAAGTCAAGTCCTAAACTATTTAGGACTAAGAGTTCTATTTAACTAATATCTTTGATCTCATTAGGTCTTTTAGTTAGAATCATGTGTAATCTCATCACACATTTCCTTACACTTTATACATTCGAAAACATTTAGAAAATATTCAAAATTCCCTTCAAAAGTATTTTTGCGAGAATCTCGCGACTAAGCTCTTCCCGCGAAAACGACTTAAGCAAAAAATTGAAAAAACAAAAAATCAGATAGAAACTTTTGCTACTGTCTCGCGATTGGTTCCCGAGTAAAGCTTACCCGCGAAAAGTTTTTGTCTTCAGAATCATTTTTCGCCAGTAACTTCGTGGGAAGCTAACTCGCAAAAAACCGTGTTTTCAGTTTTTTCAGAGCAGTTGCAAACAGTTTTCAACGATTTTTCATGAACAAATAACCATCATATGAACATGATATGCAGGATTTGATATCAAAATTGAATTCTATTGATGCTATAGCCTTAAAGATGAATTTAACATACTTAAATTCAGATTTAAACAACATCATAACATCAATATTAGTTTTTATCAAAACATAGTTTCAACTACCATGCAGAAATTTAAATGCATATATAACTTTCTAACATCATGAAACTATTATCTCCAATTCAAAAACTCACAAAACATGTTATTCATATTTGAATTGAAAACTTGGCTATGATACCAATTGTTGGGAAAAATACATGTTTGTAACACAAACAAAACATACGCAACGGAAAATTAACGGATCTACTTCATTCGCAATTGATAACATGCACTATGAAAGTTTCAGAATTTGAGAACAAGAAAGCGTACCTTGGTGCGGTGAAATTCAAAACCAAAAATCATAAGTTCTTGGGAAGACTTTTAATTTTTACTCTAATTCCACTTAATGCCCAAGATGTGTGGTCTCTCAATCAGTTTTCAAGGAGAAAACAAGGTAGTGTCCAACACTCACATACAAACCATTTCATTCCTTGTGTAATCTTGATGAAAAAAACTTATGAAAAGACTTTCTTTTTGAACCACTAAAATTTTGTATGCTTCTCTCCTTATATACAACTGATTATCTAATTGGGCTAGCCTTTTGGGCCATTCCAATTGGGCTCTAGTGTGTGGCTTGGAGTGGGACCAAAAGGGAACAAATAAGACTCTCGCTCCAATGGGCTTTGGGCTTTTCTATTAACTCTTGACAAGTCCAAAGTTACCATTAATTATATTCAATACCACTATATGAATATAATTGCACTCTAGGCCTTATTAATAAATTATATCCCAAGACTTTATTATACATGCAACCCTTTCATTAAAATATTCGTAGTAATACAAAGTCATGAATGTAGACTGCCACTTTGAAGATTACTACATCTTAATCCTTGAGTACCCAGTTTAATTCTTTATGTTATTCATCATATATTTATGAAATCCAATTCCATAAATATATACTTTAGTAACTCCTTACTAAAGCGGTTAGGCCCAACTCTCTGAATAACCAAACCCATTAAACTTATCTCAAGGGAATATTTTATATCTCTGTTAAGAGATTATGAATTCCATCTTGAGAATATATGTTCCATCAACATTAAATGTGGCTGCCCAACATACTAAAGTTTTGACCATAACTTATAGATCTCACTTCTGATATATCAAAGTAACCTACATCTCATGATCAGGTCCATTATTCTCTTAGGATTTAGAGTTGATGTAAATAAAAGTCGTGAGATTTATTATTCATTTGACAGTCGTTAGGAGAATAATATATCTCACAGCGGTCCAGTTTAATATGTTTTAACTCTTAAAACATATCAACATACCAACTAGAAATCTCCATTTTCATGATCAAGACAAATCATCTTAGTTGATATGTTATAGTCTTCGTAGATGAAACGCCCAATTTCATCACCGACTACGAACTAAAATTCTAAGTTTACAAAGAACTTGTGATTTATATCTTCTGTGACTAAATCATATAAATCACATACGATGCATCTCATGAACTAAGATAATGTCCCATTAGTTCATTTATAAATAGTCTCATATAATTAAACAATTTAATTATTTATGACACGCCAATAAATTGGATTTTAGGGCATAAACCCCGACAATCATGGCTATGGATTTCAATAACATGGCTATCTTGGCTATGGATTCATGCATATGGCCATCTTGGCTATGGATTTACGCACATGGCAGTTACATTCAATAACTGCCATAAAGGTTTACAATCCCATATAAACATTGCAAGTCAAAGGCAATTAATATACGGATTCTACAACCAAGGTAATTTGCATTTGATGTTAATATATGGATTCTACATCCAAGGCAATTAACACATCTAAGACAAAACGGATTGGAATATGCATTTGATGTCAATATACGGATTCTTAAATTCTAAAACTCAATTACATGTTATACAAGCATGAGATGAAAACCTGGCTCTGATACCAATTGTTGGGAAATCTGGTTTTGTATATTATACAAAACGCACAGTGGAAGCAACAAATATGGATCTATTTCATTCATGATTGATAACATGCACTATGTAAATTTTAGAATTCAAGAACAAGATAGTGTACCTAGGTACTGTGAAATTTAAAACAAAAGATTAGAAGTACTCGGGAACACTTTTAATCTTCATTCTAATTCCACTTTACGCCCAAGAAGTGTGGTCTCTCAATCAGTTTCCAAGGGAGAATAATCGAGTGGCTTCACTCACACATACACACCATTTCACAATGATGTCTTTCTTTCTTAAAATAAAATTCTGTATGTTTCTTCCTTTATAACTAATTGATTATCTAATTGGGTTGGCCTATTGGGCCTTTCCAATTGGGCTTTAGTGTGTGACTTGGAGTGGGACCAAAAGGGAACAAATAAGACTCTAGCTCCAATGGGCCTTGGGCTTTTTTGTCAACTCTTGACAAGTTCAAAGTTACAATTAATTATATTCAATACCACTATAAGAATATAATTGCACTCTAGGCCTTATTAAAAAATTATATCCTAAGACCTTATTATACATGCAACCCTTTCATTAAAATATTCGTAGTAATACAAAGTCATGAAAGTTGATTGCCACTTTGAAAATTATTACATCGTAATCCTTGAGTATCGGGTTTAATCCTTTATGTTATTCATCATATATTTATGAAATCCAATTTCATAAATATATACTTTAGTAACTCCTTACTAAAGTGGTTGGGCCCAACACTCTGAATAACCAAACCCATTAAACTTATCTCATAAGAATATTTTATATCTCCGTTAAGAGATTATGAATTCCATCTTAAGAATAATGTTCCATCAACACTAAATGCGGCTGCCCAACATACTGAGGTTTTGATCGTGACTTATAGATCTCACTCCTAATATATCAAAACAACCTACACCTCATGATCCGGTCCATTATTCTCTCAGGATTAAGAGTTCATGCAAATAGAAGTTGTGAGATTTATTATTCATTTGACAGTCATTAGGAGAATAATAAATCTCATAGCCGTTCAGTTTAATTTGTTTTAACTCTTAAAACATATCAACATATCAACTAGAAGTCTCCACTTCCATGATCAATACAAATCATCTTAGTTGATATGTTATAGTCTTCGCAGATGAAATGCCCAATTTCATCACCGACTACAAACTATAATTCTGAGTTTACAAAGAACTTGTGATCTATATCTTCCATGACTAAATCACATAAATCACAGACTATGCATCTCATGAACTAAGATAATATCCCATTAGTTCATTAATAAATAGTCTTATATAATTAAACAATTTAATCATTTATGACATGCCAATAAATTGGATTTTAGGGCATAAACCCTAACATTCTACCATTGGGGGACCTCATAAAAGGCCTCCCTGGGTTAAAAATACATTGGTAAAAGTTTTGGGACTCAAACGGCTACTTTTATACTTAATTAGGGCAATTAGGGTTTCCTCTAATTTGTGGTCCAAGTACGCAAGGTCAACCCTACGTACGAAAAGTCAAAACTGCGTACACAAGCCCATTCCCACGTATGCATGATGCTTGGTTGAAGCCTATTCTCCCCTATTTTAGGCATGGTTTTTCCTCTTCAAGGCATTCCTAGGGTTCCTACAACCTAAAGGATCATTCAAAGCATAGTCCAAGCATAAGATTTCAAGCATCAAAGAAGCAATGTTGTATAGAAACACACAATTAACCATATATCTTGTAAATTAGGTGCTAGTCCCAATTAGAAGCATAAGTGTAAAAAGATGTTCTTAAGTACCACCTTTTGTCTCAAACTAAATTCAAATGCTTGCAATAGGAAATAAAAAACAATAAAAGCAACAAAAAAAAGAAGAAGAGAAAGCTATGTGTTGTATGCCTATATGTCTTGATTGCATGTAATTATTGGTGTCGCCTCTTCCATGGTTTGTAGCTAGGTGTCGCCTCCGAATCCTCTTCATCACCACCGCCCGGGTGGGCCGCCCCTCTAGAATCGTACAAGCTCCTTGAATAGTTGGTTACCTCATGCTTGAGATTCCCAGCCAACCATACCAATTTCTCATGCTCTTGGTTAGTGGGGTTTAGATCAAAGAAAGAAGGGTTAGTGACCGGAAAAAAAAACAAAAAAAAAGAAGAAAGAGAAATGGTAAGAAGAAGATGAATAAAGGGAAGG
The DNA here is from genome assembly GCA_033629205.1 of Lithocarpus polystachyus. Taxonomy (NCBI): domain Eukaryota; kingdom Viridiplantae; phylum Streptophyta; class Magnoliopsida; order Fagales; family Fagaceae; genus Lithocarpus; species Lithocarpus polystachyus. The sequence goes on along the minus strand of CM066164.1, from coordinate 62,476,906 downwards.
AAGAACTCAACGCCCGGGTGTTGCGAAGAAAAGGGTAACCCATGACTTTAGGATTAAGAGATACGACGCGCTCCTAAGCAAAGCCATTAAGACTGTAACCATAAACCGTTTAAGGGATATGTGGAGAATCAATGAGCTCATCAGCAGTAAGTTCCTCTTGTTACAGTTTTCCACAATTAGAAGTCATGAAAAATAGGGTAAAGGAAAAGGAAGAGAAGAGAGAAGACCTGAGTAGTATAGGAAGGCTTGAGGCTGGTAATGTTGAATTCCTCTGTTAGGATTAGTGCCCTTAAATTCTATTGTATGATGCTATGTATGATATCAAGTATGACACTATGTATGACTTAACATTATGATTAATAAAGTTGTTTTATTATTATCTAAAATAATGGTAACATGAATATTTGGACATTATCAAATAGTCTATGAGACGCATAGTATGTGATTTATGTGAAAAGTCACTGAAGATATAAATCACAAGTTTTTTGTAAACTCAAAATTATAGTTCATAGTTGGTGATGAAATTGGGCATTTCATCTGCGAAGACTATAACATATCAACTACGATGATTTTTCTTGATCATGGAAGTGGAGACTTCTAGTTGATATGTTAATATGTGATTTATGTGAAAAGTCACAGAAGATATAAATCACAAGTTCTTTGTAAACTCAGAATTATAGTTTGTAGTCGGTGATGAAATTGGGCATTTCATCTGTGAAGACCATAACATATCAACTAAGATGATTTGTCTTGATCATGGAAGTGGAGACTTCTAGTTGATATGTTAATATGTTTTAAGAGTTAAGACATATTGAACTGGACCGCTGTGAGATTTATTATTTTCCTAACGACTGTCAAATGAATAATAAATCTCACGACTTCTATTTGCATAAACTCTTAATTCTAAGAGAATAATGGACCTAATCATGAAGTGTAGGTTGTTTTGATATATCAGGAATGAGATCTAAAGTAATGGTTAAAACTTCAGTATGTTGGGCAGCCACATTTAGTGTTGATGGAACATATATTCTCAAGATGGAATTCATAGTCTCTTAACGGAGATATAAAATATTCTATTGAGATAAGTTTAATGGGTTCAGTTATTCAGAGAGTTGGCCTAACCACTTTGGTAAGAAATTACTAAAGTATATATTTATGAAATTGGATTTCATAAATATATGATGAATAATTTTAAAAGGATTAAACCGGGTACTCAAGGATTAAGATGTAGTAATTTATAAAGTGGCAGTCTATATTCATGACTTTGTATTACTACGAATATTTTATGAAGGGGTTGCATGTATAATAAAGTCTTGGGATATAATTTACTAATAAGGCCTAGAGTGCAATTATATTTATATAGTGGTATTAAATATAATTAATGGTAATTTTGGACTTGTTAAGAGTTGACAGAAAAGCCCAAGGCCCGTTGGAGCTAGTGTCTTATTTGTTCCCTTTTGGTCCCACTCCAAGCCACACACTAAAGCCCAATTAGGAAGGCCCAAAAGGCTAACCTAATTAGATAATCAGTTATGTGGATAGAAACATACAAAAATTTTATTAACATGAAATGGTTTGTATGTTGGTGTAAGAGACTCCTTCATATTCTCTCTAGAACAAACACATAGAACTGATTGAGAGACCACACATCTTGGGCATCAAGTGGAATTGGAGTGAAGATTAAAAGTGTTCCCAAGTGCTTTTCATTGTCGGTTTTGAAATTCACCATACCAAGGTACACTCTCTTGTTCTTATATTATGAAATTTACATAGCACATGTTATCTCTTACGAATGAAGTAGATCTATTAATTTTCCGCTGCATATGTTTTGTATGCGATACAAACATGTTATTTCCATCATCCTCATGGTCCAATCCCTCAAGGAGCCGCCTAGCGTAGGGAATGCCACTTCCACATGAATTGTACTCAACATCGGTAACGGAGTATGGGGCAAGCATGAACTCAGGAGGATCCATCAGAATTCGTTGGTCATCCTTGCATACCTGTTGACACAGCACCCTCTCTGCCAAGTAGAGTGCCCTCAAGCCCACTCCTTCAAAGGGCCAAGTAATCTTTGAAGCAATAAGGGCATTAGTTTCCAATTCTGGAGAAGCAGGAAGGGGCTAGCTGCCCATGGAGTCTAGTTAACCTATAATGACACAAGGTTAGAAGAAGGATATCCTAAGGGTGTGTTTATTTGGAGGTGAAATAGGGTGGATGGAAAACTTTAGAGAGAAAATAGGAAGGAAAACATTTTAGAGTGTGTTTGGTTGGGTAAGGAGGAAGGAAAATAAATGGTAGGGTCCAGGTGTTTTCTTTCTGGGCCCACCAAAAAGTTCTCTCCAAATTGGAGAGAAAATTGATAGGAGAAAATGAGGCTACTTAATGGAAAAAAAATGCCCATGTGTAACTAATTCCTTTATTTTTTATTTTTGGTGCTATCTTAGGGATATTGCCTCCCTTTTTTCTTTTTTTGTCTCTTTTCTTTTCCTATCTTGGGATGGGTGTTGCCTTCTTCTACTTCCTTTTTATTTATTTATTTATTTATTTTTCCTTTTTGGATTTCCTAGGCATTGCCTTGTTGTTCTTCTTTCTTTTCTTTTTTCTTTTTTTTTTCTTCTTTTTCTTTTCTTTTACTTTGTTTAACTAAATATGATTTTTTTACATGATTTTTATTTTTTAATGAATTGGGTGATTTTTTTGGTGTTTTTTCATTTATTTGTTTTAACTGGCCATCATTTTTCAACAAGGGTATATGACTAAATTTATACAAACTCACTTTTTTCATCCCTCCACTTTTCCATTCCCAACCAAACAAAAAGGAGAGAAGTTAAAATCTTCTCTATCTTCCCAATTTTCCATCCTTTCACCATTTTCTAATCTCCCACTTTTCCACCCTTCCAACTAAACGAATCCTAAGGGAAATGCATGAAGAAGCATGAAAACTAGAACTCTTAAACTTACCTCATCCGAAGTTAACCCAACAAGGTGGATCCTCACTCAAGGGAACTCCCTCAAATTTAGATCGGTGCCCAGGGTTATAAGGCCATACCCAACAACCCATCGCTACAAAAAGAAGCACACATCATAGGTTAGATGCAAGATGACAATTTGTAAGATAACAGCTTGCAAGATGACAGATGATAGTTTGCAAGATGACAGTTGACAATTTGCAAGATGATAGTTTGCAAGATGATAAAGTTTGCAAGACTACAAGCTACAAATGAAAATGTAAGAAATGGAAAGAGAACTAACCTCAAGGAGCTTCTAAGGCCCCACAAGCTGCAACAAGGTGCCCCAACTAAGAGTGTTAAGGGTGGAGTAAAGATAGGCGAGACATGCCTGCCCCCAGTTGGCCCTTCGTGCATCTCCAAAGTCTTGAAAGAGGGTCAACCACCTTAAGGACACCAATTGCCCACCATTGGTGAAGACGTAAGCTCCCAACAAGTGTAGAAGGAAGGCCCTAGCCATACGGACATGCTCCTCCATAGTCCTCTATAGGAGAAGCATGTAATCCGATACCAAGTCGAAGTAGTGGATAGTCTTGGTGGAGTACTTCCTCCCCAGCATGTCGAGACTTAGCTGGATGCTCGACACACTGTCCAAGTTGATGATGGCCCCTTCGAAACTAAGGTCGGTCATGTGGTAGAAGTCATAGGGAGTTACCGTCTTTTCTTGCTCAGCAATATGAAAGGTGTGAGTAGTATCCCACGACCTTTTGATGTGGCATTGCACCAAGGTAGCATTTGCGAACCTTTTCGGAAGAAGGCCAATGATAAGCTCGAAGCCCACTTCCCGGATAAGTTTTTAGGGACGAGAAGGTTGTACCACTCCACCACCTTGTTAGGCTTCCCCTACCAGCATAAAGGGATAAGTACTGCAAAAGAAGAACATAACATTAGATTCTTGATTCAAATGGAAATTATGAAAAATGATGTTTTTGATGCAAGAGTAAAAATAAAAGACGGATACAGTGATGTTTAGATGCAAAAATGATAAAAAGGGGTGTTAGGATTGCATATAGAAGTGAAATAGTTGAAAAAGAAGTGAAAATGGGTAGAGTAAGGCCATTGCCAGGTGTCTCACATACGTGGGTCAAGGTCCACATACACAAATAGGACCCCACGTACGCAGGCCCATTCCCATGTACGCTAAGTCTCAAGAATAGAGCTGCATATGCAAGAACAGAGCTGCGTACACAGGCTCGAGCCCACGCATGCAGAAATATAGACACGTACAGTCCTTCAACATTTTCCAGCATATATCACCAAAAATCATTCGTAAACATGTTCCTACCCCCTTATAATGTTTTAGGTTTTCATCTAAACCTATCCCATAACAAAACCCAAGCATTTACATGGCCAAAAACACATCAAAATGGTAGATTAAAGAGAAACTTGAAAAATGAGAAAAGTTTGAAAAACTTACAGATTCAGTGAAGGGAATGTGATTCTCTGGCCGGTATGTCAATGGTGGAGGCCCCATCAATCTCATTGCCCCACTCCAGTGGGTGAGGTGAAATGCATTAGAGGAAAGGATGTAGGAAGAATTCTTGGCCTTGGGTGCCATGGGAGGAGATAAAGAGAGTTTAAAGAGAAAATTAGAGAATAAGGGAGTTTGAGAGAATGAGGGAATCAAAAGGTGAGAGGAAAAGAGAGGAGAGGGAGGTTTTTGTAGAGAGAGAAAAGAAGAGTTATGAAAAATGTGAAAAGATGAGGGAGATGAAGAGAATGAAGAAGAAAAAGAAATGGTTGGTAACCGTTGGAAAAAAAAAAAAAAAACAGGCAAGAGCACACCTAATGGCTAAACTACAAGTAGTTTAGGCCTCACCATTAAACTATGTGTAGTTTAGTCATGAACAGTGAAAAAAAAAAAAAAAAAATCTCAAGACTACCCCAATGAGCAGTAAAGGACGCAGGAGACTCTTTCCCCAATGAAGCATGTACATCCCAAAACCATTTCTAGTAGATCACATAAAATCAAAACTCCATCCCCAGTAAGGAAGCATAAGAATCTTTTCCTATGGATCAAGCATATTTAGAACATCATCCCCATTGACGAGGCAGAAGATTCTTCCCTGATGGACCCAAGCATGTGTAAACGATCCCTAGTAAGGAAGCAGAATATTCTTCCCCGATGGATCAAACATATTTAGAACATTATCACTGTGGAAGAGGTAGAAGATTCTTCCCCGATGGACACAAGCATGTGTAAACAATCCCCAGTGAGGAAGTAGAAGATTCTTCCCTAAAGTATCCCTGGTGTATCAAGTACACCTAAAGTATCCCCAATGAGGAAGCAGGAGATTCTTGTTTAAAGTCCTCACCAAACCATGAAGGAAGCAGAAGATTCTTCCCTAGTGGATCATACATCTACAAAAGCTACATTACTCCTCAGCAAGTCCATTTCAACTAGAAGATTACTCCCTATACAAACCTAGTCCTCAGAGTTTCTCATCCCCAAGTAAGTCATGAAAGAGGTAGAAGATTCCTGCTCCTCAGCGAGTTTTCAGCACCCCTAGTGGATCCAACAATCAAAACTATTCGTGCACATATTCTTTAGGAATTAAACATGCAGACACGATAGAAAAAGGTAGAGACAGAGACAGAGAAAGAGACCAAGGTCAATCCAAGGCAAGAGCCTCCCTAGAAAATGTTAAGAAAGAAGTGAAGAAGACAAGATGAGCGAGTCACCCAGAGAAGTTTGAGGCAAGAGCCCCAAATGGACATCACAAAGTTTGTATCCTTTTGTTGTTTGTTGGGTTAGCTCAAGGAGCACCCTTGTTTGTTTTTCTTCTTCTTTTTAGTGACTCTAGGATAGTGAGTCGCTCGCCATTTTCTTGCAAGTGGCAAAACAAGTTCTATGATAGTGTACCTATCATTGGTTGTTTCCCGAGCAACAAAGGTGGGACTTTTTCACAAAACACCCTCAAGTCAATTGTACTTGATTAGGACCTTTTATGGCCCCATTCCTATTAGTTTAACATTGCAAATCATTTTCTTATTGGTTTGTGAATAGACTTGACTAGGGGGAACGGTCAAAATCAAGCTTGGAACGGTTTTGTGTGAGGTATCTAGTCTAAACTTTTCTTTTCCCTTTCTTTTATTTTCTTCCTTTAAATCTTCTTGTTTGCTTTGTTTGTTTTTTAGAATATGTTTTAATATGCTTTTCTAGATTAGGTTTATATTTTTTTTATGCTTAAAATGCATGTTAATTTGGTAGAATTTCTTTTTTGAGGTTCTGCCCTGTTATTGTGTGGTTAGGTTTTCTAGGCATGGACTTGCATATGCATAATCTTACTTGTGCACACAGGCTTGATTATGTGCATGCAGGCCCATTCTTGCATGCTTGAGCCACTATCCAAAAACCCAAGTTTTTGTTTCATTTTGTTTGTTTCTGCTTTCACATGTTTGTCCTGTTAGTTTCTTTTCTATCTTTTCTATGCTTCCAAAGTCTTTGTTTCATATGCTTTTTGGTTTTTTGCTATCATATGCTAGATTAGGGTTTCTTTCATTTTGATGTCCCAAACCATTCATTCACATGTCTATGCATTAATGCCATAGGTGCTGAGTTGCTGCAAGGTAAGTGAAGGTAAGCCATGCATTGATATGAACATGCATCTTTTATGGTGAACTTGTTTGTATGATGTTCGATCTTGAATATGAATGTTCATATGATCTTATGTTTACCATGTTTGAGTTACTATCTTGTTTTACATGTATGGTATGATAGGATTTCACATGCTAGGGTTTTTCATATGCGTTTGGGTTTTGGCTCTCTTTTGTTTAAGGGTAGATATGAATATGCTTAGGAATCAATGATGCTGTTAGGATATGTGCCCTTTAAATCCTATTATGTGATACTATATATAACATTATGTATGATATTATGTTGTGATTAATAAAGTTCTTTTATTATTATCTAAAATAATGGCAACATGAATATTTGGATATTATCATATATTCCATGAGATGCATAGTATGTGATTTAGTCACAGAAGATATAAATCACAAGTTCTTTGTAAACTTAGAATTTTAGTTCGTAGTTGGTGATAAAATTAAGTATTTCATCTGCGTAGACTATAACATATCAACTAAGATGATCTGTCTTGATCATGGAAGTGGAGACTTCTAGTTAATATGTTGATATGTTTTAAGTGTTAAGACATATTGAATTGGATCGCTGTTAGATTTATTTTCTACTAACGACTGTCAAATGAATAATAAATCCCACGACTTCTATTTACATCAACTCTTAATCCTAAGAGAATAATGAACCTGATCATGAAGTGTAGGTTGCTTTGATATATTAAGAGTGAGATCTAAAGTAACGATCAAAACCTTAGTATGTTGGGCAGCCACATTTAATGTTGGAGGAACATATATTCTCAAGATGGAATTCATAATCTCTTAACGGAGATATAAAATATTCCATTGAGATAAATTTAATGAGTTTGGTTATTCAGAGTGTTAGGCCTAACCATTTTAGTAAGAAGTTATTAAAGTATATATTTATGAAATTGGATTTCATAAATATATGATGAATAACTTAAAGGATTAAACCGGGTACTCAAGGATTAAGATGTAGTAATCTTCAAAGTCGCAGTCAACATTAATGACTCTGTATTACTACGAGTATTTTAATGAAGGGATTGTATGTATAATAAAGTCTTGAGATATAATTTATTAATAAGGCTTAGAGTGCAATTATATTTATATAGTGGTATTAAATATAATTAATGATAATTTTGGGCTTGTCAAGAGTTGACAGAAAAGCCTAAAACCCGTTAGAGCTAGAGTCTTATTTGTCCCTTTTGGTCCCACTCCAAGCCACATACTAAAGCCCAACTGGAATTGCCCAAAAGACTTGCCTAATTAGATAATTAGTTATATATACGAAGATAAGCATATAGAATTTTCAGATGTAGAAAACAGTGTGTGTGTGTGGGTGTAAGTCACTCTCTTATTCTCCCTTGAACACATACGTATAAATTGATTGAGAGATCACACTTCTTGGGCATAAGTGGAATTTGAGCGAAGACATCTAATCTTTGGTTTTGAATTTCACCGCGCCAAGGTACGCTTTCTTGTTCTTAAATTCTAAAATTTACGTATTACATGTTATCAATTGTGAATGAAGTAGATTCGTTAATTTTCCGCTGCGTATGTTTTGTATGAGATACAAAACTGTATTTTCCATGTGTTTTTCGAACAATTGGTATCAGAGCGGTCTTCAATTTTGAATATGTATAACATGATGTTAGAAGATTCTACAATGAATTTTCTGCATGGTATTGAAATTATTGTCTGATAAACCTGATATTGATGTTATGCTATTGTTTAAGTTTGATATTAAGTATGTTAGATTGAACTTTAGGACTATAGCATCAATGAAATTTAGTTTTGATCTGAATCTCATTCTGATGTGATCAAGAAATTATGTTTTGTTCAAGTGAAACGTCAAAAACGGTTACCAAAAAAATTTGAAAAAATTTCAGTTTCATGAGTTTCGACTGATCGAGAATTCCTTTTGATTGATTGATTGATCTAATAGGAATTGAGAATTGATCGAGTCAACCCAAGAATATGTGATAAATTTCTTCAATTTTTCATCCGTTCGAGAATTCTTTTCGATCGATCAGATTTGCCTTTGGATCGATCGAATAGGAGTTGAAAGCTGATCGAGTCATCCAAAAACTTAAAAATGAATTTGTTGAACATTTTGATCGATTGAGAAATACCTTTGATCGGTCAAATGAACTGTTTTTGAAATTTCACTAAGTGTTAAAATATAGATGAAGTGCAAGGCTGTGTTTGATGAGATTACACATGATTTCTAATTAAAAACCCTTCTTTTAAAATATCTAGTAGGAGAGAGATATAAGGGATGGATCTCACAGCCTCGATTATTGGTTCATAGTAGTGTGGGTAAGCATCTCGTCTTGGCGTATATGCCTCGTGATCCCTAAGAAGGGTGTTTACTTCATAATATTACAAGATTGAACTTACCCGTTTAAAGTAGTGTCAACAAACACCTCGTCTTGGCGTATATGCCTCGCGATCCCAAAGAAGGGTGTTTTGTTTCATGGTACTACAAGTTTAAACACTATAATGGAGATGAAATGTGGCTACACATGACTCTAGATAATGGTGTACACTAAACTAAGGGTAATGTTAACCTCCGTCATTATTTACTTGGAGGCTAAAGTTAATATGACATATTATTAGTGTTTGATAAGAGTTATCATGATAGCATTAATAATGAGAATATTTTTCAATCAATCATGATGTTTATAATATACTTGCTACCAAGAAATTATAGACATGGATTGGGTTGTCATTGCATATTTATGTTTTGGTTTTATTAAGGTTCCATATTATATGTTTATATGCTAAATTGATAATGTCCAGTTTACTTATTGTATTCATGTTTGTTATTTTAGATTTAAATCATGGCATCTTTTAGCCCACTTGTTGCTATTCTTATTCAAAATAAACTGACTGGATCCAACTATGTTGACTGGAAAAAAAACTTGGACATTATTCTCACTGTTGAAGTGCACAACTTCATGCCATATGAACCTTGTCCTAGCTTCCCATTATTAGATGCTCCTCTTGAGGAAAAACAGCGATATGATCGTTGGCAGAAATCTTATGAGATGGCCAAGTGCTATATTCTAGCATCTTTCTCAAATGTTCTACAGCATCAAATGCAGGATGTAGAACTAGCTTCAGACATAATGATAAGTTTGAAAGAGATGTTTGGTGAGCAAGGCCGTTCTGCTAGGCAAGAAACTATGAGGTAGATTTATAATACCAAAATGGCTGAAGGTACTTTAGTAAGGGAGCATTGTCTTAGGATGATCTTTCATCTAAATACATTGGAGGTTTTAGGTGCCGATATTGATGAAGAATTTCAAGCAGATATGATACTCTAATCACTACCAGAATCATTCAAAGAATTCAAACTTAATTATAATTTGAACAAAAAGATTTATACATTATCTGAATTAATGAATGAATTGGTGGTGGCGGAAGGCATTCTTGATACATCCAGTGTTGATGCTAATATGGTTGAAGCTTCTTCTTCTCAACCTAAGTTGAATGGCAAGGGTAAAAAGAAGAAGAAGAAGGACTTCACCAAGCAAGATGGTAAACAAATTGCCTTTGGAGTTGCCAACAAGGGAAAGAAAAAGGACTACACCAAAGGAAAGTGTTTCCATTGTGGTGAGAGAGGTCATTGAAAAAGGAATTGTCCAAAATTCAGAGCGGCCAAAAATAAGGGTATGAAAATTTCATTCCTTCTTGGAATATGATTAGTACAAAATCTCACGGATTCCTGGTGTGTGGATTTAGGTTGTACTAATCATATCTACAATTCTTTGCAGGGGTTCTAGGAGACTAGAAAGCTGAATGAAGGGGAAATGTTTCTTATTTTGGTTTATGGGAGCAAAATTCCAATTGTAGCTATTGGAGTATTTAATTTGTGTTTTGGTTCTATAGTTTTAATATTGAAAGGCTATTTGTATGTACCTAATGTTTGTAGGAATTTAATTTCTGCAACTTATTTAGGTAGACGTAGATATCTTGAAAGACATTGATGTAATAAAAAATGATAAAGTATTTATCTGTTCTGGCAATATTGTTGATGGTCTTTATATTTTAACTCCTAATAAGCATGAATTATACAATTCTAAATTAGATAATAAGTTTTATGTTAAATCGTTAAAGAGAAAGCTTCCTTCTACTAATGATGCATATCTTTGGCACTTGCATTTGGGTCCTATTAATTCAAACAGAATTCAAAGACTGATCAAAGATGGACCCTTAGCGCCGTTGGACTTTGATGGATTTCCAGTTTGTGAATCTTGTTTGGAGGGCAAAATGACCAAAAGACCTTTTAATGCAAAAGGTAGAGGACCCCAAGAGTTGTTTGAATTAGTTCATACGAATGTAGGTGGTCCTATGTGTTGCCAAGCAAAAGGAGGTTATGAGTACTTCATCACTTTTACAGATGATTACTCAAGATATGGTTATGTGTACCTAATGAGGCGAAAGACTAAAGCCTTTGAAAAGTTCAAAAAGTTTAGGGCTGAAGTTGAGAATTAATTGGGTAAACGCATAAGGCATTCGATCTGATCGAGGTGGTGAATACCTTCTTGGAGATTTCAAGGATTACTTAACTCAAAATGGGATTGTATCCCAATTGACTGCACCTAGAACTCCTCAAAAAAATGGTGTAGCAGAGAGAATGAACAAGACTCTTTTAGAAATGGTTAGGTCCATGATGAGTTATTCAACATTACCTATTTCCTTTTGGGGATATGTACTAAAAACTGCAATGCATATTTTAATTTTAGTTCCATCAAAATCAGTTTCCAATATATCTAAGGAATTGTGGAGTGGGCGCAAGCTTAGTATGAAATACCTCCACATTTGGGGATGTCCAGCATATGTGTTAAAAGGGAAGTCTAATAAGTTGGAAGCAAAAGCATAAGTATGCATGTTTTCAGGGTATTCAAAAGAAACTAAGGGTTATTAATCTTTAATCATAAAGATAACAAAGTGTTTGTTAGCACCAATGCCAAATTTTTGGAAGATGATTATGTGAATAATTTTAATCTTAGAAGTAAAGTTGTCTTGGCTGAAGTAGATGAACCTGTAATTGAACAATCAATGGATGAAACTAGGAATGATATGGTTGTATTGGATACACCACAAGATTCTACTCATGAGATGACTAGTACACAGGTGACTTGTCATAGTGGGAGAATTGTTCGGCCACCTGTAGGATTTATAGGTCTGGGAGAAACTTATGAAGCTATCTCAAAAGGGGTTGAATTTGATCCTTATACTTATGATGAGGCAATGAAAGATATAGATGCACCTCATTGGGTTAAAGCTATAAAATCTAAATTGGATTCTATGTATTCCAATAAAGTTTGGGATCTTGTAAAGGCACCTAACAGCATTAAACTTGTTGGTCGCAAAGGGGTTTACAAGAGGAAGAGAGGGATAGATGAAAAGGTTGAAACCTTTAAAGAAAGGCTAGTGGCGAAAGGGTATACACAAAAAGAAGGTATTAATTATGAAGAAACCTTTTGTCCAGTAGCAATGCTTAAATCTATCAGAATTCTCTTATCCATTGTTGCTCATTATGATTATGAGATTTGACAAATGGATGTCAAGACTGCATTTCTTAATGACAATCTTGAAGAAGAAATCTATATGATGCAATTAGACGGTTTCGTAGCAAAGAACCAAGAGCATATGGTATGCAAGTTGAAAAGGTGCATTTATGGACTTAAGCAAGCATCTAGATCGTAAAGCATCAGATTTGATCAAGCAATCAAATCATTTGGTTTTGAACAAAATCTTGATGAACCATGTGTACAAAAGACATCATGATAAAGTAGTGATGTTCCTAGTGTTTTATGGTGATGATATTCTACTCATTGAAAATGATGTAGGGGTTATGTCATTAGGAAAGGTTTGGTTGTCAAGCCAATTTGATATGAAGGACTTGGGCGAAGCTAACTTTATTCTAGGGATCAGGCTTTGGTGAGATCGAAAGAATAGAATGTTAGGCTTGTCATAGGCTGGATATATAGATAAGGTTCTAGACCAGTTTAGCATGCGAAATTCCAAAAGATGATTACTTCCTTTCAGACATGGAATTCTTTTATCTGATGATCAAAGGCCTAAATCTCTTGAGGAAGAAAATATGACGAGACAAATTCCCTATGCCATGCTTTGTACTAGACCAGATATTTGTTATTCAATTGGCATGGTTAGTCATATCAATCAAATCCAGGACTTAAACATTGGCAAGTTGTAAAGTATATTCTCAAGTATCTAAGGAGAATGAGAGATTATATGCTTGTTTACCATAGTAAGGATTTGATTCCCATTAGTTATACAGATTCCGATTTTCAATCAGATCTTGAGTTCAAAAAATCCACTTCAGGTTGTGTGTTCACCTTGGGAGGTGGAGCCATAAGTTGGAGGAGTGATAAGCAATCTTGTATTGTCGACTCCACCATGGAAGCTGAATATGTTGCTGCTTATGAAGCGGCAACGAAAGTTGTTTGGCTGAAGAAATTCCTTTCTGATCTTGGTGTTGTGAGATGGAGCAAGTTCCTATCACATTGTTTCGCTACAATAGTAGAGCGGTTGCACAATCCAAGGATCCAAGAAATCATAAGGAAAGCATATTGAAAGAAAGTACCACATCATTCGAGAAATTGTTGCTCGAGGAGATGTAGTAGTAGCAAAGATTGATAGTGCAAATAATCTAGCAGATCCCCTTACCAAAACCTTGCCCTAAAGGACTTTTGAGTCACATTTGGAGGGAATGAAAGTTAGATTAGTGCATAATAGTTTTTTGGGCAAGTGGGAGATTGTTAGGACATGTGCCTTTTAAATCCTATCGTATGATGCTATGTATGACATTATGTATGATATTATGTTGTGATTAATAAAGTTGTTTTATTATTATTTAAAATAATGGTAACATGAATATTTGGACATTATCATATAGTCCATGAGATGCATAGTATGTGATTTATGTGATTTAGTCACAGAAGATATAAATCACAAGTTCGTTGTAAACTCAGAATTTTAGTTTGTAGTCAGTGATGAAATTGGGCATTTCATTTGCGAAGACTATAACATATCAACTAAGATGATTTGTCTTGATAATGGAAGTGGATACTTCTAGTTGATATGTTGATATGTTTTAAATGTTAAGACATATTGAACTGGACCGTTGTGAGATTTATTATTCTACTAACGACTGTCAAATGAATACTAAATCTTACAACTTCTATTTACATCAACTCTAAATCCTAGGAGAATAATTAACCTGATCATGAAATGTAGGTTGCTTTGATATTCAAGAGTGAGATCTAAAGTTACAATCAAAATCTCAGTATGTTGGGTAGCCACATTTCATGTTGAAGGAACATATATTCTCAAGATGGAATTCATAATCTCTTAACAGGGACATAAAATATTCCCTTGAGATAAGTTTAATGGGTTTGGTTATTCAGAGTGTTAGGCTTAACCATTTTAGTAAGAAGTTATTAAAGTATATATTTATGAAATTGGATTTCATAAATATATGACGAATAACTTAAAGGATTAAACCGGGTACTCAAGGATTAAGATGTAGTAATCTTCATAGTCACACTCAACATTCATGACTTTGTATTACTACGAATATATTAATGAAGGGGTTGTATGTATAATAAATTCTTGGAATATAATTTATTAATAGGGCCTAGAGTGCAATTATATTTATATAGTGGTCTTAAATATAACTAATGGTAATTTTGGGCTTGTCAAGAGTTGACAGAAAAACCCAAAACCCATTGGAGCTAGAGTCTTATTTGTCCCTTTTAGTTCCACTCCAAGCCACATACTAAAGCCCAATTGGAATGGCCCAAAAAGCTAGCCCAATTATATAATCAGTTATATATAAGGAGAGAAACAAATAGGATTTTCAGATGTAAAAAATGGTGTGTGTGTGTGTGGGTGTAAGTCACTCTCTAATTCTCCCTTTAACACATACGTATAAACTGATTGAGAGACCACACTTCTTAGGCATAAGTGAAATTGGAGTGAAGATTAAAAGTGTTCACAAGTACTTCTAATCTTTGGTTTTGAATTTCAACCCACCAAGGCATGCTTCATTGTTCTTAAATTCTGAAATTTACGCAGTACATATTATTAAATGCGAATGGAGTAAACCCGTTAATTTTCCACTGCGAATGATTTGTATGAGATACCAAACTATATTTTCTATGTGTTTTTCTAACAGATGCCATGTTGTATGCTTAGATGTATGCTAGAGTGTGTGTGAGTATAGATACAAGTGTTGAAAATGGTTTTAATGAGGTTAAAACTTAAGACATAATGATGGGAGACCAACTTTAGGGTTGGGCGATCTTGGGTGCCTAACACTTTCCCAAGAACGTATTTAAACTCTGAACCCATATCTCTGGGAGTAAGATCGAAAGATCCTTTCTCGAGAGGATGCTATATATATGGTTCCAAGACCATTGCAAAAACTAGGTTGCGACTCCCCCCTTATGCCTATAGGTAACCGTTGCGAAAAATGATGAGGCAAGAACATACTTGATGGCTAAACTATGTGTAGTTTGGTCATGAATAGTAAAAAAAAAGTTGAAAAAGAAAAACATCTCAAGAATGCCCCCAATTAGGCACAAAAGTCACTAAGGACCCCCCAATAAGTAGTAAAGGAAGCAGAAGACTCTTCCCCAATGAAGGATGCACTTCCCAAAACCATTTCCAGCTGATCACATAAACTCAAGAACACTATCCCCAGTAAGGAAGTAGAAAATTCTTCCCTTATAGATCAAGCATATCTAGAACATCATCCTTTTGGAAGAGGCAAAAGATTCTTCCCCTATGGACCCAAGCATATTTAAACTGTTAGGATATGTGCCCTTAAATCCTATTGTATAATGATGCTATGTATGATATTATGTATGACATTATTTGAGAAATGATGTATGACTTAATATTATGTTTAATAAAGTTGTTTTATTCTTATCTAAAATAATGGTAACATGAATATTCGGACATTATCAAATAGTCCATGAGATGCATAGTATGTGATTTATGTGATTTAGTCACAGAAGATATAGATCACAAGTTCTTTGTAAACTCAGAATTTTGGTTCGTAGTCGGTGATGAAATTGGGCATTTCATCTGCGAAGACTATAACATATTAACTACGATGATTTGTCTTGATCATGGAAGTGGTGACTTCTAGTTAATATGTTGATATGTTTTAAGAGTTAAGACATATTGAACAGGACCGCTGTGAGATTTATTATTCTCCTAACGACTGTCAATTGAGTAATAAATCTCACGACTTGTATTCACATGAACTCTTAATCCTGAGAGAATAATGGACCTGATCATGAAATGTAGGTTGCTTTGATATATCAGGAGTGAGATCTAAAGTAACGGTCAAAACCTCAGTATGTTGGGCAGTCACATTTAGTGTTGATGGAACATATATTCTCAAGATGGAATTCATAGTCTCTTAACGGAGATATAAAATATTCCCTTGAGATAAGTTTAATGGATACAGTTATTCAGAGAGTTAGGCCTAACCACTTTAGTAAGACTAAAGTATATATTTATGAAATTGGATTTCATAAATATATGATGAATAACTTAAAAAGGATTAAACCGGGTACTCAAGGATTAAGATGTAGTAATTTACAAAGTGGCAGTCTATATTCATGACTTTGTGTTACTACGAATATTTTATGAAGGGGTTGCATGTATAATAAAGTCTTGGGATCTAATTTATTAATGAGGCCTAGAGTGCAATTATATTTATATAGTGGTTTTAAATATAATTAATGGTAACTTTGGACTTGTCAAGAGTTGACAGAAAAGCCCAAGGCCCATTGGAGCTAGTGTCTTATTTGTTCCCTTTTGGTCCCACTCCAAGCCACACACTAAAGCCCAATTGGGAAGGCCCAAAAGGCTAGCCCAATTAGATAATCAGTTATGTGGAGAGAAACATACCGAATTTTATATAAAATAAAATGGTTTGTATGTTTAATAAGAATAAGAGATATAATAATATTCTCTCTAGAAACATAGAACTGATTGAGAGACCACACATCTTGGGCATCGAGTGGAATTGGAGTGAAGATTGAAAGTATTCCCGAGTTCTTCTTCATTCGGTTTTGAAGTTCACCGCATCAAGGTACACTCTCTTGTTCTTATATTCTGAAACCTACATAGTGCATGTTATCAATTGCGAATGAAGTAGACCCGTTTATTTTTCCGCTGCGTATGTTTTGTATGAAATACAAACATGATGATTTCCCAACATAAACAATCCCTAGTGAGGAAGCAGAAGATTCTTCCCCAATGGATGAAGTACACCTAAAGTATCTATAGTAAGGAAACATAAGATTCTTCCTCAGAGTCCTCAACATACCATGAAGGAAGCAGAAGATTCTCCCTCAGTGGATCACATATCTACAAAAGTTACACTACTCCTCAGTAAGTCCATTTCTATTACTCCTCAGTGAGTTTCTCATCCCTAAGTATGTCATGAAAGAGGCAGAAGATTCCTCCCCATACATAGCTACTCCTTAGTGAGTTTTCACCACCCTAGTGGATCCAATAGTCAAGACTACTCTGCACATATTCTTTGGGAATTGAACATGCAAGCATGGTAGAAAAAGGTAGAGATAGAGATAGAGCAAGAGACCAAGGTCAAATTGAGGCAAGAGCTTCACCAGAAAAGGTAGAGAAAGAAGTGATGAAGACAAGAGGAGCGAGTCATCTAGAGAAGTTTGAAGAAAGAGCACTGGATGGACACCACAAAGACTGTATCCTTTTGTTGTTTGTTGGG
Organism: Lithocarpus polystachyus; assembly: GCA_033629205.1. Taxonomy (NCBI): domain Eukaryota; kingdom Viridiplantae; phylum Streptophyta; class Magnoliopsida; order Fagales; family Fagaceae; genus Lithocarpus; species Lithocarpus polystachyus. The sequence goes on along the minus strand of CM066164.1, from coordinate 62,459,497 downwards.
TTAGCTTAAACAGCGCCTTTGTCTATTTTTCTTTTTCTTTTTAAGTGACTCTAGGATAGTGAGTCACTTGCCATTTGCTTGCAAGACGCAAAATAGGTTCTGGGATAATGAACCTGTCGTTGCTCGTTTCTTGAGGAACAAAGGTGGGACTTTGGACATACGAATCCCACGCAGCTCTCCGGAGTTGCACCTCGCCCCATGTATGCGTGTTGTGTGTCGTGTGCATGAATAAGGCCCAAGCTGTAGGTTGAAAAAAAAAGTTTGTTCTTTTATTCTTTTGATTCTATCGGTAAAGCTCATGAATTAAAAAATGGGCATCTGTAGACACCGTATTTTGTTCCCGTTATGACTCGGGCCCCCATTCACCAATGATGCCTAAACTTTAAGGCCCAAGGCCAGTTTAAAGCCAAATCAGATATCAAACTGATTTAAGAAGTGTTAAAATGGAAAATATAACCATTTTAATTGGGAAAAAAACCAAATTTTGAAACTAAAATGACCAAAGTGGCCCTCGGCCCACGTATGTGGGCGCCTGCATACATGGGCCAAAGCATGCGTACGCAAGCACACTCCTGCGTATGCATCTAGGCTTTTAGAGACATAAAAAAGGCAAGTTTCTACAATAATGGCTGAGGTTTGAAATAAATCTCACATTGTCTCGGAGCCATTCCAAACCCCTTTTTCCACTATGTAAGGCCTTACGTGGTATATTTTCAGAACACACAAAAACCCCCCTGGAAAAATACAAGATTCACTAGAAAAATCATAAGGGAGCTTTTCACAAAACACCCTCAAGTCAATTTTGTTTGATTAGGGCATTTTCAGGCCCCAATCCATTTAGTTTAATGTTGCTAATTACATTTTTATTGAATTGTGATAGATTTGACTGAGGGGAACAGTCAAAATCAGCATATAAAGCTTCTCATTTGAGGTATTGAGTCTAACTCTTTCTTTTCATTCCTTTTTTTTTTTCTTTTTTTTTGTCCTTTTCATTTTTAATCTTGTTTTTTTTTTTTTTTCGCTTTATTTATGCTGATATATGTTTGTTTAGGTTAGTTTTATAGTTTTCATTATATCTTGAGCATGTTTAGTTGTTAAAATTAGGGTTTTTATTTGTGCTTTGTTTTTCTGCTTTGCTATTTCTGGGTTAGGGTTTCGAGCAGATCTACACACTCATGCCTTATGCATGCGTACGTGGGCCTCCTCCTACATACGTAGGTGTTTGGCCTGTGTACGCAACCTTCGGTACGTGTACGCAAGCCAATGCCCAGAAACCCTAAGTCAGTCTTTTACTTCTGTCTCATTTTATTTTCTTATCTCACATGTTCCTATTTAAGTTTCTTTTTATGTATATGTGTATCTAATGCCTCTATTTCACATGTTTTATTGTTATTTACTTTTGATATGCTAGATTAGGGTTTCATCTCTTGTTTCTTAGTTTGATACCATGGTGTTAGGATTTGTGCCCTTAAATCCTATTGTATGATGCTATGTATGAAATTATGTATGACTTAATGTTGTAATTAATAAAGTTGTTTGTTACTATCTAAAATAATGGTAACATGAATATTTGAACATTATCATTTAGTCCATGAGATGCATAGTATGTGATTTGTGTGATTTAGTCACAGATGATATAAATCACAAGTTCTTTGTAAACTCATAATTTTAGTTCATAGTTGGTGATAAAGTTGGGCATTTCGTCTGTGAAGACTATAACATATCAATTAAGATGATTTGTCTTAATCATGGAAATTGAGACTTCTAGTTGGTATGTTGGTATGTTATAAGAGTTAAGACATATTGAACTGGACTGTTGTGAGATCTATTATTCTCCTAACGATTGTCAAATGAATAATAAATCTCACGACTTGTATTTACATGAACTCTTAACCCTGAGAGAATAATGGATCTGATCATGAAGTGTAGATTGCTTTAATATATCAGGAGTGAGATCTAAAGTCACGATCAAAACCTCAGTATGTTGGGCAGCCATATTTAGTGTTGATGGAACATATATTCTCAAGATGGAATTCATAATCTCTTAACGAATATATAAAATATTCCCTTGAGATAAGTTTAATTTGTTTGGTTATTCAGAGTGTTAGACCTAACCACTTTAGTAAGGAGTTACTAAAGTATATATTTATGAAATTGGATTTTATAAATATATGATGAATAACTTAAAGGATTAAATCGGGTACTCAAGGATTAAGATGTAGTAATCATCAAAGTGGTAGTCTATATTAATGACTTTGTATTACTACGAATATTTTATGAAGGGGTTGAATGTATAATAAAGTCTTGGGATATTATTTATTAATAAGGCCTTGAGTGTAATTTTATTTATATAGTGGTATTAATTATAATTAATGGTAACTTTGAACTTGTTAAGAGTTGACAGAAAAGCCCAGGGACCATCGGAGCTAGTATCTTATTTGTTCCCTTTCGGTCCCACTCCAAGCCACATACTAAAACCCAATTGAAATGGCCCAAAAGTCTAGCCCAATTAGATAATCAGTTATAAGGAGAGAAACATACAAAATTTTGTAAATGAGAATGAAATGGTTTGTATGTAAGTGTAGGACACTTTCTTATTCTCCCTTGAACACACACACATAAACTGATTGAGAGATGACACTTTTTGGGCACAAGTGGAATTGGAGTGAAAATGAAAAATTTTCCTAAGTACCTCTAATCTTTGGTTTTGAATTTCATCGCATCAAGGTACACTCTCTTGTTCTTATATTTTGAAAATTACGTAGTACATGTTATCAATTGCGAATGATGTAGATTTGTTAATTTTCTGCTGCGTATGTTTTTTTCGTATGCGATACAAACATATATTTTTCCAATAGATGGATGTGGAGTATAAACTGTGGGGGCTGGGCATCCCTTTTACTAATCGGGTCACAGAGGAGCTAGACTATTACGAGTTTATGGGACTCGCCTTATGCCTTCCCTTTCTGTTCTAGTATGTGTTCTTACTCCTCTTGTTTTCTTTAATCAGTCATCATCTACATTCTTTTACATTAGTAACACTCAAATGAAACACGTGTGTCAAGATGGCTTTGCTATTGGTGCTGTTATTGATCCTCCCCATTTGCTCAAGTCGGTCTACGCCTATAGCCCTGATGGCTTTGCCCAGGAGTGTCCTATTAAGCCCAATACAAATGTCACGGGATACCCTTTCCTTGAAGGCACACAGTGCAAATACTTAATTTTGCATCTATGATTTAATCAAGAAGAATGACTCGAATGACCATCTATGTGTTAGGTAATATTCATGTTTGTATCGCATACAAAACATACGCAGCGGAAAATAAATGGATCTACTTCATTCGTAATTGATAACATGCACTATGTAGGTTTCAGAATATAAGAACAAGAGAGTGTACTTTGCTGCGGTGAAATTCAAAACCGAATGAAGAAGTATTTGGGAACACTTTCAATCTTCACTCCAATTTCACTTGATACTCAAGATGTGTGGTCTCTCAATCAGTTCTATGTTTTCTAGAGAGAATATGAAATAGTGTCTCTCTTTCTTATTTCATATTATTATTAAACTTATTAAACAAACAAACCATTTTATTCTATATAAAATTCTGTATGTTTCTCTCCACATAACTGATTATCTAATTGGGGTAGCATTTTGGGCCTTCCCAATTGGGTTTTAGTGTTTGGCTTGGAGTGGGACCAAAAGGGAACAAATAAGACACTAGCTCCAATAGGCCTTGGGCTTTCTGTCAACTCTTGACAAGTCCAAAGTTACCATCAATTATATTTAATACCACTATATAAATATAATTCCACTCTAGGCCTCATTAATAAATTATATCCTAAGACTTTATTATACATTCAACCCCTTCATAAAATATTCGTAGTAATACAAAGTCATGAATATAGATTGCCACTTTGTAAATTACTACATCTTAATCCTTGAATATCTTTATGGCGATCCAACACTTAGAAAAATTTCAGATTTTCTTTCTTTCGATCGATCGAATGTGCCCCTCGATCGATCGAAAAAATTAAACAATTCGAACTAAACCTTCTGTCTGATTCGATTGATACTCGATCGCCTCTCGATCGATCGAAAAGAAAATTCGATCGATCGACTAGCAATCGAATATTAATCAATCCAAAAGGATTGGTCTCCGTTTCACTCGATTGATCGAAAGTAAATTTCGATCGATCGAAACTCGTGAAACTCGAATTTCCAGAATTTCTCTTGGACAGTTTTCAACGGTTTTGCATGAACAAACAACCATCATACGAAAATGATAAACAGAAATTGATATCAAAACTGAAATCTATTGATGCTATAGCCTTAAAGATCAATTTAACATTTTTAAATTCATATTTAAACAACATCATACCATCAATATCAGTTTTTATCAAATCATAGTTTCAACAACCATGCAGAAATTTAAATGTATAATCCTCTATCAACTTGAAACTATTATTTCGAATTCCAAAACGTACAAAACTTGTTATACAAATTCGAAATGAAGACTGCTCTGATACCAATGTTAGGAAATTATCATGCTTGTATCGCATACAAAACATACGCAGCGGAAAATAAACGGATCTACTTCATTCGCAATTGATAACATGTACTATGTAGGTTTCAGAATATAAGAACAAGAGAGTGTACCTTGATGCGGTGAAATTCAAAACTGAATGAAGAAGTACTCGGGACGACTTTCAATCTTCACTCAAATTCCACTTGATGCCCAAGATGTGTGGTCTCTCAATCAGTTCTATGTTTTCTAGAGAGAATATGAAAGAGTGTCTCTCTTCCTTATATCATTTATTATTATTATTAAACATACAAACCATTTTATTCTATATAAAATTCTGTACGTTTCTCTCAACATAACTGATTATCTAATTGGGCTAGCCTTTCGGGCCTTCCTAATTGAGCTTTAGTGTGTGGCTTGGAGTGGGACCAAAAGGACAAATAAGACACTAGCTCCAATGGGCCTTGGGCTTTCTGTCAACTCTTGACAAGTCCAAAGTTACCATTAATTATATTTAATACCACTATATAAATATAATTGCACTCTAGGCCTCATTAATAAATTATATCCCAAGACTTTATTATACTTGCAACCCCTTCATAAAATATTCATAGTAATACAAAGTCATGAATATAGACTGCCACTTTGTAAATTACTACATCTTAATCCTTGAGTACCCGGTTTAATCCTTTTGAGTTATTCACCATATATTTATGAAATCCAATTTCATAAATATATACTTTAGTCTTTCTAAAGTGGTTAGGCCTAACTCTCTGAATAACTGTACCCATTAAACTTATCTCAAGGGAATATTTTATATCTCTGTTAAAAGACTATGAATTCCATCTTGAGAATATATGTTCCATCAACACTAAATGTGGCTGCCCAACATACTGAGGTTTTGACCGTTACTTTAGATCTCACTCTTGATATATCAAAGCAACCTACATTTCATGATTAAGTCCATTATTCTCTCAGGATTAAGAGTTCATGTGAATACAAGTCGTAAAATTTATTATTCAATTGACAGTCGTTAGGAGAATAATAAATCTCACAGCGGTTTAGTTCAATATATCTTAACTCTTAAAACATATCAACATATTAACTAGAAGTCACCACTTCCATGATCAAGACAAATCATCGTAGTTAATATGTTATAGTCTTCGCAGATGAAATGCCCAATTTCATCACCGACTACGAACCAAAATTCTGAGTTTACAAAGAACTTGTGATTTATATCTTCTGTGACTTTTCACATAAATCACATACTATGCATCTCATGGACTATTTGATAATGTCCGAATATTCATGTTACCATTACTTTAGATAAGAATAAAACAACTTTATTAAACACAATATTAAGTCATGCATCATTTCTCACTTAATGTCATACATAATATCATACATAGCATCGTACAATAGGATTTAAGGGCACATATCCTAACAGCATATAATCTCTTGTTCTCCGTAGATACTTGAGAATATGCTTTACAGCTTGCCAATGTTGTGGTCCTGGATTTGATTGATATCGGCTGACCATGCCTACTGAAAAACAGATACCCGGTCTAGTACAAAGCATGGCATACATGAGACTTCCTACTGCAGAAGCATAAGGAACTTGTCTCATCATATCTTTTTCCTCTTGAGTCTTAGGCCTTTAGTCATCAGACAGTGGAACTCCATGTCTGAAAGGAAGTAATCCTTTCTTGGAGTTTTGCATGCTAAACCGTTCTAGAACCTTATCTATATATCCAGCTTGTGATAAGCCTAACATCTTATTCTTACGATCTCGCCAAAGCTTGATCCCTAGAATAAAGTTAGCCTCACCCAAGTCCTTCATATCAAATTGGCTTGACAACCAAACCTTTACTGATGACATGACCCCTACATCATTTCCAATGAGTAGAATATCATCAACATAAAGCACTAGGAACATTACTACTTTGTCTTGATGTCTTTTGTACACACATGGTTTATCAAGATTTTGTTCAAAACCAAATGACTTGATTGCTTGATCAAATCTGATGTTCCATGATCTGGATGCTTGTTAAAGTCCATAAATGGACCTATTCAACTTGCATACCATATGCTCTTGGTTTGTTGCTATGAAACCTTCTAGTTGCATCATATAGATTTCCTTTTCAAGATTGCCATTGAGAAATGCAGTCTTAACATCCATTTGCCAAATCTCATAATCATAATGAGCAGCAATGGATAAGAGAATTCTGATAGATTTAAGCATTACTACTGGTGAAAAGGTTTCCTTATAATCAATACCTTCTTTTTGAGTATACCCTTTTGCCACTAGCCTTGCTTTAAAGGTTTCAACCTTTCCATCTATCCCTTTCTTCATCTTGTAAACCCATTTGCAACCAACAGGTTTAATGCCGTTAGGCGCCTTTACAAGATCCCAAACTTGATTGGAATACATGGAATCTAATTCTGATTTCATAGCTTCGACCCAATGATGTGCATCTATATCATTCATTGCTTCTTCATAAGTGTAAGGATCAGTTTCAGCCTCCTCTGAGATAGCCTCATGAGTCTCTCCAAGACCTATGAATCTTATAGGTGGCCTAACATTCCTCCCACTACGACGAGGCAACTGTGTACTAGACATCTCATGAGTAGTATCTTGTGGTGTATCCAATACAGCTACATCATCCCTAGTTTCAACCATTGGTTGGTCAATTACAGGTTCATTCATTTCAGCCAAGACAACTCTACTTCTAGGGTTAAAATTATTCACATAATCATCTTCCAAAAATTTGGCATGAGTGCTAACAAACACTTTGTTAACCTTATGATTATAGAATAAATAACCCTTGGTTTCCTTTGAATACCCTAAAAACATGCATACTTCCGTTTTAGCTTCCAACTTATCAGACTTACTTTTCAACACATGTGCTGGACATCCCCAAATGTGGAGATATTTCATACTAGGCTTACGCCCACTCCACAATTCCATAGGTGTGTTGGGAACAGATTTTGATGGAACTAAATTCAAAATATGCATTGCAGTTTTTAGTGCATATCCCCAAAAGGAAACTGGTAAAGTTGAGTAACTCATCATGGACCTAACCATTTCTAAAATAGTCCTATTCCTTCTTTCTGCTACACCATTTTGTTGGGGAGTTCCAGGTGCAGTCAATTGGGATACAATCCCATTTTGAGTTAAGTAATCCTTGAAATCCCCAAGAAGGTATTCGCCACCACGATCAGATCGAATGGCCTTTATGTGTTTACCCAATTGATTCTTAACTTCAGCCCTAAACTCTTTGAATTTTTCAAAGGCTTCAGATTTCCGTCTCATTAGGTACACATAACCAAATTTAGAGTAATCATCGGTGAAAGTGATGAAGTACTCATAACCTCTTTTTGCTTGGGTTGACATAGGACCACAAACATCCGTATGAATTAATACTAGCAACTCTTGGGCTCTTCTACCTTTTGCATTAAAAGGTCGTTTGGTCATTTTTCCTTCCAAACAAGATTCACAAACTGGAAATTCGTCAAAGTCCAATGGCTCTAAGAGACCATCTTTGATCAGTCTTTGAATTCTATTTGGATTAATATGACCCAAACGCAAGTGCCAAAGATATGCATCATTAGTAGAAGGAAACTTTCTCTTTAATGATTTTACATGAGAGTTATTATTTAATTTAGAATTATATAATTCATGCTTATCAGGAGGTAAAATATAAAGACCATCCACAATATTGCCAGAACAGATAAATGTTTTACCCTTTTTTATTACAACATTGTCTTTAAGGATAACACAATATCCACTTTCACCTAAATAAGTTGCAGAAATTAAATTCCTACGAACATTAGGTACATATAGATAGTCATTTAATATGAAAACTCTTGATTCAAAACATAAATTAAAAACTCCATTAGCTACAACTGGAATCCTACTCCCATCAGCCAAGGTCAGAAACAACTCTCCTTCTTTAAGTCTTCTGGTCTCCTGGAACCCTTGCAAAGAATTGCAGATATGATTAGTACAACCTGAATCCACACACCAGGAATCCGTGGGATTTTGTACCAAACATATTTCAAGAAGGAATGCAATTTTCATACCCTTATTGGCAGCCTTGAACTTTGGACAATTTCTTTTCCAATGTCCTTTCTCACCACAATGAAAATATTTTCCTTTCAGCTTCTTTCCTTTGTCGGCAACCCCTAAGACAATTTGTTTACCCTCCTGCTTAGTGACGTCCTTCTTCTTCTTCTTCTTACCCTTGCCTTTCGACTTAGGTTGAGAAGTGGAAGCTTCACCCACATTGGCTTCAACATTAGAAGTACCAAGGATGCCTTCCGCCGCTACCAACTCATTCATTAATTCAGACAAAGAATAAATCTTTTTGTTCATGTTATAATTAAGTCTGAATTCCTTGAATGACTCTGGTAGTGACTGGAGTATCATATCCACTTGGGATTCTCCATCAATGTCGGCACCCAAAACTTCTAAAGTATTCAGATTAGAGATCATTGTAAGAAAATGTTCTCTCACTGAACTACCTTCAGCCATCTTGGTATTATAAATTTGCCTCATGGTTTCTTGCCTTGCATAACGGCCTTGCTCACCAAACATCTCCTTCAGACTTAGCATAATGTCCGAAGCTAGTTCTACATCCTGCATTTGATGCTGTAGAACATTTGAGATGGACGCTAGGATGTAGCACTTGGCCATTTCATTAGATTTCTGCCAACGATCATATCGTTGTTTTTCCTCGGGAGGAGCATCTAATGAAGGAAAGCTAGGACATGGTTGAGTAAGCACATATTTGTGCTCTTCAGCTGTGAGAACTATGTCCAAGTTTCTTTTCCAGTCAACATAATTGGATCCAGTCAGTTTGTTTTGATTAAGAATGGTAACAAGTGGGCTAAATGATGCCATGTTCAAATCTGTTAGGTTCTAAGGATTATGATCTAATGTATTTAGAACTTCAATTTGTATGTTGGCAAACCATGATCAAAACAATGTTTAGTCGTGTGTTAGACTTGCTCAAAGTATGGGATTTAATGTAAAGTTGGAATCGAGTTTTTATGCAGGATTACTGTTCACTTTCTGTATGACTCGATCGATCGAAAATTAGACTCGATCGATCGAAAATCGTGCAGAACGTTTTTTCTGCAGAAAATTCCAACTCAGCCCTAGTCCATTTAATGTATAGGGTTTTATGTTTTGCCCTAAGTATATAAGGGAAAACCCTAGCCACGTTTTTAGTGTTCTGTTTTGCTGTGTTTGTGAATCTCATTGTGAGATCTAGAGGTGTTTACCTTCACATACACTTAGGGTTTACAAACTTGAGATTTATGTCAAGAGTTGTGTAAATCAATACAGTTGCAGAATCAATAGAGCACAAAGATATACAAGCGGGTGCGCTTGTGGATTTGCTGAAGAATTCAAGAAAGAAGCAGTCCGTGGATCTCGGAGCTATCATGGGGTCGTGGTAGTAAGTTTCCTACACTTGGGTAGCAATAAGATGTTAGTGGTCTAAGTCTTGCTGTGTAAACTTCGATTCTTTCATAATGGATTCAGTTTACCTTGAGGATAGCTAGGTCAAATCCTCCCCAGGTTTTTACCGGTGTGGTTTCTTGGGTCATCATATCTTTGTGTTATTTATTTTCCGCTGCTTTGTTATTTTTGCTTATTTGTGTTAACCTAGTTTTAATTAAATTACCTAAGTTAATCACTTGGCTAATTCACTAGGTTAATCTGTTGGGTTTAAGGGGTCTAAACGAACTGACAAGATCTGAAATAATAAACACGAATATAATAAGTAAACTGGACATTATCAATTTAGCATATAAGCATACAATATGGAACCTTAATAAAACCGTAAAATAATATATGCAACGACAACCCAATCCATGTCTATAATTCCTTGGTAGCAAGTTTATTATAAACACATCAATCAGTTGAGAACTATTCTCATTATTAGTGCCATCATGATAACTCTTATCAAACACTAATAATATGCCGTATTATCTTTAGCCTCTAAATAATAATGACATAGCTCCTTTGGGAGGTTAACATTAAACTTAGTCTAGTGTACACCATTATCTAGAATCATGTGTAGCCACATTTCATCTTCCTTTATGATGTTTAAACTTGTAGTACCATAGAACAAAACACCCTCCTTTGGGATCGCGAGGCATATACGCCAAGACAAGGTGCTTGTCTACACTACTTTAAACGGGTAAGTTCAATCTTGTAGTACTATGAAGTAAACACCCTCTTTTGGAATCGCGAGGCATATACGCCAAGACGAGGTGCTTAGCCCACACTACTATGAACCGATAATGGAAGCCGTGAGATCCAACCCTTGTATCTCTCTCCCACTAGATATTTTAAATTAAAGGTTTTTATCTTTTAAACATGCATAAACTAATTATACATAGCCTTGCACTTTATATAATCACACACTTTTAAGTTTGAAAACACTTAGAAAAATTCAAAATTTTCTTCTTTCGATCGATCGAATGTGCCCCTCGATCGGTCGAAAAAATTAAACAATTTGAACTTGACCTTCTGTCTTGTTTGATTGATACTCGATCGCCTCTCGATCGATCGAAAAGAAAATTCGATCGATCGACTAGCAATCGAATATTAATCGATTCAAAAGATTGGTCTCTGTTTTACTCGATCGATCGAAAGTAAATTTCAATCGATCGAAACTCGTAAAACTCGAATTTCCAGAAATTCTTCTAAGGCAGTTTTCAACGGTTTTGCATGAATAAACAACCATCATACGAAAATGATAGACAGAGATTGATATCAAAACTGAAATCTATTGATGCAATAGCCTTAAAGATCAATTTAACATTTTTAAATTCATATTTAAACAACATCATAACATCAATATCAGTTTTTATCAAATCATAGTTTCAACAACCATGTAGAAAATTAAATGTATAATCCTCTATCAACTTGAAACTATTATCTCTAATTCCAAAACGAACAAAACATGTTATACAGATTCAAAATGAAGACCGCTCTGATACCAATGTTAGGTAATATTCATGTTTGTATCGTATACAAAACTTACGCAGTGGAAAATAAACGGATCTACTTCATTCTCAATTGATAACATGCACTATGTAGGTTTCAGAATATAGGAACAAGAGAGTGTACCTTGCTGCGGTGAAATTCAAAACCGAATGAAGAAGTACTCGGGAACACTTTCATTCTTCACTCCAATTCCACTTGATGCCCAAGATGTGTGGTCTCTCAATCAGTTCTATGTTTTCTAGAGAGAATATGAAAGAGTGTCTCTCTTCCTTATTTCATATTATTATTAAACTTATTAAATATACAAACCATTTTATTCTATATAAAATTCTGTATGTTTCTCTCCGCATAACTGATTATCTAATTGGGCTAGCCTTTTGGGCCTTCCCACTTGGGCTTTAGTGTTTGGCTTGGAGTGAGACCAAAAGGAAACAAATAAGACGCTAGCTCCAACGGGCCTTGGGCTTTCTGTCAAGTCTTGACAAGTCCAAAGTTACCATTAATTATATTTAATACCACTATATAAATATAATTGCACTCTAGGCCTCATTAATAAATTATATTCCAAGACTTTATTATACATGCAACCTCTTCATAAAATATTCATAGTAATACAAAGTCATGAATATAGACTGCCACTTTGTAAATTACTACATCTTAATCCTTGAGTACCCGGTTTAATCCTTTTGAGTTATTCACCATATATTTATAAAATCCAATTTCATAAATATATACTTTAGTCTTACTAAAATGGTTAGGCCTAACTCTCTGAATAACTGTACCCATTAAACTTATCTCAAAGGAATATTTTATATCTCCGTTAAGAGACTATGAATTCCATCTTGAGAATATATGTTCCATCAACACTAAATGTGGCTGCCCAACATACTGAGGTTTTGACCGTTACTTTAGATCTCACTCCTGATATATCAAAGCAACTTACATTTCATGGTCAGGTCCATTATTTTCTCAGGATTAAGAGTTCATGTGAATACAAGTCGTGAGATTTATTATTCAATTGAAAGTCGTTAGGAGAATAATAAATCTCACAGCGGTCCAGTTCAATATATCTTAACTCTTAAAACATATCAACATATTAACTAAAAGTCACCACTTCCATGATCAAGACAAATCATCGTAGTTAATATGTTATAGTCTTCGCAGATGAAATGCCCAATTTCATCACCGACTACGAACCAAAATTCTGAGTTTACAAAGAACTTGTGATCTATACTTCTGTGACTAAATCACATAAATCACATACTATGCATCTCATGGACTATTTGATAATGTCCGAATATTCATGTTACCATTATTTTAGATAAGAATAAAACAACTTTATTAAATACAATATTAAGTCATATATCATTTCTCACATAATGTCATACATAATATCATACATAGCATCATACAATAGGATTTAAGGGCACATATCCTAACACTATGTACCTCAAAAAATCATAATTGCATCACATATATCAATTTGTTCTTGCATTACATACATCATTTTGTTTTTGTATTACATGCATCATGTCATTCATTACAGGTCATAACATTGATCTTGAGATTCTAACGGTCGCAACGGTGCATCCAGCTTCTAAATTGAACCATTGGATCAAAAAAATATCGCTTGATCAAGTTTACACAGTCCATATGCATTGTGTCTAGGAAGAGTTGACCACACACAATTAGTTTAAATTAATTCTGATTGGCTGAACAATTAAAATTAATTAGATAATTTTGTGATTGGTTGATAATTAGTGTCTAAAGTAGGATTGCATTCATAGGAATAAAAGGGCGATTGGATAACAATAAAATTGTGGATAATCTGAACTTTATCAAGATTTTTATTAATGGATTTATCCAAAAGATAATTGTTCATGATAATGGTTCTTAAAAAACCTAAATTATCCAAAAAAGAGAAAAAAATCATAGACGGAGGATGAAAACATGTTTAGATACAAGGACCGATCAAAAAACCCTAGAAGGAGAGTCCAAATGGCACCTGAACGCGGAAGTGTGTTCAGCGTCCAAGAGCCAATTTGGCAGTTTTGGAGTGCCGAACGGCACTTTAAAAGTGCTGAATTGCCATCATGTGGGCTTTGGCCCAACGACCTTCGGGTGACGATAAGGCAAACCTTTTTCGACATTTTTGCAAAAGGATGAGTCCGGATTCACATCCTAGTCATCCATGCCAATTTTTTAGAGATTTATAGCCTCTATAAATAGAGTCTGGGTCTCATAATTCAGCACCATTTCTCTATGCTATGGAGGCACACATTTTAGGCTCTCAAATGGCTCATAGTTTCTGACCCACTCTTCGAGTTTTGCTAAAAAAATTAGGATTTTTAGGTTTCAAAGAGAATTGAATAAGTTTCTTTGAACCCTAAAACATCCTCACAAGAATAAAGAGTGCTCATGCAAGAGGTTGTTTCTTAACCCTTTTTCTTATGATGTGTTGATGCATGTTCTATCTCTTTCTTTTTCAAATAGTCATTGTTAATTGTTTTTTTTTTTTTTTTTTTTTTTTTTTTTTTTTTTTATGTGATTGTTATAACCTCTTTCTTAAATGTCAGTAATCTTCATGTAAATAATTCTTTTTGTTAAGACAAAATAGATCTACATCTTTCTTAGATGTAGATCTCGATTTTTCTTAATATAAAAAACAGGTCTGCATCTTTTCAAGATGTAGATCTGAGTTTTTTTCTCAATATAAAAATAGATCTTCATCTTTCTTAGATGTAGATCTGAATTTTTTTTCTCAATATAAAAACATATTTCCATCGTCTTTAGATGTAGACTAGAATTTTTCTTAAACAAAAAAGAGATTTGCATCTTTATTAGATGCAGATCTAAATTTTTCTCAAATCAAAACTGATTTGTATCTTTCTTAAGATATAAATCTAATTTTTTTGATAATACATGCAAATTTTTCAAATAAAGAAAGAGATCATATATTGTTGTTTGTTTTGTTTGATTCATGAGGTATAAAATTATTTTGTGATTGAGATCCTCTTTATAAAAAATCTTTTTCAAATATAAAAACATATATAATTTTTTTAAAAAACCAATCAAAAGACTTTGTTTTTATTAAATAAAAACAGATCTAAATTTTCTCTTCAAAAATCTTTTTCACATACAAAAACTAATTTGATTTTTTTTTTTCTAAGCCAAAATCAATTTTTTTCTAATCATTAAAGCATATCTGATTTTTTTTTTTAATAAAAAAGAAGATACATTCATAAATGATTTTATGTAGTTAGTTTATTTCATATGTTCAACATATCATTCATGACATGCATAAAATGGTACATTAGTCACAAGAGTTTAGAAGATCAGACTCTGTCTGGGCGGAATGGGTGCCTAACACCTTCTCATTCCGTAACTTGGCCTTCAGATTTAGGTCTTTGGTTAAGTAGATCTAGTTTTGTCTTTGTTTTATTTTTGGTAGAATGTAACTAGGACAAAAAGTCATGTAATTACTTGGTAGTTTGTAACTAGAACCCAAAGCCATGTAATTTTTCAATTTTCCATTTGTGTAATTCTTTTATTCAATCAATGAAATGAGGAACAATTTAGTCACGTGTTTTGTATTTAGTTTTTCTTATTTTTTGTACATAAAAAATAAGTGGTGACTACATACCACCTATCCAAAAAGAGAGGTACCCTAAAAGGTACCCGAATCTCTTTTTTGAGGGACACCATCTCTCATAGTGGCGACTTCACTGGGGACATTTCAAATCTCTTTTTTGAGGGACACATCTCTCACACACGGGCGATGAGTTCTCTTTCATTCTTGTTCCTTTTCCTTACGATTCTTGCATCCAAACACTTGTTCTAACAACCTTTCCTGCAAAGTTTAGCCAACTGTCTAGGAGCATGAGGAGCTTGTTTGGCATGTGGGAAACCTTAAACTGGAGCTAACTGAGTACTTCTAACAACTGTACGGTGGCGGGGATGTGAGTGTTAGGATATGTGCCCTTAAATCCTATTGTATGATGTTATGTATGATATTATTTATGACATTATGTGAGAAATGATGTATGACTTAATATTGTGTTTAATAAAGTTGTTTTATTCTTATCTAAAGTAATGGTAACATGAATATTCGGACATTATCAAATAGTCCATGAGATGCATAGTATGTGATTTATGTGAAAAGTCACAGAAGATATAGATCACAAGTTCTTTGTAAACTCAGAATTTTGGTTCGTAGTCGGTGATGAAATTGGGCATTTCATCTGCGAAGACTATAACATATTAACTACGATGATTTGTCTTGATCATGGAAATGGTGATTTCTAGTTAATATGTTGATATGTTTTAAGAGTTAAGACATATTGAACTGGACCGCTGTGAGATTTATTATTCTCCTAACGACTGTCAATTGAATAATAAATCTCACGACTTGTATTCACATGAACTCTTAATCCTGAGAGAATAATGGACCTGATCATGAAATGTAGGTTGCTTTGATATATCAGGAGTGAGATCTAAAGTAACGGTCAAAACCTCAGTATGTTGGGCAGCCACATTTAGTGTTGATGGAACATATATTCTCAAGATGGAATTCATAGTCTCTTAACGGAGATATAAAATATTCCCTTGAGATAAGTTTAATGGGTACAGTTATTCAGAGAGTTAGGCCTAACCACTTTAGTAAGACTAAAATATATATTTATGGAATTGGATTTCATAGATATATGGTGAATAACTCATAAGGATTAAACCGGGTACTCAAGGATTAAGATGTAGTAATTTACAAAGTGGCAGTCTATATTCATGACTTTGTATTACTACGAATATTTTATGAAGGGGTTGCATGTATAATAAAGTCTTGGGATATAATTTATTAATGAGGCCTAGAGTGCAATTATATTTATATAGTGGTATTAAATATAATTAATGGTAACTTTGGACTTGTCAAGAGTTGATAGAAAAGCCCAAGGCCTATTGGAGCTAGTGTCTTATTTGTTCCCTTTTGGTCCCACTCCAAGCCACACACTAAAGCCCAATTGGGAAGGCCCAAAAGGCTAGCCCAATTAGATAATCAGTTATGTGGAGAGAAACATACAGAATTTTATATAGAATAAAATGGTTTGTATGTTTTAATATAATTTATGGTAATGAAATAAGGAAGAGAGACACTCTTTCATATTCTCTCTAGAAACATAGAACTGATTGAGAGACCACACATCTTGGGCATCGAGTGGAATTGGAGTGAAGATTGAAAGTATTCCCGAGTACTTCTTCATTCAGTTTTGAATTTCACCGCATCAAGGTACACTCTCTTGTTCTCATATTCTGAAACTTACATAGTGAATGTTATCAATTGCGAATGAAGTAGATCCGTTTATTTTCCGCTGCGTATGTTTTGTATTCGATACAAACATGATGATTTCCCAACAGTGAGGATGATGATGATGGCACTGATGGCGATGACGGTGTGGGAGGTTCAGAGTCGATTCCAAGCTACCAGCTGAGGAAGGGCACTTCCTATGATCTTGCAGACAGACAGACATAGACATAGACACAGCATAGCATAGCATACTTTCTTCTTCTTTTCTTGCTATTATTATTTTTCTCTTTTTAGTATACATGCCTGAACTTTAGATTTGGTTTGAGACATTGGGCTGTATTTTAAGAACATCTTTTACATTAAATTTTTTTTATTTGGGATATGTACTTAAATTACGAACTTGTGGAAACTTTATACCATTCTGTTATTCTTGGAAACTTTGTGCTTGAATTATGCCTTAAGCAGTACCTTTAGTCTCTCTCTTGCATCCTCTCATACCATTAAGTTAAAATGGATGATCCTCTCTTTCAATCCCTAATTTTTGCCAAGGTCTTCAACCTAGTGGGATTCCTCTAACTTTTTCATGGATTGCATTTTGGTTTTCAACCCATCGAGGCTCTTTATATTGTCTTTGAACTCATTTTTATTTTATTTTTTTCTCTTTCTTTTCCTTTCACTCACGCCTTCTCTCCTTCTCTTTTACTTCTTTCGGATATGGCCATATGAGAGGCTTCAATTGTTTCACCCAACTTTAAGATATCAGAAATGACTTAAAGACTGTCATACGGTGGGTTCACATAGTTGAGAAAGCTTACAAAAATCTCAATCAAAAGAAAGAAAGACTGATCGACCACCTTGATATGCTCTAAATTTTACTTTTCTACACTTTATGATTCTCATGTCTTTTCTTATGAATTTAATAAAAGATTGGACTGTTCCACATCCCTTATAGAACGATTTATCATCTTTTAATTTAAGCAATGAGAGGACAACCCTTTTATTATCTTTGTTTATTGTCATCATTGTTAGGTTCTAAGGAATTAAGAACTAATGTATTAGAACTTCATTTTGTAATGTTGGCAAACCATGATCAAAACGTTTTTTAGTCTTGTTTAGACTTGCTTAAAGTATGAGGTTTTTATGTAAAGTTGGAATCGAGTTATTACAGATATTATTGTGCAATTCTGTCTGGCTCGATCGATTGAGAATTAGACTCGATCGATCAAAAGTCGTGCAGATTGTTTTTTCTACAGAATTTCCAACTTAGCCCAAGCTTGTTTGACGTGTGGGGTTTTATGTTTTGCCCTAAGTATAAAAAGGAAAACCCTAGCCACGTTTTTAGAGTTCTGAATACTGTGTGTGTGAATCTTATTTGTGAGATCCAGAGGTGTTTACCTTCACATACACTTAGGGTTTCCAAATTCAAGATTGATGTCAAGAGCTTGGTGATCGTTCAGTTGCAGAATCAAGAACTTCAAGATATACAAGCAGGAGTGCTTGTGCTTTGCTGAGAATTCAAGGAAAGAAGTAGTCCGTAGACTCGGAGCTGTCATGTGGTCATGGTAGTAAGTTTCCTACTCGAGGTAGCAATAGGATGTTAGTGGTCTAAGTCGCTATTGTGTAAACTTCAATTCTTTCATAGTGAATTTGGTTTTACCTTGAGGATAGCTAGGTTAAATCCTCCCCAGGTTTTTTACCGGTTTGGTTTTCCTTGGTTATCATATAGTGTGTTCTTTATTTTCTGCACCTTTGCATGATATGATGTATTTGTGTTAACCTAGAATTGCTTAATTTACCTAAGTTAATCACTTGGCTAAATATCTAGGTTAATCTGTTTGGGTTTAAGGGGTCTAAACTTCTTACAAGTGGTATTAGAGTGGGTAGCTTTTTGTGTAGATCTTTTGATCTTAAAGCTGATCCTTGACCCCTGTTGTCATGGATTTTCTTAAAATCTTCTCTTTTGTTTGCCACATTGTCTACTTGGTGTGCTTGTCTATTTCCATTTTTGTTAAATCTTTTCTTGAGTATCTTGGTATAATTACTTATGATGACAATTACTTGTGCTATACTGCTTTAACCGCCTTAAAGGCACGTGATTCTTGTCTTTGGTATTTGGATAGTGGTTGTTCCAGGCACATGACAGGAAATAAAGCTTTGTTCAAGACACTCTTTGAAGGAAAGATTGGTACAGTCACGTTTAGAGATGGAAGCAAATCTGTGATCAGAGGCATTGGCACTGTGGATATTCCGGGACTACCAGTCTTTGAAGATGTTTGGTATGTTGATGGATTGAAGGCTAACTTACCCAGCAATAGCATAAGTCAGATTTGTGACAATGGACTGAATGTTCTCTTCACTAAGCATGAATGTGAGATACTTGATGGAGAAGGTGATTGCATGTGTATTGGTGTGAGGACAGCTGACAACTGTTATGGTATCACTCCAAGTATAAGTAATAAATGCTTCAGTGCTAAGATCAATCAAGTTGCCTTATGGCATCAAAGGTTGGGACACGCTAGTCTTAAGCAATTAGAGAAGATTTCTAAATGTGATGTAGTTATTGGGTTGCCCAAGTTTGAGAAGATAGAAAAATGCATCTGTGGACCATGTTAGATGGGTAAACAAGTGAAGTCCAAACATCCGTCTGTAACTGATGTTTAAACTACAAGACCTCTGGAGTTGTTACACATTGATCTTATGGGTCCTGCTAGAGTTCAGAGTTTAGGTGGAAAGAAGTACATTCTAGTTGTTGTGGATGATTTTACCAGATATACATGGGTTGTACTTTTGAAAGATAAAGTTGAAGCTCTTGAAAAAAATGATACATTTATGCAAAAAGTTGCGAGTTGAAAAAGGAACTATGATAGCCAGAATTAGAAGTGACCTTGGAAGAGAGTTTGAGAACACAAAACTAGCTACATTTTGCAATAATAAAGGCACACATCAGGAATTCTCTTCACCCAAAACACCACAGCAGAATGGAATAGTGGAATGGAAGAATAGGGTTGTACAAGAGATGGCTCGTATCATGCTCCATAACAAGAAGATGCGTAAATCCTTCTGGGGAGAAGCAGTTAACACTGCATGTCACACACTCAATTGGGTGTATTTCAGACCTGACTCCAAGTAAACTCCTTATGAACTCTAGAGAGGAAAGAAGCCTGTTGTCAAATATTTCAGAATATTTGGTAGAGACTGTTACATTCTATGTGATAGAGAGAACCTGAAGAAGTTTGATGCTTAGAGTGACAAGGGTTATTTTCTGAGATACTCTTCCACCAGTAGAGCATATAGAGTGTACAATCTGAGAACTAAAACCGTTATGGAGTCTTCCAATGTTGCGATCAATGATGAATTAAATTTAGAAGGTCATTCAGAAAATGCATCTCCAGTTTAGGAAAAGATTATGGAAGTTGACGATTCACTACTTGAGAATTATGTGGGAATGCATACAGAGGAAGAATTGATGTTATTGAATGATACATCTTTTGTACCATCAAGTTCAGAACCATCTACAGCAGTTCATGAAGCTCAATAAGAACAGAGAGAGTTTCACAGTTCACCAGAACAGAAAAGTACCTCTACATCATTGGTCAAAGGTCCGTCCTCTAGAGTTAAGTTAAATCATCTTACCACTAATATATTGGGGAGTTTCAATGATAACATGAGATTGAGATCCAAAGCTTTGAATGTGATTACTCACTCATGCTATTTATCCCAATTTGAATCGAAAAAGGTGGATGAAGCTCTTCAAGATGCTGATTGGGTTAATTCTATGCATGAAGAACTTCATCAGTTTGTTCGGAATGATGTGTGGGAATTAGTTCCTAGACCAAATGGAGTCAATGTTATCGGAACTAAGTGGATATTCAAGAACAAGTCAGATGAATATGGAACCATTATCAGAAATAAATCTAGACTTGTTGCTCAAGGATACACACAAGTAGAAGGGATTGATTTTGATGAGACCTTTACACCAGTAGCAAGATTGGAATCCATTAGGATACTCTTGGCTAAAGCAAGTCATATGAATTTCAAGCTGTATCAAATGGATCTTAAGAGTGCCTTTTTGAATGGCATGTTGCAAGAAGAGGTATATGTTGAACAGCCAAAGGGTTTTGTTGATCCTCACAGGCCGCATGATGTTTACAAGTTGAAGAGAGCCCTCTACAGTTTGAAACAAGCTCCACGGGCTTGGTGAAGCAAACGGATTTCGGAATTTACATCAACCAAGCTAAGTATGTACAAAACTTGGTCAAGAGATTTGGACTCGACAAGGCTGCACATGCTAGGACACCAATGGCTGCTAATGTAAAACTGACAAATGATCCTTCATGTGAGTCTGTTGATGTTACATTATACAGAAGCATGATTGGTTGTCTTTTGTATTTAACCGCTAGTCGGCCTGATATTGCTTTTAGTGTGGGTGTTTGCTCTAGATTTCAATCTAATCCTAAGGTTTCTCATTTAAATGCTGTTAAAAGGATTATAAAATATGTTGGCGGAACTTGTGATTATGGATTGTTTTATAGCAAAGAGTCGAATCTCTCTCTTGTTGGATTTTCTGATTCTGATTGGGCTGGTAATGCTGATGATAGAAAAAGCACCACTGGTGGGTGTTTTTATGTAGAAGCCATTCTTGTTGCTTGTATGAGTAAGAAGCAAAATTCTGTTTCTTTGTCTACTACAGAGGCTGAATATATTGCTACTGGAAGTTGTTGCTCACAGCTTCTTTGGATGAAAAAGCTTTTGAGTGATTATGGAATATCATAAGATACCATGATTGTTTATTGTGATAATTCTAGTGCTATCGATATTTCTAAGAATCCTGTTCAACACTCTAAGACTAAGCACATTGAGATTAGATATCACTTTATTAGGGATTTAGTTGAAAGAAAGATTGTTGCTCTTGAGTATATCCCTACTGATCGTCAGAATGTTGACATTTTCACCAAACCTCTTGATAGAAGTAAGTTTGAGACTCTTCGTCAAGTTATTGGTGTGATTCATTGTCTCAAGTCATTCTTGTCCTTCATGGTCCTTATTTTTCATTGTTTCATCTCTTGAGACCATTTTTTAGGATTTGCATTGCATAACATTCATGCATTTTCATTCTAGGATGTTTATTCTTAAAAAAAAAAAAGGCAACAAGAATGTGTTTTTGTAGAATTTTTTCTTAAATTTGAAAACAAGGTTGGTCAATCTATTTTTTTTACATAACATGTTTATGTACCTTGTTTAGCTTGGATGAGCTTATTTTATTGCACTTTACTAGTTTGAGCTTTATAGTGCATGTTGTGTGGGAAGATGTTTATAGTTGTTGATCACATGATCTTGATCTTGAAGTCACATGTCTTTGATTGTTGGACTTGAACTTTTTGAGAACGGCATAAATAACCATCTCACTACTATTTATTAGCCAATCATGACCACCTTAGTGCATATCGTAAGATTTTGTGCTCGAGAAAGTGTAGCACATGCACAAAAAGAAAATAAGGTGTAGCCTCGGTTAAAATGCTAACATTGGTGTGTACATTATTGGGCTATAATAATTTCACAATTCAAATAAAATTGGTGTGTACATTATCCCGGCTATTTTAATAAGTTTCTGATCAATTGGAATTGGTGTATATATTATGAGGCAAATCAAGAAACTTACATGGTTGCAAGCTTTTATTCTAGGAGATGTGAGAGTTATATGATGTAACTCTTTAAGTGATAGTCTCTTTCAAATTTATGTGATGAATTTTGTAGAAATTGTAATTGATTTCTATTTACATATCACCTCACATGTTTCTCAAGCTATTGCTAGTCGCACACACTACACAAGTTACTCATTGCTAAACCTTGTACATGTTACTGTGTGAGTATCTTGCCTGATTAACCAAGTTTGATAATTTCTTGAAATTTGATGCAAAACATGTTTTCTGTTTGAGAATTTGGGGAGAATTGAGCGAAGATCTTAATTTTGGAAAATGTGATCTAAACAAGTGTTTTTGAAAACATTTCATTTCATACTTATGCATTTTAGTCATAAAATCAAATGCTTTGAGGAGTTTCTGCACTGAAATTGCTTTGTTTTTCAAAAATCTGTTTTTTCCAGAATTTCAATCGATCGAAGCTGTTTCTCGACCGATCAAAATTGCAATTAAATCTTTTGGTCAACTTCTGTCTATTTCGACTGGTGCTCGATTGGTTCTAAATCAATCGAAGCATTTTCGACTGATAGAATCTATTTTTCGATCAATCGAAAATCGGGCTGAGAGTTTTTAAAAGAACTTTTCTTCACGTGTTCTTCACTTTTCAAAAACTTTTCAAACTCTTTTTTCTCTCTCACCAACCGGTTAAGGCTCTAACTCAGATTTTTGTCGTTTTCCTCCAAATTTTTTGCAAGGTTTTTCTCTCCCAAAGCCGGTAAGACCATTTTGCCCTTCCTTTTGCTTTTATTTTCATTCTTTCATGCATAAATTCATGCATTTGTTGGATATTTTCGGCATTTGTGATTTTAGGAATTGTTGATGTTTTGGTTATTTTCTTTCACAATAAATCGTTGGGTTTTTGTGGGGGCACCATATACAAATGATACAAGTGGTTTAATTTGATTAATTTGATGTTTTATGGAAAATTGAAAATTATAGGATTTGAAAATTGCCAAATTTGGGGCTTTTGTTCAAATTGATATAAATTGATGAAATTGGCTTGTTAGATTGACTTATTGGATCATTATATTGTGTTTTCTAACTGTTGTGGTGATCAATTTATAAATTTGTTAAGTTTTGTGAAATTGAGTTTTTCAAATTTGGAGATTTTTGTAAGAAAATTCTTGCTTAAGCCAATTTTGTGAATTTAGATCATATTTGAACTAAATCATTGCATTAGATCATGCGTCATTTGGATATTTTGTTCATGCGTCATTTAGTTTTTTTATTTTTTATTTATTTTGATGCTAATCTTGCAGTTTGCCCATGGTTTTCTTTTTTCTCTTTTCTTTCTGTGTCTCTCAATCCTATCTGTAGAATCATGCCTAGGAAAACTAGAGCCTATAGGAGTTCTTCCTCTTCACCATCTTTCGATAGTGATAGGTTCTTGAGTGAGAAGCATTAGGAGACATATGAGACCCTTAACCTTAGACGAAACATTTGGGGTGAGCGTATGGTTCTTTTATATGAGGTTGATGTCGAGGTGAGGCGTAACTTTAAGCGTCGGGGTTGGTTGCCCTTGTTAGATATAGATCATCCACCTCAGACTACCCTAATTAGAGAGTTCTACTTGAACCTTTCTATCCATATCTATGATTCCAATACTTTGGTAAAAAGTTGGATATGAGGTGTAGAGTATCACATTACCCCTTCGGTAGTGTCTGATGCTCTTGGGGTGCCTGTGGTTTCTCATCCTGTCTTTCCCTATGATGAGTCTCCTCCTCTTGATGACGTGATGTCATACATCACTGGGTCTTCTATTTAGTGGGGTTTTGATCCTCGAATCATGTCTGCTGAGCTTTCTGAGCTGCACTATCTGTTCTTTAGGATTGCTTGTCATTCCTTGTGGCCTATTTCTCATCTACACACTATCCCTGTTGAGCGATGTGTGTTCCTATACTCTCTTGTCACTGATGCTCCTATCAGTTTTCCTCATCTGTTTCTTCGTTCTTTGAACGAAGTGCATTGGAGCAGTTCTACTGCCCATGCTTTGTTCTTTCCTGTTTTTATACATAGGATTTTTCTTCATTTAGGTTTAGGTGATTTCCCTGCCTCTGACCCTATTCATATAGTTGCTCCTATAGGTGCCACCTTTCTTAGGTAAAGGGCTGCTTAGCTTCGAGCTAGCTCTAAGCGTCCTAGGGTAGAGCTTTCTGGTGTCACTCCTTCTCCTTCGAGCTAGCTCTACAGGTGCTCCTTCGGCAGAGACGTCTGTTGATCCGACTACTGCTGCTGCTGCTGCTGCTGCTCCTCTACCTTCGCCTACGGATGATTCGGACATTCGTCGGATGTTGGACACTGTCATGATCGTTCAAGCGGCTCATGGTCAGCTTTTGGCAGCTGTGCTTGACGAGATTCGAGCTTTGAGAGCAGATTTGGCGAGTCTTCAATGTTCTCCTCCGCCGCCTCCTTTTGATGATGAGTGAGTGCCCTTTGGCAATTCGTCACAAAAAGGGGGAGTACATTGTAGTGGATTTTTTTGTCTTAGGGGGAGATTTTTTGTTTCTTTTTGTGATTTTGTGGAGCTGTGGAGCTTTTAGATTGTATCTAGGTGCTTCATTGTGTATTTACTTTTTGGGCTCATGATAGGGGGAGATGTATTTAAGATACATCTTTTGTATATGTTTATTGTTTCACTATGCTACATTGCTTATTGATTTATATTTATGATGTTATTCATGATATATTTCTTTATTTTGTGTTATGTGAAATCAAGAAGTTCTTTTCTATGTTACTTGTATTTTCCACACATGCATTTATGTGTTTGTTAAGTGTTACAGGAATATACAGGTTGATTCAGTTGTGCTGCTGTCTATTTTTGCAACTGATAGATAG
This sequence comes from Lithocarpus polystachyus, assembly GCA_033629205.1. Lineage (NCBI taxonomy): Eukaryota > Viridiplantae > Streptophyta > Magnoliopsida > Fagales > Fagaceae > Lithocarpus > Lithocarpus polystachyus. The sequence continues at coordinate 62,434,120 of CM066164.1, read as the reverse complement.
TAGTTAGGTTGAATCTATTTAGTTGGGCTATTGTTTTGTAATGGGCTGTTCATTTTGTAAACTTTGAGCATTTTGTTAAGTTTGTGTTTTGTCACAGATTGCCAAAGGGGGAGTTTGTTAGGTTCTAATGAATTAGGAACTAATGTATTAGAACTTCATTTTGTAATGTTGGCAAATCATGGTCAAAACGTTTTTTAGCCTTGTTTAGATTTGCTCAAAGTATGAGGTTTTTGTGTAAAGTTGGAATCGAGTTATTGTAGATATTACTGTGCAATTCTGCCTGACTCGATTGATCGAGAATTAGACTCGATCAATCAAAAGTTGTGCAGATTGTCTTTTCTGTAGAATTTCCAACTCAGCCCAAGCCTGTTTGACGTGTAGGGTTTTATGTTTTGCCCTAAGTATAAAAGGGAAAACCCTAGCCACATTTTTAGAGTTTTGAATACTGTGTGTGTGAATCTTATTTATGAGATCTAGAGGTGTTTACCCTCATATACACTTAGGGTTTCCAAACTCAAGATTGATGTCAAGAGCTTAGTGATTGTTCTGTTGCAGAATCAAGAACTTCAAGATATACAAGCAGGAGTGCTTGTGCTTTGCTGAGAATTCAAGGAAAGAAGTAGTCCGTGGACTCGGAGCTGTCACGTGGTCGTGGTAGAAAGTTTCCTAGTCGAGGTAGCAATAGGATGTTAGTGGTCTAAGTCGCTATTGTGTAAACTTCAATTCTTTCATAGTGAATTTGGTTTTACCTTGAGATAGCTAGGTTAAATCCTCAGGTTTTTTACCGGTTTAATTTTCCTGGGTTATCACATCGTGTGTTCTTCACTTTTCGTACCTTTGCATGATATGATATATTTGTGTTAACCTAGAATTGCTTAATTTACCTAAGTTAATCACTTGGCTAAATATCTAGGTTAATTTGTTTGGGTTTAAAGGGTCTAAACTTCTTACAATCATTTTTCTTCTTTTTTTTTTCTTTTTTCCATGCCATGTAATTTTTGCCCATAACGTCCTCTGACAAATTTTTTCCATGCCTATGGTCTTTGCCCCTATCTTTTGCCTAGATTTCCCTTTTGAGTTTTCAACCTAGCGGAGTCCTTTTATCATAAGCCTCCCTTTCAGGTTTTCAACCTAGCAGGCCTTTTTTTTTTTTTTTTCTTTTCAAATGTTGTATCTTCAAAGTCTATCCATGCTGATTGGGCGAAACATCTCTTTCCCATCAAAATTTGTAATTCTTGTAGCACATCCTAACATGATCTTCTTGATAAATAAAGGACCAGACCATCTTAGCTTCATCTTTCCTCTCGAATCAAAAGTTTCATCTTTAAGCACTTTTAGAACCAAGTTCCCTTCCTTAAGGTTTCTAGGTCTCACCTTTTTGTTAAATACTCTAGCAATCCTCTTTTGGTATCCTTGTGTATGGTATTGTGCCCTAGCTCTCTTTTCTGTTAGGATATGTGCCCTTACATCCTACTGTATGATGCTATGTATGATATTATGTATAACATTATGTGTTTAAGAAAGTTGTTTTTATTCTTATCTAAAATAATGGTAACATGAATATTCGGACATTATCAAATAGTCCATGAGATGCATAGTATGTGATTTATGTGATTTAGTCACAGAAGATATAGATCACAAGTTCTTTGTAAACTCAGAATTTTGGTTCGTAGTCGGTGATGAAATTGGGCATTTCATCTGCGAAGACTATAACATATTAACTACGATGATTTGTCTTGATCATGGAAGTGGTGACTTCTAGTTAATATGTTGATATGTTTTAAGAGTTAAGACATATTGAACTGGACCGCTGTGAGATTTATTATTCTCCTAACGACTGTCAATTGAATAATAAATCTCACGACTTGTATTCACATGAACTCTTAATCCTGAGAGAATAATGGACCTGATCATGAAATGTAAGTTGCATTGATATATCAAGAGTGAGATCTAAAGTAACGGTTAAAACCTCAATATGTTGGGCAGCCACATTTAGTGTTGATGGAACATATATTCTCAGTGAGAGAATATTGTCTTACAATGATCTCTAATCTGAATACATTGGAAGTTTTGGGTGCCGACATTGATGGAGAATCCCAAGTGGATATGATACTCCAGTCACTACCAGAGTCATTCAAGGAATTCAGACTTAATTATAACATGAACAAAAAAAATTATTCTTTGTCTAAATTAATGAATGAGTTGGTAGCGGTGGAAGGCATCCTTGGTACTTCTAATGTTGAAGCCAATATGGGTAAAGCTTCTACTTCTCAACCTAAGTCGAAAGGCAAGGGTAAGAAGAAGAAGAAGAAGGACTTCACTAAGCAGGAGGGTAAACAAATTGTCTTAGGGATTGCCGACAAAGGAAAGAAGCTGAAAGGAAAATGTTTCCATTGTGGTGAGAAAGGACATTGGAAGAGGAATTGTCCAAAGTTCAAGGTTGCCAATAAGGGTATGAAAATTTCATTCATTCTTGAAATATGTTTGGTACAAAATCCCACAGATTCCTGGTGTATGGATTCAGGTTGTGCTAATCATATCTGCAATTCTTTGCAGGGGTTCCAGGAGACCAGAACACTTAAAGAAGGAGAGTTGTTTCTGACCATGGCTGATGGGAGTAGGATTCCAGTTGTAGCTATTGGATTGTTTAATTTATGCTTTGAAACTAGGGTTTTAATATTGGAAGACTGTTTATTTGTACCTAATGTTCGTAGGAATTTAATTTCTGCAACTTATTTAGGTAAAACTGGATATTGTGTTATCCTTAAAGACAATGTTGTAATAAAGAAGGATAAAATGTTTATCTGTTCTGGCAATATTGTGGATGGTCTTTATATTTTAACTCCTGATAAGCATGAATTATACAATTCTGAATTAGATAATAACTCTCATGTAAAATCATTAAAGAGAAAGTTTCCTTCTACTAATGATGCATATCTTTGGCACTTGCGTTTGGGTCATATTAATCCAAACAGATTTCAAAGACTGATCAAAGATGGTCTCTTAGAGCCATTGGACTTTGATGAATTTCCAGTTTGTGAATCTTGTTTGGAAGGTAAAATGTCCAAACGACCTTTTAATGCAAAAGGTAGAAGAGCCCAAGAGTTGCTTGTTAGGAAATCATCATGTTTGCATCGCATACAAAACATACGCAGCGGAAAATAAACGGATCTACTTCATTCGCAATTGATAACATGCACTATGTAGGTTTCAGAATATAAGAATAAGAGAGTGTACCTTGATGCGGTGAAATTCAAAACCGAATGGAGAAGTACTCGGGAACACTTTCAATCTTCACTCCAATTCCACTTGATGCCCAAGATGTGTGGTCTCTCAATCAGTTCTATGTTTTCTAGAGAGAATATGAAATAGTGTCTCTCTTCCTTATTTTTATTACATCTTATCACATACAAACCATTTCATTATATATAAAATTCTGTATATTTCTCTCCACATAACTGATTATCTAATTAGGCTAGCCTTTTGGGCCTTCCCAATTGGGCTTTAGTGTGTGGCTTGGAGTGGGACCAAAAGAGAACAAATAAGACACTAGCTCCAATGGGCCTTGGGCTTTTCTGTCAACTCTTGACAAGTCCAAAGTTACCATTAATTATATTTAATACCACTATATAAATATAATTGCACTCTAGGCCTCATTAATAAATTATATCCCAAGACTTTATTATACATGCAACCTCTTCATAAAATATTCGCAGTAATACAAAGTCATGAATATAGACTGCCACTTTGTAAATTACTACATCTTAATCCTTGAGTTCCCAGTTTAATCCTTTTGAGTTATTCACCATATATTTATAAAATCCAATTTCATAAATATATATACTTTAGTCTTACTAAAGTGGTTAGGCCTAACTCTCTGAAAAACTGAACCCATTAAACTTATCTCAAGGGAATATTTTATATCTCCGTTAAGAGACTATGAATTCCATCTTGAGAATATATGTTCCATCAACACTAAATGTGGCTGCCCAACATACTGAGGTTTTGACCGTTACTTTAGATCTCACTCCTGATATATCAAAGCAATCTACATGTCATGATCAGGTCCATTATTCTCTCAGGATTAAGAGTTCATGTGAATACAAGTCGTGAGATTTATTATTCAATTGACAGTCGTTAGGGGAATAATAAATCTCACAGCGGTCCAGTTCAATATGTCTTAACTCTTAAAACATATCAACATATTAACTAGAAGTCACCACTTCCATGATCAAGACAAATCATCGTAGTTAATATGTTATAGTCTTCGCAGATGAAATGCCCAATTTCATCACCGACTACGAACCAAAATTCTGAGTTTACAAAGAACATGTGATCTATATCTTCTGTGACTAAATCACATAAATTACATACTATGCATCTCATGGACTATTTGATAATGTCCGAATATTCATGTTACAATTATTTTAGATAAGAATAAAACAACTTTATTAAACACAATATTAAGTCATACATTATTTCTCACATAATGTTATACATAATATCATACATAGCATCATACAATAGGATTTAAGGGCACATATCCTAACATTGCTAGAATTAGTTCATACGGATGTTTGTGGTCCTATGTCAACCCAAGCAAAAGGACGTTATGAGTACTTCATCACTTTCACCGATGATTACTCTAGATTTGGTTATGTGTACCTAATGAGACGGAAGTCCGAAGCTTTTGAAAAATTCTAAGTGTTTAGGGCTGAAGTTGAGAATCAATTAGGTAAACACATAAAGGCCATTCGATCCGATCGTGGTGGCGAATACCTTCTTGGGGATTTCAAGGATTACTTAACTCAAAATGGGATTGTATCCGAATTGACTGCACCTAGAACTCCCCAATAAAATGGTGTAGCAGAAAGAAGGAATAGGACTTTTTTAGAAATGATTAGGTCCATGATGAGTTACTCAACTTTACCTATTTCTTTTTAGGGTATTCAAAGGAAACTAAGGGTTATTTATTCTATAATCATAAGGATAACAAAGTGTTTGTTAGCACTCATGCCAAATTTTTGGAAGATGATTATGTGAGTAATTTTAACCCTAGAAGTAGAGTTGTCTTGGCTGAAATGAATGAACCTGTAATTGAACAACCAATGGTTGAAACTAGGGATGATGTGGCTGTATTGGATACACCACAAGATACTACTCATGAGATGTCTAGTACACAGTTGCCTCGTCGTAGTGGGAGGAATGTTAGGCCACCTATAAGATTCATAGGTCTTGGAGAGACTTATGAGGCTATCTCAGAGGAGGCTGAAACTGATCCTTACACTTATGAAGAAGCAATGAGTGATATAGATGCACATCATTGGGTCCAAGCTATGAAATCAGAATTAGATTCCATGTATTCCAATCAAGTTTGGGATCTTGTAAAGGCGCCTAACGGCATTAAACCTGTTGGTTGCAAATGGGTTTACAAGAGGAAGAGAGGGATAGATGGAAAGGTTGAAACCTTTAAAGCAAGGCTAGTGGCAAAAGGGTATACTTAAAAAGAAGGTATTGATTATGAGGAAACCTTTTCACCAGTAGCAATGCTTAAATCTGTCATAATTCTCTTATCCATTGCTGCTCATTATGATTATGAGATTTGGCAAATGGATGTCAAGACTGCATTTCTTAATGGCAATCTTGAAGAGGAAATCTATATGAAGCAACGAGAAGGTTTCATAGCAAAGAACCAAGAGCATATGGTATGGAAGTTGAATAGGTCCATTTATGGACTTAAGCAAGCATCTAGGTCATGGAACATCAGATTTGATCAAGCAATCAAATTATTTGGTTTTGAACAAAATCTTGATGAACCATGTGTGTACAAAAGACATCAAGACAAAGTAGTAATGTTCCTAGTGCTTTATGTTGATGATATTCTACTCATTGGAAATGATGTAGGGGTCATGTCATTAGTAAAGGTTTGGTTGTCAAGCCAATTTGATATGAAGGACTTGGGTGAGGCTAACTTTATTCTAGGGATCAAGCTTTGGCGAGATCGTAAGAATAAGATGTTAGGTTTATCACAAGCTGGATATATAGATAAGGTTCTAGAACGGTTTAGCATGCAAAACTCCAAGAAAGGATTACTTCCTTTCAGACATGGAGTTCCTCTGTCTGATGACCAAAGGCCTAAGACTCAAGGGGAAGTAGATATGATGAGACAAGTTCCTTATGCTTCTGCAGTAGGAAGTCTCATGTATGCCATGCTTTGTACTAGGCCGGATATCTTTTTTTCAGTTGGCATGGTCAGCCGATATCAATCAAATCCAGGACCACAACATTGGTAAGCTGTAAAGCATATTCTCAAGTATCTACGGAGAACGAGAGATTATATGCTTGTTTACCGTTGTGAGGATTTGATTCCCGTTGGCTATACAGATTCAGACTTTCAATCAGATCTAGATTTCAGAAAGTCCACGTCAGGATGTGTATTCACCTTGGGAGGTGGAGCCATAAGTTGGAGGAGTGTTAAGCAATCTTGTATTGCGGACTCCACCATGGAAGCTGAATATGTTGCTGCTTGTGAGGCGGCAAAGGAAGCTGTTTGGCTCAAGAAATTCCTTTTTGATCTTGGTGTAGTGAGAATGGAGCAAGTTCCTATCACATTGTTTTGTGACAATAGTGGAGCAGTTACACAATCCAAAGATCCAAGGAATCACAAGAAAGGAAAGCACATTGAGAGAAAGTGCAAATAATCTAGTAGATCCCTTTACCAAAGCCTTGCCTCAAAGGACCTTCGAGTCACATTTGGAGGGAATGAGAGTTAGATTAGTGCACAATAGTCTTTAGGGCAAGTGGGAGATTGTTAGGATATGTGCCCTTACATCCTATTTGTCAGTTCGTTTAGACCCCTTAAACCCAACAGATTAACCTAGAGAATTAGCCAAGTGATTTAACTTAGGTAATTTAATTAAAACTAGGTTAACACAGATAAGCAAAAATAACAAAGCAGCGGAAAATAAATAACACAAAGATCTGATGACCCAGGAAACCACACCGGTAAAAACCTGGGGAGGATTTGACCTAGCTATCCTCAAGGTAAACTGAATCCACTATAAAAGAATTGAAGTTTACACGACAAGACTTAGACCACTAACATCTTGTTGCTACCCAAGTGTAGGAAACTTACTACCATGACCCCATAATAGCTCCGAGATCCACGGACTCCTTCTTTCCGGAATTCTTCAGCAAATCCACAAGCGCACCTGCTTGTATATCTTTGTGCTCTATTGATTTTGCAACTGTAATGATCTACACAACTCTTAACATAAATCTCAAGTTTGTAAACCCTAAGTGTATGTGAAGGTAAACACCTCTAGATCTCACAATGAGATTCACAAACACAGCAAAACAGAACTCTAAAAACGTGGCTAGGGTTTTCCCTTTTATACTTAGGGCAAAACATAAAACCCTATACATTAAAACGGGCTTGGGCTGAGTTGGAATTTTCTGCAGAAAAACGTTCTGCACGATTTTCGATCGATCGAGTCTAATTTTCGATCGATCGAGTCATACAGAAAGTTAAAGGTAATTCTGCATAAAAACTCGATTCCAACTTTACATTAAGACCCATACTTTGAGCAAGTCTAACACACGACTAAACATTGTTTTGATCATGGTTTGCCAACATACAAAATGAAGTTCTAAATACATTAGTTCCTAATCTTTAGAACCTAACACTATTGTATGATGCTATGTATGATATTATGTATAACATTATGTGTTTAATAAAGTTGTTTTTATTCTTATCTAAAATAATGGTAACATGAATATTCGGACATTATCAAATAGTCCATGAGATGCATAGTATGTGATTTAGTCACAGAAGATATAGATCACAAGTTCTTTGTAAACTCATAATTTTGGTTCGTAGTCGATGATGAAATTGGGCATTTCATCTGCGAAGACTATAACATATTAACTACGATGATTTGTCTTGATCATGGAAGTGGTGACTTCTAGTTAATATGTTGATATGTTTTAAGAGTTAAGACATATTGAACTGGACCCTGTGAGATTTATTATTCTCTTAACGACTGTCAATTGAATAATAAATCTCACGACTTTTATTCACATGAACTCTTAAATCTGAGAGAATAATGGACCTGATCATGAAATGTAGGTTGCTTTGATATATCAAGAGTGAGATCTAAAGTAACGGTCAAAACCTCAGTATGTTGGGCAGCCATATTTAGTGTTGATGGAACATATATTCTCAAGATGGAATTCATAGTCTCTTAACGGAGATATAAAATATTCCCTTGAGATAAGTTTAATGAGTACAGTTATTCAGAGAGTTAGGCCTAACCACTTTAGTAAGACTAAAGTATATATTTATGAAATTGGATTTTATAAATATATGGTGAATAACTCAAAAGGATTAAACCGGGTACTCAAGGATTAAGATGTAGTAATTAACAAAGTGGCAGTCTATATTCATGACTTTGTATTACTACGAATATTTTATGAAGGGGTTGCATGTATAATAAAGTCTTGGGATATAATTTATTAATGAGGCCTAGAGTGCAATTATATTTATATAATGGTATTAAATATAATTAATGGTAACTTTGGACTTGTCAAGAGTTGACAGAAAAGCCCAAGGCCCATTGGAGCTAGTGTCTTCTTTGTTCCCTTTTGGTCCCACTCCAAGCCACACACTAAAGCCCAATTGGGAAGGCCAAAAAGGCTAGCCCAATTAGATAATCAGTTATGTGGAGAGAAACATACAGAATTTTATATAGAATAAAATGGTTTGTATGTTTAATGAACAATTAGAATACAATATAAGGAAGAGAGACACTCTTTCATATTCTCTTTAGAAAACATAGAACTGATTGAGAGACCACATATCTTGGGCATCAAGTGGAATTAGAGTGAAGATTGAAAGTCTTCCCGGGTACTTCTTCATTCGGTTTTGAATTTCACTGCATCAAGGTACACTCTCTTGTTCTTATATTCTGAAACCTACATAGTGTATGTTATCAATTGCGAATGAAGTAGATCCGTTTATTTTCCGCTGCGTATGTTTTGTATGCGATGCAAACATATATATTTCCTAACATTTTCATCTATCAAAGCCAATTGCCCATATCTTTGTTTCACCCAATCTTCCTTTAGGACCTTGGTTTCTCCTAGTACTCTCAAAAATTGTATCTCCACTTTAATGGGAAGTACCGCTTCACTCCCGTAGCCCAAAGAGTAGGGGGTTGCCCCAGTTGATGCATGAATAGAAGTTCTGTAACCCATAAGGCAAGTGGGAGCTTTTCGGACCAATCCTTGTATGTCATTACCATCTTGGCTAAGATGTTCTTGACGTATTATTGGCTACTTCTATGGCCCCATTAGTTTATGGTCGATATGGTGTAGACTTGTGATACTCAATGTTGTACAATTCTATGATTGTTCTAACCTTTCCTTCATAGTGCGAACCATTATCGGAGATGATCTCTTGGGGCAACCCATACAAATAAATGATGTTATTCTCTATGAATCGAGCCATATGCTTGGCTTTTAACATGTAGTAGGAGACCGCTTCCACCCACTAGGTGAAGTAGTCAATTACCACTAGGATGTATTCATGTCCATTTAAGGCCTTAGGGGCTATTCTTCCAATCACATCTATGCCCCAAACTGAGAAAGGCCATGAGAGATCATGCTGTATAGCTCACTAGGCGGCAGATGATTCAAGTTTGCATGTGTTTGGCAATTGTGGCAACTCTTCACAAAGTCTACACAATCAGTCTCCATTGCGTTCCAATAATACCCTATTCTCAAGATCTTCTTGGCTAACATTCTCCCATTCATGTGAGGACCACAAATCCCTTGATTAATTTATTCCATAACTTTCTCGGCTTCTTCTTTCTCTAGATAACAAAGATGTATACCATCATAGGATCTCCTATAGAGCCGTCCTCTGCATAAGATGTATTACATTGCCATCATCCTAATCGAATGTCGCTCTCTCTTATCGGCATCATTGGGATCAACTCCAAGAATTTCATGATGTCATAATACCAAGGAATCCATTCCTCCTCTATAACAAAGACTGAAGCTTCGACCTTTTCTTTGTGTACCATCCCATAACTTTGTTCTAAGGGTCGTTTCGATACTCCTCTGGGTATCTCAACCATGAAAGGTAAGGTAGCCAAGGCATCTACAAACTGATTCTAAGCTCTAGGGATAACTGTATTTTTGATCTTGTTAAATGTTTTGGTCAAATCTTCTAAATATTGCTGGTAGGGCTTTAAGTGCTCTTCCTTCACTTTCCATAGCCTCTATGATTGAGCTATAACCAAAGTCGAATCTCCAAAGACCTTGACCTCTTTTACCCCCAACTCTCAGAGAGCTTCTATTCCAGCGATACAAGCTTCACATTCTACCATGTTATTGGTTGCCTTAAAGTTCAACTTAGTTGCTAAGGGTATGTGAGATCCTTCTGGAGTGATTAAGAGTACTCCTATCCCATTTCCATATTGGTTCATGGCTCCATCGAAATACATTTTCCATGCCCCTAGCTTAATATCCAAAATATCCTCATCTGGAAAATCTTCTTTTCCATCCTCTCCCTCTATAGGATTCTTAGCATAAAAATTAGACACGACGCTCCCTTTGATAGTCTTCCTTGCCACATACTTTAAATAGAATTCTGCCAATAGGATTAGCCATCTTGATAGTCTTTCACTTAAAGCTGGTTTCTCAAATAGGTACTTTAAGGGATCCATTCTAGCTACCACCCATACTTGAAACGGTAGGATAATGTGTCTCAACTTCTGTTCTGCCCATACGAGAGCAACGCATGATTTTTATATAAATGTGTATCTAGTCTCATAATCATGGAACCTCTTGCTCAAATAGTATACAACCCTCTCATTCTTATCATCATTTTCTTGTGCAAGCATACTTCCCATCGCATCCTCTATGATAGAGAGATAAAGGAGTAATGGTTTCCCATGCATTGGGGGTATGAAGATTGGTGGATGGAGGAGATACTTTCTGACATTCATCATTCCATTCATGAGGTTCATTCTTTCTTAGGAGCTTCAAGATGGGCTCAAAAGTGGAAGTGAGTTTGGCAATGAATCGGTTGATGTATTGCAATCGGCTCGAAAATCCCCTTATCTCCATCTCGCTTTTGGGTGGAGGCATTTCTAATATGGCTTTGATCTTTGATGGCAACTTCTATCCCTCTATCACATACCAAAAAGCCTAACAATTTTCCTGCAGTTACTTAAAAGGTGCATTTCTATGGGTTCAATCTCAGCCTATACTCCTTGATCCTTTCGAAGAACTTCCTCAAATTAACAATGTGACCCTCTCTCTCCTTGGATTTCATAATCATATCATCGACATACATTTCTACCTCATTGTGCATCATATCATGTAACAAGGTTATGGCCTTTCTTTGGTAGGTTGCACCCGCATTCTTGAGCCTAAATGGCATTACAGTGTAACAATAAATTCCCCATTTTGTGGTGAAGTTAGTCTTGGTTATATCCCTAGGACCCATCTTGGTTTGATTGTATCCCAAGAAACAATCCATGAAAGACATCAAAGGACTATCGGCTATGTTATCCATTAAGACATCTATGTGATGAAGAGGGAAGTCATCCTTAGGGCAAGCTTTGTTCAAATCCATAAATTCCACACACAGTCTTACCTTCCCATCTTTCTTGGGTACGGGCACAACGTTGTCTATCCACTCAGCTTGGTGTACGGGTTTGATGAACCCTACCTTCAATTGCTTGTGACCTTTTCTTTGATCTTTAGAAGTCATTCGGTTCTCATATGCCACAACTTTTGCTTGATGGGCACCATGTGATCATGAGTGTCAATGTGATGTGGGGCTACCTCGGGATCAATGCCAGGCATATCTTCATAGGACCATGCAAACACCTCTTGAAATTCGGTGAGCAACTATTTGAGATCTTTTCTTTCTTTTTCATTTAGGGTTGAGCTAATTTTAATTAAATATGGATTCTCATCATTGCCCAAATTAAGAGTTTTAAAAGTTGGTTCCATAGGTTCAATTTTCTTTCCCAATCATTTATTAATTTCATTTTCAAATTCATCAGAATCATTTAAGTGCAGAATTTTAATATTATTTTATGACGCAAGATTTCGTCTTGTCAGTATGTTCCTCGCCAGTACAATGGATGACTTGGAGATCTTGTGTAAGAGAAAACACTAAATAGATAATGACACCGGTTTGGGGCTTGCCAAGGACCCTCCAATGCTTAAATTAGCTTAAACTCTTTACAAATAAGTAATTTGTAGAGCAATCTGTGTGTATATATTTTGTATGAATCCTTTACCTAGCTTTATTGGCTTTATATAACCCCTTGTGTGAGTAAATGCTTTGTGTAACATTGTACTACAGCTAGAGGAGTAAATGCCTTTTACCATCCGTAACGGTTATTTAAATGCACATTATTGGACGGTAGTAACGGTTCCGTGCTCATTTATAACTCAATCATCGAATGTTGTTTGGGATTAATGCACTCACGCTTGTCCATACTCTTACTCATCACTATTATGGACGGTTTGCAAGTATGGACGACCATTTATATGCTACTCGTCAGTTGCCCCCTTTATTCCTTTTGTCGTCATTTGTTTGGACCAGCAAAGGAATATGGAAAGTCTTTTTTGGTTCAACTTGTTCGTGCCTCGAGATTCTCGTCTCATCACTTTTATTGTGAGGCAATATTCCCGTCAGGTGATTACCACGTTTCCCTTTGAATTGGTCGCATTTGTGTATTTCCTTGTGTTTCCTGCTTATTGATTTCACTTCCCCTTTTCAGTAAAAACTTCTCACTTTCTCCTTCTTCTTCAACGTGGGCTATATTTGAAGTTTAAAACTTTCAAAAAAGAGAGCTCCTGCACATTCAGTACAGTAAGACTTCTTTTCCTCAAAACTCCATTGATGGTTGACTTTGCTTTCATTAGGTAGGAAGCTCCCTCTGCATCATTCTTCTTCGCTAGGTTTGGGGTGTTCCTAGAATCCTCTAGTGGGCATCGACCCTAAGTAGGTTTGTTTTTACCTTAAGATTGTGGGGCTTTCAGACCTATTTTGACCACTCTTTATCCTCTGATTTGTCATTCCTTGATTGCTCACCACTTAGAGATGATTGCCATAGAGTATAGGGACACTGATGTTAGGTCTAGTGAACTCGTGATTGGTTTGTCTTCAAGTGGTGAATCTATGGATAAAGATTTTGAAATTGTAGTATCGAAACCCTTGTCGTCCTTTAAACCCTCCATTTCTTCGTCTTCAATTCCTTTCCATGCTCTCTTTGAATCTTGTTCTTTAAAGTAGAGGCACCTAAAATCTATAAGAGAAAAATTTCAAATCCTTGGAGCTGTTGTTGTTGGATAAAATAACACGTTTGTATCGCATACAGAACATATGCAGCGGAAAATTAACGGATCTACTTCATTCGCAATTGATAACATGTGCAATGTAAATTTCAGAATATAAGACCAAGAGAGTGTACCTTGGTATGGTCGCTTTCAAAACAAAAATTAGAAGTACTCGGGAACACTTTAAATCTTCACTCCAATTCCACTTGATGCCCAAGATGTGTGGTCTCTCAATCAGTTCTATGTGTTTGTTCTAGAGAGAATATGAAGGAGTATCTTACACCAACATACAAACCATTTCATCTTAATAAAAATTATGTATGTTTCTCTCCATATAATTGAAAATCTAATTGGGCTAGCCTTTTGGTCCTTCCCAATTGAACTTTAGTGTGTGGCTTGGAGTGGGACCAAAAGGGAACAAATAAGACACTAGCTCCAATGGGCCTTGGGCTTTTCTGTCAACTCTTGACAAGTCCAAAGTTACCATTTATTATATTTAATACCATTATATAAATATAATTGCATTCTAGGCCTTATTAATAAATTATATCCCAAGACTTAATTATACATGCAACACCTTCATAAAATATTCATAGTAATACAAAGTCATGAATATAGATTGCCATTTTGTAAATTACTACATCTTAATCCTTGAGTAGCTGGTTTAATCTTTTTAAAGCTATTCATCATATATTTATGAAATCCAATTTCATAAATACATACTTTAGTAATTTCTTACCAAAGTGGTTAGGCCTAACTCTCTGAATAACTGAACCCATTAAATTGTTAGAAAATATACATGTTTGCATCGCATACAAAACATACGCAGCGGAAAATAAACAGATCTACTTCTTTCGCAATTGATAACATGTACTATGTAGGTTTCAGAATATAAGAACAAGAGAGTGTACCTTGATGCGGTGAAATTCAAAACCGAATGAAGAAGTACTCGGGAAGACTTTCAATCTTCACTCCAATTCCACTTGATGCCCAAGATGTGTGGTCTCTCAATCAGTTCTATGTTTTCTAGAGAAAATATGAAAGAGTATCTCTCTCCCTTATTTTCATCACCTTTTTCATACAAACCATTTCATTCTATATAAAATTCTGTATGTTTCTCTCCACATAACTGATTATCTAATTGGGCTAGCCTTTTGGGCCTTCCCAATTGGGCTTTAGTGTGTGGCTTGGAGTGGGACCAAAAGGGAACAAATAAGACACTAGCTCCAATGGGCCTTGGGCTTTCTGTCAACTCTTGACAAGTCCAAAGTTACCATTAATTATATTTAATACCACTATATAAATATAATTGCACTCTAGGCCTCATTAATAAATTATATCCCAAGACTTTATTATACATGCAACCCCTTCATAAAATATTCGTAGTAATACAAAGTCATGAATATAGACTGCCACTTTGTAAATTACTACATCTTAATCCTTGAGTACCCGGTTTAATCCTTTTGAGTTATTCACCATATATTTATAAAATCCAATTTCATAAATATATATACTTTAGTCTTACTAAAGTGGTTAGGCCTAACTCTTTGAATAACTGAACCCATTAAACTTATCTCAAGGGAATATTTTATATCTCCGTTAAGAGACTATGAATTCCATCTTGAGAATATACGTTCCATCAACACTAAATGTGGCTGCCCAACATACTGAGGTTTTGACCGTTACTTTAGATCTCACTCCTGATATATCAAAGCAACCTACATTTCATGATCAGGTCCATTATTCTCTCAGGATTAAGAGTTCATGTGAATACAAGTCGTGAGATTTATTATTCAATTGACAGTCGTTAGGAGAATAATAAATCTCACAGCGGTCCAGTTCAATATGTCTTAACTCTTAAAACATATCAATATATTAACTAGAAGTCACCACTTCCATGATCAAGACAAATCATCGTAGTTAATATGTTATAGTCTTCGCAGATGAAATGCCCAATTTCATCACCGACTACGAACCAAAATTCTGAGTTTACAAAGAACTTGTGATCTATATCTTCTGTGACTAAATCACATAAATCACATACTATGCATCTCATGGACTATTTGATAATGTCCGAATATTCATGTTACCATTATTTTAGATAAGAATAAAACAATTTTATTAAACACAATATTAAGTCATACATCATTTCTCACATAATGTCATACATAATATCATACATAGCATCATACAATAGGATTTAAGGGCACATATCCTAACATAAACTTATCTCAAGAGAATATTTTGTATTTCCGTTAAGAGACTATGAATTCCATCTTGAGAATATATGTTCCATCAACACTAAATGTGGCTGCCCAACATATTGGGGTTTTAACCGTTACTTTTGATCTCACTCCTGATATATCAAAGCAACCTACACTTCATGATCTGGTCCATTATTCTATCAGGATTAAGAGTTCATGTGAATAGAAGTCGTGAGATTTATTATTCAATTGACAGTCATTAGGAGAATAATATATCTCATAATGATCCAGTTCAATATGTCTTAACTCTTAAAACATATCAACATATCAACTAGAAGTCTCCACTTCAATGATCAAGACAAATCATCTTAGTTAATATGTTATAGTCTTCGCAAATGAAATGCCCAATTTCATCATCGACTACGAACTATAATTCTGAGTTTACAAAGAACTTGTGATTTATATCTTCTGTGACTTTTCACATAAATCACATACTATGCATCTCATGGACTATATGATAATGTCCAAATATTCATGTTACCATCATTTTAGGTAAGGATATAGCAACTTTATTTATCATAATATTAAGTTATACATTATTTAATACATAATGTCATACATAATATCATACATGGCAGATGACAATAGGATTTAAGGGCATTAATCCTAACAGTTGTCACAAGATTACCCCATCTAAATGAAAAAGCCTGCTCCTTTGCCCATGATAAGGTGAGTTTTTACGAGGCTACTTTTTCGTGTGGCCTTCGTTTTCCTATTCACCCTTTCATCATGCAACTTCTTGCTATTCTTAGTGTTGCACTAGGACAGCTCATCCCTAATGCTTGGAGGATGATTATTGGCTAATTGTCAGTTTGGGTATCTGCCTATGATGGGGACATGATAACCCTGAATGAATTCCTTCATTTATACTGTTTGAATTCTTCTACCTACTATGGGTATTTTGAACTTTTTCCTTGAAGTAGGGAGTTTAGGATCGTTTGTAGTTTTCCTACTTCTTTTCGTGATTGGAAATCAAGATACTTTTTTGTTTCTAGATCTGGATGGGAAATCTCGATAGATCAAGAGGAATTGAGGAGGTGTTGACGACTGAAATCTTCCATGTATTGAGGAAGGTATTGAGCTTCTATCGATCAAACAAAGAGTTTAGAAAAATGACTCAATGGATCGGGCTATGTATCGAGTGGTATCAAGAAAAACTTGGAAAAACTTGATAGAAGAGGCTTATATTCAGAGGTATTGAGTAGCTATTGAGCCTGTTATCAAGCTAGTATCAAGCAGCACAAAAACATGAATGTTCAAAAATGATATGACATGATAAGAATGCAAGCCAGATAAACACCATACCAAACATTAAAGAAGCATGTTAAGCCCTCAATCACATCAGAAACTCTAGATGCAAAGCAATCCTAAATCAAAAAACACTAAGTAAGTCTAACCAATTTATTTTCAAAAACAAGTTAAGACAGTTTAGTAAGCTTATTTCTTCTACATGTATTCCTTGTGATGGCCAAATTACATTGTACATATACAATATTATCAAGAGTAGCAAGGAGTTTGTGTGTTGTGTGTGAAAATTTTGCAAGAAAGCATAAGTGTCTCATCATATGAAAATAATGATATAAGAGAATCAAGAACATTCACACACAATCATAACCATTTGATGGGGATCATTACCTTTGAGGTACATCGTATAACTCCCACATCTCCTAGAAACACACTTGCAACCAAATGTAAAAGCATTTCGATTCTTTTTGCTTTACATGTTCTTTGCATATTTTCTTTTAAGTATAAAAAGGCATACCATGCATGGGCATATAGAATAGAGAAAAGAAATACCCATTTATGTTAGCCAAACATCTTATTCTTGTTTTGCAAGTGCTAGACATTACCGAGCATGACTTTTATGAATTGCACACAGATGCTATATGATTAACGAGTTTTAGTGGTGAGATGGTCATTTATGCCATTCTCTTATAATTTTTCAGTCCTTTCCATCAAAAAGAGTGATAAAGATATGAATGATAAAAGATTAACCAAATCATACAAGTCACACAATGAGAGATGAAGCTCACATTACTTAGTTGTGCATGAAAATGTTCATCTAAGCTACAAGAGACACAAAGTTAGGATTCTCATTTCAATGGCCATCCAAAGGTACATAAGTACCAGTATACACAAATACACACAGTTTTTGTATTTTTTAGATTTCACCCTTTTTTTTATTGAAAGCAATGAACAAAATAAACAAACAAGCATATCAAAAAGCAATAAAACTAGACCAACTCAAAACAACAAAAACACACAAGAGATGCAAGATAAGTGAATGAATCACTTAGAAGAACCTTTTTCCTTCCAAACAGGAGATTTGGAGGAAGAAGAAGTTTTCTTTTTCTAAGACCTTTGCTTAGGTGGATAAGAGAGAGGATTCAACCTACTAAAGTTTGTTAGAAAAAGAACAGCCTTAAGAAGTTCTCCAAGTGGAGTCAGAGTTTTGGAATTGATTTTAACCTCCAAAGGATGACACACTATTGCTTTGTTAAGTCGTAAGCCACTTATAGCAATTTGGACAAGCATGTCCCGATGCTCCACAGTGATGACAAAAATGTGGTTTCTTTAGTTGAGACTTCTTATTAGCGAAGTGATGATTACTTTGCTTAGTCTCTTTCTTAGCAATCTTAGGAGGTGCTCCTAGAATGCATTTTCCCTTATCATGTTTATCCATTCAATCTATTTCTTTCTCAGGCTTGTTTATTTCAAATTCAGTGTTTGAAGCAGGAGGAACAAAGATAACATTATTCAAAGCACTGGAGGAAGTACTATAAGAAGAGACAGAGTGATCATACTCGAGACTAGTTTTGTTAGATGTGGGCTTTTGGAAGTTTAGCATTTCATCCAACTTGGCACCTGAATCTCTTTCCAGTTGGGCTCTTACTTGAAACAATTTCTTAGTCTTTTCAGTTAGGAAGTAGTTTTCGAACCGTAGTGTTTTGATGGTTTGATTTGCTTCATCAACTTTGGAGGAGAGTTCTTCTCGTTCCAACTCCACTTCACTTAGCTTCCTCATAGCTAGCCTATAAAGCTTTTCATATTTCTCAGAATTTTTGTAAAGCTTTGAGTAGGCAGTATGGATGTCATCTTTTTCATCAGTCTTCTCAAATTTCAACTACAACAGTTCCTTTTCATCATCAACCAGATCTTCAGGATCCTTGGGAGATTCAATGCTTACTGTGAAGGCCAAGAATGTTCCTTCTTGATCACTATCTTGTGAATTTGCTTCTGGTTTGGTATCACTAATGGTGGTAGCTAGGGCTTTGCCCTTACCAATTGACTTGAGATAAGTAGGACATTCTTACCCTTGACGCCCACAAAACTTTGGACCAGCTAGAGTGTTGCTACTTTGTACAACTTCTTTAGATTCCCTCTTGAATTTATGTTGAGACTTAAGTTGAGAGAATCTGGACTATTTGCGATCCTTGTCATTGGCCTTTACATTCACATTCTTGGTGAACTTCTTGAATTGTCTAGTTATGTAAGATTTAAATTTTGAGTTCTCATCTTCAGATGACTCATCTCCTTCATCATTCTTGGCTGTTAGAGCTATATTCTTGCCGATAGGACAACAATGTATTGATCCCTTGTGATGAATTAATTGATTAATTAGCCAAGTTTATTAATTAATCAAATTAACATGTAAGATGCGTGGCAGTACAAACAAATCACCAATTAACTAGAGTATGCAACGGAAATTAAATTGACACGGTGATTTGTTTACGAATGGGGAAAACCTACACGTCAAAAACCCTACTGGGTGATTTTAAGGTCACCACTCCCGAGAATCCACTATTATCAAAACAAGCGGTTACAAGTAAAGGAAACCCAGTACCATATACCAACCTACAATTGAACCCATACCTCAATACCCAATTGGACTTGTTCTGTAGTGACAATCTCCCATTTTCAGTGCACGGCTCCCAGTACGTGATTAACCAATTGCGCAGATCCCAGTTCGCGACTTAATCACCAACTTAAGAAGGATGTTGGCTGCAAAGTTCTTCAGTTCATCACACAATAAAGATCATGAAGTTGCTTGGTCACAAAATCCTATAGTGTACAAAACACAGCAGCTTCTTTAGAAGAAAGATGAACTAGGGCAAATTCTATCTCCAGTCACAATTTGCATGAACAAAACTTTGCTTCACACTCGCGCAACCTTTGACGGCCCTTAAAATAATCCTTATATATTTTTAGGGTTGTGAGAAAAGAAAGGGTAAACATACATTCATGGATTGGATGAAATCAGAACTGAAAATTAGAACTTCATAAATCTCGACGGATACCCTAGCTATCGAGCCTCGGGCTGAAACAACTATTTTTAGTTTCGATAGATACTAGCTGTCGAGCTTTAATGAATAGCACTTCTTCACTTGATTCTTGGACAGACTTGCATGGCTTTAACACTTGAGCTTGAAACCTTGTTTCTTGAAGCATTAAACACATCCTAGATCTACCCAATTACAAGTAAAGTGCGTTTTGGAAAAGGAATAGACAACTACACAAAATAGTGACATATGTTCCTAACACTTGCTCTTGCTTCCCTTGTCAATCCTCACTAAACCTAATTCATATGTTTGTAGATTTCTAATTAGCTTTGTCAAAGGAATGGCATCAATATCCTTTGATTCTTCTTTGGTGGTTGCCTTAGCATGGAACCGCTCTGGAAGAGATCTGAGAATTTTCATTACAATCTTAGGCTCTGGAATCTTTTCACCTAAGTTGAAAGCTAAATTCACTACGTCCTTACGCTTGGCATAGAATTCATCGAACGTCTCATCATCATTCATCTTGATTTCTTCAAAGCTAGTGGTAAGCCTTTGAAGCTTGGAATCTTTCACAACTTTGGTACCTTCATGTGTGTTTTGAAGGATTATCCATGCTTCCTTGGCACTTTTAGCGGATGAGATCTTCTTAAACTCCTTGTTAGTCACAGAACAATAAGGCATTCAATGCTCGACTGTTGAAATTTGTAGCTTTGATCTTGTTTTCATCCCACGACGCCAGTGGTTCAATAGGTTTGGTCCATCCAACTTCAATAGCCAGCCATACCTTTTCATCTAAAGACTGCAAAAAAGCTCTTATGCGTACTTTCTAGTATGCAAAATTAGTACCATGACAAAGATGAGGTATAATCAAGGATTTTCAATGATCTATAACAACAGGGGTCAATGGATCACATAGCAAAGATTAAAACCTAATTAGAGTGTGCTCGCTTTGAATCCATTTGTTGGGTTGAAAACAATTGACTCCGGTTAATTAATTCAATTACCCAAGTTGATTAATTAGATCAAATTATGTGCAAATTGTGGAGGCACCAACAACTCACCAAATAGCTAATATATAGCAGAAAATAAATTAACAAGGTGATTTGTTGACAAATGGGAAAAACCTCTTGCAAGGCAAAAACCCCACCAAGTGAATTTGTTAGGACATATGTGATTTGATGTTAGGAACATATGTCACTATTTTGTGTAGTTGGCTAACCCTTTAACAAAATGCACTTTACTTGTAATTGGGTAGATCTAGGATGAGTTTAATGCTTCAAGAAACAAGGTTTCAAGCTCAAGTGTTAAAGCCATGCAAGTCAGTCCAAGAATCAAGTGAAGAAGTGTTGTTCATTAAAGCTCGATAGCTAGTATCTATCGAGACTTAAAATAGCTATTTCAGCTCGAGGCTCGACAGTTGCTCGACAGCTAGGGTATCTGTCGAGATTTATGAAGTTCAAATTTTCAGTTCTGATTTTCATCCAATCCGTGAATGTATGTTTGGGATTTTTTTTCTCACAACCCTAAACATATATAAGGATTATTTTAAGGGCCGTCAAACTTTGCGCGAGTGTGAAGCAAAGTTTTATTCATCCAAATTGTGACTGGAGACAGAATTTGCCCTAGTTCATCTTTCTCTTGAAGAAGCTACTATGTTTTGTACACTGTAGGGTTTTATGACCAAGCAACTTCATGATCTTCATCGTGTGTCGAACTAAAGAACATTGCAGCCAACATTCTTCTCAAGTTGGTGATCAAGTTGCGTACTAGGATCCGCGTAATTGGTTAGTCACATACTGGGAGCCGTGCATTGAAAAGGAGAGATTGTCACTACAGAACAAGTCCAATTGGTTATTGGGGTAAGGGTTCACCTGTAGGTTGGTATAAGATACTAGGATTCCTTTACTTGTAACCGCTTGTTTTGATAATAATGAATTCTCAAAAGCGGTGATCTTAAAATCATCCGGTGGGGTTTTTGTCGTGTAGGTTTTTCCCATTCGTAAACAAATCACCATGTCAATTTAATTTTCGCTGCATACTCTAGTTAATTGGTGATTTATTTGTGCTGCCACACATCTTGCATGTTAATTTGATTAATTAATAAATTTGGGTAATTAATCAATTAATTCATCATAAGGGGTTAATACATTCTTGGCCTATCAAGTGGTATCAGAGCAGGCACACTCTGATTAGGATTAACCTTTACTGTGTGATCCATTGACCCTTTTTGTCATGGTTGCAACCAGCTTGAAGAGATCTTTGTTTTCAAATGATGGAAAACTAACATGTTTGTATCGCATGCAGAACATACGCAGCGGAAAATTAACGGATCTACTTCATTCGTAATAGATAACATGTGCTATGTAAATTTCAGAATATAAGAACCAGAGGGTGTACCTTGATATGGTGAATTTCAAAACAAAGATTAGAAGTACTCGGGAACACTTTTAATCTTCACTCCAATTCCACTTCATGCCCAAGATGTGTGGTCTCTCAATCAGTTCTATGTGTTTGTTCTTGAGAGCATATGAAGGAGTATCTTACACCAACATACAAACAATTTCATCTTTAAAAATTCTGTATGTTTCTCTCCACATAATTGATTATTTAATTGGGCTAGCCTTTTGGGCCTTCGTAATTGGGCTTTTGTGTATGGCTTGGAGTGGGACTAAAAGAGAACAAATAAGACACTTGCTCCAATAGTCAACTCTTGACAAGTCCAAAGTTACCATTAATTATATTTAATACCATTATATAAATATAATTGCACTCTAGGCCATATTAATAGATTATATCCCAAGACTTTATTATACATGCAACCCCCTCATAAAATATTCGTAGCAGTACAAAGTCATGAATATAGACTGTCACTTTGTAAATTACTACATCTTAATCCTTGAGTACCCAGTTTAATCCTTTTAAAGTTATTCATCATATATTTATGAAATCCAATTTCATAAATATATACTTTAGTAATTTATTACCAAAGTGGTTAGGCATAACTCTCTGAACAACTGAACCCATTAAACTTATTTCAAGGGAATATTTTGTATCTCCGTTAAGAGACTATGAATTCCATCTTGAGAATATATGTTCCATTAACACTAAATGTGGTTGCCCAACATACTGAGGTTTTGACCGATACTTTAGATCTCACTCCTGATATATCAAAGCAACCTGCACTTCTTGATCATGTCCATTTTTCTCTCAGGATTAAGAGTTCATGTAAATAGAAGTTGTAAGATTTATTATTCAATTGACAATTGTTAGGAGAATAATAAATCTCACAGCGATCCAATATGTCTTAACTCTTAAGACATATCAACACATCAACTAGAAGTCTCTACTTCCATGATCAAGACAAATCATCTTAGTTAATATGTTATAGTCTTCGCAAATGAAATGCCCAATTTCATCACCAACTACGAATTGTAATTCTGAGTTTACAAAGAACTTGTGGTTTATATCTTCTGTGACTTTTCATATAAATCACATACTATGCATCTCATGGACTATATGATAATGTCCGAATATTCATGTTACCATTATTTTAGATAATAATAAAACAAATTTATCAATCACAATATTAAGTCATACATAATGTCAAACATGATGTCATACTTAATATTATACATAGCATCATACAATAGGATTTAAGGGCACCAATCCTAACATTCTCCCACTTGCCCTAAAGACTATTGTGCATTAATCTAACACCTATTCCCTCCAAAAGTGACTCGAAGGTCCTTTGAGGCAAGGCTTTGGTAAAGGGATCTGCTAGATTATTTGCACTTTCTATTTTTGCTACTACTACATCTCCACGAGCAACAATGTCTCGAATGATGTGGTATTTTCTCTCAATGTGCTTTCCTTTCTTGTGATTCCTAGGATCTTTGGATTGTGCAACCGTTCCACTATTGTCGCAAAACAATGTGATGGGAACTTGCTCTATTCTCATAACACCAAGATCAGAAAGGAATTTCTTGAGCCAAACAGCTTCTTTTGCCGCCTCATAAGTAGCAACATATTCAGCTTCCATGGTGGAGTCCGCAATACAATATTGTTTAACACTCCTCCAAGTTATGGCTTCACCTCCCAAGGTGAATACACATCCTAATGTGGACTTTCTGAAATCTAGATCTGATTGAAAGTCTGAATTTGTATAGCCAATGGGAATTAAATCCACACAACGGTAAACAAGCATATAATCTCTCGTTCTTTGTAGATACTTGAGAATATGCTTTACAGCTTGCCAATGTACTGGTCTTAGATTTGAATGATATCGGCTGACCATGCCAACTGAAAAATAGATATCTGGTTAAGCATGGCATACATGAGACTTCTTATTGCAGAAGCATAAGGAACTTGTCTCATCATATCTACTTCCTCTTGAGTCTTAGGCCTTTGGTCATCAGACAAAGGAACTCCATGTCTGAAAGGAAGTAAACCTTTCTTGGAATTTTGCATGCTAAACCATTCTAGAACCTTAGCTATATATCCAGCTTGTGATAAGCCTAACATCTTATTTTTGCGATCTCGCCAAAGCCTGAACCCTAGAATAAAGTTAGCCTTACCCAAGTCTTTCATATCAAATTGGCTTGAGAACCAAACCTTTACTGATGACATTACACCTACATCATTTCCAATGAGTAGAATATCATCAACATAAAGCACTAGGAACATTACTACTTTGTCTTGATGTCTTTTGTACACACATGGTTCATCAAGATTTTGTTCAAAATCAAATGACTTAATTGCTTGGTCAAATCTGATGTTCCATGACCTAGATGCTTACTTAAGTCCATAAATGGATCTTTTCAACTTGCATACCAAATGCTCTTGGTTCTTTGCTATGAAACCTTCTGGTCGCTTCATATAGATTTCCTCTTCAAGATTTCCATTGAGAAATGTAGTCTTGCCATCCATTTACCAAATCTCATAACCATAATGAGCAGCAATGGATAAGAGAATTCTGATAGATTTAAGCATTGCTATTGGTGAAAAGGTTTCTTCATAATCAATACCTTCTTTTTGAGTGTAACCTTTTGCCACTAGCCTTGCTTTAAAGGTTTCAACCTTTCCATCTATCCCTCTCTTCCTCATGTAAACCGATTTGCAACCGACAGGTTTAATGCCGTTAGGCGCCTTTACAAGATCCCAAACTTGATTGGAATACATGGAATCTAATTCAAATTTCATAGCTTGGACCTAATGATGTGCATCTATATCCATCATTGCTTCTTCATAAGTGTAAAGATCAGTTTCGGCCTCCTCTGAGATGGCTTTATAAGTCTCTCCAAAACCTAAAATCTTATAGGTGGCCTAACATTCCTCCCACTACGACGAGGCACCTATGTACTGGACATCTCATGAGTAGTATCTTGTGGTGTATCCAATACAGCCACATCATCCCTAGTTTCAACCATTGGTTGTTCAATTACAGGTTCATTCATTTCAGCTAATACAACTCTACTTCTAGGAGTAAAATTATTCATATAGTCTTTTTCCAAGATTTAGCATTTGTACTAATAAAAACTTTGTTATCTTTAAGACTATGGAATAAATAACCCCTAGTTTCTTTTGGATAACCCATAAGCAAACACACTTCCGATTTTGGTTCCAATTTATCAGGCTTCCCTTTTAAAACATGTGCTAGAAAACCCCAAATGTGGAGACATTTCATGCTAGGCTTACACCCACTCACAATTCCATGGGTGTTTTGGGAACAGATTTTGATGGGACTAAATTCAAAAGATGTATTGCTGTATTTAAGGCATAAACCTAAAAGGAAATCGGTAAAGTTGAGTAACTCATCATGGACCTAACCATTTCTAAAAGAGTCCTATTCCTTCTTTCTACTACACCATTTTGTTGGGGAGAACCAGGTGCAGTTAATTGGGATACAATCCCATTTTCAATTAAGTAATCCTTGAAAACCCCAAGAAGGTATTCACTACCACGATCAGATTGAATGGCTTTTATGTGTTTACCTAATTGATTTTCAACTTCAGCCCTAAACTCTTTGAACTTTCCAAAGGCTTCGAACTTTCGTTTTATTAGGTACACATAACCAAATCTAGAGTAATCATCGGTAAAAGTGATGAGATACTCATAACCTCCTTTTTCTTGGGTTGACATAGGACCACATACATTCGTATGAACTAATTTCAGCAACTCTTGGGCTCATCTACCTTTTGCATTAAAAGGTCGTTTAGTCATTTTACCTTCCAAACGAGATTCACAAACTGAAAAATCATCAAAGTCCAAGGGCTAAAAGTCCATCTTTGATCAGTCTTGGAATTCTGTTTGGATTAATATGACTCAAACGCAAGTGCTAAAGATATGCTTCATTAGTAGAAGGAAACTTTCTCTTTAATGATTTTACATGAGTGTTACTATCTAATTCAGAATTATATAATTCATGCTTATCAGGAGTTAGAATATAAAGACCATCCACAATATTGCCAAAACAGATAAACATTTTATCTTTCTTTATTACAACATTGCCTTTAAGGATAACACAATATCTATGTTTACTCAAATAAGTTGCAGAAATTAAATTCCTACGAACATTAGGTACATATAGACAGTTATCTAATATTAAAACTCTTGACTTAAAACATAAACTATAAACACCAATAGCTACAACTGGAATCCTGCTCCCATCAGCCAAAGTAAGAAACAATTCCCCTTCATTAAGCCTTTTGGTCTCCTAGAACCTCTGCGAAGAATTGCAGATATGATTAGTACAACCTGAATCCACACATCAGGAATCCGTGGGATTTTGTACTAAACATATTTCAAGAAGGAATGAAATTTTCATACCCTTATTGGCAGCCTTGATCTTTGGACAATTCCTCTTCCAATGTCCTTTCTCACCACAATGGAAACATTTTCCTTTCAGCTTCTTTCCTTTGTCGGCAACTCCTAAGGCAATTTGTTTACCCTCTTTAATTGGCTTCAACACTAGAAGTACCAAGGATGCCTTCCGCCGCTACCAACTCATTCATTAATTTAGACAAAGAATAAATCTTTTTGTTCATGTTATAATTAAGTCTGAATTTCTTAAATGATTCCGGTAGTGACTGGAGTATCATATCCACTTGGGATTTCCCATCAATATCGGCACCTAAAACTTCTAATGTATTCAGATTAGAGATCATTGTAAGACAATGCTCTCTTATGTAACTATCTTTAGCCATTTTGGTATTATAAATTTTCCTCATGGTTTCTTGCCTTGCAGAACGGCCTTGCTCACCAAACATCTCCTTCAAACTTAGCATAATGTCCGAAGCTAGTTCTACATCCTGCATTTGATGCTGTAGAACATTTGAGATGGACGCTAGGATATAGCACTTGGCCATTTCATTAGATTTCTGCCAACGATCATATCGCTGTTTTTCCTCAAGAGGAGCATCTAATGAAGGAAAGCTAGGACATGGTTGAGTAAGCACATATTTGTGCTCTTCAGCAATGAGAAATATGTCCAAATTTCTTTTCCAGTCAACATATTTGGATCCAGTCAGTTTGTTTTGATTAAGAATGGTCACAAGTGGGCTAAATGATGCCATGTTCAAATTTGAAATAATAAACATGAATATAATAAGTAAACTGGACATTAACAATTTAGCATATAAACATATAATATGGAACCTTAATAAAACCATAATATAATATATGCAACGACAACCCAATCCCGCAATTAATATTCCTCGGAAGCGAGGTCATACCAATCACTATGATTAAGCGAGGATTATCCTCATTATTAATGCTATCATGGTAACTCTTACCAAACAAAAATAATTTGCCGCTTTTCTTTTAGCCTCTAAGTAATAATGACATAGCTCCGAAGGGAGGTTAACATCATACTTAGTCTAGTGTACACCATTGTCTAGAATGAATGTGAGTCACTAAGTAACTCCACGGAAGCATGGTCGTTCTCAATGTAAAAACACACTTCATCTATCATTAAGAAGTTTAACCTATAGTACCATGAATTAAACACCCTCTGAAGGGAGCAAGGCATATACGCTAAGGCGAGGTGCTTAATCACACTACTTTAAACCGAAAATGGAGGCTGTGAGATGCGACCCTTGCACTTCTCTCCCACTAGATATTTTAAATTAAAGGTTTTTATCGATTAAACATGCATAAACTAATTACAAGCAACCTTGCACTTTATACATGAGAAAACATTTTGAAAATAAGACTCTGAATTCCCAATTTTCACGAGTATTTCGCGAGTATCTCGTGATTGACCGCTACCCGCGAAAACATAAAATTGAAAACACTGAAAATCATACAGAAACTTTCACTACTGTCTCGCGACTTTCATTACTGACTCGCGAGTGACTCGCGGGTATCTCGCGACTAAAAGTTTTAAATTTTTTGTACTTTAGTGGCAGTTTTTCGTGGGTAGCTTCGCAGGTCGTGTTTTCAATTTTTTCAAGTTCAGATATTACAGTTTTTAGTGGTTTTTCATGAACAAGCAACCACCATATGAACACAACAGATGGAGATTGATATCAAAACTGAATTCTATTGATGTTATAGCCTTAAAGATCAATTTAACATA
Organism: Lithocarpus polystachyus; assembly: GCA_033629205.1. Classification (NCBI taxonomy): domain Eukaryota; kingdom Viridiplantae; phylum Streptophyta; class Magnoliopsida; order Fagales; family Fagaceae; genus Lithocarpus; species Lithocarpus polystachyus. The sequence continues at coordinate 62,405,636 of CM066164.1, read as the reverse complement.
CTTAAATTCAATATTTAAACAACATCATAACATCAATATTAGTTTTTATCAAATCATAGTTTCAACAACCATGCAGAAAATTAAATGCAAATATAATCTTCTATCATCATGAAACTATTATCTCTATTGCCAAAACTTACAAAACATGTTATATAGATTCGAAATGAAGCCCGCTCTGATACCATTTGATGGAAAAATAACATGTTTGTATCGCATATAGAACATACACAGTGGAAAATTAACGGATCTACTTCATTCGTAATAGATAACATGTGCTATGTAAATTTTAGAATATAAGAATAAGAGAGTGCACCTTGATATGGTGAATTTCAAAACAAAGATTAGAAGGACTCGGGAACACTTTTAATCTTCATTCCAATTCCACTTCATGCCCAAAATGTGTGGTCTCTCAATCAGTTCTATGTATTTTTTCTTGAGAGAATATGGAGGAGTATCTTACACCAACATACAAACCATTTCATCTTTAATAAAAATTTTGTATGTTTCTCTCCACATAACTGATTATCTAATTGGGCTAGCCTTTTGGACCTTCCCAATTGGCCTAGTGTGTGGCTTAGAGTGGGACCAAAAGGGAACAAATAAGACACTAGCTCCAATGGGCCTTGGGCTTTTCTGTCAACTCTTAACAAGTCCAAAGTTACCATTAATTATATTTAATACCACTATATAAATATAAGTGCACTCTAGGCCTTATTAATAGATTATATCCCAAGACTTTATTATACATGCAACCCCTTTATAAAATATTCGTAGTTGTACAAAGTCATGAATATAGATTGCCAGTTTGTAAATTACTACATTTTGATCCTTGAGTACCCGGTTTAATCCTTTTATAGTTATTCATCATATATTTATGAAATCCAATTTCATAAATATATACTTTAGTAATTTCTTACCAAAGTGGTTAGGCCTAACTCTCTGAACAACTGAACCCATTAAACTTATCTCAAGGGAATATTTTGTATCTTCGTTAAGAGACTATGAATTCTATCTTGAGAATATATGTTCCATCAACACTAAATGTAGTTGCCCAACATAGTGAGGTTTTGACCGAAACTTTAGATCTCACTCCTGATATATCAAAGCAACCTACACTTCATGATCAGGCCCATTATTCTCTCAGGATTAAGAGTTCATGTAAATAGAAGTCGTAAGATTTATTATTCAATTGACAATCGTTAGGAGAATAATAAATCTCATAGCGGTCTAGTTCAATATGTCTTAACTCTTAAGACAAATCAATACATCAACTAAAAGTCTCCACTTCTGTGATCAAGACAAATCATCTTAGTTAATATGTTATAGTCTTCGCAGATGAAATTCCCAATTTCATCACCAACTACGAACTTTAATTCTGAGTTTACAAAGAACTTATGATTTATATCTTCTGTGACTTTTCACATAAATCACATACTATACATCTCACGGACTCGATGATAATGTCTGAATATTCATGTTACCATTATTTTAGATAATAATAAAAAAATTTATCAATCACAATATTAAGTCATACATAATGTCAAACATGATGTCATACTTAATATCATACATAGTATCATACAGTAGGATTTAAGGGCACTAATCCTAACATCAAATACATCTTGCTTTTCTAATCTCTACTTGTTTAAGTGTATCAGAAAATGCAAGTATAAAAGTTATTGGAATTCTATTATGATGACCATTGGAAAATATCTCAGCTTGACAAAGAAGAAACTAGACTGTCTCAGAATAAAAATGTGCAAAGGAGTTTGTCTGAGAAGAGTGAAAGTCAAAGGTTTAATTCATAAAAAGCAGATGAGAGAAAACACCATTTCCACTGATCTGTCTTCTAAGCATAAAGTGTGCTTCATGATGAAGTTAGCATTTAAGGTTATGGTCACGTGTTTGTGGTACCCTGACAGCGGTTGCTCAAGACACATAACTAGAGACTGATCACGCTTCAAGGTTTTCAAGTCTAAGAAAGGTGGTAATGTCACTTTTGGTGATGAGAGCAAGTCACAGATTAAAAGAAAGGGAATCATATCTCTACCTGGACCGTTAGACATGACATTAGTTAGACTTGACATTAGTTACGGTGTGGGAGTGTGTGCTAGATATCAGGCTAATCCCAAAGAATCTCATATGATTTCCTTGAAAAGAATCATAAAGTATGTCAAAACCACTGCCGACTTTGGTGTGTGGTACAGCAAGGACACAAATGATGTCTTAGTTGGGTATTCTGACGCTGATTGGGTTGGGAATGCTAATGATAGAAAGAGTACATCGGGGGGTTGTTTCTATGTGGATAATAATCTTGTTTCTTGGATGAGCAAAAAGCAGAATTCCATCTCATTATCCACTGCTGAAGCTGAATACATTGCTGCCGATAGCTGTTGACCCAACTTCTATGGATGCAAAAGCTCCTCCATGATTATGGTATTTGTCAAGAGCATCTTACCATCTACTGTGACAATAGCAGTGCCATTAATATCTCTAAGAATCCAATTCAACATTCTCGAACTAAACACATAGAGATTCGACATCACTTCATTAGGGAGCTTGTTGAAGATGGTACTCTTACTCTTGAGTTTATTCACACTGATGATCAGAAGACTGATTTGTTTACCAAACCTCTTGACAGCAAAAGGCTTGAATTCCTTCGCCAAAACATTGGTGTCATCTCCATGGATTGATATCTTCTTCTCCTCCTTCTTCCTCATGCATTTGCGTCTAGTTTTATGCATTGCATTGTTTTGTCTAACATGTTTTTGTTTAGTTAGTTTATAGTTTTGTTTTATTTTGATTTTCAAAAAAAAAAAAAAAATTTAAAAAAAACAAAAACAATATGAGTATGTGTACATTGGTAATTGCGTACTTTGGATGCCATTGAAGCAAAGTTTTCTAAACTTTATATCTCTTGTAGCTTAGATGAACATCTCTATGCACAACTAAGCAAGTGAGCTTTGTGGCTTGTGTTTGTGATGAGTAAAATTAAGTAATCTCTTGTACTTAATACTCGTATCACTCTTTTTGACGGGAAGGACTAAAAAATCCTAAGAGAAAGGCATAAATAATCATCTCACCTCTGTTGCCTGCCAATCATGAAATGACATCTGTATGGTTCGGCATAACAAAAGTGCAATGTCAAGAGCTTAAAATAATTGGGTATTTCTTTTCTTTCTTTTATATGCCCATGCATGATATGCTTAATAAAAGAAAAATATGCAAAGAAGTAAAAGCAAAAAGATCAAAATGCTTTAAATATGATTGCAAGCGTGTATTCTAGGAGATGTGAGAGTTATAGGATGTACCTTGAAGGTGATAGTCCCCATCAAACAGTTATGATTGTGTGTGAGTTAAAGTGATTTTCTCATATCTCAAATCGTCATAACATGTAGACACTTATGCAATCTTGCAATGTTATTCACACACAACACGCAATATTCTTTGCTACTTTTGATACATGTGTAGATACAATGTGATTTGGCCATCACAAGGAATACTTGTCTTAATGTATGCTCACTAAATAGTCTTAACTTGTTTTGAAATATAAAATTGGTTAGACTTGTTTAGTGTGTGTGTGTTTTAGGATCCATGTGCTTGACATTTTTCATTGTTGAGAGATGATTTTGAGAGCTTAAAATGTTGATTGGATCTTGGTTGAGTTGCATGTTTGATTACATTCATGTCTGTGTTTTTCCTTTCTTAAAAAATTGTTTTTAAGCAATCATAATAGCTCTTTGACACCTTTCGATATCTGGCTTATCTATCAAGCTCTTCAACTTCTTTTTATCGCAATCTAGACAACTTCTAGATAGCTCCTCAATCCATCGAGAAAGTTTCTATCTCCTTGATAGCTGCTCGATTGCTCCTCGATCCATTGAGCCTATTTTTGATGTGGACACCTCTGGACAGTTGCTCGATAGCGGTATCTTTTCATGCTTTTAAATCTCGACACCTTTCGATCTGTCAAGAATTATGAGATTTATATATATAAGCACTTCACGCTTCACTCTTCGCACTTCACGATTCAGATCTAATTTCTCTTGATCTCTCTTGACTCCTGCAAACTCTTCACCACCCAAAACTTCTCTTTCTCATTTCAAACTCCTTTCCCAAGAACTCTTCGGCCTCAAGATCATTTTTCTTACATCTAGTATGATCTTTATCTCTCATTCTTAATGCATTTCATGCATTTAGGTCTAAGTTGTGGGTTTTTGAAAAAAATTTGGGGTTTTTCAAAATTGGTGGAGTTTTTGTGAAATTTTTGTAATGACCTTTGTGTAAATGGTTCTAAATCATCATGCATTGCATCACATGTGCATTATAACACTGCTTCATGCATTTTAAATGTATGTTTACTTTGTTGAACTGATTGTGTGCTGGTAGGATTGGATTGGGCCGAGCCCATGGTGTCTTTACTATTACATATCACATGCTCATGCATTTTCATGCATATGTACCTTACATTCTCTATATTCTTATATTGATTGTGTTTGGTGCTTTTCTGTGTGTTTCTTTCTCCCTCTTTCTCTCTTGTTTGTGTTAGTTGTGTCATGACACCTAAACGTAAGTCTATTCCGTCTTAGAACCCTCCTTGTTCTGGGGCATCCACTTCTTCTGATCCCAATCCTTCTTTTGTTCAAATTTGTGATGAGAAGGCCTGTAAGGGCTTCTCGAATAACTTTTCTAGATGAGGCGTTCATTCGGAACGCCAAGTCATTTTGTCGGACTTCTCCGACACTAACCTACCCACTGTCATTTACAGTAGGGGTTGGGGGTCATTGTGTGACATCCTGGTCACTTGTCCATCCTTGCTTATTAAGGAGTTCCACTCCAACATGCATGAATTTGATTATTGAATACCTCTTTTTGTTACTTTCGTTCTAGGTATGCGCATCGTGGTCACTACAGATATTGTATTCAACGTGCTCTATGTCTCGAGGGTAGAGCATCCTGACCATCCCGGTTGTGAGCATTTGAGGATTGTGTCCAAAGACGAGCTTATGTTCGCTTTTTGTGAGCGTCCCTCTGATTGGGATGATCGTTAGTTCACTCCTTGTTCAGCCTTTGCTAAATGACCTCGTTTTCTTAACATGGTATGACTTTTGTTTTGCATCCTCTTTCTCACTATAACTCTATTAATGAGCCCCGTGCTCGATTTTTGCTTTCTCTTTTAGAGCATATTACTATTGATTTTCCCTCTCATTTTATTCTTTCTATCATAGATGTATATAGGGATACGACGACCCGTGATAAACTCATCTTCCCTTCGACTATCACGAGGATTCTACACCATTTTTCCATTCCCTTTCCCGTTTTCGACCACTTCCATGTCATGTGTGCCATAGATGCCGCTACCGTTAAACGGAACGAGGCGCAGCTTCATTCGAGGTAGTTCGGGATAGCAACTCCTCCCACTTCTTCGGCTCTATCCACCTCTACTCTTGCTTCTTCTACTGGTGGTGTGACTCTTGATGAGATCATGGCACAGCTTCAGCGCATGGATGCTTGCTTTGACACTCTTAGTGATGAATTGTGTCAGGTGAACGTGTCGGCCGTATTACGAAACGGAAGGCTTGCCTTGGTGGCTTCGTAGAGTCTCCCTCTCCTCCTCTAGAGGCATCCGACGACGATAATGACTTCGATGATAATGATGCGGATGAGGATGCTAGCTCACCCAATGATGACGATATGTCTACTTGAGATACTTACCCTATGTCACTTGTGACAAAAAGGGGGAGTAGTTTTGGGATATAAGAGTAGTCATACTCATAGGGGGAGGGTTGGCGTAGGAGATTTTTGTTAGGGGGAGTGTATTTTTTTTTTAGGGATGTAGTGAGGACTTTATGTATCTTTTTCTTTTCTCTCCTTTTTTAGATACATTGTTCATGTACCTTAGATCTTGCGATCATATTGTGATAGCAGACCTTGTACTTGTTATATACATTTGACGTTGTTATTACAGTTCTTTCACCTATCTTTACATGTGTTGTTCCTTTTCTCTCTTTATGCACATGTTTCTCATATAGTGTATGCAATTTATTATTTCTGTTTCATACTAAGATGCCTTGATGAGTTTTGTTTAAAGTATTTTAGAAATACAGGTTGTCAAAGTCTTTCTTGCCATGAACTTTCTTCTTGCAAAGTTTTTCAAGAGTTTGTGTTAGGATAGATTTTATTGTATTCAACAAGTGAGTATGAGTTGAGTGATTTATGACTTCTCTCATATGTTCATTTGTTTGTTGTGCTTTTTTCACGGATTGCTAAAGGGGGAGATTGTTAGGACATATGTGATTTGATGTTAAGAACATATGTCACTATTTTGTGTAGTTGGCTAATCCTTTGACAAAACACACTTTACGTGTAATTGGTTAGATCTAGGATGTGTTTAATGCTTCAAGAAACAAGGTTTCAAGCTTAAGTGTCAAAGCCGCGCAAGCCTATCCAAGAATCAAGTGAAGAAGTGTTGTTCAATAAAACTCGACAGCTAACTCGACAGTTAGTATCTATCGAGACTTAAAATAGCTGTTTCAGCTCGAAGCTCAACAGCTGCTCAACAGTTAGGGTATCTGTCAAGATTTATGAAGTTCAGATTTTCTATTCTGATTTTCATCCAATTCGTGAATGTATGTTTGGGCTTTCTTTTCACATAACCCTAAACATATATAAGGATTATTTTAAAGGCCTTCAAAGGTTGCGTGAGTGTGAAGCAAAGTTTTGTTCATGCAAATTGTGACCGGAGACAAAATTTACCCTAGTTTATCTTTCTTTTGAAGAAGCTGCTGCGTTTTGTATACCGTAGGGTTTTGTGACCAAGAAACTTCATGACCTTCATCGTGTGATGAACTGAAGAATTTTGCAGTCAACATCCTTCTCAAGTTGGTGATCAAGTTGTGTACTGGGATCCGCGTAATTGGTTAGTCACATATTGGGAGTTGTGCATTGAAAAGGAGAGATTGTCACTACAGAACAAGTCCAATTGGGTATTGGGGTAAGGGTTCAACTGTACGTTGGTATAAGGTACTGGGATTCCTTTACTTGTAACTGCATGTTTTAATAATAGTGGATTCTTAGGAGTGGTGACCTTAAAATCACCCGGTGGGGTTTTTGCCATGTAGGTTTTCTCCATTTGTAAACAAATCACCGTGTCAATTTAATTTCCGCTGCATACTCTAGTTAATTGGTGATTTTTTTGTGTTGTCACGCATCTTGCATGTTAATTTGATTAATTAATAAACTTGGCTAATTAATCAACTAATTCATCACAATGGGTCAATACATTCTAGGCCTATTAGAATTTAAGGTCACCACTCCAAAGAATCCACTAATCGATAATCAAGTGGTTACAAGTATAAAGAATCTTACTACTACCTTGGACTATCCCAAAATACCAATCTACAGTTGAACCTTTGCTCTAGTACCCAATTGGACTTGATTTTGTATCAGGCTTCTTTCATTTGTTGTACAAACACAGTAGCTTCACATAGAGTACATGAGTTCTAAGTCTCTGTTTCCATACTTGATGACTTTTAAAATAATCATTATATATGACTAGGGTTGTAAGATGAGAAACCCTAATCATTCAAGTCATCATGGGCCGAATTTCAAATCTAAGATTTGTAAAATCGTAGATCTCGATAGATGGAGCTTGTGTTTGGTGTTAGTGAAATAGCTTTTCTTCACATATTTCTTGGATCAACCTTTATGTCTTTAATGATATCACATGATATTTTTGAACAACATGCTGCTTGATACATTAAACTTAACTTAGATCTACTAAATTATAAGTAAGGTGTGTTTTGTCAAAGGATTAGCCATAGACATAAACCCTAGGTATGTGCGCACATGTTTTAAGCATGTGTACACATACTTTGAGTATGCACACACATGTAGGGTTTCAGAACACCTGATGGATTTTTTTTTTTTTTTTTTTTTTTTTTTTTTTTTTTTTTTTATGTACAACGCATGCAGAGCTAATCCCACATTAACTAGGATCTGCCTTTCACCTCTCTTTGATCACTATAAAAGGCCTCAAAGGTTTTTTTTTTCCCCCAAAACTTGCCGAATTCACTAGAAAATAGTGAATCAAAGACCTTTGAGTTTTAACCTTACTAAAATTTTGGTTTTTTCTGATTAGATTGATTGAGAGGAAATGGTCAAATTAAAGCTCAATGGATTTTTTGTGTTTGAGGTAAAGGTCTATCATTGTCTCTTTCATTTTTGGTTGTTTATTTCTTTGTTTATTGCTTTGATATCTCTGTTTTGTAGTTAGGTTTTATAGCTTTCATATTAGAAGCATGTTAGGTTATGTTTGATTGCTGTTTTGGTAACTGAGTTTCTGGGCAAGTTTTCGTACACATGCTTCATGCATGCGCATGTATACTCAAGCCCAAAATCCAAATATAGGATTTTTGTCATTCTGAATTTTGATTTGTTTTAATCATATGTTTTGAGTCTGTTTAACTTAGATTTCATGTGCTTAGGTCCAAGGTCGTTAGAATAACATGTTTTATATACTTTGATTGTTAGATTGATGATTATGGTTTGCATTTTTCATGAATAACATGAACATCCATAGATCATATGCATTGATTCATAGGTGCTAAGATGATAATGATGCAGTGAGGTAAGTAAGGTGAGTCATGCATAATTACATGAACACACATTTGATCTAGATAAATGAACATGATGTGTTCGATTAATATGATGAATACGCTTGGTTGATACAATGATGCATTGGATACATGTTGCCTTTGGATAAATAAGATCATGTTGCCTTGTTGATGTTACTACCATGTGGTATGTTTGTTGCCCTTGGTTAAATTAAGCATAAAATGTTAGATAAATGATAGGATGTGTATGGATACCATGTCTAGATGTATTCTTGCGGATACATGTTTTGGTGATATAATCTTACGTTGATGCCTTGATTATGCTATGAATGATATGCCATGTTGGATGCTAGATGCATGTTAGGATAGACTTAGTGTGTGTGTGTGTGTGTGTGTAGAATAACCTATTAAAGGACCCTTTGATAGAATTAGGATGTGGAACATAATGAGTAGAGGCCAACCTGCGGGTTAGTGGGGTTGGGTGCCTAATACCTTCCCATCCCCATACCTAAACTCTGGACACATGCTCTGGTAAGATCAGTCCTTAACATAGGGGTAGTATTTATATGGATTTTAGACCTAATCTTGGTGGTGACTCCATTATTCACCCCTTCACCCATTCCACTCGACCGAGGCATACTCTCCACGACGTACAGATGTAGGGTTACAAATTGACCTGTAAGGACAATTTTTAATGTAAAATCATGTAGAGCTAAACCCATATCAGCTAGGAAGGAGCTTACACCCTTCTCTGATCACTATAAAAGGTCCTAAAGGCTCTTTTCCCAAAACATGCTGAATTGAATAGAAAATAGTGGATTAAAGGAGTTTTTATTCTAAAACATCCTTAAGTTAAAATTTTCTTGGTTAGGACCTATTCTAGCCTAGACCTTTTAGTTTAAGCTTACTAACCTTCTAGTTTTTGTGTCTTAGGACCTAAAGAAAAAAGAAAACAAATGCCTGCTAGGTTGAAAACCCATAAGGAAGGCTTAGGCAAAAGTTAGGATTAAAAAAAAAAAAAAGACGGCCTTGTCTTTGGTGTCTTCATGTTTGCTTGTAATCCTTACACTTGGTCAGTGATCATTTGTTGTTTGCTTTTCATGATGTTTTGTGTGTTTGTTTGCATGTATGATGTCTCATATGGGCTTTATGTGTTTGTTTACTTGTTTGCATTCTTGTTTTGCCCATATCAAACTCCGTTTGAGCCTTAGGCCTTTCCTTGTTTTGTGTTGGGCCTTAGACCCATTCTCACTTTGTCCTGGGCCCTAGGCCCATCTTGTTTGTCTTTTTGTGTAAATCTTGTGTGTTTGCATGCTTTGCTATGTATGTGTGACCCCTATAATGTTGTGTTCATCCATGTTGTTATGTACAAATCTTTTAAGGTGATATGCATCTATGCTGTTTGATGTGAATCTTGTGTGATCATGTTTTATGTTACTAAAACTTTTGCACACACCTTGGATGTTTACCTAAGTTGTGTATGATTGTTTGTAATGTATTTTGTGATCACATGTTTCTTTGATGTTTATGTGAGTCTTATGTGTTTATTTGCTATATTCTTGTGTGATTGTGTGCTCTTTTACTTATGTGAGTTTGTGTAATTTTTTTTTTTTTTTTTTTTTTTTTTTTTTTTTTTTTGCATCCTTGCATGTGTCTTTAATATTTGCATGAGTCTTGTATGTTACATCTTATAAAAGTTGTGTGATTATATGTTTTTTTAGACGTAAATGCTCGGTCAAGTGTTCTTTTTGAAGTAAATGGTCATTTTTAGTGGCCTTTTGTGTTTGGATATAAATGCCCGGTCGAGTAGTCCCTTTGGCATAAATTCTCATTTTTAAGTGGCCTTGTTGGTGTTTGGACATAAATGCTCAGTCAAGTGGTCCCTTTGGCGTAAATGCTCATTCTTGAGTGGCTTGTTTGTGTTTAGACGTAAATGCTCGATCGAGTGGTCCTTTTGGCATAAAGGCTCATTCTTGAGTGACCTATTTGTGTTTGGATGTAAATGCTCGGTCGAGTGGTCCCTTTGGTCTAAATACTAATTCTTGAGTGGCCTATTTGTGTTTGGACGTAAATACTCGATCAAGTGGTCTTTTTGGCATAAATGCTCATTTTAGTGGCTTTTGGTGTTTCGATGTAAATGCTTGCTTCGAGTGGTCCCCCCCAACTTTAGGTAGAGGTCCTAAAAACTCAAAGTTAAAGTCCTTAAAACTCAAAAACATCCTAAATTTTCTTTTATGTCTCTTATGATACATTTCTTGTTCGCATGATTGCTTGTATGTATGTGTGTCATGATTAGGTAGAGGTCCTTAAAACTCAAAGGTAAAGTCCTTAAACTTGAAAACATCCCAGATTTTCTTTTATTTCTCATGTGGTTTTTCATACTTCTTGTTGGAAGTGCACAAATCACGTTTTTAAGTACGCCCCATGTTTATATTTTCTTGCATTCTTATGTGTTTGTGTGTAGCGTGTGTGTGTGGACTCAAAATTTATTAACTAACAGAATGTTTTGTCGCTTCAGGCTTTTAACCATACTTGTAGTGCAAGCAAAGTTAAAAGATGGGCAATTGTAGACATCTCATTTTGTCCCATTAAAAATGTTTGGTCCTTGGTCCCAGTGATGGGCTTGCCATATTTCAATCAAGAATAATTCAAAATTTCACAATAGTTCAAAAATAATCACAATTCAAAAGTGCTCAAATCGCTTTAAAAATGATGTTGAAAAATGACGTTTGCTTACTTTTTTCATCATAACATTTTATTCACAAGAAATTTTTTAGTAAGGTTTGTTTCATTGGAAAGTACACATCTTATGCTTCAATTTGAACATAAATTTTGCATGCTTTGAATTTATATTGAGTGAGTTATGGCTGTTTGAAATCAGGCTAACATTGCAGTCAAAATTAGAGATTTTAGAAAGCATGCGGACTTATGGGATTAAGGGTTGCATACACACCGTCAACCATGTATACAATTTTTTTTAGGTTGTGAGAGAGAAAGAAAGAGAATAAATAAATAAATTTATTTATTTATTTATTCTCTCTCTCTCTCTCTCACACACACACACACACACACACACACACACACATAACCTAAAAAAAATTGTTTTCTACCCCTTTTTCTTATGGTTACCTTCTCATTTGAGAAAGTTACCATAACATATATGATGAATCTTTACATTCTTAACTAGATGGTATGCAATGGCTTAGGGCATGTGCGCGGCCATTCTAGTTAGAAAATAAAGCTAGCTTGTACTCCTATTTATTCTATTGGTAAAGAATCCATAAGGCTTGATTTGGCAAGATTAGAACTTATTTTGGAGGAATTTGCTAATAAATGATTTTCCTATAAACTTACTTTTATTGTCTTGTCTTTGCATTCCTTTAAATTCCAAGCAATATATATTTATTGTCTTGTCTTCACTTTCCTTTAAATTCCAAACAATTTATATTTATTGTCTTGTCATTACATTTCTTTAAATTCTAAGTACTTTAAAGTGTATTGTCTTGTCTTGAAATTCCTTTAAATTCCGAACAATTTATTTTTATGTCTTGTCTTTAAATTCCTCTAAAAGATTTTTTTTTCCTTTCTAAAAAATGGTTTCAACAACAACTCTTCTTTCCAAAAAAAAAAAATTCTCAAAAGGTTTTTTTCTTTAAACCCTAAAATAGATTTCAAAAAGTTTTCTAAAAAAAATAAAACCTTTTCTCCTTCTTTCAAAAAATGATCTTCTTTTACTATGTAAAAATAAAAAATAAAAACCTTTTTGACAAACCCTTTTGAATAAGAAAAGTTTTATAAAGGACATAATTACTTTTTATTTATTATTATTATTATTATTATTATTATTATTATTATCATGTTCTCTTCAAGAATAATAAAAACCATGAGCTTTTTGGGTCCGAAAGTTTTCTCTAAAAAAAAACCTATGGAAACTTTTTTAATCAATTCTTTTCTTAAGTTCTTTTTGTTCGAAATTGATTTATTTTCCAAAAACGTTTTCAATAAAAACTTTCTTTCATTATAAAAATCATGGGATTTTTAAATCCAAACCACTTTTCTTTAAAAGACAAAACCCATAAACTTTTTAAAATCAATTCTTCCCAAAATTCTCTCTCTTTCAAAAGTTGGCATCTTTACAAAAAGATTTTTAAAACAAACTCCTTTTTAAAACAAAAAACTATGGGGATTTTCGGATCCAACCCTTTTTTTAAAAAGAAAAAACCATGAAACCTTTTTCCTTCAAGTCAACTCTTTTCTGAAACACCCCCGCCCCCTTTTTTTCTTTTAATTCTTGATTTCACAAAAAAAAAAAAAAAAAAAAAAAATCCCAATTCTAAACTTTGTTTCAAAAGGAAACATTTTGTCATCTTTTATAAGAATTTTAATTTGATACTTCTTTTTCTAAGTTTGGATAAAAACCATGGTTTCCAATTGAACCATGCATATCCTTTTCTCAAAATAAAATAGTTTTTAAAATCTTTTCTATCTATCTAAAAAAGTGAAGAAAAACCTTGGTTCCCAACAAACCTTGGAATCCATTTTCTTAGAAATAAGTGAAACTGTTTCTCACCAATTTTTTTTTTCCTTTTCTCTAAAGCTAACGTTCTTTACACACACACACACACACACACACACACACACACACACACACACACACACACACACACACACACACACACACACATATATATATATATATATATATATATGTTTTATGAAAGAAAAAAAAAAAAACTTTTAAGACTTTTACAAAAAAGGGGACAAACTTGTTTTTCTTCAAACAACCTTTTCCCGAGCAATTTTTTCCTCAAAATAATTTGTGCATTTTCCGTTCCTTTTGAGGAATAGATTGCTTGAAAAAAGCTTGTTTGAAGAAAAACAATTTTGCCTCCTTTTTTGTAAAAGACTTAAAAGTTTTTTTTTTTTTTTTTGTTTCATAAAAAGAAAAAAAAAAATTTTTTTTTAAGTTTTTTAAATCTTTTGCTTTCAAGCAATCTTTTCCACAAAATAATTTATGCATTTTCCTTTAGGTAAGTTTTTAAAACTTTTCATCTTTACACATTCAAGCATTGTTGTTTTAAATCTTAGAATTGCATCTTTTAGAGGTTTGTGCCTATGGTTCTATTTTATTGAAACAATAGGCACCAATCAAGCAAACACGATTCCCTCCCTTTTTTGGCACTAATGTTTTATTTTATTGCGTTTTTTGCATGATAAATGACAAAAGTATGGTGGATGACAACAATGTGCTATTCTTTCTACTCTCTCTCTCTTTTATTTTTACGTTGTGATATTCATACATAGTAATAGTCACATGCTATTGTATATATATCCTTCACATGCTTTGTTTGTAAATAAATCCTTGAAATAAATATTCACATGTTATGTTTTAGATAACTAAATACTCACATGTGTGTGTATGTTTGTACAAAACTTTTTCAAAAACCAAAATACCAAGTATCTAATTTCTTCGCTAAAAAGATAATGTTAGAATTAAATTAGAATGGGGCACTATCCTTTGGATAGGTGCCCTGGGGTGCCTAACACTTTCCCTACATGTAACTGAACTTTCAAGTCCAAGATCTTTGGTTTGAGACTTTTGGTTTACCTTAATTAATAAATCCTTAAAATTGGTTTAGTCAATTAGGTAATTTAAAAAGAATTAGACAAATAAGGTGACTAGTTACACCGAATACAAAACCAATGATTAGTGGCAACTCCTAAAATAAAAATAAGAAAAATGGACTCACAAACACACTTCACCCTAGAAACACATGCACACAAAGAGTCACATCACTAAGGACCCAATATGCGATTAACCGAAAAAGATAAAAGTCCTTAAACCAAAAAGGGCTTTTCTCCCTTTTTTTGGGGTGGCCACAGTGCCTGACACTGTTTTAATGATATCTTGATTGTTTTAGCCAATGTTTTAAATTCCATTCCAAAGGCCGTTTTGCATTGGCTACTGAAACAGAATATTCCAATACCCGTGTGTTCCGCTACACCGTTTCAAGAATATGCGCCAGATATATATATATGTTACGTTGGCATCATTTTTGTGAGAGAAATACATGTGAAGAATAAACAAAGTTTTATTCCTATAAATAAACAAAGTTTTAAGACTATATTTATAACCAGCAACTTCCTAGAAGTTTCCTAATTTCCTTTCAACTCAATCCCAAAGGTCAATTAAACCTTTCACACGTGAATTGTTGTTGTTTTAAGTTTTAAGTTTTAACTTTTAAAGTTTAATGCTCTCTCTCAAGTTAAAAGTCCTCTTTCATAGTTGTCCAGTGGCTTGCAACATTTGGTAGTGTTTCGTTGATCTGGTTGCTCAGAATTTCGTCAATTTTGTATTTTTGGTTTCCAATCTCTCTGGTCATCAATTTTGTTTGTTGGTGGAAGTAGTAGACAATATATCTCAGCAATGGGAAGAGTAATGAAGCCTAGTTTATTTTATTTCGGTTCGTAACATGAATATTGCCCGAAATTCTGAAATTCTGCCAGGAACGCCTGTTTAGGGTGAAATAGTCCAGAATTGAGGACGAATCTGAATAAGGGTCTCTTGCACCAGTCCAAGCGTTAGAATAGAACGAAATTCAAGACATTGGTTTTAACTCTGATTTCAACCAGTGAGTAATCGTTTTAAGGGTATTTAATATTTTTTAATGAGTTTGGATTTATCCCTATCAGGCGGTCGAATCTCTGGTCAAGCCTTGGCAAACTCTCGAAAGTCAACCTAGGTAAAACTTGGTCAAAATTAGCGAAAAGCTCCAAAATCATTAGATTTAACATAAAAACATGAAAAATAGTATTTTGACGAAGTTTTGACAAAATTTAAACTTTGGTCAACTAGGGGCATTTTGGTTATTCTGACCTAAATTGGCCTTTTGAGCACTTCGAGGCCCATGATGATCTACATGTTCCCATGATTTCCCGGTAAAAATATGATATTTAGGAAATTTTTGGGGGTTTGACACCCAAACTAAGGTGGACAAAATACAATATCAAAACTCCTAACTAATATAATACTGTTATTTCTGCAAATGTGACATTACTTAGTGATTTTTTATTTTTGAATTTTTGTACTAATTAGGAAGTTGACTCACACATTTACATAAGTGATTTCATTTCATTGGGTGGGAGGACCACTTCAATAGTCTTCTAGTGGACCTAATAATTTCTCGAATAATAGAATATCAGAAAGGATTTGAATGAAAGACTATAATATATGTTAGAGTTATATTTTTTATGTAATTGGCTAATCTTTTGATAAAATACACTTTGCTTGTAATTGGGTAGATCTAAGTTGGGTTTAATACATCAAGAAATATGTTGTTCAATAATATCAAGTTTTAGTATTAAAGAAATGAAGATTGAACCGAGAAACAAGTGAAGAAAAGCTTTTTTATTAAAGCTCGACAGATAGCTACTATCAAGACTAAATGAGAAGCTTGACACAAGCTCAACCTATCAAGAATTACAATTTCATAACTTCCAGATCTAAAATTTGGCCTATGTTGTATTATTATTTAGAGTTTCTTTTCTCACAACTCTAGACATATATAAGACATATTTTTAAGAGCCGTCGCACACTGATATAGAGACCAGGAATTTATTTTTCTCTATGAGAAGTTACTATGTTTGTATGCCATAGGGTTTTGTAACAAAGTGCTTCCTGATCTTCATTTTTGATGAAGTGAAGAATTTTGCAGCCAACAACAGTTATTAAAGTTGCTAGAGTTAGTTATGTACTGAAATTCATGCAAAGGTGTTAGTCACTAATTGGAGATTTATGCATCAAAGGAAAGAAATGCTACTACAAGATCAACTCCAATTGAGTATTGGAGCAAAGGTTCAACTGTAGGTTGATATTTTGGGATAGCCTAGGATAGTGATAAGATTCCTCATACTTGTAACCGCTTGATTATTGATTAGTGGATTCTTGGGAGTGGTGACCTTAAATTCACCCGGTGGGGTTTTGCCTTTCGAAAGGTTTTCCACATTGTCAACAAATCAGCGTATCAATTTAATTTTTGTTGCATTTACTTTATTTGGTGATTTATTGATGCCTCCACGATATGCATGTAATTTGACCTAATTAATCAACTTGGGTAATTGAATTAATTATCTGGGGTCAAGCTATCTTAACCCAACAATATATGATAATAATGAATTTTTTTGACATTTCAGCTTGTTTTCAATAGAATTTTCTACTACTTATTTTGAAATTAGTGAAAGCATTCGTAAGGACAATTGAGTTGTGGTGGTTCTTCTTCTATAGGCTCTCATCTCTAATGTAAACTGATATGTTTACATTGATTGATAACTTCAGCAACTTCTTTTTCTTGGCATTCTTATATATAAAATATTATGGGTTTTAATATTAGAATTTATTTCATTAAAAATGTTACTACTACTTAAATCAATCGGTAATAATGACTATTTATTTTCTAATAAAGTAATGTTATTATTTCTTTAAGATCCATAAAAGCATTAATTTGGTTTTTGGTAAATACAGATAAAAATGGATATAAAAAGCTTTGATTCAAAAAACCTTTTTTTTATTTCATAGTGTTTTGTAAAAAAAAAAAAAGAAAAAGAATTAATACCAAAGGTGAAAGATGACAACTTATTATAAGCTATTGTAACCAACAATTAATATATACTAGCATGTAGTCCGTGCTTACGCACGAAAATATTAACAATTATGATGATAAGATATTTATCTTGGTAGATTCAGTTTCCACATTGAGCATTATGAATGGAGATAACTTGACACCAATATTTAAAAATCAAATTGGACACATAGCAAAAAATTAAACTGCAATTAGAAATTGGACACATAACACAAAATTAACGACAACAACTGATCATTGAGTTTGGAATCTTCTTGGAGGAGTCAATGAAGCAGTAATGTTTGAGAGTGTGAAGCAAGGAAGAGTGGGATGGAACATTGTGTTTGAACCTAGCCTTACTTTTAGAAATCCGAAATGAGGAGGAGAGGGTAGTCTGTGGATCTAGTTGGTAGAGGTTGAGAGAGAAGGAGGAGACATGGGATGACAATATGGCATTAGAAGGAGATGATGTTTTACTTTTATAGTCTTTCTCGTTGGACTCTTTGTTCTGATAGTGGGATTAGGAGAGCTCCAAAAGTATGCAGGTGAGATGTTCTTACTTAAGCTAATGAACATTATCATTGTGGTTTTCTTGGCTTCCGTGTTAAATGTTAATGTATAATTTTTTTGGGCACGAAAAATTAAAAAATTTAGATAAGATACATGACACAAAATTGGAATTCAATTTATAATCTAATTAGATTCATTGTGGTTTTCTTGGCTTCAGTGTTAAATGTTAATGCATCATTTATTTGGGCACAAAATATTAGAAAATTTAGATAAGATACATGACACAAAATTGGAGCCCAATTTATAATCTAATTAGATTTTATTTTTGAATTTTGGTTAAGAAAAGTGGCGCAAAATTGAGAATCCAAATCTAGACACATGGCACAAAATTGAAACTCTAATTTGGAATTCAATTTGAGTTTCTCTCTGCTTCACCTATTATTATATATATATATATATATATATATAGATTTGTAACTTACAATATATATATATATATATTATCAAACATTAACATAGAAATTTTTGTAACCTTGAGCAATTATTATCAAACATTTTTCTAATACTATTGAAGAAAAAATAAAGTAAAGCCAATATTATGGATTTTGGTTTTGAGGATTATTAAGAGGGATGAAGGGATATATGGTATCAAGGCTTTTAGGTCTTAAGGATTGATTGTAAATGGCTAAGTAAGAGGTAATGAAGGAGAAGTAGGTGGATTTGCTAGCTAAGTAGGAGTTCATGCGAGAGAAGTAGGTGGATTTGTTGGCTGAGTAGGAGGTAATGAAGGAGAAGTTCCAGGCTGAGTAGGAGGAAGTGAAGGAGAAGTAGGTGAATTTGCTGGCTGAGTAGGAGGTAATGCAGGAGAAATAGGTGGAGAAGGTGGTAATGAAGGAGAAGTAGGAGGGAATGAGGGAGAAGTAGGTGGATTTTCTGACTGGGTAGGAGGTAGTAAAGGAGGAGTAGGAGGAAGTGAAGGAGAAGTAGGTGGATTTGCTGGCTGAGTAGGAGGTAATGCAGGAGATGTAGGAGGTAATGCAGGAGAAATAGGTGGAGAAGGTGGTAATGAAGGAGAAGTAGGAGGGAGTGAAGGAGAAGTAGGTGGAGAAGGTGGATTTGGGGGTTGAGTAGGAGGGAATGAAGGAGAAGTAGGTGGAGGAGGTGGGGAAGTAGGCGGTAAAGGAGGGGGACTTGGAACTGGTGAGGGCTTAGATGGTGGAAGTGGAATTGGAATGGGAGGGAAAAGGATTGGAATTGGAAAGGTAGGGATGGGAAAAAGGGGATTAGGAATTGATGGAGGGATGGGTGGATCGGGTACAGGGGGATCAGGTACATCAGGATCATCAGAGGGAGGACTTGGTGGTGGTGGGGAGGGTTGAGAGGGAGGAGGTGGTGGTGGCGGTGGTGATGGTGGTGGAGAAGGAGAGGGTGCTAGTGGTGGTGGTAGAGGAGAAGGGGATGGTGCTGGTGGTGGTAGAGGAGAAGGAGATGGTGCTGAAGGGGGAGATGGACATTGAATGGAGGAAAAGTGAGGAAAATAAGGTCGTGAGAACCCGTAAGGTGACACATAAGGAAGAAATGATGTTGAAGCATTGAAAGATTTTGACAATTCTTGTTGGTTTGCACATAAAGCATTATTCCTCTTAGATGGCCTGTAACTTAGTGTATTCAAGTTGTATATACAGCGATTTCCTTCCTTTAACTTGATTGTCATCACATTTGATGTGCTCTTCAAACTAGGAATATTGCAATCAGAAGATGAGCTCCCCAGCAAGGTTACCTGGCAGGATGATGTTGCTTCCAAACCTTCTACACAGTTAACACCATCAACAGTTGGTATTTCTAGTTTGTATACTCCACGCTTATTTGTTGCATTGTTGACTGAAAATGTGATATGTTTTATCATTTGAGGTGAGTTTACTTTGAATTTGCATTGTATTTGAACATCTACACCTGATCAGTAATAAAACAAGAGCACACAATTAAGAAGTTGAAAGTAAAGGTTTTATTTACAAGATTTTTATTTTATTTTATTGTGTTAGATAATTGATTATATAATTAAATTCATCATTTTGAAAGAGATTATTTTGGAGACAATCAATAATTTATCATAATTTTAAAGAGTTTGTCTTATGTTCAAATCATGTCTCCTATTACATCTCATTAAAAATCAGACATTCAAAAATTAAATTCATCATTCTATTTCCATTGTTTAAAAAGAATTTTTTTTAAAATCTCAATTCTAAATGATTAAATTCATAATTTCTTAATAATTTTTTATATTAGGACAATTAGTAATGTATCCTCTAAGTTGAATGAATCAATAGAAAAAATATGGATATTAGGAGTTGATTACCTGGCAAGAAATAGCTGTGTCTAGCGAAAGTGTTGCTAGAGCAAATATCACAATAAACAACACCCACTACAGTAATCTGAGAGACAATATCTGTTGGTTGAGCTATCACAGAAAGTGGATGAGCGAAAAGAAATGCAATAACAAGGAGAATTATTGGATCCATAATGGCAAGCGTTTGAGAAGGGGGAAGAAGGATCTAGGAGGGCATCAAAGTTATAGCCAATACCCCATTAAGGACATATGAAGTATCTGTTCTATATATAGAGTAGAAACCTTAGCTATTGCAGTCTAAGGTTCCACTACCAGGCACATTCATTCATGAATTATTTCATTTAACCTTCCACCTCCTCAAAAACTTGCATTAATGTCAAAGTATTAATTATTTATTATGTGCTAATGAGGTCAATGAATTTATTTCTATATATTAATTATATAGAGGTGCTAATTATATATATATATATATATATATATATGTTTATACTATAAAAGTTAGATCCTAAAAGTGATAGATACACAAAATGATGACATGAGTAATTTTTTAGAATAATGTAAACCTACAATCTCAAATGGCAAACAATGATTTGCACATGTCATACACACAGCTTATGTTTATTGCTTATTTATATTCATTAATTATAGAACATTGAGCCTTGTTCAATACTCCAAAATAAATGTTTTAATAACATGCCATCTTTAAAATTAGTTTCAATGTCAATTAATTTTTTC
Organism: Lithocarpus polystachyus; assembly: GCA_033629205.1. NCBI lineage: Eukaryota > Viridiplantae > Streptophyta > Magnoliopsida > Fagales > Fagaceae > Lithocarpus > Lithocarpus polystachyus. The sequence continues at coordinate 62,384,811 of CM066164.1, read as the reverse complement.
CAAAAAGAAATTGTCGATTAATCTCTTTTTCACAAAAAGAGAATATTAGAAACAAAACCAAATATGGAAGTTATCAATTTCTTTAAATCAAAACTTTTGTAATGCTAATTGTTATCAATAGAACATAAACATAATTTCAAATTCCTCTTTTCCAACTAAACCGACTCATCAAATAAGAAAGTCATCTGTCAATATAATATATAAAAGTTATCGATTATTTTAAAGCACAATTTTTGGTTTATATATACACATACCTTCAAATGAATAGACATTTTCATTGTATTTTGTGATTTTTAGGGTTTGTGCTCTAAAATCCAATTTACTGGCATGTTATAAATAATTAAATTGTTTAATTATATGAGATCATTTGTATATGAATTAATTGGGCATTTTCATGTAGTCATTGTGATGAATTGTATGTGATTCAGTTATAGAAGATATAAATCAAAAGTTCTTTGTAAAATAAAAAATATAATTCATATAAAATTAGATTTCATAAAATTACTATTATAACTAGTTTAATGGGAACTAGTTATTCAAGGTACTCGGCCCATCCACTTTTTTTTTTTTTTTTGAGAATTAAAACTGTGAAAACTTCATTAAGGAAGGCTCTCAAGATCAGCCAAGAATACAGATGCAAGGTCTGGTGGTATTTCTTCCATCCAGACGGACATAATAGGAGGTATAATTGCTCTCCTAGCTAAAGAATGTGCTAACCTATTACAATGTCTCCTGACAAAAGATAAGGACACTTTAGAGAAGTGGGACAATAGGAAGAGAATATCAGCTTCAATGTTCCCGTAGTGGGTCAGCTTGCTGCCTCCATTTATCAAATTTTTTATAAGGAGTTCGGAGTCCCCTTCAAGAGTTATATCATCGAAGCCCAGTTCCATAGCAAATTCTAAAGCTCTTCGGGCTGCTAGTGCTTCCACCTCAATAACAGAAGCTGGCAAGGGTATTTAGTAACTCTCATCCACTTTAGTTGAGAGTTACTAAAGTTTATATTTAATAAAAGTTTATATTTGGTAAAATTAGATTTCATAAAATAGTAATTTGCAAAGTGGCAGTTTATTATGATTTTGTTCACTATGGACGTTTTATGGAGGGGTCAAATAATAGTATATTAAAGTCTTGGGATATAACTTATTAATAAGGCCTAGAGTGCAATTATATTTCCATAGTGGTACTTGTTATATAATTAATGGTAACTTTGGACCTGCCAAGAGTAGATGGAAGCCTGAAGCTTATTGGAACTAGAGTCTTATTTGTTTCTTTGGTCCCATCCTGAGCTGCACTCTAAAACCCAATTGGGCTGGCCTAATTAAATAATAAGTTATATATTTAATAATAGTTTTTAAATAAAAGAACTGCCTAGGCAGTTAAAACAAAATTACGATTAATAAAAGAGAAAACAGCTTTCTCTATATCATCTCAAAAACATATTTTTCCAAAAAGAAAATCAACGTAGGTAAGGGCTAATTGAGAAACCATGCATCCTGGGCACCATGTGAAATTGAGATAAAGATTGAAGATCTTCTCAAGATACTATTTACTTCTTGATGATGCATAGAAAATCAGTAGGTTGACTATTTCGGGTTTCAATGGACTGGTGGTTGCTTGGAAGGCCTGAAAAGAAAAAAACACAAGATCAAAAGGTGACCGGGGTGGACCGACCAAGAACCCTCTGATGCTTAAGTTATTTTTTATTTCTACAACTCAAGAATTCCAACTTTGGGAATAGTGGGAACTTACTTTCATTTGATGTGGATGAAGCCTTATATAGTGAGCTTTGGAGTGGTTACTTATTTAGTAACTTTCCCAATATTTGTGGAAGTTAGAAGGTTCAGACTTAACTTCCACAACTACTATAGAAGTTAGAATGTTCAACCTTATCTTCTACAACTGCCATTAGAGGTTAAGTACATAGTAGGAAGTTATAGTGATGAACAAGGATTTTGCTCATGTTTCAAAATAGTAGCACGTGGTCCGAATTACAAGCTTTTGTAGATAAATTCATTTCTGGAAATTTCCTAAGTGTTGGAGGGTCTTCCAAGTGCTTTCCAGATGGATGACCCTTATGTCTGTGGACGACCTTGCTATGGTAGGATAACCTTTCTGATCTGGATGACTCTTATAGACAAATTGGAGTTTAATTTTTTAGTTCACCATTAGTTGCTCCCTTGTCCAAGGGTTGTCTAGAACATTGTAGCATATTTATTGATTTTTTGACACCCGTCCACATTTTTATGGTCAATTTTGTGCCATATGTCGTGCCTACTCTGGGTGAATTTTATTATTCTAGACTGTGCCACATGTCATAATCTTATTGGTTAGATGGTTGCGCTGATTTATTTTTTGAGAAGGATGCCAAGTGTTAACTTCTGGTTGGTCCATGTCGCTTCGTTGACCCACTTCTGGGCCCTATAAATATGTACATTCTCTTTCTTGCCCTTTTACTGTTCTGATAATTTCTTTTCTACCATTTCGTCCAAGAGCCTCATCTAGTCCTTGTCTTCTAGTCTCCTTAAATACTTCCTTTCCTTCATCCTTAGGCTTTCGTCTTTGTTCATTCTTCCAATTATGTCTACGTCTAGTAGTAGTTTAGAAAGAGAGATAGACAATTACCAGGACATATCCCCTGGGAGTGGTAGTAGCAATTATGAGAGCGGTGAGGGTAGCACAAATTATAGTAGTGATAGTAGTTCCTCAGATGAGCATTATTCGTCTAGGGTTCCTGGTTTTCCTTTAGAGGAATTCTAAGAAATGCAACGTGGAATCGCTTCTGGGGCAGGGGCTAGCTCATCTAGAAGAAAACCTAGTCCTTCTTAGGATGAAGAGGAGGAAGAAGAGGAAAATATAATTTATAGTTGTGCTCTTGAGGTAGCGTCTACTTTGGACGCACCTAAGTTAAAAACCCTTGTAGGTAGATACCAAATTCCTAGTGAGTTTAGGCCTCGTCTACCTGAAGAAGGAGAATGATGTTGTTCTCCTTTTTTTGGTTTCGGTGTATATACCTTTTAGCAAGTCTTAGGTTTCCTTTTAAATTCCTTTTGTTGAGACTTATTCCATAGGTTGGGTATTGGACCAAACCAGCTCAACCTAAATGGGTGGAGGACAATAGTTGCCATGTAGGTGCTATGGTGTGAGGCATTGGAAGGGAACCATCCAATCATAGTGGATGAGTTCCTTTACTATTATAAGATCTCAGAGATAAAACAATCTGTTGGTTTTTACCAGTTCTCATCTAGGGGCCCTCAATTTAGTTTGATAAAGGGCCATATTTCTTTTGACAGGCTTTGGAAGAAAGAATTATTTTTTATTTTTGGAAATTGGGCTGGGGACCCAGTTGATGTACATAGTGCCCCCTTCCTTCCTTTTACTAGCCCCTTAGGTCATTTTTGTCCTGAGGGTATGTCTTTCTTCCTTTCTTTTATTTATTTTATCTAACTTTTTTACTCGTCTAACCTTACTCTATATTGGTGCAGCTGATACTCGTCCACGCTTAGACAAATCTTATTTGGATCATATTGACCAAGCACGCTCCTTCCTTGAAAGGTCTTTTCACAATTTAGTGACTTTCAGTAGTCTGCTTGCTTGGGGGCTTGGTCCTGAGCCTACTACTAATAACCTTGCACACGAGAAGACTACTTGTTGAAGTAAGTATTGTCCATTCTCATCCTCTTTTCTTTTCTTTTTTTATTACTAACTTCGTCCTTTTCAATATAGGGGTAGCCACTATGAAAAAAAAATAAAGGAAAGGGCGTTGCAAGTGGTACCGAAGCTGAAGAGGATGTACAGGTCTTGGACGATGTCACTCCTCTGGTCGTCCAGATGCTTGGCGTCCAAGCCAGAAAAAGGAAGGGTATATCCACTTTTGTGGATCTTGGTGACCTCCCCACTCGTTGAGGTTCCAAGAAGCAAAAGTCTGGCAAGACGCCTCCTTTCAAGGATCCAAAGTTCTCTTCTACGGTGGTACAACTAGACACCTCGGCAATGAACTTGGTGTCCCAGACCACTCCATCCGTCCAGACTACTCTACCCGTCCAGCCTGATGACCACCCTTCTGCAGCCAAAGCTCCTCACAAGGCCCATTCTTCAGAGAAAAGCAAGCGTCCTTCCAACTTGGTATTGGATGAGGGTTATGCATGGAGGACGTTCATAGGAATCATCACTGATAATGAGGTAAACTCATGTCATAACATGTCAATGAAGGACTTTGAGCGTTCTACCATCCATGAACTTTTCAAGGTATGTGGTTCTCATTACTTTCCTTTTATTTTCTAAAAGATTTAAGGAAAATTTCGAACTCTCCTTCGTCCATTGTCAGACCATGTCCAAGTTCTACACTGCGTCCACCCAAGCTAAGGAGCTTTGCGTTGAGGCTAAGGAAGCTGAGGAGAAGAACAAGGAGCTGAGCCATGAGGTTCTTCTCAAGAAGGGGGAGGTGATCAGGTTGACTAAGGATCTCAATCGTTTATAGGGACTTGAGAAAAAACAAAGAATGAAGTGGAGGAACTCAAGGCAGACTCCATTGAGAAGGAAACTCGTATCACTCACTTTGAGGTGAAGGTTCAAGAGTTGACTTTGTCTATGGAGAAGGCTTAGAAGGAAGCTGTCACAGCCTTCATGAGGTCAGCTGAGTTCAAGACTCGTCTAGATCGTTATTATACTGCTGGCTATGAAGACTTCCATGCTGATGCCAAAGAGGCCTATCCTGAGATGGATTTTGACTCCTTTATGATCCCCACTGCTACTGAGAGTTCCCTACTTCTGATAAGTTTCAAGGACGTCAACGTGGTGGATGATGCTACAACTGAAATAGCCTAGGGCGATCCAAAGTTTGGGGGTGATGCCCCTAGTGGTTTATCCCAGTGATTTTATTTTCCTTTAGAAAAATTTATTTTTTCAATTAGTTGAAAATGCCCGTTGTTTTGGGCTTCACTGTTTCTCTCTCTCTCTCTCTCTCTCTCTCTCTCTCTCTCTCTCTCTCTCTCTCTCTCTCTCTCTCTCTCTTTATTAAATTCATTCAAGCACAATTCCCTCATCCATGTATATGGATGATCAATATATACAATTGCCTTTATTGGCTATGAATAACTCAAAAGGTTTTTGGACGGTGGTTGTCTACCCTTCTTTAAATTTTATGAATGAATGTCTACTTTTATTTTCATTTCTTACTTGGTGTTGAACATGTTATATACTTTATGAACGAATTTTATTTACATCGTCCATATTATTTCTGTGTTTTTAAGTGTGGTCCGTCCACTTATGAGGACATTTTATCTTGTCCTGACAATATGAACGAATTTTTATCTACATCGTCCATGTTAAATAACTTTTTCATGCTCAACACTTTTACCATTCTTTACATTTCACAAGTATAACTTGTCTATGAATGGTATTTTTTTTGCTAGCCTTATTCGTCCATATTATTGACTTATAGCTCGCATTATTCTTCGTCCAAAAGTTGAATGATTTTTTACTCGTCTTTAGTCAAGACATTTCCAGCATTTTACTCATCCAAAGATTGGGTTGTTTGGCTGGTTAAATTCATCCATGGACTTCAAAATTTTCTTACGTGCACGTTTGTCCTCGTCCATTAATTAGATTAATATACCTTAGGTTTTACCTCATCCAGTATTTAGACAAATATACCTTGGTCTCTTTTTCTTTGCTTTTTCCTTACTTTAAGGAAAGCTTTTAGATGTTACATCCTTGCGTCCAAGGATTTTACTTGTCTTGGGCCTTTAGCCTTCTTGTGGATTAGTTTAAATGAAATCACAAAAATTTGAAAATTCATACAACATTATACACATTGAAAATCCAAACTGTATGTAGATAACATAAACATCGTCCACAAGCATAGCACATGCTTAGAAGCTAGTGCCATAGGGAATTAAAAATACTTATATACAAACAGATAGACTACGTACATGACTTCGTCCATCTCAAATTCGTCTATAGATAATGCAAAAGTTGGAAACTAATGCACTTTTAGGGAATTAAAATATTTAAAAACATGCAGTAGTAGTAATAAACATAAGCAAATATGAGAAAAACAACACATAACTTCAACTTCGTCCATGATGCTTATCCATGGGTGATGCTCATCTAAGATAACCCTTCATTGATAGTATCTTCTTAGATGCTCAACATTCCAAGGGTGCTCTAGCTTCCGTCCATCTAGGGTTTCTAAGTAGTATGATCCTTGTCGTTTGCAGTAGATAACCCTATAAGGTCCTTCCCAATTAGGCCCTAGCTTTCCATGAGCCGGGTTTCTGGTTGCTAAAGAGACCCTTTTAAGGATGAGGTCCCTAATGTTGAAGCGCCTAGGTTTCACCATTGTATCATATTGCCTAGCTATAAGACTTTTGTTTCCTGTTTCTTGTTGTCATCTACTCTATATCCTTCCTGTTAGCCATGTGTACTTTTGCAGGTATAATTGCTTCACTTCCATGGGCTAGTTTGAAAGGAGTTTCCCCTGTAGGGGTCCTCATAGTCGTCTTATAAGCCCATAGAACACCTGGTAGCTCTTCTGGCCATACTCCCTTTGTCCCCTCAAGCCGAGTCTTGATGATTTTTAGCAAGTATCGATTTGCTACTTCTACTTGTCCGTTTGCTTATGGGTGGGAGGGTGAGGAGTAATGATTCTTGATTCCAAGTTTCTCGCAAAAATCTCTGAAAGGTGTGTTCTCAAATTGCCGTCCATTGTCAGACACTAATACCCTAGGTACCCTAAATCTGCATACAATGCTCTTCCAGATGAAGTTTTTGACATTCTGTTGTGTAATCTTCTCTAAGGGTTCAGCTTCCACCCATTTCATGAAATAATCAATCCTTACTACTAAAAACTTCATCTACTTGGTCCCAACTGGAAAGGGGCCCAAAATATCCAATCTCCATTGTGAAAAGAACTATGGGGCCATCATTGGGGTAAGGTACTTCGTGGGTTGTCTAGGGATGTTATCGAATCCCTAGTATTGGTCACACAAGTTGATATAAGCCTTAGTATCAGCTTGAATAGTTGGCCAATAGTAACCTGCACAGACGACCTTGTGGACAAGTGCTTTAGGATGATTGTTGATGGAAGCCATGAAAAGGGAATCAGTTCAATGAACTAAATCATCTATGGGATTCGCCCTTCTAATGTTCTCCCTTATTTCATCCATGGCCTTCCTTATTTGATTCATCTCCTTCTCCAAGTGTGGCACTCTTTGTGAAGCAGTACCCCTTGACTGATTCTCATGCTCAGCATTTTCTCCTTCTCCAACTTCTTGACTCTGGGCTTGTCCTTTCACATACCTTTCATAATGCTATCTCCTTAAAACAATCTCTCTGGTTAACTCTTGGTTCTGACAGGTTAATTCTACCACGTTGGCTGCCATGGATTGCACTTGTTGTATGGAAGACGATTTCATGACAGGTGTTGACTAGCGTTCACAGTTAGGATGGCTAGAAGTGTAAGGACATATGTGTTTCACATGTTAGGAACATATGTCACTATTTTATGTAATTGGCTAATTCTTTGACAAAATGCACTTTACTTGTATTTTGGTAGATCTAGGATGTGGTTAATACTTCAAGAAACATTGTTTCAAGTTCAAGTGTTAAAGTCATGCAAGTCTGTCCAAGAATCAAGTGTGAAAAGTGTTGTTCATTAAAGCTCAACAGCTAGCATCTATCGGGACTCAGAGCTGTCTGAATCCTGTGGCTCGACAGCAGCTTGACAAATAGGGTATCTGTCGAGGTTTATGAAGTTCAATTTTTCTGTTCTGATTTTCATCCAATCCGTGAGTGTATGTTTGTGCTTTCTTTTCTCATAACCTTAAACATATATAAGGATTGTTTTAAGGGCCGTCAAAGGTAGCTCGCATGTGTGGAAAAGATTATTCATGCAAATTATGACTGGAGACAGGGTTTGCCCTAGTTTATCTCTCTTTTGAAGAAGCTGTTGTGTTTGTACACCGTAGGGCTTTGTCACCAAGCAACTTCATGATCTTCATCGTCTAGATGAACTGAAGAACTTTGCAGCCAACATCCTTCTATAGTTGGTGAATCAAGTCGGGTACTAGGATCCGCGTAATTGGTTAGTTACGTACTAGGAGACGTGCATTGAAAGGAGAGATTGTCACTACAGAACAAGTCCAATTAGGTATTAGGGTAAGGGTTCAACTGTAGGTTGGTATAAGCTACTGGAATTCCTTTACTTATAACCGCTTGTTTTGATAATAGTGGATTCTTGGGAGTAGTGACCTTCAAATCACGGTGGGGTTTTTGCAGTGTAGGTTTTCCCCATTCGTAAACAAATCACCATCTCAATTTATTTTTTCCACTGGATACTTAGTTTAATTTGTGATTTTTTTGTGCTACCACGCATCTTGCATGTTAATTTGATTAATTAATAAACTTGGCTAATTAATCAATTAATTCATCACAAGGGGTCAATACATTTTTGGCCTATCAAGTGGTATCAGAGTAAGCACACTCTAATTAGGTTTAATCTTTGCTGTGTGATCCATTGACCCCTGTTTATCATGGATAGAGGACAATCTCTTATTATACCTCCTTTATTTGATGGCACTAACTAAGCATACTGAAAAGTACGCTTGGGAGCTTTCTTGCAGTCTCTAAATGAGAAGGTGTGGCAAGCTGTGGAGATAGGCTGGACCAAGCCTATGGAAGTGCTAGCCGATTGGGATGACGCTAAGATCAAGGCGGAAAACTTCGACAGTAGAGCATTGAATGCGTTTTTCAGTGCTATCACTAATGAGGAGTTTAAGAAGATATCCTCCACTAAAACTGCTAAGGAAGCATGGACCATTCTCCAGATAACCTATGAGAGAACCAAGGCTATCAAGGATTCGAAGCTACAAAGGCTCACTACAAGCTTCAAAGAGATCAAGATAGAGGAGGAGGAGTCGTTTAATGAGTTCTATGCCAAGCTCAAGGACAAAGTAAACTCGGCCTTTAATCTTAGGGAAACCATTCCTAAACCCAAGATTGTGAGAAAGGTGCTCAGATCTCTACTAGAGAGATTCCATGCCAAGATCACCGCAATAGAGGAATCAAAGGATATTGATAAAATTCCTTTGATAGAACTAGTTGGCAACTTGTAGACCTATGAGTTAGGGTTGACAAGAATTGGGAAAACGAGCAAGAGTAAGAGCATGGCTTTGAAAGCCAAGAACAATGATACTGATGAGTATTCTGATGATGAAGATTCTAAAATGAAGTCTTACATAACCAGGCAATTCAAGAAATTTATGAAGAATGCGAATGCAAAGGGCTTCGACAAGGACCGTAGATAGTCAAGGTCTTCTCAGTCTAAGAGCCAAGACAAAGGAAAGAAGGATGCTAGGGATAGCGATCCGTACATTGTTCCTTCAAGACCAAAGTGCTTCGAGTGTCAAGGCTTTGGACATATGAAACAGGAATGCCCCACATATCTCAAGAGCATTGGGAAGAGCAAGGAACTTGCTGCTACATTAAGTGACACTGAGCCTGAGGATGATTCTGACAATGAAGATGATGGAATCCTAAATGCTTTCACTGCCACTGTCAGTCTTACTGATGGGGTTGTTGAAGATGTGGATGAAGAAGAGGACTTGGTGGAAGCTAAGTTCGAAAAGATGGATGATCAAGATGATATCCATACAACCTATGAGAAATTGTACAAGGTTTCTGAGAAGCATGAGAAACTATATAGGCTGGCCACCAAGAAGCTCAATGATCTAAAGCTTGATTGAAAAGAGCTTTCCATAAAATTTGATGAAGCCAATCAGACTATTGAAGCACTAAGGTTTGAGAAAAATTTCTTGGCTGAAAAGACTAAGAAGCTTGAGGCAGAACTATTCCAAGTTAGAACTCAGCTGGAGAGGACTTCAAGTGCAAAGCTTGATGAGATTCTCAGTCTACAGAAATCTACTTTCGACAGAACTGGTTTAGAGTATGATTTCTCTTCTTCTTATATTGCTTCTTCTAGTTATACTGTTTTTGTTCTTCTTATTAATAATGTTAAAATGAATTAGCTAGTGAGAATAAGTCTATCTTAGGAGCACCCCCTAAACTTGCTAAGAATGAGACTAAAAATCCTAGGGTTAAGAAGGCTACCTCTTAAAAGCCTAAACAGAAGAAGAAGCATCTCTGTCATCACTGTGGAGCAGCCGGTCATACTTGACCTAATTGCTATATGTGGTTAAATAGAGCAACGACATGATCACATTAGGAAACTAGAATCAGTTTCCATCTTCTTTTGCTCCCCTTAGAGATCTTTTCAAAGCCTTCATATTACTTTAGAACTTGAATGGTTCTAACTCTTCCCCCTCACCATCGGATCAAGGGTTTCCTAAATAGAAAGGTTCTTCCAAGGTGTGGAGGAAAAAGGGCTCTAAGTGATTCAATCACTTACTCTATCTCTCTCCTCCCTTTTTTTTTGGTTATGCATCACTTGTGTGTCTTGCATTACTGTTTTGAGTCAGTCTAGTTTTATGCATTGCCCTATTTTGTTTAACATGTTTTTTTTTTGTTAGTTTTCAGTTTTTTTTTTCATATGAAATTAAAAAAAAAATTAAAAAAATACAAAAACAGTGTGTGGTTGTGTACATTGGTACTTGTGTACCTTGAAAGGCCATTGAAACAAAGTTGTCTAAATTTTGTATCTTTTGTAGCTTAGATGAGCATCTCTATGTACAACTAAGCAAGTGAGCTTTGTGGCTCGTGTTTGTGATGAGTAAGGTTAAATAGTCTCTTGTACTTAACAATCGTATCACTCTTTTTAACATAAAGGACTAGAAAATCCTAAGAGAAAGGCATAAATAACCATCTCACCACTATTGCCCGCCAATCATTAAATGACATCCACATGCTTCGGCATAGCAAAAGTGCAATGTCAAATGCTTAACATCATTGAGTATTTCTTTTCTCTCTTTTATATGCACATGCATGGTTTGCTTAAAAGAAAAATATGCAAAGAAAAATAAAAGCAAAAAGAACAAAATGTTTTATATGATTGCAAGCATGTATTTTAGGAGATGTGGGAGTTATAGGATGTACCTCAAAGGTGATAGTCCCAATCAAACAGTTATGATTGTGTGTGAGTTAAAATGATTTTCTCATATCTCAAATCGTCATAACATGTATACACTTATGCAATCTTGCGATGTTTTTCACACACAACACGCAATATTCTTTGCTACTCTTGATACATGTGCAGGTACAATGTGATTTGGCCATCACCAGGTTTACGTGTGTTAGTATATGCTCACTAAACTGTCTTAACTTGTTTTTGAAATATAAAATTAGTTAGACTTGTTTAGTGTGTGTATGTGTTTTGGGATCATTGTGCTTAACACTTTTTGTTATTGAGAGATGATTTTGAGAGATCAATATGATGTTTGGATCCTTGGTATAGTTGCATAATTGATTACATTCATGTCTGTGTTTTTCTTCTTTTGAAAAACTGTTTTGAAAAACTGTTTTTAAAGCAATCTCGACAGCTTCTCGACACCTCTCGATCTCTAGCTTATCTATCGATCTATTCAGTTGCTTTTTATCGCAATCTCGACACCTCACAATAGCTAGGCCGATCGATCGAGATACCTTCTGTCTTCTCGATAGCTAGGTCGATCAATCAAGATACTTTCTAGCTCCTTGATAGCTACTCAATAGATCCTCAATCCATTAAGCTTCCTTTTTGCCTTGGACATTTGCTCGATAGCTGCATCTATCGAACCCTTTAAATCTCGACACCTCTCGATTTGTTGAGAATTACTGAGCTTGTATATAAAGGGTTCTCGCTATCTCAGCCTCATTTCGCTTGATCTCTCTCGATCTCTCTTGACACTTCAACTCCCAAAACCTCTCTCACTCACTTCAAACCTCTTCCTCAAGGATTCTTTGACCTTAATCAAGTTCCTTCACTTGGTAAGTGTCTAAATCCCTTATATTCATGCAGTTCATGATTTTCAACCTAAGTTTTTGGGATTTTTGAAAATTTTGGGGTTTTTCAAAGTCAAAAAGATTTTTGCAAAATTTTTGGGATGGGTTTTGTGTTTTTGATCTTAAAACTTCATGCATTGCACCTCATGTGCATTATAACTATATTTTCATGCATTTAGTTGTGTGTTATATATGTTATCTGATTGTGTGCTGGTAGGATTAGACTGGGCTGAGCCCATGATGCTTTTTCTATTGCATGTCACAAGTTCATGCATTCCCATGCATATGTTTTTTCTTTTCAATATATTTTGATATATTTGAACTTCTTGGGATTTTTCTGATTGTATCTTTCTTTCTCTCTTTCTCTCTCTCTCTTCTGTTTGTGTTAGTCTACTTCTATGGCACCCAAATGCAAATCTACGCCGTCCAGGAACCCTCTTCATTCCGGGGCATCCACTTCTTCTGACCCCACTCCCTCTCACATCCGGTTCCGTGATGAGAAGGCCAAATCTGACTTCTGTGAGAACTTTTCTCGATGAGGTGTTCATTCAGAATGCCAAGTCATTTTGTCGGACTTCTCCGACACTGACCTGCCCACTGTCATTCACAGTAGGGGTTGGGAGTCACTGTGTGATGTCCCGATCAATTGTCATTTGTGCTAATTCAGTATTTTTACTCCAACATGCATGGATTCGATTATTCAGTATCTCTTTTTGTCACTCGCGTTCAAGGTACGCACATTGTGGTCACATCGGATATTGTATCCGATGTGCTCCGTGTCTCGAGGGTCGAGCATCTTGACTACCTCGGTTGTGAGCATCTGACGACTATGTCCAAAGACGAGTTGAAGTCTGCCTTCTGTGAGCGTCCCTCTGATTGGGGCGAGCGTCAGTTTACTCTATGTTCGACCTTTGCTAAAGGTCCTAGATTCATGAACATGGTTATGACTTTTGATTTACATCGCTTGCCTCATTATAACTCTATTATAGATCCCTGTGCTAGGTTTTTTCTTTCTCTTTTAGAGCATTTTACTATAGATTTTTCCTCTCATTTCATTCTTTTTATCATAGATGTTTATAGGGATACGGTGACCCGTGATAAGCTTATCTTCCCCTCAGCTATCATGAGGCTTTTATGCCATTTTTCTATTCCCTTTCCTGTGTCTGACCACTTCTCTATTATGGGTGCTATACATGCCGCTCCGTTAAACGAAGCGAGGCACAGTTTCGATCGAGGTGGTCTGGGTCAGTAGCTCCTCCCCCTACTTCAGCTCCATCCACCTCCACTCCTTCTTCTTTTGCGGGTGGTGTGACTCTGGATACTATCATGGCGTAGCTTCAGCACATGGATGCTCGCCTTGACATGCTTATTGATGAGTTGTGTTAGGTGAACACCCGTGTCAACCATATTGCCAAATAGGAGGCTCGTCTTGGTGGCTTCATAGAGTCTCCCTCTCCTTCTCCTGAGGCATCTGACGACGACGACTCCGACTATGATGATGATGAGGATGATGGAGATGCTAGCTCTTCCAGTGCAGACGAGATGTCTACTTAATACTCTTACGCTTTTTCACTCGTGACAAAAAGGGGGAGTAGTTTTGGGTTATGAGAGTAGTCATAATTAGGGGGAGAGTTTGTATAAGAGATTTTTGTTAGGGAGAGTGTTGATATTGAGGGATGTAGTGAGGATATTATGTATCTCTTTTTCTTTCCTCTCCTTTTTAGATACATTTATCTCTTGTACCTTAGGTTTTGTGACCATTTTGACATACATTGTACTTATATTTTGTTTATACATATTGATGTATGTTTTTCACCTACCTTTACATGTTTTGTTTCTTTTCTCTCTGTATGCACATGCTTCTTATATCTTGTATGCAATTTATTATTTTTGTTTCACACTAAGATACCTTAATGAGTTTTGTTTATAGTGTTTCAGAAATACAAGTTGTCAAAGTCTACTTGCCATGAATTCTCTTCTTGCAAAGTTTTTCAAGAGTTTGTGTTAGGATAGATTTTATTGTATTCAACAAGTGAATATGAGTTGAGTAGTTTATGACTTCTCTCATATGTTCATTTGTTTGTTGTGGTTTTGTCACGGATTGCCAAAGGGGGAGATTGTTTGGACATATGTGTTTCACATGTTAGGAACATATGCCACTATTTTATGTAATTGGCTAATCCTTTGACAAAACGCACTTTACTTGTATTTGGGTAGATCTAGGATGTGTCTAATACTTTAAGAAACATTGTTTCAAGTTTAAGTGTTAAAGCCATGCAAGTTTGTCCAAGAATTAAGTGTGAAAAGTGTTGTTCACTAAAGCTCGACAGCTAGCATCTATTGAGACTCAGAGCTGTCTGAATCCCGAGGCTCGACAGCAGCTCGACAGATAGGGTATCTATTGAGGTTTATAAAGTTTTGATTTTCTGTTTTGATTTTCATCCAATCTGTGAATGTATGTTTGGGCTTTCTTTTCTCATAACCTTAAACATATATAAGGATTGTTTTCAGGGTCGTCAAAGGTAGCTCGCATGTGTGGAAAATGTTGGGTTCTAAGACTTTAGGTTTAAATGTATTAGAACTTCATTTTGTAATATTCACAAACCATGATCAAAACGTTTAGTCTTGTTTTAGGCTTGCTCAAAGTGTGTTTAATGTGTAAAGTTAGAATCGAGTAAACTGCAGGATTTACCGTGTAAATCTGCTTGGCTCGATCGATCGAAAATTAGACTCGACCGATCGAAGCTCATGCAAATTATTTTTCTACAGAATTTTCCAACTCAGCTCAAGCCCGTTTGACATGTAGGGTTTTATGTTTTGCCTTAAATATAAAAGGAAAACCCTAGCCACGTATTTGAGGTTGTTGCAGTTGTAGTTTATGCTATGTATGTGAATCTCTTGTGAGATCTTGAGGTGATTGCCTTCACATATACTTAGGGTTATCAAGAATCAAGATTATGTTAAGAGCTTGATGATCAATTCGGTTGCTGCATAAAGAGCTTAAAGATACACAAGTGCGAATACTTGTGCTTACTATGAATCCAAGAAAGAAGTAGCAATAGGATGTTAGTAGTCTAAGTTACTATTGTGTAAACTTCAATTCTTTCATAGTGGATTTTTTTTTACCTTAAGGATAGCTAGGTTAAATCCTCCCCAGGTTTTTCGTCGGTTAGGTTTTCCTGGGTTATCATATCGTTGTGTTCTTTATTTTCCACACTGTCAATGGTATGATCTATATGTGTTAACCTAGATTTGCATAATTTACCTAAGTTAATCACTTGGCTAAATAACTAGGTTAATCTGATTCTGTTTTAAGGGGTCTAAAAACATACAAAAAGATTGTTCATGCAAATTGTGACTGAAGACAGAGTTTGCCCTAGTTCATCTCTCTCTTGAAGAAGCTGTTGTGTTTGTGTTGGGGTTTATGCCTTAAAATCCAATTTATTGACATGTCATAAATAATTAAATTGTTTAACTATATGAGACTATCTATAAATGAACTAATGGGACATTATCTTAGTCCATGAGATTCATCGTATGTGATTTATGTGAAAAGTCACAGAAGATATAAATCATAAGTTCTTTGTAAACTCAGAATTTTAGTTCATAGTCGGTGATGAAATTGGGCATTTTATCTGTGAAGACTATAACATATCAACTAAGATGATTTGTCTTGATCATGGAAGTAGAGACTTCTAGTTGATATGTTGATATGTTTAAAGAGTTAAGACATATTGAACTGGACCGCTGTGATATTTATTACTCTCCTAACGACTGTCAAATGAATAATAAATCTTGACCTGATCATGAGATGTAGGTTGCTTTGATATATTAGGAGTGAGATCTATAAGTTACGGTCAAAATCTCAGTATGTTGGGCAGCCGCATTTAGTGTTGATGGAACATATATTCTCAAGATGGAATTCATAATCTCTTAACGGAGATATAAAATATTCCCTTGAGATAAGTTTAATGGGTTTGGTTATTTAGAGTGTTGGGCCCAACCATTTTAGTAAGGAGTTACTAAGCTATATATTTATGGAATTGGATTTCATAAATATATGATGAATAACATAAAAGATTAAATCGGGTACTCAAGGATTAAGATGTAGTAATCTTCAAAGTGGCAGTGTATATCCATGACTTTGTATTACTACGAATATTTTAATGAAGGGGTTGCATGTATAATAAAGTCTTGGGATATAATTTATTAATAAGGCCTAGAGTGCAATTTTATTAATATAGTGGTATTGAATATAATTAATGGTAACTTTGGACTTGTCAAGAGTTGATAGAAAAGTCCAAGGCCCATTGGAGCTAGAGTCTTATGTGTTCCCTTTTGGTCCCACTCCAAGCCACACAACTTGAACCCAATTGGAATGGCCCAAAAGGCTAGACCAATTAGATAATCAGTATATTTAAGGAGAGAAACATACAGAATTTCATAAGTCCTTTTTAATAAGTGTTTTTCATCAAGATTACACAAGGAATGAAATGGTTGGTATGTGAGTGTTGGACACTCTCTTATTCTCTCCTTGGAAACTGATTGAGAGACCACTCATCTTGGGCATTAAGTGGAATTGGAGTGAAGATTAAAAGTTTTCCCAAGTGCTTCTAATATTTTTTTTTTTTGAATTTCATCACACTAAGGTACGCTTTCTTGATCTCAAATTCTAAAACTTATATAGTTCATGTTATCAATTGCGAATGAAGTAGATCCGTTAATTTTTTGCTGCGTATGTTTTGTATGTGATACAAACATGTATTTTTTACCAACAGTTTGTACACCGTAGGGTTTTGTGACTAAGCAACTTCATGATCTTCATCGTCTGGATGAACTGAAGAATTTTGCAACCAACATCCTTCTCTAGTTGGTGAATCCAGTCACATACTGGGATCCGCGCAATTGGTTAGTCATGTACTGGGAGCTGTGCATTGAAAGGAAAGATTGTCACTATAGAACAAGTCCAATTAGGTATTGGGATAAGGGTTCAATTGTAGGTTGGTAAAAGGTATTGAGATTCTTTTACTTGTAACCACTTGTTTTGATAATAGTGGATTCTAGGGAGTGGTGACCTTAAAATTACCCGGTGGGGTTTTTGCCGTGTAAGCTTTCCCCATTCGTAAACAAATCACCATGTCAATTTATTTTTCCGCTGCGTACTTAGTTTAATTAGTGATTTGTTTGTGCTACCACACATCTTGCATTTTAATTTGATTAATCAATAAACTTGGCTAATTAATCAATTAATTCATCACAAGGAGTCAATACATTTTTGGTCTATCAAAATCCATTTCTAGAAATTTCCTAAGTGTTGGAGGGTCTTCTAGGCGCTTTCCTGATGGATGACCCTTATGTCCATGGACGACCTTGCTATGGTAGGATAACCTTTCTGATCAGGACGACTCTTATGGACGAATTGGAGTTTAATTTTTTAGTTCACCATCACTTCTTATTTTTCAAATTTTACTACAGCAAGGTATGCTTTCTATTCTTTGTTCTAGAATTCAATGTTGTATGCTATCTCTCATGAATGGAGTAAATCCTCATGTTGCTTCCACAACTTGTTTTGAATGAGATGCAAAACTACATTTTCTAATAGTCACAACAAATTTGGAAATTATGGTTATTAAATTTTAATTTTTTCGCTTTATTTTAAAGCACAATTTTTGTTTATATATATATGTTCAAGCTACACCTGATGTAACTTTAACCAATATTACACCACTCATTATTTTTTATTAGATAAGAATTTTGATAAATCCAACTATTGGATTACATTATTCTCTTATATTTCCATTCTTGGAAAAATTTCAAAATGATCAATGATCAATAATTATGTTATCAATCAAATATTTAAAGTTCAAGTTTTTAGTTTAAAATTATGCATCAAATATGGGTTTATAGATAAAATAGTAAATAAATTTTGATTGACATGAAATTTCGTATGGATGTTATGAATATGGAAAACATGTAGTCCAAAGATGGGTTTTCCTAATTATTTATCCAATCAAAATTTATTGGGTGGTGAAAAATTCCTTATAGTTATACTGTGTGTGTGTGTGTGTGTGGGGGGGGGGGGGGGGGTGAGGGAGGGGTGGGGGAATAGGTTCAAGTTGCACATGTCCCTTCAATGCTACCATGTTATATTTGGAAATTAGGGCACATTTGGTAAACTGGATGAAGATTACGACATGAATGATAATCTTTTATTACTAGGAATAAAATGTATTATAATGGAATAACTAAATATAATCTTAAGTTTGGTTGTGAGTTGTAACATTTGGATAAACTTAAGATTTATTTTAAGAAATATCTTATCCATACAATTATATTTCCTAGAAAATAATATTTTTAAAATGTGAGAGAGAGAGAGCGAGAGAGAGAGAGAGAGAGAGAGAGAGAGAGATGAGTTATTTTTTTATGTTTTTATTATTATTTTTTATGGAAAGTTTGTTTATTTGAAAATATATTAATTTATAAATTATTACACCTACTAAGTAATAACTATTACTACCTTTTCTATGGAGGAATAGTTATTCCTCATTTTAAAGAATATTTATTCATTAGGAATGGTTACTCCATGTAATAAAAATATGGACAAAGTTCAAATGCAAAATTGGTTGTAGCCTAAGGATACAACTTTACTCAATATCTTTTTATTGGATGTGAATTTTGACAAATCTACCATTAGATTACACCTTCATCTTATATCCTCTATGCTTGCAAAATTTTTAGAACATTAAAAATCAATTGCTATCTCATTAATAAATTGTTTAAATTGAAAATTTTTGTAATTTAAAATTATGAATAAAATATAAACTTATAGATCATATAGTAATTGATACAAGATTTGACACATATTAAAAATGTAAAGAACATACAATTTAACGGTTAGAATTTCAAAATATGTAATAACATTTATTTTATCAGGTAATGTTGTAGCCTTAGGCTATAACCAATTTTCTAACAAAACTTTGTCCAAAAAATATAGTCAAACTACAAAATAGTTAAACCATATGAATAACTATTACATTACAATACCTATTACAATCTACAAAACATGCCATTATAGTTATTTGAATAAATTTTCTCTATATTTTTTACCTCATGGATCTTCCTTACTTTTATTTTACTTAATTCATGTTTTTTCAACCTTTTGTTTTATGTTCTCACACATTCAATGATTCTGTCATTACCTAATTTTATTATTTCTTATTTTGTTCTCTGTTATGATTAACTTCATTGATATTTTAAATTCAACCATTTGATTATATATATATATATATATATATCTAATATTTAATATTTTATTTAATATATATATATTTATATATATATATATATATATAACAGAATTAGACAGATCCCTTCAATGTTGTCACATCATATTTCGAAAATATATTTATTTGAATAAATTTTCTCTGTATTTTTCACCTTATGGATCTTTGTTACTCTTATTTCAATTATTTCCTATTTTTTCAACATTTTATTTTAAATTCTCACCTATTCAATGATTTCGTTATTACCTAATTTTATTATATTCTATTTTTTTCTCTGTTGTGATTACTTCATTGATATTTTGAATCCAACCTTTAGATTATATGTATATATATAATAACTAATATCTAATATCTAATTGAATCTATATATAGTTATAAAAGCCTAAAAATAGGATACTAGCTGCTGATACTATATTTTGCCCACTCTCAATTTGCATGCCAAACCCTAAGAATTCCAAAGATACATTTTTTCACTGGGTTATCATTAGAATGTCTAGATCATTGTTGTTTATCCCGATTGCATTAGAGCAATCAAAATGTCGGCAAACCATGTATGTATTAGAACTAATGTATTAGGAACTAGGAACTAGGAATTAGAAACTAGGAACTAGTTCCAAGGAATTAGGAACTAATGTACTAGAACTTCATTTTGTAATGTTGGCAAACCATGATCAAAACAGTTTTAGTCTTGTTTAGACTTGCTCAAAGTATGTGCTTATTGTATAAAGTTGGAATCGAGTTACTGCAGAAGTCATTGTGCAAATTTGTCAGGCTCAATCGTTCAAGAATTAGACTCGACCGATCGAAAGTCGTGCAGATTATTTTTTCTGCAGAATTTCCAACTCAGCCTAAGCCCGTTTGGTGTGTAGGGTTTTATGTTTTGCCCTAAGTATAAAAGGGAAAACCCTAGCCATGTTTTTAGTGTTCTGAATGCTGTATTTGTGAATCTAATTGTTAGATCTAGAGGTGTTTACCTTCACATAGACTTAGGGTTTCCAAACTCAAGATTGATGTCAAGAGCTTGGTGATTGTTCAGTTGCAGATTCAAGAACTTTAAGATATATAAGCAGGAGTGCTTGTGCTTTGCTGTGAATTCAAGAAAGAAGTAGTCCATGGACTCGGAGTTGTCACATGGTCGTGGTAGTAAGTTTCCTACTTGAGGTAGCAATAGGATGTTAGTGGTCTAAGTTGTTATTGTGTAAACTTCAATTCTTTCATAGTGAATTCTGTTTTACCTTTAGGATAGCTAGGTTAAATCCTCCCTAGGTTTTTTATCGGTTTGGTTTTCCTGGGTTATCATATCATTTGTTCTTTATTTTCCACACTTTGCATGATATGATATATTTGTGTTAACCTAGAATTGATTAATTTACCTAAGTTAATCACTTGGCTAAATATCTAGATTAATTTGTTTGGGTTTAAGGGGTCTAAACTTCTAGCAAGTGGTATCAGAGCGGGTAGCTTTTTTTTTCTGTGTTAGATCTTTTGATCTAAGAGCTGATCCTTGACCCCGGTTGTCATGGAACACGGACACTCTCTTGTTATTCCACCTCATTTTGATGGGAATAATTATGCTTATTGGAAAGTAAGGATGAAAGCATTCCTGAAATCTATTGATGAGAGAGTCTGGAATTCTGTTGAGTACGGATGGGAGAAGCCCACTACTCCTGTGAGTGAGTGGCAAACTTCTTAAAAAGAGGTAGCTGCTTTTAATAGCAAAGTTATGAATGCTATTTTTAATGCTGCCTCTATGGAGGAATTTAAGAGAATCTCTAATATTGAGGTTGCTCATACTACTTGGAATATCCTCTAGACTATGCATGAAGGCACAAAGGCAGTCAAAATTAATAAGTTGCAGCAATTGACTACTAGATTTGAAAGCATTAGAATGACTGATGATGAATCTTTTGATGAATTCTATGCTAAACTTAATGATATTGTTAATTCTGCATATAATTTGGGTGAAATCTATGATCAACCTAAAATTGTTAGAAAGATTCTTAGATTTTTGACTGAAGACTTTAGACCCAAAGTGACTGTCATCACTGAAAACAAGGATGTGGACTCCATCCTTGTTGATGAACTTGTAAGACCTCTTCAATCCTATGAGTTGGACCTACCTAAAACTAACAAATCCAAATCAAGGGCTCTTAAGTCTGTTGATGATGTTGAGGCTGGTGGATTTGATGATGAACTCTCTGCTACAGAGATTGCCTATCTTGCCAAGAACTTTAGAAATTTTCTTAGGAACAATAACAGAAGGGCAAGAGGCAAAAACACTACTAAACCTAGAAATTTTAGGAGGAATGATCCCACTAAGGTAAATAACACTGAAAACCCTAAAGAGAAAGTAGGTCAACCTTCTAATAATTCTACGGGACAACAATGTTTTGGATGTCAAGGGTATGGTCATGTGAAATCTGAATGTCCTACATACTTGAGGTCTAAGGGTAAGGCTATGGCTGTAACCCTTAGTGATGATGAAGTTTCTGACAATGAATCGGTCAGTGATGAGGATGGAAACTTCATTGCTTTCACTATTACTGCTGTAGTAAATGAAAGCGTGTCTGTTGAAGAGAACCCTTCTGATGGGGAACTCTCTGAGGATGCAGATTTACAAGAAGCCTATAATAAACTTTGCAAAGTTGCTGCAAAGGATGCTATGAATGTTGATCTTGGCTTAAAGAAAATTGCATCTCTTGAACTTGATAAGAAAAATTTGCTTATGAAACTGTTTGATGCTAATGAACTTTTGAATAATGTGAAGACTGAAAACATGCTTTTACTTGATAAAGTTAAAAGTTTGGAACTTGAATTATCTGTTGCTAGAGAACAAACTAATAGGTCTGCAAGCTCCAAACTTGATTACATGTTAAGTATTCAAAAGTCTCCCTCTGAAAAAACTAGCTTAGGTTTTGTGGAAAGCTGAATCTCATTTCACAAACTAGCTTAGCCTGAATCTCATTTCACAAACTTTGTTCCTTCTACTGAACCTCCTAAGAGTGAGATTGTCAAACCCTCTGTGAGTAAAGCTGTTAAATTTGTAGAAGTTACACCTCCTAGGAAGATTAGGGTTGATCTTTAAGAGTCTAAATCTAATGCTTGTAATTCTTCTAAGGGCAAGTTGCATGATAAGCCTGCATGGGTTTGTCACTTTTGTGGAAAGTCTGGGCACATTCGTTCAAACTATTTCAAGTTGCATGCTACTAAACGAGCAAATAAACCTAAAGTACTTGTGCCTTAAGCATAAGATCCTATGGTACTTATTAGTGAATTGGTAAAGGCGTTAAACCTTTATTCTAATCATAGAGTTGCTCAGAATTCTAATGTGAATAATAACTCCAATGCTAGAGCTGCATCTAAAAGGCTTTGGATGCAAAAGGCTCGACCTAATTGAGTCTGTTTGACATGGTCCTTATTTTTCATTGTTTTATCTCTTGTGACCATTTTCTTAGGATTTGCATTACATAATATTCATGCATTTCATTCTAGGATTTTTATTAAAAAAAAAATTTGCAAAATATGTTTTTGCAGTATTTTTTTTCTTGAATTTGAAAACAAAGTTGGTCAATCTATTTTTACATAACAGGTTTATGTACTTTGTTTAGCTTGGATGAGCTTATTTTATTGCACTTTACTAGTTTAAGCTTTGTAGTGCATGTTGTGTGGGAAAGATGTTTATAGTTGTTGATCACTTTGTCTTGATCTTGAAGTCACATGTATTTGAGTGTCGGACTTGAACTTATTGAGAAAGGCATAAATAACCATCTCATCACTGTTTACTAGCCAATCATGAATACCTTAGTGCATATCGTAAGATTTTGTACTCAAGAAAGTGTAGCACATGCACAAAAAGAACAGAAGGTGTAGCCTCGAACTAAATGCTAAAATTTGTGTGTACATTATCCCGGCTATTTTAATAAGCTTCTAATCAGTTAAAATTGGTGTTTATATTATGAGGCAAATCATGTTCAAGTGTTAAAGTCATGCAAGTCTGTCAACTCAACAGCTAACTCAATAGCTAGTATCTATCGAGGTTTAAAAGGTTGCTGAAGGCCGATGCTCAACAGCTTCTCGACTGATAAGCTACCTATCAAGGTTTATAAAAATTAGTTTTCCAGATCTAATTTCACTCCAATCCATGAATAGATGTTTGAGCTTTCTTTTCTCATAACCCTAAACATATATAAGGATTGTTTTAAGGGTCGTCGTAGTTGATGCCACTTAATGCAAAAGTTTTTCATAAGCAT
This sequence comes from Lithocarpus polystachyus, assembly GCA_033629205.1. Lineage (NCBI taxonomy): Eukaryota > Viridiplantae > Streptophyta > Magnoliopsida > Fagales > Fagaceae > Lithocarpus > Lithocarpus polystachyus. The sequence continues at coordinate 62,361,341 of CM066164.1, read as the reverse complement.
ATTGTGAACCGGAGAATATGCCCTAGTTTATCTTTCTATTAAAGAAGCTGCTGTGTTTATACACCGAAGGGTTTTGTAACCAAGGAGCTTCGTGATCTTCATCGTGTTGATGAACTGAAGAACTTTGCAACCAACATCCTTCTCAAGTTAGTGATTAGGTCGCGTACTGGGATTCCCGCATTTATTGGTTAGTCACGTATTGGAATCCGTGCATCAAAAGGAGAGATTGTCACTATAGAATAAGTCCAACTGAGTATTGGGGTAAGGGTTCAAAAATAGGTAGGTATAAGGTACTGAGATTCCTTTACTTGTAACCACTTGTTATGATAATAGTGGATTTTTGGGAGTGGTAACCTTAAAATCACCCAGTGGGGTTTTTGTTGTGTAAGTTTTTCTCATTCATAAACAAATCACCATGTCAATTTATTTTCCACTGCATATTTATTTAGTTGGTGATTTGTTTGTGCTGTCACACATATTGTATGTTAATCTGATTAATTAATTAACTTAGCTAATTAATTGATTAATTTATCACAAGGGGCCAATATATTCTTGGCCTATCAGTTTATTATCCAATGATGGAAATGTGATTACAAGTAGGTATTGTTGGAAAAATATATGTTTGTATCACATACAAAACATACGCAGCGGAAAATTAACAGATCTACTTCATTCGCAATTGATAACATGTACTATGTAAGTTTCAAAATTTAAGAACAAAAAAGCATACCTTGGTGAGGTGAAATTCAAAAAAAAAAAAAATGATTAAAAGTACTTGGAAACACTTTTAATCTTCACTCTAATTCCACTAAATGCCCAAGAATTGTGGTCTCTCAATCAGTTTCCAAGGAGAGAATAAGAGAATATCCAACACTCACACACAAACCATTTGATGTTCTCATGTGATCATAATGAATACCATTTCATGTTTTCATAAAATGACATAGAATTGGAACTCCTTAAGCTCTTCTTAGCACTCAATATGATTCATACCAAATATCTCATTTAGACTTAATATAAAGTCTAAGTCTAGTACTAATTCTTGCATCTCATGCTGTAGTACAATTGAGATAGAAGCCAATGTAACATTTTAGCATTTCAATGGAGGCTATGATCAAATCATAAGCTATCTTCCATCAATCATCATGCATATGAAATTATGACAATGCTGAATCAAAACATAATTACGTACTTCAGCTCCTTTAAGCACCATGTCCAAAATTATTTCTTTGTTAATGTGATTCAATTAAAATAGTAGCTAAAGAACAAAATTTTTGAAAACTTTATTTTGAGACTATGAACATAATTACAGGGACATTATATTTTGCATCCATAACCATATAATATGGAACAACCAAAAACCATACTATATTAGATGCAACAACAACCTACTCCCGCAATTAATATTCCTCGGCAGCGAGGTCATACCAATCACTATGATCAGGTGAGAATTATTTTCATTATTAATGCTATCATGGCAACTCTTACCAAACAAAAATAGTTTGCCGCTTTTCCTTCAGCCTTTAAGTAATAATGACATAGCTCCTTTAGGAGGTTAACATTACACTTAGTCTAGTGTACACCATTATCTAGAATCATGTGTAGCCACATTCATCTCCCTTTATAGTGTTTAAAACCTGTAGTACCATGAAACAAAACACCCTCCTTTGGAATCGCGAGGCATATACGCCAAGACAAGGTGCTTGTCCACACTACTTTAAATGGGTAAGTTCAATCTTGTAGTACTATGAAATAAACACCCTCCTTTGGGATCACGAGGCATATACGCCAAGACGAGGTGCTTACCCACACTACTATGAACCGATAATGGAGGCCATGAGATACAACCCTTGTATCTCTCTCCTACTAGAAATTTTAAAATGAGTGGATTGTCCTGAAATCATTGTGATTTAATCATATTTTAACCCTACACATCAAATGTATTTAATTGTTAAAATTCGATGTGATGTTACTAAGTCACGTCACAAAAGCGTAACAAACATTCGCGCAATCACAAAGAAGTTTAATCATGTAATTCGTGAAGTAAATACCCTTCGCGTGGAATGCAAGACTCGAAGTCAAGACAAGGTATCTATTCACATTACAATAAACTTAACAAATGGGTTATTTTAACACTCCCACTCATCATTTGGGTTTTTCTTTAAATAATTGTGATCTCATCACAACTAATAACCTTGCACTTGTTGAAGACTCTAATCTTTTTAGAATCACTAACTAAAATGGAAATCCTAAACTATTTAGGATTCCTTAAACACTAATGAATCAAAAATTAGTTATATAAAACTCTACCCTTAACTTATTTAATTAAGAATTCTAATCTAATTAGAAACTATATAAATTTAATTAAGCTTTAATCTCATTAAAAATTCTAATTAAAATAAATTATGGACTTTTAATCATACAACAATTCCAATCTCATTAGAATATTTCTTAAAAGAGAAGTACCAAACTATTTAGGACTAAGAGTTCTATTTAACTAATATCTTTGACGCATTAGGCTTTTTAGTTAGAACCATGTGTAATCTCATCACACACAGCCTTGCTCTTTATGCATTTGAAAACACTTAGAAAAAATTCAAAATTTCCTTCAAATGCATTTTCACAAGAATCTCGCGACTAAGCTATTCCTGCAAAAAAGGCATAAACTTTTGCGACTGTCTCATGACTGTTTTGCGAGTAAAGCTTACCCGCGGAACAGTTTTGTGCTACAGAGGCATTTTTCGCGAGTAACTTCGCGGGAAGTTAACCCATGAAAAACACGTGTTTTCAGTTTTTAAAGAGCAAATATAGACAGTTTTCTACGGTTTCTCATGAACAAACAACCACCATATGAACATGATATGCAGAATTTGATATCAAAATTGAATTCCATTGATGCTATAGCCTTAAAGATAAATTTAACATAAATTCAGATTTAAACAACATCATAACATCAATATCAGTTTTTATCAAATCATAGTTTCAACAACCATGCAAAAAATTAAATGCATATATAATCTTCTAACATGATGAAACTATTATCTCTAATTCCAAAACTCACAAAACATGTTATTCAGATTCGAAATTGAAGACCGCTCTGATACCATTTGTTGGAAAAATATATGTTTGTATCACATACAAAACATACGCAGCGGAAAATTAACGGATCTACTTCATTCGCAATTGATAACATGTACTATGTAAGTTTCAGAATTTAAGAACAAGAAAGCGTACCTTCGTGCGATGAAATTCAAAACAAATGATTAGAAGTACTTAGGAACACTTTTAATCTTTACTCCAATTCCACTTAATGCCCAAGAAGTGTGGTTTCTCAATTAGTTTTCAATGAGAGAATAAGAGAATGTCCAACACTCACACACAAACCATTTCATGTTCTCATGTGATCATAATGAAAACCAGTTAGAAAACTCTCATGTGAATAAGCACTTATGAAATTTTGTATGTTTTTCTCCTTAAATATAATTGATTATCTAATTAGGCTAGCCTTTTGGGCCATTCCAATTGGGCTCTAGTGTATGGCTTGGAGTGGGACCAAAAGGGAACAAATAAGACTCTAGCTCCAATGGGCCTTGGGCTTTTTTGTCAACTCTTGATAAGTCCAAAGTTACCATTATTTATATTCAATACCACTATATGAATATAATTGCACTCTAGGCCTTATTAAAAAATTATATCACAAGACTTTATTATTCATGCAACCCCTTCATTAAAATATTCATAGTAATACAAAGTTATGAATGTAGACTGCCACTTTGAAGATTACTACATCTTAATCCTTGAGTACCTGGTTTAATCCTTTATGCTATTCATCATATATTTATGAAATCCAATTCCATAAATATATACTTTAGTAACTCCTTACTAAAGTGGTTGGGTCCAACACTCTGAATAACCAAACCCATTAAACTTATCTCAAGAGAATATTTTATATTTCCGTTAAGAGATTATGGATTCCATCTTGAGAATATATGTTCCATCAACACTAAATGTAGCTACTCAACAAACTAAGGTTTTCATCGTGACTTATAGATCTCACTCCTGATATATCAAAGCAGTTTACACTTCATGATCAGGCCTATTATTCTTTCAAGATTTAGAGTTGATGTAAATAAAAGTCATGAGATTTATTATTCATTTGACAGTCGTTAGGATAAAAATAAATCTCACAGCGGTCCAGTTCAATATGTTTTAACTCTTAAAACATATCAACTAGAAGTCTCCATTTCCATGATCAAGACAAATTATTTTAGTTGATATGTTATAGTCTTCACAGATGAAATGCCCAATTTCATCACTGACTACAAACTAAAATTCTGAGTTTATAAAGAACTTGTGATTTATATCTTCCGTAACTAAATCACATAAATCACACACTATGCATCTCATGGACTAAGATAATGTCCCATTTAGTTCATTTATAGATAGTCTCATATAATTAAACAATTTAATTATTTATGACATGCCAATAAATTAGATTTTAGGGCATAAACCCCAACAGATTTTATAGAACCATAAAACTATTCTATTGGCCTACATGGTCTTATCCTAGTGGTCCTATTATTCCCCATGTGCATTAATAATTCCAACATGCGTTAAATATGATTAACATGCTTGGAATTCTAACTAACTGACTAACTAACTAACGAAATGCAACATCACAATAATTATTATCTATATAGGGATTCCTATTATTATCCTTGTATGCGCTGATAACATGCTTTGACTTTTTTGTGCTTATAGCTTTGTTTGCTTTATGTTATCATATGTGGTGTCGACATGTAGGTTGCATTCTTTCTTGCTCATTTGTCTTGTTTATGTTTATCTGTTGATTTTTGTGTCACCAATAATCGCTCTAGGATAGGGTTTATGTGGCTTCACACCCATCCATGTATTTATTCAGAGTCCAATTCAATAGGACTATGGACGCAATCCAAAGCTACATGGTCAAACGTATGCTTATATGTCTCTTTGTTTGTTTGCATGTTTGTTTATGTGTATTGCTTGTTTTCTATGTTTGCTTGTGTAGACACTCAATTTTGCTCCTATAATTTAACCTTGGAAGATAACCAAAATAATCATTCTAAGTACCCAACAATCATGATTGCATTTCATTCATTAAGTCATTCATCACATATCATTAAAATGATCTTGAGATTCTAACAATCACGACAATATGTTCAGTTTCCAAATCTTACTGTCAGGCTGAAAGATATCACAAGATCGATTTTCAATAGTTTGCATGCATTCATTTGGATGAGACTGATCAAATGTGATTAATTGAAATTAATTTTTATTGGTTAATAATTAAAATTAATTAAATTAATTTTTGTGATTTGTTGCATGGGATTAAAACAGAGCTAATAATAGCTAAATACTGTAGATAATTAGATTTTTGGGATAATTATCTTCAAAATAATTATTTGAAAAATGCTAATTATTACTTTGGGATGAAGTTTATTGTAAATACCGTATTTTGTTCACTCTCAATTTGCATGTTGGACTCTGAAAATTCTAAAAATGTTAATTTTTCACCGATGGACCATGGGAACATTTAGATTGACATGGTACAACCCTTTCGGGCATTTAAGCACTCGAAGTGCCTTTTTAGGTCAAATTGACCAAAATGCCTCTAGTCAACCCAAAGTTTGTTAAAATTACCTCAAAACTACATTTTCCATGTCCTAACATTAAACCCGAGCTATTCGGAGATTTTTGTCAACTTTGACAAACTTTTGATTCGACTATTGGTTTTTTGTTTTGTTAAGTGCTCTAAAAACTAGACATCCATACATTCTCAAGGAGACCAAGATCAGCTCAATCAGAGTCCAATAAGACCTTCAAGTGCATGATCAAAGTCAAAACTGGAAAAATACAAAATTACTAACATCAGCAGTAAGCCCGCTGCACCTTCAAGGGCCAACAGAGCTAACAGGCAGCTCTTAAAGGGCTGTTGGAAGCTGAAGGGTCAGATTTTTCGGATGAATACCCCTAAACCCCCCAGATTTCAAAAAAAGAACATTTTAGGCATTTTAGAGAATATTTTGGTTATATTCTCTCTCTCTCTCTCTCTCTCTCTCTCTCTCTCTCTCTCTCTCTCTCTCTCTCTAAATCCTCTCCAAACACACACAAAACTTTTGATTTCTCACCTTTCCCAACAATCTAGAGGTAGTGTTCTTGCTCTCATCTTCCTCTCCTTGGTATTGGTACCTTGGATTTGAGGTTTAGGGGTGTAGATGTTACTTTTTAGCTACTATCTACACCGATTTAATTTCATAGCTTTTTTTTTTTTGGCTTTATCTTGTTTTCTCAACATGATTTATCACTTTAATGTTGTTGGCCTAGCCTTCTTGGGCTAGGATATGTCTAAATATCTTGTTTGTGCTCTTTGTCATGTTTATGTCCTTTTGGCATGTTTATGTGTTTAGATTTACATGTTTATGTGCTTAAAGCTTTCTTTGGATGCTATTTCTAGTACTTTTATAGCTTTATATCTCTTTCTTTTACCCCTTTTTGTGCTTTAGCTTTCGGGTAGGGTGTATATCTAGATCAAGTGGTCTAGGCCTACATCCACACACCCAAGTTTCAATAAAGAGTTTGGATTAGTTCCTCTATGTTTGTTTGTACTTTGTTTTCTCTTTTTCATGTGTTTATCTTTGATCCGTGCTTGTTTTCTTAGATCTAAGCCTTTTCCAAGTTCTTGTTTGTTTTCCCTTTGTGGGATTGTGCTTGTTGGTCTTTGGGGCCACTTTTTTTGTTTTTTTTTTTGTTTTTTTTTTTGTTTTTTTTTTTGTTTTTTTTTGTTTTTTGTATCTGTCCCCTTTGGTGGCTTGTTTGGATGCAACCATGTTGGGGAGTACATCTTCGTGATGTTTGGCTTGCTTGCCACTCTCCTTTCTCCCCTTTGCTTAGCTTTGCATGTTAGGGTTTCTCATGTTAGCCTTTATATATGCCTTATAACATGCTTACCCTTCCCCTTTGTGTGATAAAATGCTTAGCCTCCTTTATGCTTGCTATGCTTGCTTCTACCATCTTGCTTTGATAACATACTGGTTTCCCCTTTTGTGTGCTTTCTTTCCTTTTTTTCCCTTTTGTATGCTTTCTTTGTTATCTCTTTTGCCTGTCTGCTAGCTTTTTGTTTTATTTGTTATTGCATGTACACACTTGGAGCAAGGACACAACTTTCAAAATGCAAGCTAAAAATGGAAAAAATGCAAGCATGAAGAAGCAAAACCATAAAGGGCACTGTTCAGTAGATTTGGAGGCCTAGCCTCTCCGAGTGGTTATCTCTTTCTCTCTCTTAGCTTGTTCTTTAGAAGCATATATCTAAGTTAGGGTTTTCTTTCCTTGTATCTTGCTTGGGATGCATTCTTAGGATATGGCAATGTCTGATTTACATTTCATGTACCTTATTGGGCCATACACTTTAGATGCAGGCAATGTCTACATTATCTTTCTTGTACCTTGCTTGGGCCGTGTTTTTTGGGTATTACACTGTCTGATTTATCTTTTTTGTACCTTGCTTGGCCATACCCTTGGAACATTGGCGATGCTTGGTTTACTTTTCTATTCTGTGTGCTTGCATTGTGTATGATACACACACACACACACACACACACACACACACACACACTTGCTTGTTTGAAGATAGTCATGAACTTTGTATGATGGATTCACATGGTTAGGAAAGCAACCCTCTCGTGATCATAGGTGCTCTTGACCTTGGAGTGCGGGTATGCACTCAAGGTAACTACTGTAGGTGCATATTCATGCTACTTTGTGTGCATCATCATCATGGTGTGTTTGTCTTGTTCCATGTCAACTAGTGACATTGGTTTTCTTGTGTATGCAACATGCATCAACGTGTTTGATGCTTGGTAAGCTTTAACTCGCCCTAGCATGAATATGTTGACTCGCACCGTAAACACAGGTGCGAAACCCTGTCGGTGTGCCATGGTGCACAAAACGCGAAACTCTATTAGATTTTTACCATGAAAATGGGGCACCTTTGCTGCCACATTCTCACTGCAAAAGCTTGGTGAGGATAGTATTTTACGTGCTATGACGCATTAGAGGCAAAATGCTGCAAGATTTCCGCCACGAAAATAAGGCGAAATGCTGCTAGATTTTTTCCATGGAAATTTGGCAACAATTCCAAATGTGCTAGCGAAGCATTGATAAGAGACCGCACCCCTTCCGAAATCAAACCTCAAATCCCAACTGTTTTAAAGCCCCGAAAGCTAATGCCAATGGCTTGATTTTAGCTACCAATGTCCAAAAATTAAGATTTTACCAAAACAAATTACTGTCTCTGAACAAGTGTTGTGAGGTGCCTAACACCTTCCCCACACGCAACCAGAATTCTGAACTCAAGAATCAAGATTTTTTACCACCCATGTTAGATTAGGAAAAACAATCATTTTTCGTAACCTAGGACTGGTAATAAAATCAAATAGAGTCAGGTGACCAATCACACCTTAAATAAAAACCCAATTATGGGTGGCAACTTCACTTACCTTTGGTAAATATAGGTTAAAATTGACTCAATTCAAGTCACACACTAGAAGTTTTCACCAATTTTCACAGCACCTGAGCTGAAGCTAATTAAGGAGCGAGTGTCGTCGTGATGGGTGGTCGAATGCTGTGAGGCATCGAAATTTATCATAAAAATTACTCTAAAATTCGTCCAAATGTAGTTTTAGACTTGGAAAACACTTCAAAAACATGCTAATTTAGCAGATTTCAGATTCAAGTTCCATGCTCTTTTGGCATAGTAAATCTTGAAATTCAGACTAGCCTATTTCTAGCAAAGTTGTAGTGAATCGAATTTCCATTCAGTTGTCAAACTTTCGGCTTAAGTCAAATTTTGAGTAGAGAGATATGATCAAATTACTGAAAGTTGTTCAGCTCTGAAAAAGCAGCTTACTCCTATCCAAATCTCAGTTTTCTTAGGATTTTCCCCATACATTTGTAAACCCTTAATTTTACACCCATAATTTAACCTTGGAAGATGACAAAAATAATCATTCTAAGTAACCAAAAATCATGATTTCATTTCATCTATTAAGTCATTCATCACATATCATAAAAATGATCTTGAAATTCTAACAATCGTGACGATATGCTCGGTTTCCAAATCGGACTGTCAAATTGAAAGATATCACAAGATTAAGTTTCACGGTCTATATGCATTTATTTGGGTGGAACTGATCACATGTGATTAATTGAAATTAATTTTGATTGATTAATAATTAAAATTAATTAAATGAATTTATGTGATTGATGGAGTATTTTTTTTAAAGTGAGATTTGTTGCATGGGATTAAAACAATTAAGCTAATAATATTTAAAGACTGTAGATAATTGGCTATTGGGATAATTATATTCAAAATAATTATTTAAAACAATCTTAATTATCATTTTGGAATGAGGTTTATCATGAACATAACTTTAAAATTCGTTCAAATATAGATTTAGACTCGGAAAACACTTCAAAAACGTGCTAATCAAGCAGCAGTTTTCAGATTCATGTTCCAGGGAACTTTTGGCTTATTACACTTCCAAATTCGGATTAGACTATTTCTGAAAAAGTTTTAGAGAATCAAATTTCCCTTCAGGTATCGAATTTTCAGCATAATGTAAAATTGGAGTAGAGAGGTATGATCAAAATACGGAAACATGTTCAGATTTGAAAAATCAGCTCACTCTTATCCAAAACTCTTTTTTTAGTATTTTCCCCATACGTTTTTTGCTTATTTTTTAAGCTGATTGGACTTAATTTTTAAGCAACCATAGCTTATTTTCTAAGCTACTAACAACTCTATAAATAGAGGAGGCCTCCCAACATTCAGACATCCCTCTTTCCCTTACGTTAAAGGAATTCTGGAAGCTCTACTTTAGGGATTTCTTTTCTATTAAGCGATCCTATTTTTGATCTTAGAGAGATTCATTCTCTTTGATCTCTAAAATAATTCCTTCTCATAGAGTAAATTCATGCAAGTAAGTTCTCAATCTGTAAGTTCTTTTCTTTCAGTGTTTTCACAATTCATATGTTTGTTTGTATGCATGTCTAAGTTTCTCTATGTACTTCTTTCATGTTTTATGATAAATATATTCATCTCATAATCATATGATTCATGCATAGTTTATGATGTTTAGTTTATGAATCTATGACTCTTTCTATTAAATCTTTTTTTTTTTTTAAATTAAAAAACCAGACCTAAATTTTCTTCTTTCAAATCTCATATTTTTTCTTATTAAAAAAACAGATCTAAATTCTCTTTCTATCAAATCTCATAAATTTTCTTATTTAAAAACCAAATTTGAATTTTCTTCTTAAAATCTTATGTTTTCTTAACAAAAAAACCAGATCTGAATTTTTTTTTTTTTTTTGAAATCTCACGTTTCCTTAATAAATAAAAATATATTTGAATTTTTTTTTATTAAAATCTCATGTTATTGCATATGGGTACTTAATGATTATTTAAAGTCTAGAAGACCGGATAGAATTGGTGCTTAACACCTTCCTATTCTGTAATCTTACCCTTGAACCTTAGGTTTTGGTTTGTAGAGTAGTGTCTTATCGTTTTCTTTTGGTAGATCGTTTTAGGACCAAAGCTTTGTATCTTTTTACTTAGATTGTATTTAGGATCAAAGTAAATGTAATATTCTTCTACCATATTGTATATATTCAATCAACGAAATTTGAAGTTATTCAGATATGTAATTTTGCATTTCTTTTTATAGTTTTTCTTATTTTTTGTAATATAAAAAATAAACGGCGACTCCATAAAACCCTAAAGGAGAGGTGCCAATACCTTATCTCTTTTTTGAGAGCCCAAGTTGTAAGGATATGTGCCCTTTAAATCCTATTGTATGATGCTATATATGACATTATGTACGATATTATGTTGTGATTAATAAAGTTGTTTTATTAATATCTAAAATAATGGTAACATGAATATTTGGACGTTATCATATAGTTCATGAGATGCATAATATGTGATTTAGTCACAGAAGATATAAATCAAAAGTTCTTTATAAACTCAGAATTTTAGTTCATAGTCGGCGATGAAATTGGGTATTTCATCTGCGAAGACTATAACATGTCAACTAAGATGATTTGTCTTGATCATAGAAGTATAGACTTCTAGTTAATATGTTGATATGTTTTAAGTATTAAGATATATTGAACTAGACCCCTATGAGATTTATTATTCTACTAACGACTGTCAAATGAATAATAAAACTCACAACTTCTATTTACATGACCTCTAAATCTTGAGAGAATAATGAACCTAATCATGAAGGGTAGAATGCTTTGATATATTAGGAGTGAGATCTAAAGTTACAATCAAAATCTCAGTATGTTGGGCAGCCACACTTAGTGTTGAAGGAAAATATATTCTCAAGTTGGAATTCATAATCTCTTAACGGAGATATAAAATATTTCCTTGAGATAAGTTTAATGGGTTTGGTTATTCAGAGTGTTAGGCCTAACCACTTTAGTAAAGAGTTACTAAAGTATATATTTATAAAATTGGATTTCATAAATATATGATGAATTACTTAAAGGATTAAACCGGATACTCAAGGATTAAGATGTAGTAATCTTCAAAGTGGCAGTCATCATTCATGACTTTGTATTACTACGAATATTTTATGAAGGAGTTGTATGTATAATAAAGTCTTGGGATATAATTTATTAACAAGGCCTAGAGTGCAATTATATTTATATAGTAGTATTAAAAATAATTAATGGTAATTTTGAGCTCGTTAAGAGTTGGCAGAAAGGCCCAAAACCCATTGGAGCTAGTGTCTTATTTGTTCCCTTTTGGTCCCACTCCAAGTCACATACTAAAGCCTAATTGGAATGGCCCAACATACTAAAGCCTAATTGGAATGGCCCAAAAGACTGGCTCAATTAGATAACCAGTTATATATAAGGAGAGAAACATACAGAATTTTATAAGAGAATGAAATGGTGTGTATGTAAGTGTAAGTCACTCTCTTATTCACCCTTGAACACATACATATAAACTAATTGAGAGACTATACTTCTTGGGCATAAGTGGAATTGAAGTGAAGATTGAAAGTGTTTCCAAGTACTTCTAATCTTTGTTTTTGAAATTCACTGCACCAAGGTACACTCTCTTGTTCTTAAATTTTGAAATTTACATAGTACATGTTATCAATTGTGAATGAAGTAGATCCGTTAGTTTTCCACTGCATATGTTTTGTATGTAATACAAACTATGATTTTCTAACAATTTTTATCAAAGCCAGGTTTCAATTTCAAATTTGTATAACATGTTTTGTGAGTTTTGGAATTAAAGATAATAATTTCATGATGTTAGAAGATTCTACCATCAATTTTGTGCATGGTTGTTGAAATTACTGTTTGACAAAAACTATATTGATGTTATGATGTTGTTTAAGTTTGATATTAAGTATGTTAAATTGAGCTTTAAGGATATAGCACAAAAAAAATTCATTTTTGATCTCAAACTTATTCTGATATGATCAAGAAATTATGTTTTGTTCTAGTGAAACGTCAAAAAACGGTTACCAGAAAAATTTGAAAAAATTCAGTTTTACGAGTTTCGATCGATTAAAAAATACCTCTGATCAATCGAATGTTCTTTTTCAATCGATCGAATGGCAATTCAGAATCAATCGAAATGTTCAACAAATTCATTTCAAAGTTTTTGGATGACTCGATCGATTCTCGATTCCTATTCAATCGATCGAATAGGAATCGAGAATCGATCAAGTCATCCAGAAACTTCGAAATGAATTTGTTGAACATTTCGATTGATTGAATGAACTGTTTTTTGAATTTTCACTAAGTGTTAAAATGTAGATAAAGTGCAAGCCTATGTGTGATGAGATTACACATGTTTTCTATTTAAAAACATTTCTTTTAAAATATCTAGTGGAAGAGAGATACAAGGGTTGGCTCTCACGGCCTCCATTATCGGTTCATAATAGTGTGGGTAAGCACCTCGTCTTGTTGTATATGCCATGCGATCCCAAAGGAGGGTGTTTACTTCATAGTACTACAAGATTGAACTTACCCGTTTAAAGTAGTGTGAACAAGCACCTTGCCTTGGCGTATATGCCTCGCGATCCCAAAGGAGGTTGTTTTGTTTCATGGTACTACAAGTTTAAACACTATAAGGAAGATGAAATGTGACTACACATGAATCTAGATAATGGTGTACACTAGACTAAGTTTAATGTTAACCTCCCAAAGGAGTTATGTCATTATTACTTAGAGGCTAAAGTTAATACGACATATTATTAGTGTTTGATAAGATTTATCATGATTGCACTAATAATGAGAATATTTCTCAATCAATCATGATGTTTGTAATATACTTGCTACCAAGGAATTATAGACATGGATTAGGTTATCGTTGCATATATTATATTATGATTTTATTAAGGTTCCATACTATATGTTATAAGTTAAATTGATAATGTTCGGTTTACTTATTATATTCATGTTTGTTATTTTCAGATTTAATCATGACATCTTTTAGCCCACTTATTGCTATTCTTAATCAAAACAAACTGACTAGATCCAACTCTGTTGACTGGAAAAGAAACTTGGACGTTGTTTTCACTGTTGAAGAGCACAAGTATGTGCTTAGTCAACCTTGTACTAACTTTCAATCATTAGATGCTCATCTTGAAGAAAAACAACGATATGATCATTGGTAGAAATCTAATGAGATAGCCAAGTGCTATATCCTAGCATTTATCTCAAATGTTCTACAGCATCAAATGCAGGATGTAGAACTAGCTTCAGACATAATACTAAGTTTGAAGGAGATGTTTGGTGAGCAAGGCCGTTTTGCTAGGTAAGAAACTATGAGGCATATTTATAATACCAAAATGGCTGAAGGTACTTCAGTGAGGGAGCAATGTCTTAGAATGATATCTCATTTGAATACACTAGAAGTTTTAAGTGTCAATATTGAAGGAGAATCCCAAGCGGATATGATACTTTAGTCACTACCAGAATTATTCAAGGAATTCAGACTTAATTATAACATGAACAAAAAGATTTATACTTTGTCTGAATTAATGAATGAATTGACGATGGCGGAAGGCATTCTTGGTACATCCAGTGTTGATGCCAATGTGGCTGAAGCTTCTACTTCTCAACCTAAGTCGAAACGCATGGGTAAAAAGAAGAAGAAGAAGGACTTCACTAAGCAAGATGGTAAACAAATTGCCTTAGGAGTTGCCAACAAGGAAAAGAAGAAGGACTACGCCAAAGGAAAGTGTTTCCATTATGGTGAGAAAGGTTATCGGAAGAGGAATTGTCCAAAATTTAGAGCTGCCAATAATATGGGTATCAAAGGCACGTTGCTTCTTGAAATATGTTTAGTAAAAAATCTCATGGATTCCTGGTGTGTAGATTCAGATTGTACTAATCATATTTGCAATACTTTGCAGGGGTTCCAGGAGACCAGAAAGCTGAACGAAGGAGAATTGTTTCTTACTTTGGCTGATGGGAGCAGAATTCCAGTTGTAGCTATTGGAGTATTTAATTTGTGTTTTAATTCTGGAGTTTCAATATTGAAAGACTGTTCGTATGTACCTAATGTTCGTATGAATTTAATTTTTACAACTTATTTAGGTAAACATGGATATTGTGTTATCTTGAAAGACAATGTTGTAATAAAGAAGGATAAAGTGCTTATTTGTTCTGGCAATATTGTTGATGGTCTTTATATTTTAACTCTTGATAGGCATGAATTATACAATTCTGAATTAGATAATAACTCTCATGTAAAATCATTAAAGAGAAAGTTTCCTTCTACTAATGATGCATATCTTTGGCACTTGCATTTAAGTCATATGAATTCAACAGAATTCAAAAACTGATCAAAGATGGACTCTTAGAGCCATTGGAAATTGATGGATTTCCAGTTTTTGAATTTTGTTTGGAAGGCAAAATGACCTAACGACCTTTTAATGCAAAAGGTAGAAGAGCCCAGAAGTTGCTTGAATTAGATCATACAGATGTATGTGGTCCTATGTCAACCCAAGAAAAAGGAGTTTATGAGTACTTTATCACTTTTGCGAATGATTACTCAAGATATGGTTATGTGTACCTAATAAGACGGAAGTTCAAAGCCTTTGAAAAAGTTCAAAGAGTTTAGGACTGAAGTTGAAAATCAATTGAGTAAACACATAAAGGCTATTCGATCTGATCGAGGTGGTGAATACCTTTTTAGGGATTTCAAGGATTACTTAACTCAAAATGGAATTGTATCCCAATTGACTACACATGGAACTCCACAATAAAATGGTATAGTAGAGAGAAGAAACGGGACTCTTTTAGAAATGGTTAGGTCCATGATGAGTTATTCAACTTTACCAATTTCCTTTTAGGGATATGCACTAAAAACTTCAATGCATATTTTAAATTTAGTTCCATCAAAATCTGTTCCCAACACACCTAAGGAATTGTGGAGTGGGCGCAAGCCTAGTATGAAATATCTCCACATTTAGGGATGTCCAGCACATGTGCTAAAAGGGAAGTCTGATAAGTTAGAAGCAAAAAAGAAGTATGCATGTTTTTAGGGTATTCAAAGGAAACTAAGGGTTATTTATTCTATAATCATAAAGATAACAAAGTGTTTGTTAGCACCAATGCCAAATTTTTGGAAGATGATTATATGAATAATTTTAATCCTAAAAGTAAAGTTGTCTTGGCTGAATTAGATGAACCTGTAATTGAACAACCAATAGATGAAACTAGGGATGATGTGGTTGTATTAGATACACCACAAGATTCTACTCATGAGATGATTAGTACACAGGTGCCTCGTCATCGTGGGAGGATTATAAGGCCACATGTAAGATTTATAGGTCTGGAAGAAACTTATAAAGCTATCTTAGAAGACGTTGAATCTGATCCGTACACTTATGAAGAGGCAATGAAAGATGTAGATGCACATCATTGGGTCAAAGCTATGAAATTTGAATTGGATTCAATGTATTCCAATCAAGTTTGGGATCTTGTAAAGGCACCTAACGGCATTAAGCTGATTGGTTGCAAAAGGGTTTACAAGAAGAAGAGAGGGATAGATGGAAAGGTTGGAACTTTTAAAGTAAGGCTAGTAGCGAAAGGATATACACAAAAATAAGGTATTAATTATGAAGAAACCTTTTCACAAGTAGCAATGCTTAAATCTATCATAATTCTCTTATCCGTTGTTGCTTATTATGATTATGAGATTTGGCAAATGGATGTCAAGACTGCATTTCTTAATGGCAATCTTGAAGAAAAAATATATATGATGCAATCGGAAGGTTTCATAGTAAAAAACCAACAGCATATGGTATGCAAGTTGATAATGTCCATTTATGGACTTAAGCAAGCATCTAGATCATGGAACATCATATTTGATTAAGCAATCAAGTCATTTGGTTTTGAACAAAATCTTGATGAACCATGTGTGTACAAAAGACATCAAGATAAAGTAGTAATGTTCCTAGTGCTTTATGTTGATGATATTCTACTCATTGGAAATGATGTAGGAGTAATGTCATCAGTGAAGATTTGGTTGTTAAGCCAATTTGATATGAAGGACTTAGGTGAAGCTAACTTCATTCTAGGGATCAAGTTTTGGCGAGATTGCAAAAATAGAATGTTAGGCTTGTCATAAGCTAGATATATGGATAACGTTCTGAGAACAGTTTAGCATGCAAAAATCCAAGAAAGGATTACTTCCTTTCAGACATGGATTTCCTCTGTCTAATGACCAAAGGTCTAAGACTCTTGAGGAAGAAAATATGATGAGACAAATTCCCTACGCTTCTGTAGTGAGAAGTCTCATGTATGTCATGCTTTGTACTAGACCAGATATCTGTTATTCAGTTGGCATGGTTAGCCGATATTAATCAAATCTAGGACCAAACCATTGGCAAGCTGTAAAGCATATTCTGAAGTATCTATGGAGAACGAGAGATTATATGCTTGTTTACCGGTGTGAGGATTTAATACCTATTGGTTATATAGATTCAGATTTTCAGTTAGGTCTTGATTTTAGAAAGTCTACTTCTGGTTATTTGTTCACCTTGGGAGGTGGAGCCATAAGTTGGAGGAGTGTTAAGCAATCTTGTATTGCTGACTCCACCATGGAGGCTGAATATATTGCTACTTATGAAGCAGCAAAGGAAGCTGTTTGGCTCAAGAAATTCCTTTATGATCTTGGTGTTGTAAGTTCCTATCACATTGTTTTGCGACAATAGTGGAACGGTTTCATAATCCAAGGATCCAAGGAATCACAAGAAATGAAAGCACATTGAAAGAAAGTACCACGTCATTCGAGACATTGTTGTTCGAGGAGATGTAATAGCAGCAAAGATTGATAGTGCAAATAATCTAGCAGATCCCTTTACCAAAGCCTAGCCCTAAAAGACTTTTGAGTCACATTTGGAGGGAATAAAGTCAGATTAGTGCACAATAGTTTTTAGGGCAAGTGGAAGATTGTTAGGATATGTGTCCTTTAAATCCTTTCGTATAATGCTATGTATGAAATTATGTCATAATTAATAAGGTTGTTTTATTATTATCTAAAATAATGGTAACATGAATATTTGGACATTATCATATAGTCCATGAGATGCATAATATGTGATTTAGTTATAGAGGCTATAAATCACAAATTCTTGTAAACTCAGAATTTTAGTTCATAGTCAGTGATGAAATTGGCATTTCATCTACGAAGACTATAACATGTCAACTAAGATGATTTGTCTTGATCATGGAAGTGGAGACTTATAGTTGATATGTTGATATGTTTTAAGTGTTAAGACATATTAAACTGGACTGCTGTGAGATTTATTATTCTACTAACGACTGTCAAATGAATAATAAATCTCATGACTTCTATTTACATGAACTCTCAATCCTAAGAGAATAATGAACCTAATCATGAAGTGTAAGTTGCTTTGATATATCAGGAGTGAGATCTAAAGTCACAACCAAAACCTCAGTATGTTGGGTAGTCACATTTAGTGTTGAAGGAACATATACTCTCAAGATGGAATTCATAATCTCTTAACGGAGATATAAAATATTCCCTTAAGATAAATTTAATGGGTTTGATTATTCAGAGTGTTAGGCCTAACCACTTTAATAAAGAGTTACTAAAGTATATATTTACGAAATTGGATTTCATAAATATATGATGAATAACTTAAAAGACTAAACTGGGTACTTAAGGATTAAGATGCAGTAATTTTCAAAGTGGCAGTCATTATTCATGACTTTGTATTACTACAAATATTTTATGAAGGGGTTGTATTTATATTAAAGTCTTGGGATATAATTTATTAACAAGGCCTAGAGTGCAATTATATTTATATAGTGGTAAAAATATAATCAATGATAATTTTGGGCTTGTTAAGGGTTGGCAGAAAGGCCCAAAATCCATTGAAACTAGGGTCTTATTTATTCCATTTTGGTCCTACTCCAAGCCACATACTAAAGCCCAATTGGAATGGCCCAAAAGGTTAGCCCAATTAAATAATTAGTTATATATAAGGGGAGAAACATACATAATTTTATAAGAGAATGAAATGATGTATATGTGAGTGTAAGTCACTTTCTTGTTCTCCCTTGAACAAATACATATAAACTGATTAAGAGACCACACTTCTTGGGCATAAGTGGGATTGGAATGTAGATTAAAAGTGTTCCCAAGTACTTCTAATCTTTGTTTTTGAAATTCATCGCACCAAAGTACGCTATCTTGTTCTTAAATTCTGAAATTTACATAGTACATGTTATCAATTGTGAATAAAGTAGATCCATTAGTTTTCCACTGCATATGTTTTGAATGCGATACAAACTATGTTTTTCCAACACAAGCCTGGTCGCTCATAGTTTGCTTTGTTTGGTGTTTGTTTGTAGTGGATGGAGTACGCATATGGCCTTTAAGTCTTGAAAGTTATGGCTAATAGCTTTATTTTTGTAGACACTCAATTTCGCACAAATAATTTAACCTTGGAAGATGACCAAATAACCATTATATGTACCCAAAAATCATGGCTGCATTTCATGCATTAACTCATTCATCACCTATCATGAAAATGATCTTGAGTTTCTAACAATCACCACAATACATTCGATTTCCAAATTGGATGGTCGCATCGAAAGATATTACAAGATCAAGTTTTAACGTTTTTCATGCATTCATTTTGGTGGAATCTATCTCATGTGATTAATTGAAATTAATTTTAATTGGTTAATAATTAGGCGCCTCATTTTCACGGTGAAAATTTGGCAGAGTTTTGAGTTTGATGCGTTATGGCGCAACGGCAGGGTTTAGCGCCTGTGCATACAGTGTGAGTCAACAAGTTAATGCTTGTCTCATACACAGGGAAACCAATGTCACTAACTAACATGCATCGAGACAATCACACTAGGATGACCATGCACATAATGTAGCATGAATATGCACCTACAACAATTGCCTTGAGCGCATACCCACACTACAATGTCAAGAGCACTCATGAGAGGGTTACTCTCCTAACCATGAGAGTCTATCATACAAAGTGCATGCCCACCTAAAAGAAAACATATATGTGTGTGTGTGTGTGTGCGTGTGTGTGTGTGTGTGTGTGTGTGTGTGTGTGTGTATACATACATTATGCACAATGCAAGCATAGAAAGTAGGAAAATAAACCAAGCATTGCAAATGTTCCAGAATATGGCCCAACAAGGTATAGGAAAGATGAATCAAACATTGTCATATGCAAGGAATGCGGCCCAAGCAAGGTACAGGAAAAGAAAGCCTAGTCTAGATACAAGGTTCTAAAGAAAGAGGCTAGGAGAGAGAAAGAGATAACCACACGAGAGGCTAAGCCTCCTAAACTACTGAACATTGCCCTCTTTGGGCTTGCGTATTCTTTCTTGCATTCTTGCCCTTTTCAGATTGCATCTTGGAAGTTGCATCCTCGCTCCAAGCGTGGACATGCAACAACAAAGAAAACTAAACCAACACACAAGCAAAGTGATAACAAGGGAACAAAGGAAACGCACAGAGGGGAAAACAAGGCAAGAAAGCACATAAAGGGGCAAACAAGCATGTTATCATGCAAAGGGGTGTCCTGAAAGGATAAATATAGGTTTGGATTTGGTGTCCATAGTTCCATTATATTGGAGTATAGATGACACACGTGTGCCATCAAAAGAAGTTCCTAAAAGGAACTCAAGATCTCGTGTTAAAAGATGTGTGTAAAGCCACATGAAATCATTAGGTAGGAACTAAGCTTCATGACACAAACAAGCACACAAAGATGCATGCATGAATATATAAACAAAGGATTCAAAGATGCAAGGAAACAAAGGAAGCCAAACAAGATGGCACAAAGCATGCAAAGCAAGCATGTTATCACACAAAGGGGAAGGGCAAACATGTTATAAGGCACACAAAAAGGCAAATAGGAGAACCCCTAACATGCGAAGCTAAGAAAAGGAGGAAAAAGACAAGTGGCAAGCATGCCAAATATCACAAAGATGTACCCCCATGTAGACACTCAATTTTGGCTAGAGTGACCATTCATATGCCTAAAAAATCATAATTGCATTACATGCATTAATTTATTCATTGCATAACATAAAAATGATCTTGAGATTCTAACGGTTGTGAAGGTATACTTGATTTCCAAATCAGACTATCGAATTGAAAGATATCGCATGATCAAGTTTGCATAGTTTGCATGCATTTTGTTTGAGTGGAACCAACAACGCATGATTAATTTAAATTAATTCTGATTGGTTAAACAATTAAAATTAATTAAGTAATTTTGTTATTGGTTGTTTGTTAGTGTTAAAAATAAACTTGCTTGCATTAGAATAAAGTGGATAAGCAGATAATAACGAAATTGTAAATAACCAAGACTTTTTGGAGTGTTTATCTACAAGATAATTATCACTTTGAAGACCCGAATATCCAGAATAGGGGTTTAATTTTTAAAATAGGGATTAAAAATGTGTCTAAAGTGCAATTCTCGACTAAAAAATCCTCAAAAAAGGAGTCCAAAATGGACCTAGATTCAAACGCGGGTTCGGCACCCAAGAGGGTCATTCCGCACTCTTAGAGTGCCGATTGGCACATGAAAAGTGCCAATTGGCACAAACTTGAGGCTCGACCCAACGACTCCTGAATTGAGATAAGCCTTACCCTTTTCGATTTTTTAGAGATTAGGATGCGTCCCAATTTGTATCAGATCATTCAGCTAATTTTTCGAAGCATTCTCACCTCTATAAATAGAGGATGCCTCTCAAAATTTAAGGGGACTTTTTTGACTCTTTTTGACCCCCTCTTTAAGGGCTCTTCTTTCTGACTTTTCAATTCCCCTTATGTTAAAAATGTTCTGGAGGCTTTTTCTTTAGGAACTTCTTTTTTGTAAGTAACATATTTTAGGCTTCAAAGAGGTGAAAAAAATTTTTAGGCTAACAAAATTTCTTTTATGAAATTAAAAAAAAAAAACTCATCTGTATTTTTCAGATCTGATTTTCTTTAAACACAAAAACAATTTTGTATTTTTCAAATCTCATTTTTTAGTGCAAAACTGATCTGTATTTTTCATATTTGATATTTTAACATAAAAACTTATCTATATTTTTTAGATCTATTTTTTTTTAGTGCAAGACTGATCTGTACTTTTTAGATCTGATATTTTTTAAAACTCAAAATTGATCTATATTTTCATTAAATACAAATCTGATTTTTTTAGAAAAAGTTTTCTTGGTTACAAAATTGCAGGTTTTGAAATTTAATAGAAAAAATTGAAAATTAGGTTGAAGTTTTTTCTTGTTTTTTCAATATGTGATGCATGTATAATAAATTCATCTTATGAGTGTGGATCCTCTTTCAAAGTCTTTTTTTTTTTTTTTCATAAAAAGCATATCTGATTTTTCTTGATAAAATCACATTTTTTATTTTTTACTTTTCACAAAACAGATATGATACATTTTAACAAAATTCTTGTTCTCTCTTTTACATAAAAACAGATCTGATCTTCTTTACAAATCCAATTTTTTATTCACAAAACACATCTAATAATTTTTAACAAAAATCTTATTCTTTCTTTTACATAAAAACTGATCTGATTTTCTATACAAATCGAACTTTTTACTCATAAAACAGATCTGAATTTTCTTGAAAAAGGGGACATATCCATAAGGTAAATTTATCTTAATTAATATTGTCAAGTATGCGTCGTGTGTGTTCAACATATCATTTAACATCATGCAAAAAAGGTATATTAGTCATTAGAGTCTAGAAAACCTGACTCTGTGTAACGACCCCGCCCCAAATGTGTAGATATTGTCCGCTTTGGGCCCATACCCCCTCACGGTTTTGTTTTCTCCCAAAGCACACAGCAGTGGGAGAAAAGGCCTCTACACATTAAAGGGAAGTCATTCCTTATAAACACATTCTCATGTGCTTCCCTAGGCGATATGGGATTCCATGGAATGCAAGACCCCCCCTTTTTGGGTCACTACAATCCACCCCCCTTACGGGCACACGCGTCCTCGCGTGTGGGGCCCACACTTCCGGCTAGGGCATGGCTCTGATACCATCTGTAACGACCCCGCCCCAAATGTGTAGATATTGTCCGCTTTGGGCCCATACCCCCTCACGGTTTTGTTTTCTCCCAAAGCACACAGCAGTGGGAGAAAAGGCCTCTACACATTAAAGGGAAGTCATTCCTTATAAACACATTCTCATGTGCTTCCCTAGGCGATATGGGATTCCATGGAATGCAAGACCCCCCCTTTTTGGGTCACTACAATTTGGGTTGTTACATACCCATCTATAACAATCCCACCCCAAATGCGTAGATATTGTCCGCTTTGGGGCCCATACTCCTCACGGTTTTGTTTTTCCCCAGGTTGCACTGGGGAAAAGGCCTCTGATGCTCCACTTTGACTTGCTGGCAAATCAAGCATTGTTCTACAAATTGAGCAATTTCTCTTTTCATGTTAATCCACCAATAAACTTCTCGAAGGTCATGATACATCTTGGTACTACCCGGATGCATTGTATAAGGCGAACGATGTGCTTCCTCCAATATCTCTCTTTTAATCAATGAATCATTAGGCACACAAAGCCTATTACCAAACCTCAAAACACCATCATCAGAGATACTAAAATCAAATCTACTTCCACCACGTACTTGTTCCATGATCTTAAACAATTGAGGTTCACCACTCTGAGCAGCTTTGATCTTATCAATTAGGGTGGGTTGTACACTTAAACTTGCCAGGTAGGATTGGGAGTCTCCAGTCACTATGTCTACTCCAAGTTTCTGAAGATCAACAATAATATGCTTCTGAGTAGTTAATAAAGCAGCTGAAAAGCTATACGACTTTCGACTAAGTGCATCAGCCACAACATTGGCTTTACCAGGATGGTAATTTATAGAACAATCATAGTCTTTAATCAATTCTAGCCATCTCCTTTGTCTCAAATTTAATTCTTTTTGAGTGTATATGTACTTCAAACTTTTATGGTCAGTGTATATTTCACATCTCTCACCATACAAGTAATGCCTCCAAATCTTCAATGCAAAAACCACTGCTGCCAATTCCAAATCATGAGTTGGATAATTCTGTTCATAATTCTTTAGTTGCCGAGAGGCATAAGCAACCACCTTCCCATGTTGCATCAGAACACAACCAAGACCCTTACGAGATGCATCACTATATATCACAAAACCACCCGAACCAGATGGAATAGTCAATACTGGTGCAGAAACCAACCGTTGCTTCAACTCCTGGAAACTTCTTTCACATTCCTCTGTCCAGTCAAACTTTGCATGTTTTCGAGTTAATCGAGTCAGAGGAGTTGCAATACTAGAAAATCCTTCCACAAATCTTCTATAATAACCTGCAAGGCCCAAAAAACTTCTTACCTCACTTACATTAGTAGGGGCAGCCCAATTAACTACAGCTTCGATCTTACTAGGGTCCACTGTAATTCCATCTCTAGAGATCACATGTCCTAAGAACACCACTTGATTCAACCAGAACTCACACTTCTTTAATTTAGCATACAACTTCTTGTCTCTTAAAATCTGCAACACCATTCTCAAGTGTTCCTCATGCTCTTCTTGGCTTTTAGAGTAAACCAAGATGTCATCAATGAAAACAATGACAAACCGATCCAAATACTCATGAAATACCCTATTCATCAAATCCATAAAAACAGCAGGAGCATTAGTTAGACCAAAAGGCATCACTAAGAACTCATAATGACCATACCTAGTTCGAAAAGCTGTCTTTGGTATGTCATCCTTCTTAACTCTCAACTGATGATAACCAGATCTCAAGTCAATTTTAGAGAAGACTTGAGTGCCCTGAAGCTGATCAAACAAATCATCAATTCGTGGCAAAGGGTATTTGTTTCTGAAGGTTACCTTGTTCAACTCCCTATAGTCAATGCACAACCGCATACTACCATCCTTCTTCTTAACAAACAACACCGGAGCACCCCAAGGAGAAGCACTAGGCCGAATAAAGCCTTTATCAAGCAAGTCTTGCAATTGCTCCTTCAACTCATTGAGCTCTGTAGGGGCCATTCTATAAGGCGCTTTGGAAATTGGGCCGGTACCAGGTACTAGGTCAATAGAGAACTCAACCTCTCTGTCAGGGGGTAGTCCAGGTAAGTCCTCAGAGAACACATCTGGGAACTCTTTCACCACTGGGATGTCTTCAACTTTTAACTCTACTTTATCACCCTTCAAAGCACAAACAAGGAACCCTTCACATCCCTTCCTTAGCAATCGCCTTGCCTGCATCACTGACACCAATACAGGTGGTTTCACCACACGATCTCCCTCGAAGAAGAATTCTGGCTCCCCAGGAATTCTAAATACTACCTTCTTCCCAAAACACTCTATGGAAGCATGAAAAGTAGATAACCAATCCATCCCTAGAATCACATCAAACTCAAACATATCAAGCAACATAAGATCTGCTTTTAATTCCCTCCCAGAGACTAAAACATTACAAGACTTGTACACTTTATGGGTAAACATTTGTTGTCCAGAAGGTGTAGCAACACACAATTCGTAATTTAAACTCTCAGGTTCCATGTTTAGCCTTTGTGCAAGTCTACGTGAGATGAAAGAATGGGTTGAACCAGAATCAAATAACACTTGTGCATGCTGACTGGAAACAAGAAGTGTACCTGAAACCACTGATGGAGAGGCCTCGGCGTCCTGTTTAGTCAAAGCAAAAACTCGACCCTGAACCTTAGGTCTCTGTTGGCTCCCATTTGGATTTGTAGTTTGTTCAGCTCGCATATCTGGACAATCCTTGATGAAGTGTCCAGTCTTGCCACATTTAAAACACGCCCTTGACTCCAAATAACATGTTCCACTATGAGCCTTTCCACATCTTGGACAAGTTTTGTATGCCTTCTTATTTGAATTAGGCACCCCTTGCTTCTTGAATGAACTTCCACTAGACTTCCCCTTAAGAAAATGGCTCTGGGTTGGCTTCCTCTCTTGATCATTGGCCCTTGAGGGACGATTGCAATTTCTCTCTGCTATAAGAGCTCGATCCACCACTTCTGCGTATGTTTCCAATTTGAACATGGAAACCGGTCCCTGAATTTCCTCCCTTAAACCTCTTTCAAAATGCCTGGCCTTCCTTGCTTCCGTGTCAACCATGTGTGGAGCAAAGCGGGATAATTCAGCAAATTTCCGCTCATACTCATACACTGATTGAGTACCTTGTGCTATGCGAATGAACTCAGCTTCCTTTTGCACCATCAAACTATCAGGAAAATAACTCTTACGGAAGAGCTCAACAAAATGCTGCCAAGTTATAACTTCTCTTCCATGTGTCCTCTCCGTGGACTCCCACCATTCCAATGCATCACCTTTCAGTACAAAAACAGCAAGGACAACTCGTTGCTCATCACTAACTTCCATGGCTCTAAAGAGCCTTTCTATCTCCTTAAGCCAGTTGTCAGCCTCAATTGGATCCTTTGTACCCTTGAAAGCAGGAGGATCAAGCTTCCTAAACTTCTCCAAGGCACTAGTCGGATTGGTGGCTCCCACTTGATGTTGCACTACATTGGTTAAGCCCCCAATGGCTTCAATAATAGCCTGGAGATTAGTAGGTCCCCCAGCATTCGGTTGACTGTCCCCTGTGTTCCTCCTAGGTGGAGCCATATCTCTAAGCAATACAATAAGATATCATAAGTAAATATTTCAAATATTTCAGAGGGTCAAAACCAAACACATAGATAGTACAACAATCATTCCTACACACTTTAGAATAATAAACAAAACAAAACAAAATATAACATCACTATGAAAGGTCAACTAATTCTAACACTAAAATTCCTTGTAATCACACTCTTGTTCCAAAATAGTCTTAAGATCAAACCTATAAGTCTACAGAATCATAAACCTATGCTCTGATCAAACCTGTAAGTAGACTTCCATATGTAACAACCCAAATTGTAGTGACCCAAAAAGGGGGGGTCTTGCATTCCATGGAATCCCATATCGCCTAGGGAAGCACATGAGAATGTGTTTATAAGGAATGACTTCTCTTTAATGTGTAGAGGCCTTTTCTCCCACTGCTGTGTGCTTTGGGAGAAAACAAAACCGTGAGGGGGTATGGGCCCAAAGCGGAAAATATCTACACATTTGGGGCGGGGTCGTTACAGATGGTATCAGAGCCATGCCCTAGCCGGAAGTGTGGGCCCCACACGCGAGGACGCGTGTGCCCGTAAGGGGGGTGGATTGTAGTGACCCAAAAAGGGGGGGTCTTGCATTCCATGGAATCCCATATCGCCTAGGGAAGCACATGAGAATGTGTTTATAAGGAATGACTTCCCTTTAATGTGTAGAGGCCTTTTCTTCCACTGCTGTGTGCTTTGGGAGAAAACAAAACCGTGAGGGGGTATGGGCCCAAAGCGGACAATATCTACACATTTGGGGCGGGGTCGTTACATATGGTATCAGAGCCGGCCCAGTAACCCCGTGTGGGCTTGGAGACATTACCCCACAAAATGGGCCCTAATGAGGACATTAGGGATTTAAGTGG
The DNA here is from genome assembly GCA_033629205.1 of Lithocarpus polystachyus. Lineage (NCBI taxonomy): Eukaryota > Viridiplantae > Streptophyta > Magnoliopsida > Fagales > Fagaceae > Lithocarpus > Lithocarpus polystachyus. The sequence continues at coordinate 62,334,218 of CM066164.1, read as the reverse complement.
GGGAGATTGTGATGCCCCAATTTGATTGATTGATTGTGTGATGTGTGTGGATGTGTAATGAGTCCCACATCGGGTATTTACTGGGTGATCTGGGCTTTATTAACAACTACAAGGAGCCTCAATAGTGACTAGTCCTTTTGAGGTATAGCGCAGATGTGGCTAGCGCCTTTCCTTGGGTTGTTACACTCTGTCTGGATGAAATGGGTGCCTAACACTTTCCCATTCCGTAATTTTGTCCTCGAGCTTAAGATTTTTGGATAGGTGGATTAGTGTTTTGTCTTTTAATTTTGGTAGATTGTAACTAGAACCAAAGCTTTGTATTCTTTTGCATAGATTGTAACAAGGACCCAAAGCCTTGTAAGGTTTAATTTACCAATGTTGTATTTTTCTTTATTCAATTAATGACATTCGAAATATTTTGATCATTTAATTTATATTTATTTTTTCTTATTTTTTTTGTATAAAAATAAGTGGCGACTCCACACCACTTACCCAAAAAGAGAGGTGCCCTTAAAAGCACTTGAATCTCTTTTTTGAGAGCACCCCAAATTTTCGCGGTCTTTCACACCCCACACATGGTTACATCCAAACAAGTCACCAAAGGGGATGGATGCAACCAAACAAGCAAGTGGCCCCAAAGACCAACAAACAAACAAGCCCACAAAGAGAAAAACAAATAAGAACATGGCAAAGACCTAAATCTAAGCAAACAATCATTGATCCAAATATAAACACATGGAAAATGGCAAACAAAGCACGAACATGCATAATGGAACTAATCCAAACCCTTTGGAAGGACTTGGGTGTATGGATGTAGGCCTAGACCACTAGATCTAGATCTACACCCTACCAAAAAGACAAAGCACAAGAAAAGGCATAAACAAAAGATATAAAGCTATAAAAACACTAGGCATAGCATCCAAACAAAGCTTTAAACACAGTGAACATGTAGATCTAAGCATAAACAAGGCAAAAAGCACAAACGTGAAATTAGACACATCCTAGCCCAAGAAGGCTAGACCAACAACTTCAAAGCAATAAAATATGTGAAAAAGCTAGTAGACATGCTAGGAAAACAAAAAAAAAAAAAATGCTATATCTACACCCCTAAACCTTAAATCCAAGGTACCAAGACCAAGGAGAGGAAGATGGGAGCAAGAACACTACCTCTTGATTGTTGGGAAAGGTGATAAATCAAAGGTTTTAATGTGTTTTGGAGGGAAATTAGAGAGAGAGAGAGAGAGAGAGAGAGAGAGAGAGAGAGAGAGAGAGAGAGAGAATATGCCTAAAAAAATGCTCCAAAAATACCAAAAATTGTTTTTTTTTTTTTTTTTTTGGTTATGGGGGTTAGGGGGTATTTATAAAGTTTCTATGACTATTCAGCTTTTGGTGCCCTTTTAGGGTGCGCTGGGCTGGTTACTGAAATTAATAGTCTCTTCTTTTTCTAGTTCTGAATTCAATCAAGCATTTAAAGGTCTTTCCAAAAACTAATTAAGCTTATCTTGGTGTCCCTGAAAGGTATGGATGTCTAGTTTCCAAAAACTTTACAAAATGAAAATCCAATAGTCGGATCAAAAGTTATGGCCTTGAAAAGCAAGCTAACGCACCCAGCATGATTTTTAAGATATCTTAACCATTTTTACATCGGTTTCGACCCATGAATAGTCGTTGGAAAGGGAATTTAGTAATCTTCGTAATGACATTGGTTTCAACCAGTTCTAACAATCGGATTAAAATTAGGGTTTCTAGTGCCCTCAGGAGTCAAACTCGGTCAAAGTAGACAAAAATCTCCGAATAGCCCAGGTTTGATGTAAAAACATTAAAAAAAATTGGGGTGATTTTGACCACCTTTGACTTTTGGGTCAACCTAGGGTTGACTAGGGGTATTTTGGTCAATTTGAATTAAAAAGACTCTTTGAGTACTTTAAGGCATGAATGAGTTGTGCCACGTCAGTCTAGATGTTCCCGTGGCCCTATGGTGAAAAGTTAATATTTTTGGAATTTAAAGGGTCTGTGGGCGCAATGCGCGGTCAGTGCCGCTTTTTGGGGAGTACGCCTTGGCCGAATGGACCAAGGCGAAGAAAAAAGGAGTCGTCACCTAGTTTTATGGTCTAGGAATCACGAATATATCGCCCTAATGTGAAAGGACTGATCTTACTATCATAGTATGGGTTCGGAGTTTAGGTACGATTTTGGGAAGGTGTTAGGCACCCAAAAATGCTGGACTCGTAGGTCGACTTCCACTCATTGTGTCCTATGTCTTAATCCTATTAAAGGCACATTCAACATGGCATCTTAAACACACACACACTAGCATACATCTAAGCATACAACATGACATTTCATCCTAAACCCTAACATTCATTTATCATGTTCATCAATCAACCCTAGCATACATCTATCATGGCAATCATCTCATCACAAGCCCTAGCATACATATCATATCATCTCATCCAAGGAAGTAAACAAATCATGACAGAACATGGCAACAAGGTATTAATCATTAAATATATTCCATACTTCTAGATATGAAATCAATCATCAAACAAACATATTCATCATTAAAATGCATGTTCATACCAATGCATGTCTTACCTTACTGCATCACAGCACCTATGACATCAATGCATGATCATATTAATGCATGTTCATGGTATCAAAGCAAGAAACAAATAGAAAACCATAATCTAGCATCTTAACAACAAAAAAAAAACTAAACAGAGGACCAAAGACTTAGAAAGCATAAGAAAAGGACAAAACATATGCATATGATATGAAAGAAACAAAGAGACAGAAGTAGAAAAACTCAAATTAGGGTTTTTGGGCATGAGTATGCGTGAGCATACATAGGCTTGCACACGTAGGCTAATTGTATGTGTACACATACTTTGAGCCTGCGTACGCATGCAGAAGTATGCACTCGCAAACACGCTTAGAAGAACCCTAACCTAGAAAGCAAGAACATAAACTAAAAGAACAACAAATCTAGCAACCTAGCATGCTTTAAAATAGAATACAACTAAAACCTAAACTAAACAAACATATTAACACATAAACCAAGAAAATAAAGAAGATTAAAAGCAAGATTAAAGGTAGAAATGAAAGAAAAGAGGTTAGAACATATACCTCAAAACAAAGCTCTTTTAGCATGATATTGACCATTCCCCTCATTCAAATCTATTCACAACCAAACAAAAATTATTAGTAAACTTTAAAACTCGAGAATCAAGACCAAAAAACGTCCCAATCAAAATAAAATTTACTTGAGGATGTTTTGTGAAAAAATACCTCTTTGATTCATTATTTCTAGTAAATCTTACTTTTTCCCTTAGGATTTTCTTGGTATTTTTTTGAAGTATACAATGTAAGGCTTTATATAGTTGAAAAATGGGGGTTTAGAATGGCTCTCAGATGATTTAGGATTCATTCCAAACCTTAGTCTTTAATGAAGAAAACTTGCCTTTCATAGGTTTCTGAAAACCTAGCTGCATGCATAGGTTCGTGCTTGCGTACGATGCATTAGACCTACGTACATAGGTTCATGCCTACATATGCAAGCCGAGGGTTTCCTTGGCCTTTTTTTTTTTTTTTTTTTTTCCAAAAATAGATTTATTTTCTCAAGTTAATTTGTATTTTGATTGTGCCCTAAACCAACCCTAGGCCTTAGAATTTTGGCATCATTGGGGAATGGGGGCCCGAGTTGTAATGGGTACAAAATGTGGTGTTATAGGATTCGACACACAAACGAAGTGCAAAAAAAATACGGTATCTACAGCTGCCCTTTCTTTATCTGAAATCTTAATTGAAATGAGAGATGTTGGATAAAGAATGTAATTTCGCATTTTGTTGCCCCCAAATTGCGTGTGAAAACTACACTGTTCATGGGCCAAAATCGATCTTACTCTAATAAGGCTGAGCTACTACAGCAGATTTGAGAACTTCTTCCTATGACTTGGCACCTCAGCACTGAGTAAAATTTTTTTTTTTTTTTTTTTTGGCATGTTAACAGGTTAATGTTGACTGTCAGCCCTTAAGAGTGCATCAGGCAGACCCGACGGCCCTTTAGGGTATGTTGGGCAGTTCGTCTATATAGACAACCATGAAAAGGCTTTCAAGCCTCATTTTTGTCATTTCAGCTCCATCTCTCACTTTTCTCACTTCAAAAATTTTCCTTTGAGGTAAGTCTCGATCTAGTGAGTCCAATTTCCGGCTTCAACTTTTTGCTTTAAACTCCCATTTTGCATCTAAGGTAAGTTTCTATTTTTGTTTTTTCTCATTAATTCCTACAAATATGTTAGTAGCAATGTAACTAGGAAAACATGTTTGTATTTATTTTATTTTGGCATTTATATTTTTTGGTTTTTAACGTTTATGCTATGATGATGTTGGAAAATATTTTTGCTGACATGTAAGTAGGTGTATAAACATAGCATACTTGCACGCTTTCACATGTGCATAGATGCATGCACGAAGATGTATATATATATATATATATATATATGCAAATTGCATACTTGTATAGCTGGGTTTATGCACACTTATATGCAAGAAAAATTTTAATTTTTAGGCAACATAAACAAACATACAAATGCAGGAATGCTATGAAAACATGGCTAAAAAGACTATATAAAAAATGATAGGTAAACATGAGAAGCTACGCATGATAGAACAGAACATATGGGAAAGCTTTAAAATGAGAATATTTTTGAAAACACGGGATTAAACGAGCACAACCAAATCAAACCCTGAAAGAAACTTTGATGAAAAAATGATAGGATTAAATGAGCACGTCCGAATCAAACCCTGGGAGAAAACTTTGATAAAGATAGGATATCATAGGATTGAAAAAGCAAGATCGAATCAAACCCTGGGAGAGAAACTTTGGTAAAGGTAGAATAGCATAGGATAGGATAACATAGGATTAAATGAGCGCGGCCAAATTAAACCTTGTGAGAATATTTGATAATGAAAGGATAGCACAGGGTTAAACGAGCACGGCCAAATCAAACCCTTATGAGATTAAATGAGCATGATCGAATCAAACCTCAAAAAGATGACAATTAGTGATCATCATCGAGTGATTTTCAAGAACAAAATTAAACGAGTGCAACCGAATCAAATTCTGGAGGGGAGTTAGGGATTGTCATCTAGTAACTCCAGAAAAGGTAAGCACGACACATAAGGTGTAGAATACTTAAACCTTAGATTAAATAAGCACAGTCAAATCAAACCCTCATGAGATTAAACAAGCATAGTTAAATCAAATCTCAAAAAGATAGATAGGATTAATCGGGGTATAGCACGCGATCGGCGGGCATCAGAGGCCCTGTTAAGATTACATGTGGAGACCCTACAGGCCCAAGTGAGAGATCTTAAGGGTGCTGTTGCCACCAAAGATGAGAATGTGCAAGACGAGATTGCCAGAGTCTTAGCTCGTGAGAGGGAGTGATGGCAGAGAGATCACGAGAGCCAATCCACTGCCAGTGAGAGAGAGGAGTCATTTCATTACTTAGACAACATTACTCCAGGGATACATCAGCTTTCTGATGTACCTCGTGCGCTTACTATTTTAAGTATGGACCCTCCTATTCAGAGACATGAGCTAAACTACATGTCGGTTCCCCTAGGTTTTGCTTTGGATTGGGGATTCGCTCTGATTCTAGACTAGCCATGAGGCCTCGTGCCAAGATGGGCTCCATCTTAGACTCCAAGATGGGTTCCAGACCCTTTAGCTGGTTGAGTCGGCCCTTCTTCCAATCATGCTGCTGATGATGATACTGGTAATGGCAACGTTGAACGCTTTGCAGATGATTTTGCTAGAAATTATGACTCCCTGTAGCCCAGCCACTAATGTTGTATCATGATGATGTAGCCCCTATGTGAACATGTCTATCCTTTGTATGTACTTTTTGACATTGCCCCTCTGTAGGCTAGATATGTATGTATTATTTCCCCATAGTGGGCCCAGACATGTATTTATTATATTGCCTCCTGGTAGGCCTTAGATGTATGTATTATTGCGCCATATTGGGCTTGGAATTGTATTTTGGACATTGCCTCTCGATAGGCCTTAAATGTATGTATGTTAGTTTATGTAACATTTATGGGCTTGTTGCACTATTACTTTTCTTTTTTAAACTGTCACATCCCTAGCATAGATGATTAGCTTGCATAAGCTTGTGTTCTATATCCAACTTGCATCTGCTTGCATACCACATCTTGCATTTGTATTGCACTGTATTCCAACGGATTTACCAATAAAATTTTTAATGAAAGGGGACTTACTAGGGAAAGTGAAGTAGAGGTGAAATCCTAGGATATGATCATAATTTTTTAATAAAAGGGAACTCATCGAGGAAAGTGAAATAAAGGGTCCGCATAAAATACTACGCCAGTATGGATTTTATGTGGTCTCAGACATGAGAGAAAATGTTCTCAGTGGGACAAGCTCAATATTGCAACCAAAAGCCTTAATCTTGAGCAAACAAAACTGCATAAATTAACCAAACTGTGCAAAATAAAACTGCCCTAATGTAGATTTTGCGTGGCTCTAAGCCAAGGAATAAGCTTGGAGTTGAATCAAATTCATACTGAATAATCATATCACGATGGGCTCCTTACAAATTTTTAACATAAACTTCCCTAAAAGGATCCTTCCAACCTTGTCCTATGGCGGAAAACATCGACTAGACCCAGCTATCCACTGAATCGACTGGTCATCCAAAACCTTCCATGAAGGAATTGCATGCAAAAATTAACTTCTACTAATATCACATCATATTGGATGAACCAGCATTAAAGGCGGAAACATCCTTGGTATAGTTCCAGAATATGTCTTGAAGACATGGAAATTGGGTGAACTAGGTTTTCTGGAAAGCTTCTTCAAAGGAAAATCATGCAGGAATTAGCCTTTGCAATCATCATATCAACTTGGATAAATCAATAATAGAGGCAGAAACAACTTTGGCACAATTCCAGAATATGTTTTGAAGACGTGGGCTAAACCGACCTAACCAGAAGGCGAATCGAGTTTTCATGAAAGTTTCCTCGAAGGAAATTCTTGCAAGAATTAACCTCTATGTTTAACATATCAACTTGGATAAACCAACATTAAAGGCAGAAATGTCCTTGGCATAATTCTAGAAATATATCTTGAAGAAGTGGGTTGAACCGACCTAACCAACGGACGGACAATACTGTGCGATCTTATTTGAGTACTGGCATCATAATTGTGGATTATGTTAATCAAATGATAATCTTACAGATCCATTTACCAAAGCCTTGGCAAAAGGTAGGGTCTGGAATACATCGAGGGGGATGGGACTAAAGTCCATAGATTCATGAGCCATGTATGAGGATACCTAACCCAAAGATCAGAGATCTTGAGAATTGGGTTCAATGGGAAAAACAAAATGATGATGCTCTTTCGAATCAGTAGGCTGGATGCTTGGACTTTGATGATCTGAAAGGCTTGCAAGGAAAATGATGAATCAAAGGAGACCGGGGCTGGCTGGCCTAAGACCCTCCGATGGTGAAGTTAGTTTTATTTTCAATAATCAAGAAAACTTCCAAGTTTATCCCAAAACAAGAATGTCTAGAGAGATTCACTTCCTTCCTGTGTCGGAGAAAAGGTGTTTATATAGAGCCAAAGTGACGGTTACTATTCTGCAACTGCTCCCTCATTTGTGGAAGCCAAGAGATAACTGCTATGGGAAGTTGAAATATTTGTAGAGGTTACAATGATGTCTTATAATCCTTCCACGTAGTGTATTTCTTTACCACGTAGCAGGATTTCTGTTGAGACTCATCCATGCTTGGACGGATGTTGCTGTAAGTGCTTTAGACGAGATCTTTGAATCCTTTGATCCAAATGAAAGGAGAGGAAATGGTTTATACGTATGGATGCAGTGTAACATTATCGAGTAAGTCTCATGGACGAGCTTGCCTTTTACAGACGACAACGCGAGGACGAGCTGTGTGAATTAATCTTTGGGACGAGCTCGTCCTTGTGGACGACAACACAAGGACGAGCCATTCAGGTACCATATCAGTTGCCCCTTCGTCCTTGTCTTGTCGTCTCAGAGGATGTATCTTATTCTTCTTTTTCTTTGTCTTATTGTGTGTACATCTTTATTATTATTATTTTTTATTTATAAAATGCAACTCAAATGTGACTCCTCGTTTTTCGAGTGATGCCACGTGGCGTGTTTTGGTTGGCTCCGCTGCTTTGAAGGTGGCGAAGATGTTGCCTATAAATAGTAGAATTCCTCCTCTGCCCCTTTCATTTCGAAAGATTTTCCTCCTCGATCTGTCGTCTAGAGCCTCGTCTAGAACTCATTCTGCGTCCATAGTCTTCCTCCATCTAGAGCCAGGTATTTCTCCCTCCTCATCTTTAGGTTTTCCTTTAAGTTTTCAAAAATAATGTCAACTGTGATTTCGTCGTCCAGCAATAGTACAGAAAAGGCTATTGACGAGTATCAGGACGTCACTAGCTATAGCAGTTTTGATAATAGTAGTCATAGTAGTAGTGGTAGTGGGGGGAGTAGCACGGACGAGGGGTACATCTCTGGTGTCCCTGGGGTCCCCTTAGACGTTCTACAAGAACAACTAAGGAAAACTTTTGGGGCTCGCGCCGGTACCTCGTCCAACGTCCCTCTGTCTAGTCCTTTGGACGAGGAGGAGACCGTTTACAGCTGTGCCATAGGCGTTTCGTCAAAAACAACTGAGCAAAGGCTCAACAATCTTAGGTCATGGTACTAAATCCCTGACGAGCTTAATCCTAGATTGCCCGTTCGTGGAGAGTGGTGCTGCAGCCCTCGTTTCGGCATAGGCGTTTATGAGGCCTATTTTTTGGGGGGTTTGAGGTTACCTTTAAATTCCTTTGCTAGAGAGTTACTAGTTAGATTAGGTTTAGGAGTTTGTCAATTTAACCCCAATGCATGGAGATTGATCATCTCTATGCAAGTTTTGTGGAGGGAAGTGTTTGGAGGGGATCGCCCTCTCATAGTGGACAAGTTTCTCTATTGTTACAAGCCTTCTGAAATAAACCAATCCCTTGGCTTTTATCAGTTCATAGCTAGGGGTTCACATTGTAGGTTGATTAAGTCCTTGGCCTCGTCTGATAGGAACTGGAAGACAGAATTCTTTTTCGTCTCTGGTATTTGGGCCGGGCACCCTGTGGACGTTGGTAGGGATACATTTGCCCCTTATAAGGGAAGCTTAGGGAACCTTCGTCCTGAGGGTAAGTCCTTTACCCTCTTCTCTCTTTTTTGTTTGTACCTATACTTTCCGTGTCTAACTTTCAATTGCTTGTTGGCTATACAGCTGTTGCACGTCCTTCCCTAAGCAAGTTCCTCCGCAATCGCATCCAGAGAGCTCGTCTACACTCTGACAGGGATTTCCACTCTTTGGTTTCCTTTAGACGTCTAGCCAAGTGGGGGCTTGGCCCAGTACCGTCCGACGAAGCCATTGCACACGAAATCATTGTTCATAGACATAAGTTCCTGACTAAGCAAAGATATGTTTCTTTATTTATTCTTTTCTCTTTTACTTTGGTTTTATTTTTAATTTCCATTTCCTTACTTTGTAGGAATGACGACCATGAAAGAGAATAGGGGAAAGGAGCCCGTGGGTGAGGGGAGTCATCCTGAGGTCCATTCCCAGGCTCGTCCTTCTGCAAGGGACAAGAGGAAGAGTGTATCTAAAACTCTAGACTTAGGAAATTTACCTAGTCGTAGAGGGAAGAAGCCCAAGCATGGGTTGTCCCAAACGGTGACTAGGTCTACCCTCCCCTCGTCTCAAACACTAGTCCAAGTCTTGGACGTGGATTCTCCAACTCCTGAAGTTACTCCGTCCAAGACCCCTCCGTCCAAGTCAGCTGCGCCTACCTCGTCCCAGCCTCCAACAATCCCTTTGAATCTAATTGAAAATGAAGATCTGGCTTGGGAATGATTCGAGAAGGTCGTGTTGGACGAGGACATAGCTGCATGCTATGACATGTCTTTAAAAGACTTTGAACGTTTCGGCATCCATGATCTTTTTAAGGTATGGCCAGACGAGCTACCCGGTGTTTTATGGGCTTACAGAACCACTGCGAGAACCCCTACTGGAGAAACTCCTTTTAAGCTAGCTTATGGAAGTGAAGCGGTGATACCTGCAGAAATCCACATGGCAAACCACAGGGTGATGCGGTACCAAGGCAAGGATAACGAGGATCAGCTGCGCCTTAGCCTTGATCTCATAGACGAAGTAAGGATGGAAGCGAAGCAAAGGACAGTGAGGTACAAAAACCTCATGTCTAGGCAGTACGATGCGATGGTGAAGCCAAGACGTTTCAACATAGGGGACCTTGTTCTGAGAAGGGTCTCTCTTGCAACCAGGAACCCGGCTCAAGGAAAATTGGGACCAATTGGGAAGGACCCTACAGGGTTGTTAACTGTAAAAGACAAGGGTCATATTACTTAGAAGCATTGGATGGGAGAAAATTGGAACACCCTTGGAACGTTGAGCACCTAAGAAGGTATTACCAGTAATAATCAAGTTCCAGCTTGGACGAGACCCTCTTGGACGAATCCAACATGAGTACTTGCCGTTATTATTTAGCATTATGTAATATTTTTATCCCAAAATGTTTAGTTATTAAATTAGCTATGGACAAAGTAACGTTTGGATGTTTGTATAAATAAGGCACTACTTTCTAAAAAGAACGTGCCATACTTGTCGACGTTATATTTGGTAATGAGTATGGTTTGGATGTTTAAATACATATAATATAGCCAACTCCATGACTCCGTCTACGAAACAGACCAAGGCTTAAAGACGAGCGCAAACCCTTAGACAAAGGGGCATAACGTCTAAACTTTCCTTAAACAAGGAAACAAACAAGGCAACGTTTAAATAAAAGACGAGCCTAAGCTAAACAAACTCGACCGTGGACGAGGAATACTCGGACTAGACATGGACGAGAAATGAATATGATCCTTGGGGCAACTTCAACTTAAAAAATCAAGCCCTTGGAAGAGTAAAGTTGAAACTTACAAAGAACTCGCCCTAAAGACGAGCAAAGAGCCGTCCACCAAATGGGTGAAGGGGAAAGATAATTCCATGACGTTTGAAAAAGTAACATCCATGGACGAGTGTTATAGAATCAAATGATATTCAAAGTGAATAAATTCATTGACATTAAAAATTGAGAGTACAGGAATGCAAGTAATTCCATCCATACAACATTCAAATGAATGAAAAGGATAAAGGAAAGTAAACATGCATTCATTAATCACAAAGGACAACCAACGTCTGAGAAACTTAGAAACAAAATTAAACTTGTTTATGTGCTCGTCCTAGTAATTTGGACGAGCTAATTGTACTTGAGTTACATCAAAAGGGCCAAAACAACTGGCCAAAACCAAAAACAAGAAAAAATAACAAGGTAGATGAGCAGATAAAAGCTAGTCTTCATTGTTGGGAAGGGGCGTCATTGGGCTCGTCTTGAGTAGGCTGGGTGGTGGCATCGTCCTCAATATTCACGTCCTCTGAGCTCGTCTGGAGGAGGGAGCTAGTGGTGGCACCACCAATGTTGAGTCTGATGGCACTGAAGTCCAACCCAGGGAAGTTCTCTGCAGCGTCCATCCTGAAGTCCTCGAACCCTGCTGCATAATTGGCGTCCAATAGATTAGTATATTCCTTGGACGCCTTGAATTGAGCAATTGCTTCTTCCCTGGCGTTCTCAAGAAGGGTACTCAGCTCGTCGTTCCTCTTTTAGAGGTGACCAAGACGAGTATCCTTCTCGACGATGTCAGCCTTCAATTCCTCAGTATGATTTTGCAACTCCCTGACCTCATCCTTAGACTTGGCTGCCACCTCAGCCCACTTCTTGCACTCGTTCTTCACTTCCTGCACCCTCGTCTCCAACAAGATCCTCGTCTTGTCCAATTCAGTGGCCTGCCTGGACGCCGCGATGAACTTGGACATTGCCTGCAATGGTAAAATATAATAAAGGTTAGACGAGGAAAAGTTCAAAAAAAAAAAGAAAAAAAAAAAGAGGAAAGACGACCCAAAGATAAGGTTATATACCTTAAAAAGATCATGGACGCCGGAACGTTCAAAGTCCTTTAAAGACATGTCATAGCATGCAGCTATGTCCTCGTCCAACATGACCTTCTCGAATCGTTCCCAAGCCAGATCTTCATTTTCAACTAGATTCAAGGGGATTCTTGGAGGCTGGGACGAGGTAGGCGCAGCTGACTTGGACGGAGGGGTCTTGGACGGAGTAACTTCAGGAGTTGGAGAATCCATGTCCAAGACTTGGACTAGTGTCTGAGACGAGGGGAGGGTAGACCTAGTCACCGTTTGGGACGACCCATGCTTGGGCTTCTTCCATAAGCTAGCTTAAAAGGAGTTTCTCCGGTAGGGGTTCTCGCAGTGGTTCTATAAGCCCATAAAACACCGGGTAGCTCGTCTGGCCATAGCCCCTTTGCCCCCGCAAGCCGAGTTTTGATGATTTTCAACAAAGAGCGGTTTGCAACTTCTGCCTGATCGTTGGCCTGAGGGTGGGCGGGGGAGGAGTAATGATTGTTGATTCCGAAGTGCTTGCAGAAATCTCTGAAGAGGGCGTTATGAAATTGCCGCCCGTTGTCAGACACTAGAACCCTGGGCACTCCGAATCTACACACTATGTTTTTCCAGACGAAATTCTTGACATTTTGCTGTGTTATTTTCGCTAAGGGTTCTGCCTCTATCCACTTGGTGAAGTAATCGATCCTAACCACCAAAAATTTCATCTGCCTGGTTCCAAGTGGAAAAGGACCTAAGATATCCAACCCCCACTGGGCAAAGGGCCATGGGGCCGTCATTGGAGTTAGATATTCTGCCAGTTGTCGGGGGACATTGCTGAAACGCTGACATTGGTCACATACCTTGACGTACGCCTTCGCGTCTGCTTGAATGGTTGGCCAATAATATCCTGCACGGATAACCTTATGAACCAACGCTCTTGCCCCCGAGTGGTTACCACACGCTCCTTCGTGGATTTCTCTCAACACATAGTTCGATTCGTTTGGGGCTAAACACCTCAAGTAGGGCTGGGAGAAAGTCCGTTTGTACAGCACTTCACCCATAAGAATGTATTTGGCAGCTCTGACTCTTACCTTCCTGGCTTCACCTTCGTCTTGTGGAAGCCTTCCATCTTTAAGATAGGCAATTATTGGAGTCATCCAGTTTTCTCTTTCTCCTACCTCTTGGACTTCCGGGAGGTCTATGCTTGGCATGTATTGAACTTCGTCAATCTTATCCATGGCTTCTCCTAAAGAGGCTGCTTTTGCCAAGGCATCTGCTTCCATATTTTCCTCCCTCGGGAGTTGGACAAATTTGGTGTTGTTGAATCCCTTGATGAGTTGCCTTGCTTTACTCAGGTATTTCATCATTCGTTCTTCCTTGGCTTCACATGCTCCATTTACTTGGTTAATGATCAACTGGGAGTCTCCTCGGACGACGATGGATTCCGCCCCCAGAGCTTTGGCTAACTCTAAGCCTTTAAGGAGTGCTTCATATTCGGCCTCATTATTAGTGGGTTGGTATTGTAGTCGGATGGCGTACTCCAATTTATCACCCTCGGGTGATCTAAGTACAACCCCAACTCCTCCAGAATGCAACGTGGACGAGCCGTCCACGTTGATATCCCACTTCTGAACTTCGCTTAGGTCGTCCAGCTCTCCTTGCCTAGGGGTAAACTCCGCAATGAAGTCTGCTAGCACTTGTGCTTTGATCGCCTTCCTTGGTTGGTATCTAATGTCGAACTTACTTAGCTCGACAGCCCATTGGACGATCTGTCCAGCTGCTTCCACCTTGTTCGTTACCTTCTTTAGTGGATGGTCCGTCTGGACGTTGATGACATGGGCTTGGAAGTAGTGCCTTAGTTTCCTTGAGGCTGTAATCAACGCAAAAGCCAACTTTTCCATTATAGGATACCGTCCTTCCGCCCCTTTGAGTGCTCGGCTAATGTAATAAATTGGTTTCTGAACTTTTGCGTCTTCTCTGATTAGAGCCGAGCTCACTGCATGAGGGGACACTGCCAAGTACAGGTACAATTCTTCACCAGGGATCGATGGGCTCAACAAAGGAGCTGTGGTAAGATATGCCTTCAGGGCTTCGAAAGCTTCCTGACATTCGTCCGTCCATTCAAACGCTTTCCTAAGAATCCTGAAAAATGGCAAACACTTGTCAGTGGCTCTAGAAATAAACCTGTTAAGGGCAGCCACTCGTCCGGTAAGAGATTGGACGTCTTTGGTGTTGTGCGGGGGTTTCATATCCAATATTGCTTTAATCTTGTCAGGGTTCGCTTCAATCCCTCTCTGCGACACCATGTACCCAAGAAATTTTCCCGATGAAACTCCGAAGGCACACTTGCTGGGGTTTAGCTTCATGTTGTACCGCCTGAGTGTGTCGAAGGTTTCCTGTGGGTCATCCAAATGCCTCGTCTCGTCCGGGCTTTTTACTAGCATATCATCCACATAAACTTCCATATTTCGTCCAATCTGGGGTCGAAACATGTGGTTTACCAACCTTTGGTATGTTGCCCCTACGTTCTTCAAACCAAAAGGCATCACCTTGTACCAAAACAGGCCTTGACTAGTGACGAATGATGTTTTCTCTTGATCTCTTTCATCCATTCTTATCTGGTTATACCCGGAAAAGGCGTCCATGAAGCTTAGCAATTTATGACCCGCAGTCGAATCCACCAATTGATCAATACGCGGTAACAGGTAACTGTCTTTGGGACAGGCTTTGTTTAAATCAGTGAAATCCACGCACATTCTCCATTTTCCATTAGCCTTCTTGACCATCACTACGTTGGCCAACCAATCCGGATAGTAAACCTCTCGAATGAAGTTTGCTGTAGTTAACTTTTGGACCTCTTCCTTGATGGCCTTATCTCTGTCAGGGGCGAACACTCTTTTCTTCTGTCGTACAGGCTTTGAGGAGGGATATACATTAAGACGGTGGGTGATAACACTAGGGTCTATTCCCGGCATATCTTCATGCGTCCATGCAAATACATCAACATTCTTCCTCAAGAACAGGATGAGGTCCTCTTTTACCTTGCTTTCCATTTCTACTTCAACCCTTGTCTGCCTCTCGGGTTTATCCTCATCTATGGAAACGTCTTCTAGTGCTTCAGTTGGTTCAGCTACAACTTGTCTCTCCTCAATGTTCATCACTTGTGTGCGCTCGTCCATGGCTAGCATAGCCGAGTAGCACTCTCTTGCTGCTAATTGGTCTCGTTGTACCTGTCCTATTCCGTGTTCTGTAGGAAACTTGACCGACAGGTGATAAGTGGACGTGACTGCCTTCTAACTGTTTAAAGTTGGTCTTCCGATGATGGCATTGTAAGAGGATGAGCAGTCGACTACCAAGAAATTTACGTTGTTGGTTACCTGTT
This sequence comes from Lithocarpus polystachyus, assembly GCA_033629205.1. NCBI lineage: Eukaryota > Viridiplantae > Streptophyta > Magnoliopsida > Fagales > Fagaceae > Lithocarpus > Lithocarpus polystachyus. Next base: position 62,318,782 of record CM066164.1, on the reverse strand, counting down.
GTGGGTGTGTGCCTACTACCACGGGCAAGGTGATAGTACCCACTGGCTGCACCTTCATCCCACCGAACCCCACCAAGGGCGAGTTCACTGGGCGAAGTTGGTTTCGTCCAAGCTTCATTTGTTAAAAAGCGGGATAATACAAAATGTTTGCTGAACTTCCATTATCTACCAACACCCTCCTTGTTGTGTAGTCTGCGATGAGTAGAGTGATGACGATGGCATCGTCATGGGGGTGATGAACCCTTCCAGTGTCCTCGTCCGTGAACGTGATAGCTTGCTCGTTAGTTGGCCTATCTCCGGATGACCGTCCAGAGAGCTGGACGTTCTGCACTACCTTCAAGTATGAATTCTTTACCTTGGACGATTGCGCCATTGAATTTCCTCCTATGATTACTCTTATTTCCCCGAGCGGGGGACGTGGCGACTCCTCCGCCTTTGCTTTCATTTTTTCGTCCTTGTGATCTCGTCCAAGGAAATTCCTTAACTTGCCTTGCCTGATGAGGTTTTCTATCTGCTGTTTCAAGTCAAAACACTCGTCGGTGTCATGCCCATGGTCCCTGTGGAAGCGACAATATTTGTTTCTATTGCGCTTATTGGGATCTCCTTTCATCTTTTCAGGCCATTTTAGGGAGGGATCATCCTTAATTTGCATGAGCACCTGTTCCAGTGGTGCATTCAACTGCGTGTATTGCTGGGTTCTTGCTGAGGGGCCTACCTTCTTAATGTCCCGATCTTTCTTATCTTCCATCCGTCCCTTCTTTGGACAAGTACCTTGTTCGGAGTGACGCATGGAGTTCTCCATTCTCTCAGCTCTCTTCCTTTTCTTGGCTATGATTACGTCTTCTGCATTCATGAAGTTTTGGGCCGAGTGAACGAGCTCGGCCATGGTTTGAGGCTCCTTTTCGTAAAGCTTGTGGATGAATAAGTCAGAGTTTACTCCATTGTGGAAGGCTGCCAACAGCAACTTGTCATCTACTTCGTCTACCGTCAGGGCTTCTCTGTTGAAACGAGTGATGAAGGACCGCAAACTTTCATTCTCTCCTTGTTCGATGGTCAACAGGCTGGACGAGGAATGTTTATGCCTTTGTCCTCCAATGAAATTGTTAACAAATAATTTGCTCAACTCCTCAAAGGAACTTACTGTATTTGGTGGTATTTTACTGAACCACACCCGCGCTGGCCCTTTAAGGGTAGTAGGGAAGGCTCTACACATGATCTCGTCTGGGACCCCTTGGAGATGCATTGTAGTTTTGAAAGTGGCGATATGGTCGAATGGATCCCTCGTTCTATCATACGAATCTAGGGAAGGCATCTTGAACTTTGGAGGTAATGGATGGCCATTGATCGCAGCCGTGAAAGGGGAGTCCGTTCGATGGACTAAGTCTTCCATAGGATTTGCTCTTCTCATATTCTCCCGCATCTCATCCATGACTTTCTTCATCTGGTCCATCTCCTTCTCCAAATGTGGCACCCTTCGTGAAGTGGCGCCGCGCGATTGGCTTTCTGGCCCAGGATTCCCTCTATCTTCTTGACTTTGGGCTTGTCCTTCAACGTATCCTTCGTAGCGTTGTCTCCTTTCGTTGATCTCCCTCGTCAACTCTTGGTTTTGGCGGGTTAACTCCGCCATGGCGGCTGCCATGGACTGTATGTGTTGAACTGAAGACGGTTGCATGGCAGGAACCGACTGGCGATCTCGGTGGGGATTGCTGGAAGCATCCCTGCGTTCTTGGTGGCCCGGGCTAGTGGCCCTTGATCTTGTCCAAACCATACAACCTTTTGTCAGAGAAAGCGTGAAAAGAAACTACAAACACCAAAATTCACGAACTCCCCACAGACGGTGCCAACTGATGATGCTCTTTCGAATCAGTAGGCTAAATGCTTGGACTTTGATGATCTGAAAGGCCTGCAAGGAAAATGATGAATCAAAGGAGACAGGGGCTGGCCGGCCTAAGACCCTCCGATGGTGAAGTTAGTTTTATTTTCAATAATCAAGAAAACTTCCAAGTTTATCCCAAAACAAGAATGTCTAGAGAGATTCACTTCCTTCCTGTGTCGGAGAAAGGGTGTTTATATAGAGCCAAAGTGACGGTTACTATTTTGCAACTGCTCCCTCATTTGTGGAAGCCAAGAGATAACTACTATTGGAAGTTGAAATATTTGTAGAGGTTACAATGATGTCTTATAATCCTTCCACGTAGTGTATTTCTTTACCGCGTAGCAGGATTTCTGTTGAGACTCGTCCATGCTTGGACGGATGTTGCTGTTAGTGCTTTAGGCGAGATCTTTGAATCCTTTGATCCAAATGAAAGGAGAGGAAATGGTTTATACGTATGGTTGCAGTGTAACATTATCGAGTAAGTCTCATGGACGAGCTTGCCTTTTACAGACGACAACGCGAGGACGAGCTGTGTGAATTAATCTTTGGGACGAGCTCGTCCTTGTGGACGACAACACAAGGACGAGCCATTCAGGTACCATATCACAAACCATATGATGGTCGGAAGAAGTGCACTATTTATTTTTTTAATTATTTATTTTGTAAATAATTTTTTAATTGTTCATCCCTATGATGTAAGTGCATATATCCTGTAATGTTGGAGAGGTTCAGTAAAAAAACTCTTAATGAAATTTGTAACTCATATGAGTGGGGTGTTAGAATTACAGGAGCACCATTGACAAAATTTCACCGATGTGAGTGTGGGGGTGGGGCTGCTCCCTATGAGATTTGGACATAATCTCAAACATGCTTATGAAATTGGGATTAGAACATGGTTGTAAAGTGCTAGCTATAAAAGCTCATGTCAGCACCTGGGTTGCTATGTGTAAGCAATGACACTTAATTTCCCCAAAGCGGTCCTAGTTCAAGTTAAAGACCACTACGACTCTAGAGTTGAGATCATTGTTTTACTAAGTGAAGGTTCAATGTAGAGCACACCTTTATGATGCATAGTGACCCGTCTTTGTTTGGTAATCTCTCTTTAATGAAATAAATTTAATATTAAAATGAGTGGGGGATTGTTGGAGCATTTTAATATTTATTAATTAAAATGGATTTATATGACAACATAAATGTAAAGATGTGGGAGTTAATATAGAAGATAAGGAGTTAATGGAATGTTTAATCTCACATTGAAAATGAGAGAGACTCTTTTATTATTTTTAATTGTGGTGATTCCTATCAAAAAAAAAAAAAAAATTGTGGTGATTAATGGGTTGATATGTATTGATATATATATTGGGCTAGATACATTCAGAATAATTACCATATTCATTGGTGAATAAATGACATTTTTATTATAGAAAATGAAGAGCTATTCACCCACATAATGAATTAGTTGTTGGGCCTATTTGTTCTTTAGAAACTCCTTATGTAATCCATTAATTGTGTAACTCCAGCCCATTAGATTTATATCTAGTGATTAATCTTGTAACACCCACTATATTAGAATAATGGTCCTAATTAATTAGATTAATTTTGGGTAATAATTTCGTGAGACCCATTGAGTCTATAAATAGACTCATTCAAACCCATACAAGTAACCGTGTTACAAACACCAAAAAATCCAACAATTGCAAGCATTCTCATCATGTTTTGAAACTTGGACTGTTTAAAGAACCGGACAAAGGAGAGATTCAAGGTTTTTGAGGTCAGACCAAGGTTGAACTGAGGTTGAACCATGATGATGTCATAATTAATATAATAATTATTTAAAATACAAATAATTAATTAAATTAGTAAAATATTGAGAATATATTTTATTTCCATGTTTATAAATTTAAGTATTTGGTAAAAATTCCTATAAATTATCAAGAATTTCATACTCTTTTATAATCCTCAATTATAAGTAATACATTTTTTTTTTTAATCCTTGATTACAAGTTATACATTTTTTTTTTTGCTAAAAATTTACAAGTTATACATAATTCAATAGGACTCAAGCCCATTTTATAAAAAAAACCAATCAATGATAACTACTGAAGAGGAAGTGATGTGAGAAGGGGCCTTTTGGATATACACCACTTTCAGTTTCTTTAAAATCTTCTCCTCTCCTTCCCGTGTATGTGTTAAAAAAATCCGTTTTTCCTTTTCATGTTTTCCCCCCCCCCCCCTCCCCCCCCTTCTTCTCCACCGTTTAATTGATTGATTTCTCTGTTCCACCATTTTTAATTATTCATCTTTATCTCTTTCTTCTTTTTTTTCCTTTTTTTAACTACTGTCTTAGGTTTTTCTCATCCATGCCTTTTTTACTTTCCCATTGCCTACACCTTTCTTTAGGTGTTCCCCTTTCTCTCTTTCTTCTTCATAAATCTCCTCACAAAACTCTTCCTCTACCTCCTTCTCAGTCTCACTTATGGAAACAATCATATATGTTGGTTGCTATGCCATGTGCTTCTATAGCCCTTTTATTCCTTGATGTCTCTCTTTCTTATGTTTTGACCCTTATTGGTGGGGTGTAGATCTAGATCCTGTGATTTAGGCCTACATGTATACACCGTAGGCTTATATCAAAGGGTTTGGATCATTTCCCTATATGCATGTATATTTTTGCTTGCTTGCTACTATGCTTTATATCCATGTTTGTCTGTCTAGATCTAGGCTTTGTCATGCTTTGCGCCCTCCATAGGCTTGTGCTTGTCAATCCTTAGGGCCACTTGCTTATATAGTTGCATCTGTCCCTTCTAGGGCTTGTTTGGATGTAAGCACTTGTGAGATACACCTCCATGGTGTTGGTGTGCTTGATACACACCTTTCTCCACCCCCATGCAATTTTGACATGCTTGCCTTGCTTGCTTTGTGCCACTTGTTTGGCTTTCTTTGATTCTTTGCATCTTTGGATACTTGCCTACATGTTCATGCATAAGTCCTTGCTTGCTTATGCTGTCTGTGCTCCAATCTAAGGGAACCATGGGCACTCGATCCAAACCTACATTTGTCCTTTTAGGACACCCTCTTTCATTTGATAACATGCTTGTGTGCCCTTTCATATGCTTAGCATGCTTTGTTTTCCCCCGTTTAGCTCTCTTTGTTAATGTGTTCTTTGCATGCTCTCCATATTTCCTTTGTTTCTTTCTTTGCTTGTCTGCTGGCTTGTTTCTTTTGTCTTTGCATGTACACGCATGGAGCATAGACATTTAGAAAAAGGGTGCGACCTCCTAGGCTTAAGAAAAAAGAGCAAGGATGCAAGCCCAAAAAAGGGCAATGCTCAATAGATTAAGGGGCCTAGCTCCCTCCAGAGTGGTTCTCTCTCTCTCTCTCTCTCTCTCTCTCTCTCTCTCTCTCTAAGTCTCTTCTCTAGGGCATGTATTGGGGTCCCACACCATGTACCCCCTTTACTTTTTTTTTTCTTGGGTATGGCAATGTCTATTTTACATTTCCTATATCTTACTAGTTTATACCCTTGAATCGTTGGCAATGTTTGATTTATTTTCCCGTTGTATGGTTGCATTATGCATGATGTATGTATATCTATATCTACTTGTATATGGGTGATTATGCACTTTGTATGATGGACCCTCGTAGCAATGTGAGTGACCCTTTCTAGTCATGAAAGCTCTTAACCCTATAGTATGGGTATGTGCTTAAGGCGATTATCATAGGTGCATATTCATGCTATATTATGTGCACGATCATCACAGTGTGATTGTCCCGTTCCATGTCACCTAGTGACATTGGTTTCTCTGTGTATGCAACACACATCAACACACTTGATGTTTTGAGGGGCTTCGGCTCGTCCTAGCACGAGCATGTTGGCACGTGTTGTATACACAGGCATGCACCAAACGTGAAACTCTATCAGGTTTTCTCTATGAAAATGAGGCACCCTACTGTCGTATTCTCACAGGGAAAGCTTGGTGAGAATAGTGTTTTGTGTGCTAAGATGCACCTGAGGCGAACTGATGCTAGATTTTCACCATGGAAATTTGGCATAAACGCATTGAGAAAGCATCGACTGGGACCATACCCATTCCAAAATCAAACCTCAAAGCCCAACACTTTTAAAGCCCTATAAGCTAATGCTAATAGCTTGTTTCCAATTGCCAATGTCTAAAAATTACGGTTTTACCAAAACAAAAGACTGTCCTTGGACAGGCGCTGTAGGGTGCCTAATACTTTCCTCACATGTAAATAGACTTTCGAACTTAAGAATCAAGATTTTTTATCTGTCTATATTAGATTAGGAAAATGACCTTTTTATTAGCCAAGGATCGGTAATTAAATCAAATAGAGTCAGGGGACCAATCACATCTTAGAAAAACCTAATGATTGGTGGTGACCTCACTTACCCTTCGTAATTTCCTTAAAATTGACTCATATTCCAACCACACACCTAAGGTATGACACACCTTCATATCATCATTTCTCACAAAAAAGAGAAAGCGCACGAGAGTCACCGAATGGGTGGTTGAGCGATCGCGAGGCGTCAACAGACTGGCGAATCCACTAGGGATACTTAGAGATTTTAGGCTTTCGAGCTTTTGATAAAATCCTAATCTCTGAACATTGGGTTTCAAAAAACATTGAAATTGGCATTAGCCTCTGGGGCTTTTTCTTTTGAAAAATGATTTACTATATCCTAGTAAACTATTTTCAAAACTCCAAAATGTTTTTCAAAATGGTTTTCCAAAAACCAGCTTTGAGGTAGTTTCATATGTGTGAAACTTTCCTGCTTTCCTAAGCATGCTTTACAGCTTTCCTTCACATGTACAAACCTAGGGTAGTAGATTTAATTTCTGCTACACCTTTATCTATTCATATATCTGTTGTGCTTGGAAAGTCTTTCCCCTTTCATTTTGAAATGCATGACATCACCCCTCATATTGAATTGAACCCGGACTCAGCGTTGAATGCTAATGCTGGATGCGTATACCTCAAATAGTTACTAGATGTCGAATTGTAGGCTTTTCCTGGGTCCATGGGTGGACAAGATTATGTTGAAAAGGGCCCCTTGATCCACTCTATCCCATAACCTCTATGAAGGGAAGGATTAGATGATCAAGGTCCCCCTTAAGAATAAGACCAGCTTACCAGTTAAGTTGTGTCTCATATAGTTGGCCTAGACTACGTCAAACCCATAGGGACTAGGAAGAGCCAAATCTGAGTGAACATCCAAGCCTAGGGTAGGATATCCTTCATAGGATTGTTTTTAAAACGAGTCAAGGGGAAAGCGTCCAGTTTCCATTTGCAGGTTTGCCCTTTTTGCTTGCATCAAAGAGTCATGCTTTACTCCAGGTTCTATCCATCCTGTTTACACAGCATCTGTGATTAAACCCCTTGGGAAAAGTAACCCCGTTTCTTGCACATTAGATCATACCCGGTCCTTAAGGGCTTCCAACCCTAGAAGGGCATGCTTGCATACATTAATGGCCCTGTCATATAAATGTGTATTATATTGTACAAGGCCCGCTGTTGGAGCCATTGTCTATAGCCCATGATTTTGGGGTGTTGAAAAAGCCAAACTTTGTAAAAGCATTATTATTCCTTGTAATGCAAAAGAGAAGGGTCCATCTCGCAATTTCAAGCATGATATGAAAGTTTGGGTTACTTGCCAAGCTTGTGCATTAATCCACATCACTATAGAAACTCACCATGATAAATATTCGATCAAGGATCGAAGCCAATATTTCAAAAATGATAGGTGCATTTTAAATGAGCAAGAACCTAAACTAACTTCATGTTCGTTTTGTGTTTCCACATTGTCAAATTTTTAAATGTATCCCATTTCTTTCCCATCCCATTCTCTTTCTTTTCCAAGGTCATAAAGAGAAAATATTGCTCAGAAGAAACAGTCTAACTTTCCATCAAATTGTGATCCCATTATCACTAGGTTTCGTGCTAGAGAGATTTCAACTAGTGATCCTTCAGCTTTTGAAGCAAGTGTTGCCAAGTTCATACAGATGAAATAGAAAATGGTAGAAATGATGTTCATGATGTAACAAATGGTTGTAGGAGGGAACTGAGATCGTCTAGTCCCACTCTAGAGGGCTTTGTACCCTATTCTGAAAATGAGACTTGGTCTCCACTAGATGTAAATCAGGGCCAAACCATGCCACCATTCACCCCATAAGGGAATAACCAGGAAATAGATCCTTCTAAGGATAAGACCTTAGAGTCTGGTTATGATCAAGTCAAAAGTCAAGTGGATGCCCACCCTGACTAAGACAATCCGTATCATAGAGGGCTTTGGCGCCCAAGGAAGTGTCGATCTAGATAATCTGAGCAATTTCCCTAAGGTCATTATGCCTCCTAAGTTCAAGGCACCCTAGTTTGTCAAGTATGATGGCACTAGAGATCCTTGCGCCCATCTACGCATGTTCTATAGGAAGATGGCACCTTATGGAGACAATTATCCTTTGCTCTGCCAGATTTTCCTTGATAGCTTGACTGGCCCTGCAGCCACATGGCATGTGAGATTAGAAAGGAGCTTTAGCTAGAGAAAGATGGCCAATGTATTTTTGGAGTATTACCAGTTCAATACTGAGATAGCTCTCGACCACACAGTTCTTTAGAGGACAGAAAAGAAGAGTAGGGGAATCTTTTTTTGAGTATGCTCAAAGGTGGCATAAGCTAGCTGCTCAAGTGCTTCCTCCCATGATGGAAGACAAAATGATCAAGTGGTTCATCAATAACCTTAAGAGTCCTTACTACGAGAAGATGATTAGTGCCCAAGTCACTCACTTTGCAAGCTAGTGAGTCCAATATTTGTGAAACCTAAAGATGGTCCTCCTCTCCCCAGTTTTGACCCATCCAAGAAATGAAAGCACCATTTTAGAGCCAAAGCGCATCCCTTGGAAGAATGTGTGCAATTGAAACACCGGATCCAAGATCTCATCAACAACAAATTAGTACAGTTTGACAATGCAGCCAGGCCAAATGTTATCACCAACCCCTTACCTTCTCATCAAGAAGGGAATGTGAACGCTATCTCTACAGTAGAGGAGAGGATCCCAGATTTCTCATCACCTCATTCCCTTAGAAAGCCATGCTACGAGCTCTAGCCCAAGAAAGTCACATTATTCTAGAGAATATAAGAGCCCCAGGTTTTGACTAGAAAGTCTACTCATTCTGTCACAATAGGGACCGACAATACCCTATTCGATTGTAAAGTGCTCAGGGCACAAGTTCAGAGTTTAGCCAACCATGGCCTTATCTAGATCAAAAGAGAAGTCGTCTAGAGGAATGATTGCATAGTAGCCAGCCTATGCCCTCTGAGTACCCAAGTAGGAACTAGCCACGGTGCTATGACAATAGGATCAAGGAAAGACTAGGACGAATACTTACAAGAGCGCCTTTGTAAGGTTCTTCCAGAGGTGGCAACGCCACCTCCTCTGACTTCGATCGTTATCGAAGAAATTATAGAATCACCTGTGGATTCAAGAGTGCCAGCTCCAAAGAATGAACAAACCATGCCAGCCATTGAGGGTTTTGCTCCTTTGAACTTATCTTTGCCTGGGATCACCAAGCCATATCTAGGATTTGTCTAGAAGGGAACCCTTTTTGTCCCTGCCATTCAAGGTTCCAATCCTCTAATTTTACCAAAGCCAATCCAAGGAATCTCTGGGGCTCCTGGCCTAAAAGCTACAGAAGTTGCTCTACCCAGCACATTCATTATCAGTCTAAAGATGTTCTCCCTGGTGCCAAATTTGTAGACTCAAGAAGGCGTGGTCATTTGTATGATGAAGCCCTTCCTTTACAAAGATAGCCATCGTGTCCCATGGAAGTACGATGTAACTTTGATCGCCACCCAAACTAAAAAGGAAGAGGTTTGCTTTAATATCTCTTCAGGCCTAGCCGGACTCACCAAGAGTCGATGTTATACTCTTAAGGAACTAGAAAAACGGAGGAAAGAAATTGGTAAGAACACAGCCAAGCCAGTCAGGAATAGGGTCACCACTAAAGAAGTTGAGGACTTCTTGAAAACCATTCAAAAGGTTGATTATAGTGTGATCTAGTTGTTATACAAATCTCTAGCTATGATTTTTAATTTAGCCCTATTGCTGTCTTCCGAGGTCCATCACGAGGCTCTTTGAAGGTATTGAAGGAAACGCATGTTCCTACCGATATTACAGATTCCTCTTTCGAGGGTATGGTATCATTGATGTTGGCAACCAACCAAGTCTCCTATTCAAATGATAAGTTACCTCCAGAAGGTAAAGATCACACCTTGGCTATGCATATCGTAGTTAAATGTGAAGACATGGTTGTTATAAGGGTATTAATCGACAATAGATCAACCATCAATGTCTGCCCGATGGCTACTCTTGAGCACCTGAAGGTGGATATGTCTCTTATTAGGCCTAGTGCCATGATCATTAGAGCTTTTGACAGCACGCAATGAGAAGTGCAAGGCAAAATTGAGCTAATGATTGAGATCGACTCAAGATCCTTCATGGTCAACTTCCAAGTGATTAAAGTGGACTCTCCATACAACATGCTTTTAGGATGGCCCTGGTTGCATACAACAGGTGTAGTCACATCTACACTCTATCAGAGTCTCAAGTTCATCTTTAAAAATTAGTTGATCACAGCTGAAGAGCCCATGAATATCTTCCAGGGAACATCTATCCCCTACATCGATGCTAATGCTTTCCCAGAAGCGTCTTTCATTAGCTTCAAGTTGGTTTCCATGATTCATAATGCTTCAAAGCCTGAATCGGGCTAGCTCGCAACATTTTTGATGACCGCGAAGGAGATGCTTAAGTCTGGGCACCAACTAGGCCAAGGCCTCAGAGTTGTAGGACATAAGAGCCTCACACTCATTGAACTCTTAGATAACAAAGGAAGATTCGGCTTGGGGTACAAACCCACTCATGAAGAATTCTTTCAAGCTTCCAAAGGAAAGAAGAGGAAGTGTGTCGTGTTAGGATTAATACCTTTAAATCCTATTGTAATATGCCATGTATGATATTATGTATGACATTATGTATTAAATGATGTATGACTTAATATTATGATTAATAAAGTTTCTTTATTCTTATCTAAAATAATGACAACATGAATATTCGGACATTATCATATAGTCCATGAGATGCATAGTATGTGATTTATGTGAAAAGTCACAAAAGATATAAATCACAAGTTCTTTGTAAACTCCGAATTTTGGTTCGTAATCGATGATGAAATTGGGCATTTCATCTGCGAAGACTATAATATATTAACTAAGATAATTTGTCTTGATCATGGAAGTGGAGACTTCTAGTTGATATGTTGATATGTTTTAAGAGTTAAGACATATTGAACTGAACCGCTGTGAGATTTATTATTCTCTTAACGACTGTTAATTGAATAATAAATCTCACGACTTCTATTCACATGAACTCTTAATCCTAAGAGAATAGTGGACTAGATCATGAAGTGTAGGTTGCTTTGATATATCAGGAGTGAGATCTAAAGTAACAGTCAAAACCTCAGTATGTTGGGCAGCCACATTTAGTGTTGATGGAACACATATTCTCAAGATGGAATTCATAGTCTCTTAACGGAGATACAAAATATTCCCTTAAGATAAGTTTAATGGGTTCAGTTATTCAGAGAGTTAGGCCTAACCATTTTAGTAAGACTAAAGTATATACAAAGTGGCAGTCTATATTTATGACTTTGTATTACTACGAATCTATACTATTATTTAAGGGGCTTCCCCTGTTTGGATTCCTCATTTTTTATACCTAAAATACACCCACCATACTCACTTACAAGTTTTTAACTAACGGGGATAAATATGTAAATTAAAACTCTTACACTTTAAGACCCACAAACTCACGTACATTTTGCAGTTTCTATCTCACTTTCTATCTCTCATTCTTCTCCAGATTGAAGACATTTAGTTTAGCTCTACATTCTCCTTTCTTCTTCTTCTTTAGATTAAGCCTTTAATAAATTTTCAGGTTCTAACTTTTGTAAGTTCCTCTTTATTTTCTTTTCTTTTGTTTATGATTGACTTTGTTTGAATTCCACTTTTTCTTTTCTTTTTTTATATGTATCACGTTAAACATTTTTCTTTTCTTTTTTTAAATGCAAGTTCATCTTTGTAATCTTTTTTTTTTCTTTATGATTGACTCTGTTGGACTTCTACTTTTTCTTTTCTTTTTTTAATATGTATCACTTTAACTCTCTTTTTTTTCTTTTTTTTTTTCTTTTTCTTTTTTTAAATGTAATTTTCAATATCAGACTTAAGAAGCTTTGCAAACAGATCCGCAATCCAGTTGTTGAGAACCCAGTTGTTGAGAAGTTGAGGACACGCGCGCTATTTGCAAACACGTTCTTGAGAACCCAGTTGTTGAGAAGTTGAGGAAGAACCGATAAAAATCAGCCTGTGCACGTATCACGGTAACTTTTTATTTTATTTTATTTAAATCACGGTAACTTTTATTTTATTTTATTTAAATGTAATTTTGAAATGAATGGGTCCTTCATATACTCTATTACTGTACTTTTTAATAAATTGTCATTTCATGTTGCAGGTATTGTGATCTAAAAACAATACTGCCTTATGCTATAAAAGAAGCATTCAAAATCATTCTTGAACAGTTAAACAGTATGGCTTCCCTTACCTCCTTTAGTAGCATTTTTTTACCATCATTGTATATGTTTTTGGCGATAATATTTTCAGTTTTTTTTTTTTTTTTACCATCATTGTATATGCTTTTGGCATTAATTTTTTATTATTTTTTTATTTAGGTATGTAGCAATCTTGATTCTTGAGTCGTTCCACTTCTTTTTTTTATATATATATATATATATATATATGTATCACGTTAACACACTCTCACTTTTTTTCTTTTTTTCTTTTTATGTATCACGTTAACTTTTTAAATTTTTTTTTTTTTTTTTATGTATGTATCATGTTAACTTTTTAAAATTTTTTTAAAATTTTTTTTTTATGTATGTATCACGTTAACTTTTTAAATTTTTTTTTTTATGTATGTATCACGTTAACTCTCTTATTTTATTTTATTTTTTTTAAATGTAATTTTCAAATGAATGGTTCCTTCATATATTCTACCACTGTACTTTTCATTTCTGATTTTTATTGATGATGTGGTGATAAGATTTTAAAGAGTCCATGATAGAGTTAAATTCTATAAAATCTTTGTCTTTATTTTGAACAATTTTAATAGAATTTTCAAGAAAAACGATCTCATTAAAATTTAAATCAAACACAAACTCTAACAAACTTATCATATTATCTTTAACAAACTTATGCTATTTCCTTACTTCTTTTTTTCCTTCTTAGTTTTTTTTTTCTTTTTAAAAAAGCTTTTTTTACCATCATTGTATATGTTTTTGGCGTTAATTTTTTGAGTTTTTTTTTTTTAGGTATGTACCAATCTTGAGTTGTTCCACTTTTTTTTTTTTAAATGTATCACGTTAACTCTCTCCTTTTTTTTTTTTTTCTTATGTGTGTATCACATTAACTCTCTCATTTTTTCTTTTTCTTTTTTTAAATGTAATTTTGAAATGAATGGTTCCTTCATATACTCTACCACTATACTTCTCATTTCTGATTTTCATTGATGATGTGGTGATAAGATTTTAAAGAGTCTGTGATAGAATTAAATTCTAAAAAAATCTTTGTCTTTATTCTGAACAATTTTAATAGGATTTTCAGGAAAAATGATCTCATCAAAATTTAAATCAAACACAAACTCTAACAAACTTATGCTATTATCTTTAATAACACACACGATAACTTTGGATTGTTGATTTCAGTTTTTTTTTTTTTTTTTAAATACTTGGTTTAACCCTAATTCTTTTATCTCTCTCAAGTTCATGTATGCACAAATTTTTTGGATTGCAGTGAGGAGTCATTGGTTGTTTAATTCTTTAATTCTTTTACCATCATTGTATATGTTTTTGGGGTTAATATTTTCAGTTTTTTTTTTTTTTTTTTACCATCATTGTATATGTTTTTGGCATTAATTTTTTATTAATTTTTTATTTAGGTATGTAGCAATCTTGATTCTTGAGTCGTTCCACTTCTTTTTTTTTTTTTTTTATGTATCACGTTAACACAATCTCACTTTTTTTTTATGTATGTATCACGTTAACTTTAAAAAAAAAAAAAATTGTATGTATGTATCACGTTAACTCTCTTATTTTATTTTATTTTTTTAAAATGTAATTTTCAAATGAATGGTTCCTTCATATAATCTACCACTGTACTTCTCAATTCTGATTTTTATTGATGATGTGGTGATAAGATTTTAAAGAGTCCATGATAGAGTTAAATTCTAAAAAATCTTTGTCTTTATTCTGAACAATTTTAATAGAATTTTCAAGAAAAATGATCTCATCAAAATTTAAATCAAACACAAACTCTAACAAACTTATGCTATTTCCTCACTTTTTTTTTCCATCTTCGTATTTTTTTTTCTTTTTAAAAAAGCTTTTTTTTTACCATCATTTTATATGTTTTTGCCGTTAATTTTTTGAGTTTTTTTTTTTTTTTTAGGTATGTACCAATCTTGAGTCGTTCCACTTTTTTTTTTTTTTTTTTAAATGTATCACGTTAACTCTCTTATTTTTTCTTTTTCTTTTTTTAAATGTAATTTTGAAATGAATGATTCCTTCATATACTCTACCACTATACTTCTCAATTCTGATTTTCATTGATGATGTGGTGATAAGATTTTAAAGAGTCCGTGATAGAATTAAATTCTAAAAAAATCTCTGTCTTTATTTTGAACAATTTTAATAGGATTTTCAGGAAAAATGATCTCATCAAAATTTAAATCAAACACAAACTCTAACAAACTTATGCTATTATCTTTAATAACATGCACGCTAACTTTGGATTGTTGATTTCAGTTTTTTTTTTTTTTTAAATACTTGGTTTAACCATAATTCTTTTATTTCTCTCAGGTTCACGTACGCACAAATTTTTTGGATTGCATTGAGGAGTCATTGGAATGGAATATTATATAAGTTCGGGTGAGAGACTTTACAAGAATTATTATATGTGTTAAACCTCACATAAAGTGGTTCATATCTAAGAAATTATTGTAAAAAAATTTCTTTTGTAATAGAAACTATATTTATCATTTGTATAATTCTATGTCAAATTCTATTGTAAAAATTAGTAGAAGCATCCGAATCCCAATCCAAATATGCAAGCCATGTATCAGGTGGTTAGGTAGTTTTTAAACGTGGGATAGAAAGTGGGATTTTTTTTTTTTCAAATAGTACATGGATAGAACATGGGATTTTTTTTAACGTGTAGAAGAACAGCATTGACGAATTAAAATAAAAGTTTATTATTATTCCTATTGGGTTTTTGTTAAACCACCTTTAATAATACTTTATAGTATTTTTTTTTTCTTCTCAACAAACAATCATGAAGTTTTTATACAATTTTTTTCCTAGATACTTCTAATCATTAATTCCCAATTGCATTAGCCTTTTGTTAAGGTTAAAGCACCATTTAATACTTTATGTAAAAAAATCTCAAAATACAATTGTGGTTCTATACAATTAACGTGAATCTCTTGCCATACATAAAATTTGAAAAAAAAAAGAACAACATCGACAACACCAAAAAGAAAAAAGAAAAAAAAAACGTGGATTGGTAGTTACTAAATTTTAGGATCTTTTTAGGAGCATTTCCTTTAACAAAAATCTTATTAATTTACTACTCCATAGAAAATGTTACGTACCTCATCAAATACAATATAAGTATTGATAATGATAGTCTGTCAATTTAAAACTCATTGGATACTCACTAAGGTAAAAATTAGTAGAAGCATACATCTCATCAAAAAAAAAAAAAAAAAAAATGAAGAAAAAAGTAGACGCATCCAAATCCCAATCCAAAAATGCAAGCCATGTATCAGTATGTCCCATGTTATTAAGGGTACTTTTAACCTAAATTTAAATATATTCTCAAAAATTCTACCTAAAATAATAATTTAATAATTTTAAGAAGTGTAACTTATTTCTCCTATTTTACTAAAAATTTATTACAATTACACATATTATTACATTTCTTACATGTGATTAATTGTTCAAAATTAGTTCACTTTATTGAGGTTTTAATACACCCTATTTGTGACAATGAAAAATCTATTAATTATTGTGTATGTATGCGCAACGACCACTATTAATTTAATTTAATTTTATGTAGAAATGAGTTTGCAAAATACAGCAATGGTGAATACTGACGACATAGAACGTCAACGAGAACGATGGAGATATTATGCTCGCTTGAGGAGACAACGAGAAGACAATGAAAGCAGAAATATTCGATTGGCAAGACGTCGTGCTAATTACTCAAGACAAAGACAACAAACTTTGGGTGGTGATCACATTTTAGTGGGAGGCCCAGCAAATTTAAATGAAGAAGATGTTGTACGTTCTAATTTAACATCAACAAACCCATCACTAATACCACCTAATCATGAGGTTGGACAAAGTCGACGACTTACACATATTCGTAACTTAGCATAGAGCTATGCAAGAAGTCAGTGGTGAGATTATAGTTTTGTATATTTAAACATTCTTCATTGCTTGAAATCTTATTATTTTGAGAAAATGCATAGTTTCTGGCATGTTAGTTGTATGTCAATGTATACAAAGATACTAAGTCAATGTTTATAATATTAAATTTAGGTCTCCCTCCAACCTATCCAACTGTAATGGCAAATGACTTTGAGGCTGGACCAAGTCATGTAAATTCTAATGTTAATACTGGTAAGTTTTATATAATATATTTATAAAGCTTTAACCATTATTTTTTATATACAATTACACCAATTGAACATTTTATATAAATACATTGCAGGTACAGAAAGAATTGAAGGAGTTGAAAATATAGTTGAGCAAAACCAAGGGAATGCCTATAGAGAACAAGGTTCATTACTCAATGTCACCATTTTTATCTTCTATTTCATGTTTATATCCTTCTATAAAGCTTTCATCATTATTTTTTATATATAATTATGCCAATTGAGAATTTTCTATAATTATATTGCAGGTGTAGAAAGAACTGAAGAAGTTGAAAATATAAATAACCAAAATCACGGGAATGGCTACAAAGAAGAAGGTTTGTTACTTAATGTCACAATTTTAATTTCAATTTACATGTTTATCATTATCAAATTTATTATTTGTTAACAAGCTGCATATTCGAAACATTATTAATATTTTGCTTAATTCACAACATAATATTTGCTACAATTTTAATATTTTTTTTCACAACTATCATAACACTTTATCACTAATTTTTTCCTCAAAATAAAAATTAGGTGTTGATGGTACTGCACATGTAATAAATTGTATGCGAGGCAGATACAATTGTGCAAAGGATTTTAAAGAAGGCATAGAGATTATTAGGTACCAACTACCACAACCAAAGACATGTTGCTTTTGTAATGCCCATTTGTTCCATCGAGAGACATCCTCAATGTGTTGCAAGGATGGAAAAATATCCTTACCCAACATACCAATTTGTCCTGAATTTATGGAGCTCATTTGTGAGCAAACACCACGGGGCAAACATTTCAGGCAATATATACGGTTTTACAACAACATGTTTGCATTTACCTCAATGGGTGTGCACGTGGATGAAAGCGTGGCCTTGAATAGTCGAGGAATATATACATTTCGTGCCCAAGGTGCCATCTATCATAGAATTGGTAGTCTTTTACCACATACACCTCTAAGTGTGCAACATCTACAATTGTATATCTACGACACCGATCTTGAAATACAACGCAGAATGTCTCAATCTGTAGAAGCTCATGAAGATATTGTGCGACTTATTCAAAGGATCTTAGACATGCATAACCCATTTGTGGAGAAATTTCGTCAACTATCTCGAAGTCCAAATTTACATCAATGTAAACTCCTTATTAAAGAACAACCTCTAAACCAACCTCAATATTGCCTTCCCAGTGCTTCCCAAGTGGTAGCTATTATTGTAGGAGGAGAAGAAGCTGGTCTTTTAAGTGGCAGAGAAATTTTGGTTCAAACGTTTGGTGGTAATTTGATTAATGTTCAAGATACAGCAGGATATTATGATCCATTGCAGTACCCAATACTTTTCCCATTTGGAACATATGGATGGGATATCAACACACGCGATGCTAATAGAAAGAAGGTGTCATGTCGTGATTATTATGCATACATCTTTCAGGTAACAGTTTTATTATTCTCAAATTTTTTTACTTCAAAATGCCACTTACACTATAAAATAACTGAACCTACATCTATTTTTACTAATGTCTAAGATTCGCGACGATGCTCTATCAATGATTTGGTTTGGAGGACGCCTTTCACAACAGTATATTGTTGATAATTATGTAAAAATTGAAACACACAAGCTTAGGTGGTTTGAGCACAATCAAGATTCTATTAGGGCAGATCTGTACCAAGGCCTACAAGATGCTTTCCATGAAGGAGAGAGTGATACTAGTAATGTAAACTTTACATTACTTTATTTATGGCAAATTGGTATCAATATTTATTAACAACCCAACTTTTTCATATTATATTTAGGAAATGTTGGACATAGAACCATTCTACCTTCATCATTTGTGGGAAGCCCGCGTGATATGATCCAACGATTTCAAGATGCAATGTCATTAGTTCAAAAGTTTGGGAAGCCGGATTTATTCATCACAATGACGTGTAATCCAGGATGGGAAGAAATTCAAAATGAGCTTTTACCCGCACAAACCGCACAAGATCGTCCAGACTTGCTTGCAAGAGTTTTCAAATCGAAATTTGAAGAATTAAAAGATGATATTGTGGTTAAGGGGGTTCTCGGTAGAGTTATTGTATATGTGCAGGTCTTTGAGTTCCAAAAAAGGGGCTTACCACATGCACACATGCTTATAATTCTTGATGAAGATGATAAATTGCATAATCCAGAGGATTACGATCGAGTTGTTAAAGTAGAAATACCATGTAAGGATGAACAACCTCAGTTACACAAAGCTGTACTAAAGCATATGATACATGGTCCTTGCGGAGTACAAAATCCAAGATCACCGTGCATGAAAAATGGACGATGTAAAAAAGGATACCCAAAGCCTTTCTCACCAGAAACCTACCAAGGCAATGACTCATATCCTGTTTACAAACGATATGATACTAATAATCCCGTGCCATTGAATGATCATTGCAGAATTATGGTAGACAACACTTGGGTTGTTCCATATAATCCTTGGTTACTGCTGAAATATAATTGCCATATTAATGTTGAAATATGTTGCAGTATCAAGAGTGTAAAGTACTTATATAAATATGTGTATAAAGGCCCAGATCGTGTCTCTATGGAAGTTAGACCAGGCCCAAATTATGATGAGGTCCAACAGTATATTGATGCAAGATGGGTATGTGCTCCAGAGGCATGTTGGAAGATATTTTCTTTTCCTATGTATCGAATGTACCCTGCCATTTTTCGTTTGCAAATTCATCTTCCAAATAGACAACAGGTACGTTTTAGATCACATGAACCTATTGCTAATGTTTTGGAGCGAAGTAAAAAGACAATGCTCACTGAATTTTTTTATATGAATATGATTGATCATGATGCACGAAATTATCTTTATAGAGAGTTTCCTGAGCGTTATTGTTGGGATTATAAAAACAAAACATGGACACAAAGAAGATCTTATAAAAAAGTAGTGGGCAGGGTATATACTGTTTCACCATTTGATGGAGAGAAGTTCAATCTGCGTGTTCTTCTTAATCATGTCAAGGGGCCAACAGGATTTGACGATTTATTGACTGTGAATGGGATAACCTATCCAACTTTTAAGCAAGCAGCTGAGCAAAGGGGTTTACTAGAGAATGATAACAGCATACGACAGTGTCTGCTTGAGGCAAGAGACATTCGAATGCCGCTAGCTTTAAGAAGATTGTTTACAACAATATTGGTATTTTGCCTACCAACTGGAGTAAGAGAATTATGGAATGAGTTCTACCCGTATATGGTAGAAGATTACCCATCAACATCTGTTACAACAGAGATACGTCGTACAAATAAACTTTTCAATGATTTAGAGGCGTTGCTCTTGCAACATGGAAAGCACATCACGGAGTATGATTTGCCGATTTCAACTGGAGAATGTGACAGTGATTCAGCTGTACCAAGACTCATACAAGATGAGCTAACTGTTCCTAATGTAGATGAAGAACTCACTTTAATTGAGAAGTTGAATAACGACCAGAGAGTTGCATATCAGACAATCATGACAGTTATTGATCGTAAGGAAAGCATGATATTCTTTGTCGATGGGCCAGGAGGAACTGGGAAAACATTTTTGTATCGCACAATATTGGCAACCTTGAGAAAAGCTGGTCACATTGCAATTGCCACAGCTACATCTGGCATAGCAGCAACATTACTCCCTGGTGGAAGAACAGCGCATTCCAGGTTTAAGATTCCTTTAACTCCCGATGCTTCATCTACTTGCTCAATAAGTAAACAATCAGACTTAGCTGAACTTATTAGACGTGCGACCATAATTATTTGGGATGAAGCCCCAATGGTAAATTGACGTGCACTCAAATCTTTAGATAGAACATTTAGAGATATTATGGAAGTAAATTTACCTTTTGGTGGGAAGGTGCTAATTTTGGGGGGAGATTTTCGTCAAGTACTTCCGGTTGTTCCAAAGGGTACAAAGGCAGAAATGATTGATGCATGCATAGTGAAGTCCCCATTATGGAAAGATGTCAAAGTGTTACATTTGAAGCAGAATATGAGGTCTATCAATGATGAAGAGTTTGCTGAGTATATACAACACATTGGTGATGGGAATGAACCATATATAATGGATGATTTGATTAAACTACCCCTTTCAATGGCAATGCAATGGGAGGATCAGCATTCTATATACAACTTGATTGATCAAGTTTTTCCAAGCTTGCAAGAACATGCCAATGATGCAAGGTATATGGTTGATAGGGCTTTGCTAACACCTATAAATGATGATGTTGAACAGCTTAATGCAAAGATAATTTCTCAGTTTCCAGGAGATGAGTTTACGTTACATTCTTTTGATGAGGTTGAAGGAGATACACAACATCTATATCAACAAGAATTCCTAAATTCTATATCTCCAGGGGGTTTACCACCACATATATTAAGGCTAAAAAAGGGTGCTCCAATTATGTTGCTGCGTAATATTGATCCAAAAGCCGGATTATGTAATGGTACAAGATTGATATGCCGTGAATGTTTTAACAACGTAATTGACACTGAAATTTTGACTGGACAATATGTGGGTACACGCATTTTTTTGCCAAGAATCCCTTTGAAGACAACAGAAAACGTACACCTACCATTTGTAATGATCAGACGACAATTTCCTGTACGTTTGAGCTTTGCACTTACAATAAACAAAGCGCAAGGTCAGACAATTCCAAATGTTGGAATTTATCTTCCTGATCATGTTTTTAGTCATGGCCAATTATATGTGGCGTTGTCAAGGGGAATCTCCCAATCCACCACAAAACTGTTGGTGCAAAAAGGAAGAATACCTGAGGAGGAAGGTGTTCACACAAGAAATATTGTGTATAAAGATGTTTTGTTCCCTTCATTATAGGTATCAATTAACAATTGAAAATAACTGTCTTACATATAGATTTATTTTAATAATTTACAAATTTTAATGGTTATGCTATCTTCGTTTTAATATTTCATTTCTTGAAGTTTTTTTATATATACAATACAATTAATTGGTAATAGGAAGGATGCCCAACTCAAATGTGAGGATTGAGTCCACTATGCTAAATAATGGAGAGCATGCTGTTCCTACTGCTCATTGGGAGAAGTGGAAGGATGATCAATCAATATCGAACATGGAGGCCATTGATAACAAGGTATATTTCTTTTTAATGACATCTTTAATCAGCATCCCTTTCTATTGTTTATCAAAATTAATATTAAAAATTTCATGATGCATATGGGTTAGGTTCAAAAATTGCAAATTTGTTCACCTGGTTGGGGATTCACTGTTCGAGCTGATAAGAAAGAGCTTTGGAAAGAAGTGAAACGAGTTTTAGAGTCACAAGAATTAGAAAGGTGCGTTACGCTATTTTTTAAAATAGGAAAATAACTAATTGATAATCTTAATATACAAACATTTTTTTTCTTCATTTTGAAGTTCCAAGAATAAAGACAAACAACAAATCACTGTCAAGAGCAATGAGGTTTCCAACATCCATAAGAATAAAGACAAAGGAAAAATGAAGGATGATGTGATCTCTAACACTCATGCCAACAGAGACAAACGGAGAATGAAAATCAAGGACAATGTGGTTTCCAACATCCAAGAGCAAAAAAAGATACGAAGAAAAAAAACCAAGGACGATGCAACTTTAACACCCAAAAATAGTAAAGACAAACAGAAAATGAGAGTCAAGGACGATGCGATAATAAAGCAGGTACAGATCATTACCACGTCTACTTTAAAAAAAAAAAAAAAAAAAAAACTTAATTACATAGTTTTTATATAAGTTTTTTTTTTTAAATTTTGGTAATTAAATGATAGTTCTTCAAGTCCCAAGCTGAAGTAGACCATTTCACATACATGGAGCTACGCAATATCATCACAAGGTCAGTTCAAATATTTCATTTTACAAGTTTATGCTTGATGTTTATTGTGCTTATCATTATTATGTACGTTTTAAAGTTTCTATTAATAACACAAACTAACACATTTTGTATCATAGGTTCATGGCAAATGCTGCTGGAAAGCAATTAGAATGTGAAACAAATAACATTGCTCCACCAACTTCTCCACCGTAGCTGGCATAATATTAATAAGTTCACCTATCTTATGTTTCAGATGTAGCGGATTATTTTACAGTCTTACCTGATGTAAATATTTCAATTTTCTACATTGATCCATCGACTTCTTCATAATAGCTTTTGTAAAGGTTATCACATGTATTTCGTAAGTAGTTTTGTTGTTACAATTTTATTATGCATTTTTAATATATGCACCAGATTTATTCAGAGGATCTTTTTTTCCCTGCCCCTAAAAGTTAATACTAAATTATTGCATTATCTTCCAATCAATAACACGTTGATTACTGCATAAAAAAATTTGGCAAAAATAGATAATAATTACGAAATACTAGCCTCTGAGCACGCGCTCACGCGCGTGTTCAGAGGCTTTTCTATTTTCTAGGTAAGGATTAATTTAGAGTATTTATTATAATTTGGGATTACTACATTTTCCAATCACAAAAAAAATCTAGGAGTGTGATGAGTGCTCTGCATTTTGGATGAAATACTTTATTCATCATACCCCTTGATTTTTTTTGCAGAACACTCATCACACCCCTTGATTTTTTTTGTGATTGGAAAATGTAGTAATCCCAAATTATAATAAATACTCTAAATTAATCCTTACCCAAAAAGCCCAAGGGGTTGCATGTATAATAAAGTCTTGGGATATAATTTATTAATAAGGCCTAGAGTGCAATTATATTTATATAGTGGTATTAAATATAATTAATGGTAACTTTGGACTTGTCAAGAGTTGATAGAAAAGCCCAAGGCCCATTGGAGCTAGTGTCTTATTTGTTCCCTTTTGGTCCCACTTCAAGCCACACACTAAAGCCCAATTAGGAAGGCCCAAAAGGTTAGCCCAATTAGATAATTAGTTATATGGAGAGAAACATACAGAATTTTATATTAGAATGAAATGGTTTGTATGTTCATTTATGTAAGAGAGAGACTCCTTCATATTCTCTCTAGAACAAACACATAGAATTGATTGAGAGACCACACATCTTGGTCATCAAGTGGAATTGGAGTGAAGATTAAAAGTGTTCCCGAGTACTTCTAATCTTTGTTTTGAAATTCACCATACCAAGGTACACTCTCTTGTTCTTATATTCTGAAATTTACTTTGGACATGTTATCCATTGTGAATGAAGTAGATCTGTTTATTTTTCTGCTGCGTATGTTTTGTATGCGATACAAACATGTTATTTTTCCAACATTGGTATCAGAGCAGTCTTCATTTCGAATCTGTATAACATGTTTTGTGAGTTTTGGAATTAAAGATAATACTTTCATCATGTTAGAAGATTTTATATGCATTTAATTTTCTGCATGATTGTTGAAACTATGATTTGATAAAAACTGATATTGATGTTATGATGTTGTTTAAATTTGAATTAACGTATGTTAAATTGATCTTTAAAGCTATAGCATCAATAGATTTCAGTTTTGATATCAAATTTTGCACATCATGTTCATATGGTAATTGCTTGTTCATGAAAAATCGTTGAAAACTGTTTGAAACTGTTCTGGAAAAACTGAAAACACAGGTTTTTCACGGGTTAACTTCCCGTGAAGTTACTCGCGAAAAAGATTTTGAAGTCAAAAACTTTTCGCGGGTAAGCTTTACTTGCGAAACAGTCGCGAGACAGTCGCGAAAGTTTCTGTATGATTTTTTGTGTTTTCAATTTTTTCCTTAACTTGTTTTGGCGGGAAGCACTTAGTCGCGGGATACCCGCGAGACAGTCACGAAAGCTTCTATCTGAATATTGTGTTTTCACTATTTTTCCTTATGCCTTTTTTGCGGGAAGTGCTTAGTCACGGTATTCTTGCGAAGTTTTTTCACATGTATAAAGTGCAAGGCAGTGTATAGTTAGTTTATGCATGTTTAAAAATAAAAACCTTTAATTTAAAAAATCTAGTGGAAGAGAGATACAAGGGTTGTATCTCACAGCCTCCATTGTTAGTTCATAGTAGTGTGAAATACATACTTTGTCTTAGCTTCGAGCTTTGCATTCCATGCGGAGAGTATTTATTTCATGGTCCTACAAGATTGAATTTCTTGGTTAATAGTAGTTTGATCAAACACCTTGACTTAGCCTTGATCTTTGCATTCCATGCGGGGGGTGTTTTGTAGCATGGTACTACAAAATAAGCCTGTTAAGGGGATGAAATGTGGCTACACACGATTCTAGACAATGGTATACACTAGACTAAATATTATAGTATCCACTATGCTGAGTTCTTACTATAATTATTTAGAGACCAAATGTATAACGACATATTATTGGTGTTTGATAAGAGTTATCATGATAGCACTGATAATGGGAATAGTTCTCAATCAATCATAGTATTTTATATTCACTCTTTGCTGAGGAATATTAATTGTGGGATTGGATTGTCATTGCATATATTATGTTATGGTTTTATTAAGGTTCCATATTATATGTTTATATGCTAAATTGATAATGTCCAGTTTACTTATTATATTCATGTATATTATTTTCAAATTTGAGCATGGCATCATTCAGCCCACTTGTTACCATTCTTAATCAAAACAAACTGACTGGATCCAATTATGTTGACTGGAAAAGAAACTTGGACATAGTTCTCACAGCTGAAGAGCACAAATATATGCTTACTCAACCATGTCCTAGCTTTCCTTCATTAGATGCTCCTCCTGAGGAAAAACAACGATATGATCGTTGGCAAAAATCTAATGAAATGGCCAAGTGCTATATCCTAGCGTCCATCTCAAATGTTCTACAGCATCAAAGGTAGGATGTAGAACTAGCTTCAGACATTATGCTAAGTCTGAAGGAGATGTTTGGTGAGCAAGGCCGTTTCGTAAGGCAAGAAACCATGAGGCAAATTTATAATACCAAAATGGCTGAAGGTAGTTCAGTGAGAGAGCATTGTCTTACAATGATCTCTAATCTGAATACATTAGAGGTTTTAGGTGCCGATATTGATGGAGAATCCCAAGTGGATATGATACTCCAGTCACTATAGGAATCATTCAAGGAATTCAGACTTAATTATAACATGAACAAAAAGATTTATTCTTTGTCTGAATTAATAAAGGAGTTGGTAGCGGCGGAAGGCATTCTTGGTACTTCTAGTGTTGAAGCCAATGTGGGTGAAGCTTCTACTTCTCAACCTAAGTCGAAAGGCAAGGGTAAGAAGAAGAAGAAGAAGGACTTCACTAAGCAAGAGGGTAAACAAATTACCTTAGGAGTTGCTGACAAAGGAAAGAAGCTGAAAGGAAAATGTTTCTATTGTGGTGAGAAAGGACATTGGAAGAGGGATTGTCCAAAGTTCAAGGCTGCCAATAAGGGTATGAAAATTTCATTCCTTCTTGAAATATGTTTAGTACAAAATCCCACGGATTCCTGGTGTGTGGATTCAAGTTGTACTATCATATTAGAAATTCTTTGCAGGGGTTCTAGGAGGCCAGAAGGCTTAAAGAAGGGGAGTTGTTTCTTACTTTGGTTGATGGGAGCAGGATTCCAGTTGTAACTGTTGATGTTTATAATTTATGTTTTGAGTCAAGGGTTTTAATATTAGATGACTGTCTGTATGTACCTAATGTTTGTAGGTATTTAATTTCTGCAACTTATTTGGGTAAAAATGGATATTGTGTTATCCTTAAAGACAATGTTATAATAAAGAAGGGTAAAGTATTTATCTGTTCTGGCAATATTGTGGATAGTCTTTATATTTTAACTCCTAATAAGCATGAATTATATAATTTTGAATTAGATAATGACTCACATGTAAAATCATTAAAGAGAAAGTTTCCTTCTACTAGTGATGCATATCTTTGGCACTTGCGTTTGGGTCATATTAATTCAAATAGGATTCAATGACTGATCAAAGATGGACTCCTAAAGCCATTGGATTTTGATTAATTACTAGCTTGTGAATCTTGTTTGGAAGGTAAAATGACCAAACGACCTTTCAATGCAAAAGGTAGAAAAGCCCAAGAGTTGCTAAAGCTAGTACATTCAGATGTATGTGGTCCTATGTCAATCCAAGCAAGAGGTGGCTATGAGTATTTCATTACTTTCACTCATGATTACTCTAGATTTGGTTATGTGTATCTAATGAAACGGAAGTCCGAAACCTTTGAAAAGTTCAAAGAGTTTAGGGCTGAAGTTGAGAAACAATTGGGTAAACGCATAAAGGCCATTCGATCTGATCGTGGTGGCGAATACCTTCTTGGGGATTTTAAGGATTACTTAACTGAAAATGGGATTATATCTCAATTGACTGCACCTAGAACTCCACAACAAAATGGTGTAGCGGAAAGAAGGAATAGGACTCTTTTAGATATGGTTAGGTCTATGATGAGTTATTCGACTCTACCAATTTCCTTTTGGGGATACGCCTTAAATACTACAGTGTATCTTCTGAATTTAGTACCTTCGAAGTTTGTTCCTAAAACACCTGTAGAGTTGTGGAATGGGCATAAGCCTAGTATGAGACATCTCCATATTTGGGGTTGTCCAGCACATGTGTTAAAAGGAAAGTCTGACAAGTTACAGTCTAAAACAAAAGTGGTATTCTTTGTAAGGTATCCAAAAGGAACTACTGGAGGTTTATTCTATAGTCATAAAGATAATAAAGTGTTTGTTAGTACAAATGCTAAATTCTTGGAAAATGACTATATGAATAATTTTACTCCTAGAGGTAGAGTTGTGTTGGCTGAAATGAATGAACCTGTGATTGAACATCCAATGGTTGAAACTAGGAATGATGTGGCTGTATTGGATGTACCATAAGATACTACTTATGAGATGTCTAGTACACGGGTGCCTATTCATAGTGGGAGGAATGTTAGGCTACCTATAAGATCCATGTATTCCAATCAAGTTTGGGATCTTTTAAAGGCCCTGGTTGCAAATGGGTTTACAAGAGGAAGAGAGGGATAGATGGAAAGGTTGAAACCTTTAAAGCAAGGCTAGTGGCAAAAGGGTACACTTAAAAAGAAGGTATTGATTATGAAGAAACCTTTTCACTAGTAACAATGTTTAAATCTATTAGAATTTTCTTATCCATTACTACTCATTATGATTATGAGATTTGGCAAATGGATGTCAAGACTGCATTTTTCTTAATAGCAATCTTGAAGAGAAAATCTATATGAAGCAATCAGAAGGTTTCATAGCAAAGAACCAAGAGCATTTGGTACGCAAGTTGAAAAGGTCCATTTATGGACTTAAGCAAGCATCTAGGTCATGGAACATTAGATTTGATCAAGTAATCAAGTCATTTGGTTTTGAAAAAAATCTTGATGAACCATGTGTGTACAAAAGACATCAAGGAAAAGTAGTAATGTTCCTAGTGCTTTATGATGATGATATTCTACTCATTGGAAATGATGTAGGTGTAATGTCATCAGTAAAGGTTTGGTTGTCAAGCCAATTTTATATGAAAGACTTGGGTGGGGCTAACTTTATTCAAGGGGTCAAGCTTCGGCGAGATCGCAAGAATAAGATGTTAGGCTTATCACAAGCTGGATATATAGATAAGGTTCTAGAACGGTTTAGCATGCAAAACTCCGAGAAAGGATTACTTCCTTTCAAACATGGAGTTCCTCTGTCTGATGACCAAAGGCCTAAGACTCAAGAGGAAGAAAATATGATAAGACAAGTTCCTTGTGCTTCTGCAGTAGGAAGTCTCATGTATGCCATGCTTGGTACTAGACCAGATATTTGTTATTCAGTTGGCATGGTCAGCCGATATCAATCAAATCCAGGACCACAACATTGGCAAGCTGTAAAGCATGTTCTCAAGTATCTTCGGAGAACGAGCGATTATATGCTTGTTTACCGTTGTGAGGATTTGATTCCTATTGGCTATATAGATTCAGACTTTCAATCAGATCTAGATTTCAGAAAGTCCACGTCAGGATGTGTATTCACCTTGGGAGGTGGAGCCATAAGTTGGAGGAGTGTTAAGCAATCTTGTATTGCGGACTCCACCATGGAAGCAGAATATGATGCTGCTTGTGAAGCAGCAAAAGAAGCTGTATGGCTCAAGAAATTCCTTTCTGATCTTGGTGTAGTAAGAATGGAGCAAGTTCCTATCACATTGTTTTCCGACAATAGTGGAACGGTTGCACAATCCAAAGATCCAAGGAATCACAAGAAATGAAAGCACATTGAGAGAAAGTACCACAGCATTCGAGACATTGTTGCTCGTGGAGATGTGATGGTAGCAAAGATTAAAAGTGTAAATAATCTAGCAGATCCCTTTACCAAAGCCTTGCCTCAAAGAACCTTCTAGTCACATTTGGAGGGAATGGGAGTTAGATTAGTGCACAATAGTCTTTAGGGCGAGTAGAAGATTGTTAGGATTAATACCCTTAAATCCTATTGTAATATGCCATTTATGATATTTTGTATGACATTATGTATTAAATGATATATGACTTAATATTATGATTAATAAGGTTTCTTTATTATTATCTAAAATAATGGTAACATGAATATTTGGACATTATCATATAGTCCATGAGATACATGGTATGTGATTTATGTGAAAAGTCACAGAAGATATAAATCACAAGTTCTTTGTAAACTCCGAATTTTGGTTCGTAGTCGGTGACGAAATTGGGCATTTCATCTGCGAAGACTATAACATATTAACTAAGATGATTTGTCTTGATCATGGAAGTGGAGACTCTAGTTGATATGTTGATATGTTTTAAGAGTTAAGACATATTGAACTAGACCGCTGTGAGATTTATTATTCTCCTAACGACTGTCAATTGAATAATAAATCTCATGACTTCTATTCGCATGAATTCTTATTCTTGAGAGAATAGTGGACCAGATCATGAAGTGTAGGTTGCTTTGATATATCAGGAGTGAGATCTAAAGTAACGGTCAAAACTTCAGTATGTTGGGCAGCCACATTTAGTGTTAATAAAACATATATTCTCAAGATGGAATTCATAGTCTCTTAACGGAGATACAAAATATTCCCTTGAGATAAGTTTAATGGGTTCAGTTATTCAGAGAGTTAGGCCTAACCACTTTAGTAAGACTAAAGTATATATTTATGAAATTAGATTTCATAAATATATAATGAATAACTTAAAAGAATTAAACTGGGTACTCAAGGATTAAGATGTAGTAATTTACAAAGTAGCAGTCTATATTCATGACTTTGTGTTACTACGAATATTTTATGAAGGTGTTGCATGTATAATTAAATCTTGGGGTATAATTTATTAATAAGGCCTAGAGTGCAATTATATTTATATAGTGGTATTAAATATAATTAATGGTAACTTTGGACTTGTCAAGAGTTGACAGAAAAGCCTAAGGCCCATTGGAGCTAGTGTCTTATTTGTTCCCTTTTGGTCTCACTTCAAGCCACACACTAAAGCCCAATTGGGAAGTTCCAAAAGGCTAGCCCAATTAGATAATCAGTTATATGGAGAGAAACATATAAAATTTTATATTAGAATGAAATGGTTTGTATGTTCTTGTATGTAAGAGAGAGACTCCTTCATATTCTCTCTAGAAAAAACACATAGAACTGATTGAGAGACTACACATCTTGGGCATCAAGTGGAATTGGAGTGAAGATTAAAAGTGTTTTCGAGTACTTCTAATCTTTGTTTTGAAATTCACCATACCAAGGTACACTCTCTTGTTCTTATATTCTGAAATTTACACTGGGCATGTTATCTATTGCGAATGAAGTAGATTCATTAATTTTTCAGCTGCGTATGTTTTGTATGTGATACAAATATGTTATTTTTTCAACATGTTGGCCTAGTGATTTCTGTTCCCTATATCAGGGCCACTTTTCTGGCTCAGGCCAAAGTAATTATGCCAAAACTTTTTAAGAAATCGCAAGATGAGAAATCAGTTCTAGCTTGCATTATTCAGCTCTATCCCAAGGAGTTCTTTGTGAACGCTATCATATCTCCTAAAGATAATTTGCCTTCTACTATTCGACCAGGGATGCCAAGCGAAATGGTAGGCCTTTGGACCATTAAGCATTCTTTGTGGTTGCACCGGCTGAGTAAGGAGTATTCCATCATCAAGTGATTGGGCCTCTCAATCACTCGAGAGGGTTGGAATAGCACACCTAGTTTGATTTGCATGCTTATGTTATTTCCTGCTTTATTTATATTCCCTATTCATTTCCTTAAGTTTGTTTTTCCCGAAAACAACAAAAAAGAGCATTTCCCTTTTATCATTATTAGGCATGAACTTGGTTTTCCCCCTACCCATAATCCATTAATGAAATATTTAGCGTATTATTAAGGAAAATTATTAAATCTCTCTTTATTTTCTTCCCTATGAATATGTGTATGCAAATTATCTTATGTTTCTCTCTATATGTTCTGCTCTGTAGGATCTGTTCTAATTCCCAAGTAGGTACGTTGTCCTTCTTCCATTACGAGGGTGTGAATGAGACAATAAAGTTGGATCATAATGTTGAAGGAATGGAAGAGGTCCCAAACTTACCTAGAGACATCCTAGAAGCTCTGAATTGGGAGAATGAAGGGGCCATGCCCAATATAGAAGAGACAGGGGTGATAAACCTAGCCGACGAAGGCAAAAAGGTAAAACCCGTCAAGATTAGGGTAAACTTTCCCAAGGACATGAAAGATAAGCTTATATCTTTGTTGAAGGAATTCAAGGAAAACTTTGATTAGTCTTATGAAGACATGCCAAGATTGGATACAAAGATTTTCATCCACAAGATTCTGGTTAAACCTAAATGCCCCCTAGTACGGCAAGCTCTTTGAAGGATGAAATTCGAGACTATCCTAAAGAACAAAGAAGAAGTGGAAAAGCAGTTGAAAGCCGATTTTCTTACCGCCATAGCCTATTCTAATTGGGTTGCCAACATTGTTCCTGTGCTAAAGAAAGATGGGAAAGTATGCATGTGCATTGATTATAGAGATTTGAATTAGGCTAGCCCGAAGGATAATTTTCCTTTACCACATATCGATACCCTAATTGATAACACCACGACCAACATGTTCTTCTCCTTTATGGATGGGTTCTCGGGTTGTAATCAGATCAAGATGGCTGAAGAGGAAAAGGCAAAGATGGCGTTCACCTATGACGTCATACCGTTCGGCTTGAAGAATACTAGGGTGACATACTAGTGAGCCATGGTAACCCTGTTCCATGAAATGATGCATAAGGAGATCGAAGTCTATGTAGATGATATAATCGCCAAGTCATGAACTCCTAGAGATCATTTGATAGATTTAAGAAAGCTATTCAAGCCCCTAATCAAGTACAAGTTGAGGCTTAACCCTAACAAGTGCGTCTTCGGAGCTAGTTCAGGGAAATTTCTCGACTTCATAGTTGGCTAGAGAGGAATTGAAGTGGACCCATCAAAAGTCCAGGTCATCAGGGACATACCCGTGCTAAAAACCGAGAAACAAGTTCGAAGCTGTTAGGATATATATATATATATATATACCCTTAAATCCTATTGTATGATGCTATGTATGACATTATGTATGACTTAGTGTTATGATTAATAAATTTGTTTTATTATTATCTAGAATAATGGTAACATGAATATTTGGACATTATCATATAGTCCATGAGATGCATAGTATGTGAATTATGTGATTTAGTCAGGGAAGATATAAATCACAAGTTCTTTGTAAACTCAGAATTATAGTTCGTAGTCGGTGATGAAATTGGGTATTTCATCTGCGAAGTCTATAACATATTAACTAAGATGATTTGTCTTGATCATGGAAGTGGAGACTTCTAGTTAATATGTTGATATGTTTTAAGAGTTAAGACATATTGAACTAGACCGCAGTGAGATATATTATTCTTCTAATGACTGTCAAATGAATAATAAATCTCACGACTTCTATTTGCATGAACTCTTAATCCTAAGAGAATAATGGACCTGATCATGAAGTGTAGGTTGCTTTGATATATCAGGAGTGAGATCTAAAGTTACGATCAAAATTTCAGTATGTTAGGCAGCCACATTTAGTGTTGATGGAACATATATTCTCAAAATGGAATTCATAATCTCTTAACGGAGATATAAAATATTCCCTTGAGATAAGTTTAATTGGTTTGGTTATTCAGAGTGTTAGGCCTAACCACTTTAGAAAGAATATACTAAAGTATATATTTATGGAATTGGATTTCATAAATATATGATGAATAACTTAAAAGGATTGAACCGGGTACTCAAGGATTAAGATGTAGTAATTAACAAAGTGGCAGTCTACACTTTTGACTTTGTATTACTACGTATATTTTATGAAGGGGTTGCATGTATAATAAAGTCTTAGGATATAATTTATTAATATGACCTAGAGTGCAATTATATTTATATAGTGGTATTGAATATAATTATTGGTAACTTTGGGCTTGTCAAGAGTTAATAGAAAAGCCCAAGGCTCATTGGAGCTAGTGTCTTATTAGTCCCTTTTGGTCCCATTCCAAGCCACACACTAAAGCCCAATTGGAAAGGCCCAATAGGCCGGCCCAATTAGATAATCAGTTAGTTATAAAAGGAAGAAACATACAGAATTTTTTCATAAGAGAAAAAGAGACATCATTATGAAGTGGTGTGTATGTGTGAGTGAAGCCACTAAATTATTCTTCCTTAGAAACTGATTAGGAGACCACATTTCTTGGGCGTAAAGTGGAATTGTAGTGAAGATTAAAAGTGTTCCCAAGTATCTCTAATCTTTTTTTTTGAATGTCACCGCACCAAGGTATGCAATCTCGTTCTTAAATTCTGAAATTTACATAGTGCATGTTATCAATCATAAATGAAATAGATTCATCTTTGTAGCTTCCGCTATGTTTTTTGTATGAGATACAAAACCAGATTTATCAACAATTGGTATCAGAGCCAGGTTTTCATCTCATGATTGTATAGCATGTGATTGGATTTTAGAATAATTGAAAACGGTTTCTTGATGTTGTCAATGCACTTGACACTGTTGTTATTGTTTTATTGCACCGCTTGGCTATAAAACTTGAATTAACATTAAATGCCTTTATAGGCATTTTGAATGTGTTATAGCCATCTTCAATCCGTATGGTATATTATATATATATATATATATATATATATATAAGGTGTGATGATTGCATTTATATATATATTGCTAGTGGGATTGAACATGTAGTTAATGAAAGGAATAAGTAACCGCCAACTGCATGAAACGGTGCCATGCACGTTGAATATATGGGATATATATATTGGTTTATGCAATCCGTTTTGCTTGGATATATGAATTGGCTTGGAGTGAAAATTTATGATGGCCATCTTATAAGCATGTAGTGGAAGGCTTAAAAGCTTATATATATAGATTGCTTTCAAGGCTTATATATATAGATTTGTATGATATAAGGCCTCAATCCGTATATTATGATATATATATATATATATATATTATAATATATAAACCATATATATTTATACATATTAACGCTAGGATTAAAAGTATTTGTTTAATGAAATTTATTCCTAATGAGATTAGGATTATGTTTTCAAGGTGTCTAGAGTTATTATTGTTCTTCATTTTAAAAACCTTTAATTTAAAAATATCTAGTGGGAGAGAGATACAAGAGTTGGATCTTACGGCCTCCATTATTGGTTCATAGCAGTGTGGGTAAACACCTCGTCTTGGCGTATATGCCTTGCGATCCTAAAGGAGGGTGTTTACTTCATAGTACTACAAGATTGAAGTTGCCCGTTTAAAGTAGTGTGAACAAGCACCTCGTCTCGGCGTATATGCCTCGCGATCCCAAAGGAGGGTGCTTTGTTCCATGATACTACAAGTTTAAACACTTTAAAGGGAGATGAAATGTGGCTACACATAATTCTAGATAATGGTATACACTAGACTAAGTGTAATGTTAACCTCCCAAAGGAGTTATGTCATTATTACTTAGAGGCTAAAGGCAAAACGGCATATTATATTTGTTTGGTAAGAGTTACCATGATAGCATTAATAATGAGAATTTTCTCAACTAATTAATGTGTTTATAATAAACTTGCTACCAAGGAATTATAGACATGGATTGGGTTGTGGTTGCATATATTATTTTATGGTTTTATTAAGGTTCCATATTATATGCTTATATGCTATATTGATAATGTCTAGTTTGCTTATTATATTCATGTTTATCATTTTTGGATTTAAATCATGGCAACATTTAGCCCATTTTTTGCTATTCTTAATCAAAACAAACTGACTGGATCCAACTATGTTGACTGGAAAAGAAATTTAGACATTGTTCTAACTACTGAAAAGCACAAATATGTGCTTACTCAACCATGTCCTAGCTTTCCATCATTAGATGCTCCTCTTGAGGAAAAATAGCGATATGATCATTGGCAGAAATCTAATGAGATTTCTAAGTGCTATATTCTAGCATCTGTTTCAAATGTTCTATAGTATCAAATGCAGGATGTAGAACTAGCTTCGAACATTAAGCTAAGTCTGAAGGAGATGTTTGGTGAGCAAGGCCGTTCTGCAAGGCAAGAAACTATGAGGCGAATTTATAAATCCAAAATGGCTGAAGGTACTTCAGTAAGGGAGCATTGTCTTAGGATGATCTCTAATCTAAATACATTGGAAGTTTTAGGTGCCGATATTGATAGAGAATCCCAAGTGGATATGATACTCTAATCACTGCCAGAATCATTCAAAGAATTCAGGCTTAACTATAATATGAACAAAAAGGTTTATACATTGTCTGAATTGATGAATGAGTTGGTAGCGGCGGAAGGCATCCTTGGTACTTCTAGTGTTGATGCCAATATGGCTGAAGCTTTTACTTCTCAACCTAAGTCGAAAGGCAAGGGTAAAAAGAAGAAGAAGAAAAAGGACTTTGTCAAAAGAGATGGTAAACAAATTGCCTTAGGAGTTGCCAACAAAGGAAAGAAAACCAAAGGAAAGTGTTTCCATTGTGGTGAGAAAGGACATTGGAAGAGTAATTGTCCAATATTCAAAGATGCCAAGAATAAAGGTATGAAAAGTACATTCCTTTTTGAAATATGTTTGGTATAGAATCCCACGGATTCCTGGTGTGTGGATTCCAGCTGTACTAATCATATCTGCAATTCTTTGCAGGGGTTCCAGGAGACCAGAAAGCTTAATGAAGGGGAATTGTTTCTTACTTTGGCTAATGGGAGCAGAATACCAGTTGTAGCTGTTGGAGTGTTTAATTTATGTTTTGAGTCTAGGGTTTTAATATTGGAAGACTGTTTGTATGTACCTAATGTTCGTAGGAATTTAATTTTTGCAACTTATTTAAGTAAACATGGATATTATGTTATCCTAAAAGACAATGTTGTAATAAAGAAGGATAAAATGTGTATCTGTTCTGGCAATATTGTTGATGGTCTTTATATTTTAACTCCTAACAAGTATAAATTATACAATTCTGAATTAGATAGTAGCTCTCATGTAAAATCATTAAAGAGAAAGCTTCCTTTTACTAGTGATGTATATCTATGGCACTTGCATTTAGGTCATATTAATTCAAATAGGATTCAAAGACTAATTAAAGATGGACTTTTACAGCCCATGGACTTTGATGGATTTCCAGTTTGTGAATCTTGTTTGGAGGGCAAAATGACCAAACGACTTTTTAATGTAAAAGGTAGAATAGCCCAAGAGTTGCAAGAATTAGTTCATACAGATGTATGTGGTCCAATGTCAACCCAAGCAAAAGGAGGTTATAAGTATTTCATCACTTTTACTGATGATTATTCAAGATATGGTTATGTGTACCTAATGAGACGGAAGTCCGAAACCTTTGAAAAATTCAAATAGGTTAGGGCTAAAGTTGAAAATCAATTTGATCGTGGTGGCGAATACCTTCTTAGGGATTTCAAGGATTACTTAACTCAAAAAGGGATTGTATCTGAATTGACTGCACCTGGAACTCCCCGACAGAATGGTGTAGCAAAGAGAAGGAATAGGACTCTTTTGGAAATGGTTAGGTCCATAATGAGTTACTCAACTTTACCAGTTTCTTTTTGGGGATATGCACTAAAAACTCCAATGCATATTTTGAATTTAGTTCCATTAAAATTTGTTCCCAACACACCTAAGGAATTGTGGAGTGGGCGTAAGCCTAGTATGAAATATCTCCACATTTGGGGATGTTCAGCACATGTGTTGAAAGGGAAGTCTGATAAGTTGGAAGCTAAAACAGAAGTATGCATGTTTTTTGGGTATTCAAAGGAAGCAAAGGGTTATTTATTTTATAATCATAACAATAACAAAGTGTTTGTTAGCACACATGCCAAATTTTTAGAGGATGATTATGTGAATAATTTTAATCCTAAAAGTAAAGTTGTTTTGGTTGAAATAGATAAACCTGTAGTTGAACAACCAATAGTTGAAATTAGGGATGATGTGGCTGCATTGGATACACCACAATATACTACTCATGAGATGTCTAGTACACAGGTGCCTCGTCGTAGTGGGAGAATTGTTCGGCCTCCTATAAGATTTATATGTTTGGGAGAAACTTATGAAACTATCTTAGAAGAGGCTGAATCAGATCCTTACACTTCAGAAGAGGCAATGAATGATATAGATGCATATCATTGGCAAAGCTATGAAATCTGAATTAGATTCTATGTATTCCAATCAAATTTGGGATCTTGTAAAGGCGCTTAAAGGTATTAAACCTATTAGTTACAAATGGGATTACAAGAGGAAGAGAGGGATATATGGAAAGGTTGAAACCTTTAAAGTAAGGCTAGTGGCGAAAGGATATACACAAAAAGAAGGTATTGATTACGAAGAAACTTTTTCACCAATAGCAATACTTAAATCTATCAGAATTCTCTTATCCATTGTTGTTATTATGATTATGAGATTTAGTAAATGGATGTTAAGATTGCTTTTCTAAATGTCTATCTTGAAGACGAAAACTACATGATGCAACCGGAAGGTTTCATAGCAAAGAACCAAGAGCATATGGTATATAAGTTGAAAATGTTCATTTATGGACTTAAGCAAGCATCTAGGTCATGGAACATCAGATTTGATCAAGCAATCAAGTCATTTGGTTTTGAACAAAATCTTGATGAACCATGTATGTACAAAAGACATTAAGACAAAGTAGTAATGTTCCTAGTGCTTTATGTTGATGATATTCTACTCATTGGAAATGATGTAGGGGTAATGTCATCGGTAAAAGTTTGGTTGTCAAACCAATTTGATATGAAGGACTTGGGTGAGGATAACTTTATTCTAGGGATTAAGCTTTGGTGAGATTGCAAGAATAAGATGTTAGGCTTATCATAATCTGGATATATAGAAAAGGTTCTAGAACGGTTTAGCATGCAAAACTCCAAGAAAGGATTACTTCTTTTCAAACATGGAGTTCCTCTATCCGATGAACAAAGGCCTAACACTCAAGAGGAAGAAAATATGATGAGACAAGTTCCTTGATATATCAAAGCAACCTACACCTCATGATCAGGTCCATTATTCTCTCAGGATTTAGAGTTGATGTAAATAGAAGTCATGAGATTTATTATTCATTTGACAGTCGTTAGGAGAATAATAAATCTCACAGCGTCTAGTTTAATATGTCTTAACTCTTAAAACATATCAACATATCAACTAGAAGTCTCCACTTCCATGATCAAGACAAATCATCTTAGTTAATATGTTATAGTTTTCGCAGATGAAATGCCCAATTTCATCACCGACTACGAACTATAATTCTGAGTTTACAAAGAACTTGAGATTTATATCTCCTGTGACTTTTCACATAAATCACATACTATGCATCTCATGAACTGTATGATAATGTCCAAATATTCATGTCCGAATTTGTTTTAGATAATAATAAAACAAATTTATCAATCACAATATTAAGTCATACATAATGTCAAACATGATGTCATACTTAACATCATACATAGCATCATACAATAGGATTTAATTATATGAGACTATCTAAATATGAACTAATGAGACTTTATCTTAGTCCATGATATGCATAGTATGTGATTTACGTGAAAAGTCACAGAAAGATATAAATCACAAGTTTTTTGTAAACTCAGAATTTTAGTTTGTAGTCAGTAATGAAATTGGGCATTTCATCTACGAAGACTATAACATATCAACTAAGATGATTTGTCTTGATCATGGAAGTGGAGACTTTTAGTTGATATGTTGATATATTTTAAGAGTTAAGACATATTGAACTGGACTTCTGTGAGATTTATTATTCTCCTAACGACTGTCAAATGAATAATAAATCTCATAACTTCTATTTACATCAACTCTAAATCCTGAGAGAATAATGGACCTGATCATGAGGTGTAGGTTGCTTTGATATATCAAGAGTGCGATCTATAAGTCACGATCAAATCCTCAGTATGTTGGGCAGTCGCACCTAGTGTTGATGGAACATATATTCTCAAGATGGAATTCATAATCTCTTAACGAAAATATAAAATATTCCTTTGAGATAAGTTTAATGGGTTTGGTTAGTCAGAGTGTTGGGCTCAACCACTTTAGTAAGGAAATAATAAAGTATATATATTTATGAAATTATATTTCATAAATATATGATGAATAACATAAAGAAGTAAACCGGGTACTTAAGGATTAAGTTGTAGTAATCTTTAAAGTAGCAGTCTATATTCATGACTTTGTATTATTACGAATATTTTAATGAAGGGGTTGTATGTATAACAAAGTCTTGAGATATAATTTATTAATAAGGCCTAGAGTGCAATTATATTTATACAGTGGTATTAAATATAATTAATGGTAACTTTGGATTTGTCAAGAGTTGACAGAAAAGCCCAAGGCCTATTGGAGCTAGTGTCTTATTGGTCCCTTTTGGTCCCACTCCAAGCCACACACTAAAACCCAATTGAAAAGGCCGAATAGGCCAGCCCAATTAGATAATCAGTTAGATATAAGAAGAGAAACATACAAAATTTTTATTAGAGAAAAAGACACGTCATTGTAAAATGGTGTGTTTGTGTGAGTGAAACCACACAATTATTCTCTCTTAGAAACTGATTGAGAGACCACACTTCTTGGGCGTAAAGTGAAATTGGAGTGAAGATTAAAAGTGTTCCCAAGTACTTATAATCTTTTGTTTTGAATTTCACCACATCAAGGTATGCTATCTTGTTCTTAAATTCTGAAATTTACATAGTGCATGCTATCAATTATGAATGAAATAGATCCATGTTTGTTGCTTTCTCTGTGTGTTTTGTATGAGATACAAAACTAGATTTTCCAATAATTGGTATCAGAGCCAGGTTTTCATCTCATGCTTGTATAACATATGATTCAGTTTTAGTATCAAAGAATATCATTTTCTTTGTGTTATGGGATTCTTGAATCTGCAGTGATTGTTCTATATAATAACGTTTATAGGATTTTTGATTTCATAATTTAGTTTTGAAGATTGACTTTGCGTTGATGTGAAGTGAATTCCTTTTAATATGGAATTCCGTCTTCAAGAGAATTTGTGGCCAAGGATATATATATATATATATTTTGTATATAGTTATTGTAATAATCGTCAAGTGCATGAATTTGTTATTAGCGTACGTTGAACATAAACTTCTAGATGATTAATTGTTGAATGTAACTGTTATATAACTGTCATGTGCATGCACTACTTGGATGTAAATATATATGTTGGCATGATTTGTTGATTATTATAAGGCTTTTGATCTTGCATGGTTTCATGGACCCATGTGGCATTTTCAATCTGCCATTAACATGCTTTCAAATATATATATGGGTTTCTATGCAAGTTCTTGATGGCCATCGTATAAGCATATGATAATTGCTTTGGAAGTATTGAATTCGTATATTATATTTTATATATAGATTTATATGGGTTCATATGCATGTGAATTATGTTTTGCACCGTTTGGCTATTGAAAGACAATTTAATATTAATTGCCATGATGGCCATCTTGCATGTGTTAATAGTTTATAAAGGATTCATCCAATAAATATATATATATATATATATATGGATTACTACCAATATATATATATATATATATATGTGGATTCCTAAGCATTCGGATTATTGATATAAGGTAGTGATCCAATGTTTCTAGCATGTGTTATATGCCTTGGATGTCTTGGATCCATATATTAAAGTGTGTTTCATATGTTGCAATTTATATGGAGATACATGGATATATATGCTATCTTGTTAATACAAGGATTATGAAATTTATTCCTAATGAGATTAGGATTATGTTTTCAAAGTGTCTAGTATTATATTATGGTTCTTGATCTTGATCTTGAAAACCTTAATGTTTGATCTGTGAATATTCATTCATAAAATCAAAAGGTGTTTTTGATGGATAATTGTAAAACCTGTCAGAAAGAGTTGATGGAAAATTCTAAAAAAAAAAAAATCAGTTATACGAGTTTCGATCGATCGGGAATTCCTTTCGATCGATCGAATGTACTTTTCGATTGATCGTAAAAGAATCGAGAACCGATCGAGTCAGGCAGAAATTCCATGATGAAATTCTTCATTGTCTCGATTGATCGAGAATTCCTTTCAACCGATCGAATGTTGATTTCGATTGATCGAATAGGACTCGAGAATCAATTGAACGAGGCAGAACCTTTGTGATAAATTTCTTCATTTTTCGATCGATCGAGTAATAGGTTCGACCGATCGAAGGCACTGAATTTTGAATTTTTCACTTTTTTTTGACTAAGTGTTAAAAATTTGATAAAAAGAAAAGCTATGTGATTAATTTTATAGTCCTTAAAAGTTAAGGACAGTTGTTAATCATTATCTAACTAAAAGACCTAATGAGATCAAAGATGTTAGTTGAATAGAACTCTTAGTCCTAAATTGTTTTCTGATTAAAAGTCCTTAGTTTATTTTAGTTAGAGGTTTTTAATGAGATTAAAATTCTAATTAAAGTTATATAGTTTCTAATGAGATTAGAATACTTTATCTAGTAAATTAAGGATAGAGTTCTATATAACTAATTTTTGATTCATTAGTGTTTAAGGAATCCTAAATAGTTTAGGACTTCCATTTTAGTTAGTGATTCTAATAAGATTTGAGTCTTTAACAAGTGCAAGGTTATTAGTTGTGATGGAATCACAATTATTTGAAGAAAAACCCAAATAGCGAGTGGGAGTGTTGAAATAACCCTTTTGTTAAGTTTATTGTAATGT
Source organism: Lithocarpus polystachyus (assembly GCA_033629205.1). Taxonomy (NCBI): domain Eukaryota; kingdom Viridiplantae; phylum Streptophyta; class Magnoliopsida; order Fagales; family Fagaceae; genus Lithocarpus; species Lithocarpus polystachyus. The sequence continues at coordinate 62,276,845 of CM066164.1, read as the reverse complement.
GAATAGATACCTTGTCTTAACTTCGAGTCTTGCATTCCATGCGAAGGATATTTATTTCTCGGATTACAAGGTTAAACTTCTTTGTGATAGCGCGAATGTTCATTACACTATTGTGATGTGACTTAGTTACATCACACTAAATTTAAACAATTAAACACATTAGATGTGTAGGGTTAAACTTGTGATAAGATCACAATGATTTCAGGACAATCCACTTGTTTTAAAATTTCTAGTGGGAGAGGGATACAAGGGTTGGATCTCGCGGCCTCCATTGTCGGTTTATAATGGTGTGGGCCCAATTACTTTAGTAAGGAGTTACTAAAGTAGTTGGGCCCAACTCTCTGAATAACCAAACCCATTAAACTTATCTCAAGGGAATATTTTATATCTCCGTTAAGTGATTATGAATTCCATCTTGAGAATATATGTTCCATCAACACTAAATGCGGCTGCTCAACATACTGAGGTTTTGACCGTAACTTATAGATCTCACTCCTGATATATCAAAGCAACCTACATCTCATGATCAGGTCCATTATTCTCTCAGGATTTAGAATTTATGTAAATAGAAGTCATGAGATTTATTATTCATTTGACAGTCGTTAGGAGAATAATAAATCTCACAGTGGTCTAGTTCAATATGTCTTAACTCTTAAAACATATCAACATACCAACTAGAAATCTCAATTTCCATGATCAAGACAAATCATCTTAGTTGATATGTTATAGTCTTTGCAGATGAAACGCCCAATTTCATCACCGACTACGAACTACATTCTGAGTTTACAAAGAACTTGCAATTTATATCTTCTGTGACTAAATCACATAAATCGCATACTATGCATCTTATGGACTAAGATAATGTCCCATTAGTTCATTTATAGATAGTCTCATAATTAAACAATTTAATTATTTATGACGTGCTAATAAATTGGATTTTAGGGCATAATTCCCAGCAAAAGGAGCCCTAGATCATATTATTCCCTAAATAGAATTCATAGGCTGGGAATATAACGAAATAATAGTTCTAAAAGCTCATCTTTCACCAATCTTGTATATCATTTGGATTAATAAGATTTAGATATAAGTGCCAAAACATACAATACCAAAGAATGAAAACTTTCTCTTTAAAGAGTAAAACATGTAATTTTCCATCTAGGAAACAATCATGGACAATGCTTAGCTTTACCAAAATGGAAACACTTTCCTTTTGCTCATACTTTTGAGTCTAATTTCCTTTTGGCAACTACTAGGGCAACTAGCTTATCCAACTGTTTGGTATTATAATTCTTCTTCTTACCACCCTTACCTTTCGATTCAGGCTAAGAATTTCAATTAAATCATATTAATCCTAGCCTTAGCTTTTAGGATGTCTTCCATTGCGTAGAACTTACTTATCAATTCAGATAATATAAAAAGAATTTACTTATTTTCAAAACAATCTAAATTGATCAAATGATTCTAACAAGGACTTGTGGATCATATCCATATGAGATTAACATTTAATCTCTACATCCAAGAATTCCAATTCATTTAAAAATAAAACATTTTCACAAAATGATATAGAATTGGAACTCCTTAATCCTTTCTTAGCACTCAATATGATTCATACCAAACATCTCATTTAGACTTAATACAAAGTCTAAGTCTAGTACTAACTCTTGCATCTCATGCTGTGGCACAATTGAGATAAAAGCCAATGTAATATTTTAGTATTTTAATGGAGACTATGATCACATCATAAGCTATCTCCCATAAATGAATAATGTATAAGAAATTATGACAATGCTGAATCAAAACATATTTATGTACTTCAACTCCTTTAAGTACCATGTCCAAAATTATTTTTTAGTTAATGTGATTCAATTAAAATAGTAGTTAGGGAACAAAAATTTATGACAAATTTATTTTGAGACTATGAACATAAATACAATTACATTATAATTTTGCATCCATAACCATATAGTATGGAACCAAAAAACCATACTATACTAGGTGCAACGACAACCTAATCCCGCAATTAATATTCCTCATCATAGAGTGAATACCAACCACTATGATCAGGCGAGAACTATTCTCATTATTAATACTATCATGGTAACTCTTACCAAGCAAAAATAATTTTCTGCTCTTCCTTTAGCCTCTAAGTAATAATTGCAAGAACTCAGCATAGAGGATACTATCAAACTTAGTCCAGTGTAAACCATTGCCTAGACCCATGTGCAGCCATACAACTCTACCCTTGTAAGGTTTAATCTTGTAGTACCATGATGCAAAACACCCTTCGCATGGAACGCAAGGCTCGAGGCCAAGACGAGGTGCTTGCCCACACCACTATAAACCGAGAAGTTCAATCTTGTAGTACCATGAAATAAACACCCTCCGCATGGAATGCAAGGCTCAAAGCCAAGATGAGAAGTTTATCCCACACCACTATGAACCGACAATGGAGGCCATGAGATCCAACCCTTGAATCTCTCTCCCACTAGAAATTTTAGAACAAGTAGATTGTATTGAAATCATTGTGATCTCATCACAATTTTAACCATACACATCAAATGTGTTTAATTGTTTAAATTCAATGTGATCTGAATAAGTCACGTCATAGTAGCGTAACGAACATTCATGTAAGCACAAAGAAGTTTAATCATGTAATCCGTGAATTAAAAACCCTCCACATGGAATGCAAGGATCAAGGCCAAGACAAGGTGTCTATTCACATTACAATAAACTTAACAAAATGGTTATTTTAGCACTCCCACTCGTTATTTGGGTTTTTCTTTTAATAATTGTGATCTCGTCACAACTAATAACCTTGCACTTGTTGAAGACTCTAATCCCATTAGAATCACTAACTAAAATGGAAGTCCTAAACTATTTAGGATTCCTTAAACCCTAATGGATCAAAAATTAGTTATAAAGAACTCTATCCTTAATTTACTAATTAACTAATCTCATTAGAAACTATATAACTTTGACTAGAATTTTAATCTCATTAAAAACCTCTAATTAAAATAAATTAAGGACTTTAAATCATACAAAAATTCTAATTTCATTATAATGTTTCTTAAAAGAGAGGTCCTAAACAATTTACGACTAATAGTTCTATTTATCTAACGTCTTTGATCTCATTAGGTCTTTTAGTTAGATAATGATTAGCAAATGTCTTTAACTTTTAAGGACTATAAAAATTAATCACTTTATATAGAATCATGTGTAATCTCATCACACACAACCTTCCCTTTTATCAAAGTTTTAACACTTAATAAAAAAGCAAGTGAAAATTCAAAATTCAATACCTTTGATCGGTCGAATCTTTTCCTCGATCGACCGAAAAAATGAAGAAATACATCACAAGTAACTGTCTCATTTAATCGATTCTCAATTCCTATTAAATTAGTTGAAAAGAACATTCGATTGATCAGAAGGGATTCTTGATCGATCAAGACAATGAAATATGTCGTCATAAAGTTTCTGTCTGAATCGATCGGTTCTCGATTCCTCTTCGATCAATCAAAAGAAACATTCGATTAATCGAAAGGAATTCTTGATCGATCAAAACTCGCAAAACTGAATATTTTCATAATTTTCTAGTGACCGTTTTTGCTATTTTCCATCAAAAAACACCTTTTGATTTTATAAATGAAGATTTACAAATCAAACATTAAGGTTGTTAGGTTCTAAGGATTAGGATCTAATGTATTTAGAACTTCAATTTGTATGTTGGCAAACCATGATAAAAACAATGTTTAGTCTTGTGTTAGACTTGCTCAAAGTATGGGATTTAATGTAAAGTTGGAATCGAGTTGTTGTGCAGAATTACTGTTCACTTTCTGCCAGACTCGATTGATCGAAAATTAGACTCGATCGATCGAAAATCGGGCAGATCATTTTTCTGCAGAAAATTCCAACTCAGTCCAAGTCCATTTAATGTATAGGGTTTTATGTTTTGCCCTAAGTATATAAGGGAAAACCTTAGCCACGTTTTTATTGTTCTGAATGCTGTGTTTGTGAATCTCTTTATGAGATCTAGAGGTGTTTACCTTCACATACACTTAGGGTTTACAAACTTGAGATTTATGTCAAGAGTTGTGTAGATCAATACAGTTGCAGAATCAAAAGAGCACAAAGATATACAAGCAGGTGCGCTTGTGGATTTGCTGAAGAATTCAAGAAAGAAGGAGTCCGTGGATCTCGGAGCTATCATGGGGTCGTGGTAGTAAGTTTCCTACACTTGGGTAGCAATAAGATGTTAGTGGTCTAAGTCTTGTTGTATAAACTTCGATTCTTTCATAGTGGATTCAGTTTACCTTGAGGATAGCTAGGTCAAATCCTCCCCAGGTTTTTACCGGTGTGGTTTCCTGGGTCATCATATCTTTGTGTTGTTTATTTTCCGCTGCTTTGTTGTTTTTGCTTATTTGTGTTAACCTAGTTTTAATTAAATTACCTAAGTTAATCACTTGGCTAATTCTCTAGGTTAATCTGTTGGGTTTAAGGGGTCTAAACGAACTGACAAGTGGTATCAGAGCGGGTAGCTCTTCTGTTGTAGATCCTTTGATCTAAGAGTTGATCCTTGATCCCTGTCATCATGGATAATTTTAAGTGTCTTACTGTTTTTTATTGTGATGATGTGAATAAAAAGGACACTGTTGTTTCTGTTGATTTTTTTGATGCCTGTGAAACTCTTCGTAAGGAATTATTGAAAACTATGAGAATTGCTAAGAAATTCAAGAAAGAGTTAAAATTGGCTAATCTTGAAAAAGAGGAATTGATTGTTAGATTAAATGAATCTAATAAAAAGAATGAATTTTTGAGAAATCAAATTTCCTCTCAAGATGGGAAGATGAAAAGCTTGGAACAAGAGTTAGTTGAATCTAAAGCTAAGATTGAAAATTTGACTAATACCAAGCTTGCTGTTAATAACAGAAGTGTTTCTGTTTCTCTTAAGCCTAAAGCTGAAAAACTTTGTATCCCTCCTTTCAAGAGGAATAATAAAGAAAAGACTTATTTTGCTAGGTTAGACAAAGGTAAAAGTTCTGATGTAGACGTTGAAGTTTCTAAACCTAAGTCTAAACCTACTGTTAGAGAGCATGAGAAATCTGTTTTTGTGCCTACTTGTCACCTTTGTGGTGTTGTTGGTCATACTAGACCAAATTGTTCTTTGTTGAGGCAAAAACCAAAATCTGAGACTAGATTTGCTGTTAGGAATACTGATGTTCCTAAATTTGTTCCTGTTTGTCACTTTTGTGGTGTCTCTGTCACATACGTCCTAATTGTCATAAATTGAAATTTAAGCATTCTGTATTTCAATCTAGGACATGTGATGATATTTCTCCTGCCATAAGTCCAAATAAATTGTTTCATATGCTTTTGAAAAATTTAAGCTTGTTGGCTTGTGAAAGGAAATTGCAGGATTTTAGTCTTTCTCAGAAGATTGGTGTAATCCCTCAAATACACTCTGCTTCACATGGATTTTCACCTACAAAGCCGAAGACTCATGCTATATGGGTGAGAAAAGATTCTCTAAGATGAGTGTTGTTGACTTGTCCCTGTTTTAATTCTTTCAATTGTTTGTGGACATGTTTTGTTTTTGTTTTTGGTTGTTTTATTTTTTAGGTTGTTTTTTATTAAAAAAATCCAAAAACATTGAAAATTTCAAAAAGACAAAAATATTTTATTTTGTGTCTTGTTTTATTTTTTCTTGAGGATTACATAAATTATGATATCTCTCTCTTGATTTAGAACATGCTTGATATTGTGGAGAAACATAAAAAGTATGTGTTATATAAGTGCTAAGCTATTGATGATTTTGTGTGAGTATGTACTAGTTTGTACATGTACTCAAGGGTTAATTAAGAAATTGATATTTCTTGTTTGTGTACCCTCTATAGCTTAGTTAAGGACTATCATGCATTGCATTTGTATTTTTGTTCATTTAGCATAATGTGTGCTTTTTGTTTTTGGTCATAAAATTTTTTTAAACCAAAAATATTTTTATGTATTTTGTATTATATATCTTGGATTTATAATCAAGGTTGGCCATATTTATCTTTACATAACATGTTTATGTACTTTGTTTAGCTTGGATGAGCTTATTTTATTGCACTTTACTAGTTTAAGCTTTGTAGTGCATGTTGTGTGGGAAGATGTTTATAGTTTTTGATCACTTTGTCTTGATCTTGAAGTCACATGCCTTTGATTGTTGGACTTGAACTTATTGAGAAAGGCATAAATAACCATCTCACCACTGTTTACTAGCCAATCATGAACACCTTAGTGCATATCGTAAGATTTTGTGCTCGAGAAAGTGTAGCACATGCACAAAAAGAACATAAGGTGTAGCCTCAGTTTAAATGCTAAAATTGGTGTGTACATTATTGGGCTATAATTAATTCAAATTAAATAAAATTGGTGTGTACATTATGAGGCAAATCAAGAAACTTACATGATTGCAAGCTTTTATTCTAGGAGATGTGAGAGTTATATGATGTAACTCTTTAGGTGATAGTCTCTTTCAAATTTATGTGATGAATTTTGTAGACTTTGTGATTTATTACTATTCACATATCACCTCACATGTTTCTCAAGCTTTTGCTAGTTGCACACACTACACAAGTTATTCTTTGCTAAACTTTGTACATGTTATTGTGTGTGATTTTGTTGTGGCCATCCAAGATTATATGTTCCTTGATTTTGATGCAAAATTTGAGTTTTAAGGACAAATTGATTGAAAATCTTAATTTTGGAAGATCTGGGCTATATTCATGTGTTTTTGAAAAACTTTTAGTCTCATACTCATGCATTTCATTCATGAAATATTGTGCTTTGAGGAGTTTCTGTATAAAATTGCTCTGTTTTTCAAAAATTTAAGTTTTCCAGATTTTCGATCGATCAAGGGTGTTTTTCGACCGATCGAAATTGCGATAAAATTTTTGGTTTGATTCTGTCTGACTCGATTGGTATTCGATCGATGCTCGATCGATCGAAACTGAAAAATTTTCAGTTTTTAGAGTTTTGACCAAATTTTTTTTATGCATCATTTATAGTTAGGATTCACATGAGTTGCATTGTTTTTGTATCCATTTTGCAGTTTTGTAGTCATATCTCTCATTGTTTTCACACATAACATGCATACACTTTGCTAAATTGGGTACTCAACTTGTTTTAAAAATTGATTGATTAATTTTTGAGTCTTTTGTACATTTTAGTATATGCTATTTTTCTTGATGTGTGAATTGTAGAAAATATTTTTCTTCAGAGATATGATGGATAATCAATTTGCAAATATTTTCTCTACTCATGCAACTATTTATGGGTCACATAGTGTCAAGTTTGCATTTATTGAAAGAGAGAATATTTTTCTTCATGTGTATCCTCAACTCATTTTTTTTGGTTTGTGTGTTTTTTATTTATCCCCACCTCTTAAATTTTCCCCAAAACTGTTTTTCTCAAAACTTGTTTTGTTTTTTCCTATTTTTATAGGGGGAGAAAAGTTTTTTTAACCTTTGTTGTTCATCGGGGGCGTTATTGCTCTTTATAGGGGGAGTTATCTCTTTTTTCTATAGAGCTAACCTGTTTTGTGTTCCCTTGGTTCTCTTTTCTCTCATGTTTACTGTCACTCTACTTTTTGTTTGAGTTATTTTTGTCAATACGTGACAAAAAGGGGGAGATATAGATGAAATGTGGGAATCCGGTTTGTTTTGTTTAGGGGGAGAATATAAAAACTTCTTGATGTATCTAACTTAGGGGGAGAGTTAGTTTTTTTTTTTTTTTTTTTATATTCCTTGTTTCTTTCTTCCACACATGCGTTTATGTGTTTGTTAAGTGTTACAGGAATATACAGGTTGTTTTTCAGTCGAGCTGCTGTCTACTTTGCAACTGTTAGATAGTAGTTTAGGTTGAATTGTTTAAGTGGCTATTTATTTTGTAATGGGCTATTTCAATTTGTAAACTTTGAGCTTTTTGTTAAGTCTGTGTTTTGTCACGGATTGCTAAAGGGGAGTTTGTTAGGTTCTAAGGATTAGGATCTAATGTATTTAGAACTACAATTTGTATGTTGGCAAACCATGATCAAAACAATGTTTAGTCTTGTGTTAAACTTGCTCAAAGTATGGGATTTAATGTAAAGTTGGAATCGAGTTGTTGTGCAGAATTACTGTTCACTTTCTGCCAGACTCGATCGATCGAAAATTAGACTCGATCGATCGAAAATCAGGCAGATCGTTTTTCTGCAGAAAATTCCAACTCAGCCCAAGTCCATTTAATGTATAGGGTTTTATGTTTTGCCCTAAGTATATAAGGGAAAACCCTAGCCACGTTTTTAGTGTTCTGAATGCTGTGTTTGTGAATCTCTTTGTGAGATCTAGAGGTGTTTACCTTCACATACACTTAGGGTTTACAAACTTGAGATTTATGTCAAGAGTTGTGTAGATCAATACAGTTGCAGAATCAAAAGAGCACAAAGATATACAAGCAGGTGCGCTTGTGGATTTGCTGAAGAATTCAAGAAAGAAGGAGTCCGTGGATCTCGGAGCTATCATGGGGTTGTGGTAGTAAGTTTCCTACACTTGGTTAGCAATAAGATGTTAGTGGTCTAAGTCTTATTGTGTAAACTTCGATTCTTTCATAGTGGATTCAGTTTACCTTGAGGATAGCTAGGTCAAATCCTCCCCAGGTTTTTACCGGTGTGGTTTACTGGGTCATCATATCTTTGTGTTGTTTATTTTCCGCTGCTTTGTTGTTTTTGCTTATTTGTGTTAACCTAGTTTTAATTAAATTACCTAAGTTAATCACTTGGCTAATTCTCTAGGTTAATCTGTTGGGTTTAAGGGGTCTAAACGAACTGACAAAGGTTTTCAAGATCAAGATCAAGAACCCTAATAATTCTAGAAACTGTTGAAAACATAATCCTAATCTCATTAGGAATACATTTCATTGAAGGATTTTAACAAGTAACCAAAAAACTTTAATTCTAGCTTTAACATGAAAGTATCAATATCAGTGTGTGTGTGTGTGTGTGTGTGTGTGTGTGTATTAGGCCACGAATCCTATATATTATCAATTACATGTTATACAAGCATGATATTGAAGACCACTCTGATACCAATTTGTTAGGTTCTAAGAGCTTAGAACAATTGGCAAATCGTGAGCACACAAGAACATACAAGCTGCAGAAAGAAGATTTCAGAATCTGCCTGGTTCGATCGATCGAAAAACAGGCTCGATCGATCGAGAATCGTATCTGCAGAATTTTAAGTTGGCCCAAACAGCAGTTCTAGCCCATTAAGGATTAGGGTTTCAGATCTACTTCTCCCACTATATAAAGGAAACCCTAAGCACGTTTTTTATAAGGCTTTTTAGAGAGTGAAGAGTGAGTCTCTTTTGTTATTTAGGGTTTTGTTCCTAAAACCTCTCTTATTACTTCTACCGGTGTTGTTCTTTGAAAAATCTCAAGATCCGGTATTGCTGAAGTTGCTGCCTTCTCTAGTCATCAAAGGAGCTGATGATCTAAACCTTCAAGGGTGGTCTTGGAGTCACAAACAGGAGAGTTTGTGTTGCTAAACCTTTGAGTGGAGTCTCAAAGTCACAAACGGTGGTGTTTGTGTTTTGCAAAGATTAAAGAAAGAAGGAGTCCGTGGATCTTGGAGCTATCATGGGGTCATGGTAGTAAGTTTCCTACACTTGGGTAGCAATAAGATGTTAGTGGTCTAAGTCTATTGTGTAAACTTCAATTCTTTCTAGTGGATTTGCTATTTTACCTTGAGGATAGCTAGGTTAAATCCTCCCCAGGTTTTTTACCGGTTTGGTTTTCCTGGGTCATCATATCGTTGTGTTATTTATTTTTCCGCTGCTTTACTTGATATGATTATTATTGTTTTAACCTAGATCTGAATAATAAACCTAAGTATTCACTTGGTTAATTAATTAGGTTAAACAATCTAGTTTACAGGGGTCTAAACGAACTGACACAATTGTTGGAAAATCTGGTTTTACATTTCGTACAAAACACACTGCGGAAGCAACAAATACAGATCTACTTCAATCATGAGAGATAACATGTAACCTTGAATTTTAGAACAAATAATAGAAAGCGTACCTTGATGTAGTAAAATTCAAAACCAAGACTTGAGAATACCTTTAATCAACATCTGAATTCCACATGGTGCCCAAGAAGAATGGTCTCTCAATCAGTCTTTATGTATGTTGATTCTCAAAGAAAAGTTCTTTCTAAAAGATATTGTTGTTCTTCTTCTTCTCATTGTAAAGAAAAACTGTTTTCTTTTCTTTTCATCATACGTACATACTAATTACCTTGATAGTTACTTTATTTAATAACTCTTATTAAATAAAAATTGATTATCTAATTGGGTTAGCTTTTTGGGCCTACCCAATTGGGCTTTAGTTTATGGCTTGAGATGGGACCAAAGGGAACAAATAGGACTCTAGTTCCAATGGACTTTGGGCTTATCTATTAGCTCTTGAAAATTCAAAATTACCATTAATTATATTTAATACCACTACATAAATATAATTGCACTCTAGGCCTTAATACCACTACATTAATTTATCCCAAGACTCTAATGATATAATTTGACCCCCCCTATGAAATATCCATAGTGTACAAAGTCATAACAAACTGTCACTTTGTAAACAACTATTTTATCCTTGAGTATCCGGTTTAATCTTTTAGTTATTCATATTTATTGAAATCCGATTTCAATAAATATAAACTTTAGTAACTCCTTACTAAAGTGGGCGCCCTAAATAACCAGTTCCTATTAAACTTATCTTAAAGGGATATTTCGTGTCTCTATAAAAAGAGATTATGGATTCCATCTTGAGAATATGTGTTCTCTCAACACTACGAGTGGTTACCCAACATACTGAGGTTTTAACCGTCAATATTATATCTCACTTCTGATATATCAAAGTAGCATACATTTCATGATCAGGTTCATTATTCTCCTAGGATTGAGAGTCTATGAAATTAGAAGTCATGAGATTAATCATTCAGGTGACAGTTGTTGATTGAATAATTAATCTCACAGCAGTCCAGTTCAATATGTCTTAACACTTAAGACTCATCTACACATCAATTGGAAGTCTCCACTTCCATGATCATGACACACCATCTTAGTTGATGTGTTATAGTCTTCGCAGATGAAATGCCAAATTTCATCACCAACTACGTACTATATTTTGAGTTTACAAAGAACTTGTGATTTATATCTTCTGTAATTAAATTACATAAATCACGTACAATGCATTTGAAGGACTATGATAATGTCCTATAAGTTCATTCATAAATAGTCTTATATAATTAAACAATTTAATTATTTATGACATACCAATAAATTGGATTTTATGGCATAAACCCCAACATCTACAACTAGTGAATAAGTTGGAGTACAAGGATACTAATCTACCCAAAGTGCTTGAGCCTTCCAAGCTTCAGCTATTAATGGACTTCTCAGAGTCTTGTTTTCACTAGTTATTCTGATTCTGCAATACTACTCGATTGCATCTGTCAAACCTTATCAGCTTATTATGGTAAATACCCAATGATTCTTATAAAGTTATAATTTACAGCTATGTTTTATGTTGGATTTATTTCATGACAAAAAGTGTTGTAATTGCATTAATTTTTTTCCTTGTATTTTGTGGGATATTATTGTATTGGGTTTAGTATTAAGTTGTAGAAGAATCGAGCAAAAAATAAAGATTAGTGTAGTTTCACAACTAGCTCGCAAGAAGTTCACAAGAAAGGTTCCCGCGAAAAGGGCATGTGAGAAGCACATGCTGGAAGTTGAAGAGTCAAGTACCAGGCTACATTTTGCGAGTACTTCGCGAGACAGGTCTTCTCACGACGTACCCGTAAAACTTTCTACCTGGAGGATTTTAAGTGTGATTTTCTTACCCTTCACCCATACTATATATACCCTCATTAGCCATAAAAGTAAAAGAGGCTATTTAGATAAAAATCCCTAGATAGGTTTCTACAACACAATACACCTACCTTTTAGAGAGAGAGCTACTCATCTTTTAGTGAGAAATCTTTGTAGTCTCTTCTCCTTCCCTCTCCCATTGTCATACCTTGAGAAGAGATTTGTATCTTGGAGCTTATGAAGCTTTGGAGATTTGCCAAAAGAAGTCGGTGAGGCTTGGTGGATGCAATCGGGTTGTATTACGAGATTCTAAAAGCTAGTGAAGACAAGACTCCGAGAAGTCTGATGGTGGCAGGAGCTTAGAGGGCTTAAGTACATTAGGTCTAGGCATGGGGGGTCTTTTGCTATTCATGTACTCTAACTTATTCACTAGTGGATCGATTTCGACTTGGAGGGTCACGGAGAGGTTTTTCGCCAAGTTCTTCAGTATCCTCTTCGATAACACGTCTTGGTGTTATCTTGTGTTTGCATCTCTCTTCCCTTACTCTTTAAGCTTTATATTTATTGTTGCTTACTTTCTTATGGCTTAGAGAGTAGATCTGGTGATTGCGCTTCATTTACTCCTGTTCCGCATTTAGATAAGTTCGAGTAAAAGCAATAAAGCCATAATTTTAAACTTAGGGGTCTAAACAAGCTCGTGTGTGTTTTCACACTAATTTGAGCTTTCACTTCCCAAGCTTGAAAACACTCTCTACACTCTAAATAGGTGTGGGTTGTGTTTGGGTATAAATCTCCTCTCGAGGTGTAACAATGGCAAAGACCTCTCTAGGGTTTTCATCTGAATAGCCTCCTTACAATTTTGTGGGTAATGAAGATATATAGTAGGGGTGAAAGGTATAAGAGTCACATTTAAAATCCCAACTGTCAGGTCATCTCACGGGTTGGGTAAGTCGCGAGATACTCGCGAGATGCACTGACTCTTGAACTTCCACATGTGCTCTTTACATGGCCTTTCGCGAGTACTGAGTCCTAAGCCAATCATGAGACAAGTCGAGAGATCAATTGTCTTAAGCAATCTTCACCAACTTAATACTAAACTCATTACAATTGAATCCCTTAAAATACACGAAAATAAATCAATGCAATTACAACACTTTTTGTCATGGAATAAAGCCAACATAAATGTTAAATGAAAAACCATGACTTAACAATCTCCCCCTTTGGCTATTCCATGACAGAAACACCCTATAACAGACTTTAGACTTAAATGTGAGATTGGGAACAATGGCAAAACTCACTCACACATAAATCTAAAACTTGTGATAAAATTGGAACATATATACTTGTATCCTGAAACACTTGCAAAAAAACACATTAGACTCTCATGGTAAAGCAAGTAATAAAAGGATAAGAATAATGTAACAAGGAAAATGTGATTAAGTAAACATGATGTGAAATATATGAGCAACTTGATCAAACACATGACAATCATATGGAAATGGCTACAATGATCACTTGGCAAGGCAAATGATCATCCGAACATGCAATCAATAAAGTACAACAGTATAAAGATGTATGCATGTCCAACACATAAACATGACGCGATGAGAAAAGACACATAATGTAAAACAAAACAAAACAAAAAAAAACATGGTTTTCTTATTAAAAGATGTCTTCTTCCCCTTGGTATATGCATCTCCCCTATGGAATTTCTCCCCTACGAATGTGCATAAGAGTTAGAATTTGTCCCCTTAATACTGTGCACAAGAGTCATATAGAATTGACTATATTCTCCCCCTTTTTTTGTCCCGAATAGAAAAATGGACCAAGATGAAGGAAGGAAAGAAATGAAGACATGAATAAGGATAAGGATGCATATGGGGTACACAATGAATGAGAAATGAAGCTTAAACAAAAGACAAAACACCTTAAAAATAAAATGCTACAAAGCATAAAGTAAACATGACATGCTAAGGATGATAGATGATTAAAATGATGCAAGAGCATGAAATAGAACATGGCATGATAAGAGTGACAAGATGTGTGCAAAAGGTGCATATGTGCAATGCATGAACAAGGCATGAGGAATGCACATGTGGAGCAAGGTGTGTGAAATACACAACCAATGAACCAAACATGTTCCTAATGAGGAAACATGAAAAACTCCAAAGTTTGGTACTCATCGGAGTCCAAACGAGTGAGAAAATGCCTAAAAGGCAATTCACCAAACACCTAGCAACATTTATCCCCATATGATGAAACATGCATGAACATGAGAAAATATGCCTTAATACATGTTATTTTTGCCATATGGGGCCAACAATATCATCATCAACACAAATGGGACAAACCCCAATCAACAAAATTGAAAAAAATTTGCAAAAATTAAGTTTTCCCTAACTCCCATTCAAAATGAACCCAACCCTAGGTTTTACGCACTCTAAGACAAAATCTAAGGACTAGAAAGATAAGAGTTGTTAGAAATTACCTTAGAAGTCTTAGAGACAAAATCCAAGTGAAATAGGCTGAGTTTTGAAGAAATTTGGTGGTTTGGGGAGTTGGAGTTGCAGAGAGCAAAAAGAGAAATTTTTTGAAAACTATCATTTCGAGCCTTTTAAAAATAGGCTATTCATGCATTTTGTGAGTCAGTGACTAACGAGTCACTCACAAAATGTGCAAATGGATAGGGAAAAAATTTCGCAAGTCAAGTCTAAGTCGCGAAGCACTCATAGCTGAGTCACGAAACTCTCTACTTGAATTTGTGAAGAAATTGACATTTCCTCATTTCAACTCGCGACTTGGATGGGATTGCATCCACTCACAAGTTGAGTCACAAAAATGCCAAACGGCAAGTTTTTTAACACAAAATTTTTTGGCTTTTTGAGAAAAACTTTCAAAACAAGAGTGACACAAATTACTTCCAGAAACAAATGAAACACTCAAAAATCTTTTTGGTTTGATCAACAAGCAATTGAGTATACACACATCACATTTGAACACATACAATTACTCAAATGAAACTGAACATTAGACTTGTGTGTTGTGTGTGAGTATTAAGCATGAATTAATCCATAGTTTAGCATAAAACTTCAATGATCAATTCAATCAAGTCATACACAAATACCACGAAGTCAAGAGACCTATCTCACGAATAGAAATGAACGTATATGACTCCTCATCAAAATGTTTACTTGATTGAAAGCTTTTCATTTGGCTTCCATTTTTCATACTTTTTTATCAATACAACTCAATTTTTGAACATCAATTCCATGAAAAGTTTTACATTTCTTTGAGGAATAAGCCTTTGGCTTTGGCATTATACAATTTGAATACATTTTATTCCACCTTTTCCTAGTCGAACTAATTTTTGAAACAAGACTTTTAGCTCTTTCTCTTTTTAAAGATTGATGTTTGAAGAGTTTTTAGATAGAAAATTAAATGTGAGGAGAGATATAAGATCAAGTCTACACATGTATCTAGACTAGGCTAGACATTCATGACAAGCTTGAAGATCTATTTACAACAATCAAACGTAGATTTTTAGATTTCACTCACATTCAATATATGTTCATACATAACAAACTAAGCTCGTAAATACACTACGCCAATAGTACGAAGGTACTAGGCCAAACTCTACATGAGATATGTGCTCAAACATATACAATCAAACTTTTTGAATTTTTACTTTTTATGTGGTTTTGGATTTTTACTCAGACAAAAAAAATTCAATAAAGTAAGATAAAAAAGAAAAACAATGCATATAAAGAAATGCAAGATGCACAAATGCATGAGGATTTAGCATTTAATGCATGAAGAGTCCTATAAAGATTGAAAGAATTAGGTCAAGGACCAATCAAGTGAAAGCTCAATCACAAGATCAAAGACCAATCAACTCTTTCTCTTGTTAGAGATTGACATTTGAAGAGCTTTTAGATAGAAAATTAAATGTGAGGAGATATATAAGATCAAGTCTACGCATGTATCAAGATCAATTAAGACTATTGACTAGACATTCATGACAAGCTTGAAGATCTATTTACAACAATCAAACATAGATTTTTAGATTTCACGCACATTCAATATATGTACATACATAACAAGCTAAGCAAGTGAATACACTACGCGAATAGTACGAAGGTACCAGGCCAAACTCTACATGAGATATGTGCTCAAACATATACAATCAAACTTTTTGAATTTTTACTTTTTATGTGGTTTTGGACTTTTACTCACACAAAAAAAAAAAAAATAAATTCAATAAAGTAAGATCGGAAACAAAAACAATGCATATAAAGAAATGCAAGATGCACAAATGCATGAGGATATAACATTCAATGTATGAAAAGTCCTATAAAGATCAAAAAGAATTAGATCAAGGACCAATCGAGTGAAAGCTCAATCGCAAGATCAAAGACTAATCAGCTCTTTCTCTTTTTAGAGATTGACTTTTAAAGAGCTTTTAGATAGAAAATTAAATGTGAGGAGATATATAATATCAAGTGTCCATTTGAATAGTGCTTTTCAACACTATCCTAAGTCTGTGTTTGTTTGTTTGTTTTTTTTTTTTTTTTTTGAGAAGTGTGTCTCAGCAAAGCCAATGCACTTCTAATGGGTCTCGTGCACTATTCACAAAACCCACAAACCTCTTTTTTGAGCAAAACTTTCATTGAAAATAGGTCTCATTGTACTATTCACACATTTAAAAATTATTTTGCTACAATGTTTTCAGTTTTTAGCAAAATAAGCGGTATCCAAACACACCCAAGTCTCGCATGTATCAAGATCAATTAAGACTATTGGCTAGACATTCATGACAAGCTTGAAGATCTATTTACAACAATCAAACATAAAATTTTAGATTTCACGCATATTGAATATATGTGCATACATAACAAGCTAAGCTCGTAAATACACTACGCCATTAGTACGAAGGTATTAAGCCAAACTCTACATGAGATATGTGCTCAAACATATACAATCAAACTTTTTGAATTTTTCACTTTTTATGTGGTTTTGGATTTTTACTCACACAAAAAAAAAATTACAATAAAGTAAAATCAAAAAGAAAAACAATGCATATAAAGAAATGCAAGATGCACAAATGCATGAGGATATAGCATTCAATGCATGAAGGGTCCTATAAAGATCGAAAGAATTAGATCAAGGACCAATCGAGCAAAAGCTCAATAATAGGACAGAACAACTGTTTGGAGTGAGTGTCTTATGAGAAGTGAGACGAGGTTTGGAAAAATGAAAATCGAAGATGTACATAGGCAAGGAGGTAAGAGCATTAACCACATGCTTTAACAACTTACCATTTTCACCCAAATTCGGTTTAGCTTGCAAAGCACAACTTCCAAGAATCTCAAGTTTCTCTTTTCTTTTGGTTCTTTTAATAGCTTGAAACTTAAAGTAATGAGGTCTTAGATGGCCAAAAGCACCACAATGGTGACAAACAATGTGTTTAGGTGTTGGGGTTTATGCCCTAAAATCCAATTTATTGGCATGTCTTAAATAATTAAATTGTTTAATTATATAAGACTATTATAAATGAACAAATGGGACATTATCTTAGTCCATGCGATGCATAGTATGTGATTTATGTGATTTAGTCATAGAAGATATAAATTACAAGTTCTTTGTAAACTCAGAAGTTTAGTTCGTAGTCGGTGATAAAATTGGGCGTTTCATCTGCGAAGATTATAACATATCGACTAAGATGATTTGTCTTGATCATGGAAATAGAGATTTCTAGTTAGTATGTTGATATGTTTTAAGAGTTAAGACATATTGAACTGGACCACTGTGAGATTTATTATTCTCCTAATGACTGTTAATTGAATAATAAATCTCACGACTTCTATTTACATCAACTTTAAATCCTGAGAGAATAATGGACCTGATCATGAGATGTAGGTTGCTTTGATATATCAGGAGTGAGATCTATAAGTTACGGTCAAAATCTCAGTATGTTGGGCAGCCGCATTTAATGTTGATGGAACATATATTCTCAAGATGGAATTCATAATCTCTTAATGGAGATATTAAATATTCCATTGAGATAAGTTTAATGGGTTTGGTTATTCAGAGAGTTGGACCCAACCACTTTAGTAAGGAGTTAGTAAAGTATATATTTATGGAATTAGATTTCATAAATATATGATGAATAACATTAAGGATTAAACCGGGTACTCAAGGATTAAGATGTAGTAATCTTCAAAGTGGCAGTCTATATTCATGACTTTGTGTTACTACGAATATTTTAACGAAAGGGTTGTATGTATAATAAAGTCTTGGGATATAATTTATTAATAAGGCCTAGAGTGCAATTATATTCATATAGTGGTATTGAATATAATTAATGGTAACTTTGGACTTGTCAAGAGTTGACAGAAAAGCCCAAGGCCCATTGGAGCTAGAGTCTTATTTGTTCCCTTTTGGTCCCACTCCAAGCCACACACTAGAGCTCAATTGGAATAACCCAAAAGGCTAGCCCAATTAGATAATCAATTGTATATAAGGAGAGAAACATACAGAATTTCATAAGTCCTTTTATGAGTCTTTTCATATGTGTTTTTCATCAAGATTACACAAGGGATAAAATGGTTTGTATGTGAGTGTTGGACACTCCGTTGTTCTCTCCTTGGAAACTAATTGAGAGACCACACATCTTGGGCATTAAGTGGAATTGGAGTGAAGATTAAAAGTCTTCCCAAGAACTTCTGATCTTTGGTTTTGAATTTCACCGCACCAAGGTATGCTTTCTTGTTCTTAAATTCTGAAACTTTCATAGTGCATGTTATCAATTACGAATGAAGTAGATCCATTAATTTTTCACTGCGTATGTTTTGTATGTGATACAAACATGTTATTTTCCCAACATTAGGTCCACTAGACTTTTTAGGGAGGGATCTAGCAACATGGTTTTGTTCTCTTTTCAACATAGAACATTGAGGTCTTATATGACCAATCACACCGCAATGGTGGTAAGTGAGAACAAACTTAGACCCATTTAAATCCTTAAGTTGAGGCCTAAACAAAGGTTTTGGCTTGAGAGCCTTTCCCTCCACTTTATGATTCCTTTTATGTAGAGTTATGTACACGGATTTGTCTTTAGAGGTAGAATTCACAATAGGCACAAAATCAGGTTTCACAACATGATTGCAACAAAAAGCATTTTCAACTTTAGAAATAGGTTCAACAATCAAATACTTGGCATGCATCTTAAGAGATTGATTTTCACATTTTAGATCATCAACAAGTTTGTTAGACAAAACAAGTTTAGCATCCAAGTCATTTTTCAAGCATTCAAACTCTTTTAACTTTTCAAAAAAATATTCAGTAAGTTTTTTATACTTCTCAACCAATTAGTTGAATTTATTGAGCTTACTAATCAAATCATCATTTTCACAAATGAGCTTGCTGAATTTCTCATCAAATTTCTTAGTCCTTTTCTTCAAGAGTTTGTCATGTAAACTTTTAACAACACCCAAAGAGTCATGTAATATGTCATCACAAGCAAGAGGATAAACACACATAGAGGCATTTTCATAAACATGTGGCATGTTACATTCATCATCATCATATGCAAGCAAAGAAGCAAATAAAACTTTATCCATGCCAGCAAAAACAAAGGGTCAAGGATCACACTTAGATAATTAAGCCAAAACAAGTGTACTCACTCTAAACCAATTGAAAGCTCAAATAGTGTAAAACACTATTGCTTGTTTAGACTCCCAATTTTAAACTCACAGCTAGATTGATTTCACCCTACTTAACAAAGTGTGGAATATGAGTAACTATAACGCAATATGGCCGGAACTACTTTAAAGTATATGCATATGCATATACAATAGATAATAAGTATAAAGCATAAAGAGTAAGGGAAGAGAGATGCAAACAATGAGATAACACTGAGATATGTTATCGAAGAGGAAAACAGAAAAACTTAGCGCAAAAACATCTCCACGGCCCTTCAAGCCTAAATGATCCACTAGTGAATAAGTAAAAAGATACCAAAACGACTCTCCAAGTCTAATCTACCCAAAGAACTTGAGCCCTCCAAGCTTAAGCTATCAACGGACTTAAAATCCCAGCTGTTAGGTCATCTCACAAGTCACTCACGGGTTGGCCAAGTCACGAGATACTCGCGAGATGACTAACTCTTGAACTTCCACATGTGCTCCTTGATGGAAAATTACATGTTTGTATCGTATACAAAACATACGCAGCGGAAAATTAACGAATCTACTTCATTCGCAGTTGATAACATGTACTATATAAATTTCAGAATATAAGAATAAGAGAGTGTACCTTGGTGTGGTGAATTTCAAAAAAAAGATTAGAAGTACTTAGTAACACTTTTAATCTTCACTCCCATTCCACTAACGCCCAAGAAGTGTGGTCTCTCAATCAGTTATATGTGTATGTTCAAGAGAGAAATGAGAGAGTGTCCAACACTCACATACAAACCATTTCATATACTTACAAAATTCTGTATGTTTCTCTCCTTATAATTGATCATCTAATTGGACTAGCCTTTTTGGGTCTTTCCAATTGGGCTTTAGTATGTGCTTGGAGTAGGGCCAAAAGGGAACAAATAAAACACTAGCTCCAATGAGTTTTGGGTTTTTCTGTCAACTTCTGACAAGTCAAAAGTTACTATTAATTATATTTAATACCACTATATAAATATAATTGCACTTTAGGTCTTATTAATAAATTATATCCCAAGATTTTATTGTACATGCAACCCCTTCATAAAATATTCGTAGTAACACAAAGTCATGAATGTAGATTGCCACTTTGTATATTACTACATCTTAATCCTTGAATACCTAGTTTAATCCTTTAAATTATTCATCATATATTTATGAAATTCAATTTCATAAATATATACTTTAGTAACTATTTACTAAAGTAGTTAGGCCTAACATTCTGAATAACAAATCCATTAAATTTATCTCAAGAGAATATTTTGTATCTCCGTTAAGAGGCTATGAATTCCGTCTTGATAATATATGTTCCATCAACACTAAATGTGGCTGCCCAACATACTAAGATTTTGATCGTGACTTTAGATCTCACTCCTAATATATCAAAACAACCTACACTTCATGATCAGGTTCATTATTCTCTTAGGATTAAGAGTTCATGTAAATAGAAGTTGTGAGATTTATTATTCAATTGACAGTCGTTAGGAGAATAATAAATCTCACAGCGGTCCATTTCAATATGTCTTAACTCTTAAAACATATCAACTAAAAGTCTCTACTTCCATGATCAAGACAAATCATCTTAATTGATATGTTATAGTCTTTGCAGATGAAATGCTCAATTTCATCATCGACTATGAACTAAAATTTTGTGTTTACAAAGAACTTGTAATTTATATCTTCTGTGACTTTTCACACAAGTCACATACTATGCATCTCATGGACTATATGATAATGTCTGAATATTCATGTTATCATTATTTAAGATAATAATAAAACAATTTTATTAATCACAATTTTAAGTCATACGTAATGTCATACATAATATCATACATAGTATCATACAATAGGATTTAACGACACTAAACCTAACACTCCTTACATAGTCTTTCACGGGTGCTGAGTCCCAAGCCAGTTGCAAGCCAAGTCGCAAGATCAACTATCTTGAGCAATTTTTACCAACTTAATATTAAACTTATTACAATTAAATCCTACAAAATACAAGAAAATAAATTAATGCAATTACGACACTTTTGTCATAGAATAGAACCAACATAAATATTATGTAAAAAACCATAACTTAACAATATAGCTATAGAAAAGAGATGTTGCACTAAGCTATATATTTTCGAATTGAATGACTACGCAAAGCAGCTGGCAATATGTTTGGATTACTGCCAACGAAAGTTGAACTGTTTTTTAAATGAGGAATCCCATCTTAATTAAGGGCAACTCGCTATAACAAGAATCTATCAATTAACACCGTCTAGGAGTCAATGAACATGGAAGTCTATCGCGAAAAAGAGTAGAAGTCTCAGTCGTATAGACAAATCAGATGACAACCACTTCAAGAATTATTCCAACTGCATTATAGGTATAGTTGATAGCCAGTCACATATTTATCATATTATTCAATCAATCAAGTAGGAATGTAATTGCCGGGAAGATATATGCTTGATGTGTACTTCCACTCTTTCTTGTAATGTACTTTTCCCCTTATTCCATCGATGCTTAAAAAAAAGAGGAAAGCAAAGGTTTGAGAATTGTTAGTTTTATTCTTTCTTTACGAAGAAGCTTGGTATAACTATAAGGTTTGACATAAATTACTGCTTTATGCGTTGAAATCCTGAGTCAAAAGTGCCACCACACACCTCATCCACCAATCGCAGAACAACACATGCATTGTGGATGAAGACCCAGAGTTTTTAGTGGGTCGACATATGGCAAGGTGTTGATGTTGAAAGTTGAATAATGAGATCACAAAGAGGAATAATGAAGATAGGATGAAAGAGGTGGCTCAATCAAATCTCATCAGCAGGACTTTTGCTAACAGGCCTCTTGGCGAAGAAACCAAATACGTGCCCCTTTGAAGATTTTTATTTCTCCTCGCGAGGAAGGTCAAAATCCCCCTCATCCGTTGTATTTAGAGGATACAAAAAGTGCAACCCTGAAAAATAATATATATATATATATATATATATAACTAGAATATTTTCTGTTATAACTTTGCCACAAGTCTCATGTAAGAGACTATCATAGTAAAAAAAAAAAAATGAAAAAAAAAAAATGCTAGAGCTTTTACTAAAAAGAGGAAAAATGTTGAGTTTTTGTAAAAGTGACACATAATCATAATATGCCATTCAAAATAGTTGAGGCTAAAATAGCACAATGAGCTAGACCTCTAACCAATAGGAGAGTGAAACGTAAGGGGTCTTTTTTTTTTTTTTTTTTTTTGGGATGAAACATATAAGTGAAGCTTTATTTCCATAGATAGTAAGCATTTCTGCGAGATCGGAATTCTATCGTCATCTATAGCTATATATTATTCTACGTGGGCAGCTAACATTGCACCATGCAAATTCTCGAATATATTCCATAACAAGAACCTAGACGACTGTATCATGTACTTACGTGAAGGATCTGAATCTAATGCACAATGCTCATTGGGTTGCTATATAAATAAGCCAATGAGCATTTTATATTTGGCATCCCATTGGTGAAAGATGATTTATTTAAGGGTTGAGAGGAAGATAGGTCTTAAATGAGGATCAAGAGCCTTGTTTTGTAGCCAAGGATGACTTGCCTGCAGCTTCATCAGGGGCTTTAATTAATTATAGTGGTGCCTATTTAACGGTATACAGGCGTCGTCCTTGGCTACCGAGACGTACTCTTATCTCTCATTCGATACCTAATCTTCTTTACGGTGCGGGTGCCTACACATTTGACATTCCTCAATAAGCTTTTTGAATGACACATACAAGAAAGGTACTATTTTCTTACTCTTTATTTCTTATTTTTTATATTTTTTGTTCCAACTACAAGAATCCATCCAAGTCTCCCTCCCTTAGAACCACTTTTATGGAGAAAGAAAAAAGATGAAGCCCTTTTACCACTATCCTAAGATTGTTCAAGCTGGGTACAATAGCATAGTTTGCACTTTGCAGGCAGGTCGGTCGATCAGTAGATTCGGGACTAATATATGAGGATGTGACGCACATTAAGTCGCTAACCAAATATTTTCACGAGTGAAATCAAAGTGGCTGATATAAAATGTTGTATTTTTTTATTCTTATGGGAAATATAAAATAATGTATTGACATATGAATGAAGATGTTGTAGACAAGGGCGGCTCAACAAACTTGGAGCTTAAGGCGATATATTTAAATGAAATCTTTTTGTTATTACTCAAATAATATTTAACCAGTATTTAAAATCATAACCTTTTTTGCAAAAAAAAATTCGTTCTTTTTATTTTGTAATATGCTCTTTCTTTTTTTGAAAAAATGCTAAAATTGTAACAAATTTTACTACAAAACAATACTTACAAATTATATAACAATAAATGTGATTAGTAAAAATAATAAACAAGTATTTGAATGAATGGTTTCAAATTAAAAAAATAATAATAATTGAATAAATGATGTTGAGATATTATAAATTTTACAACATGAGGCTTATAAAAAGATGTATCACTAATCATAAAAAATAATTCAAAAATGCATTTAATATGTTGTTGACTTCCGCAAATCATATTAACTGTCACATCAATTTGTAAAAGCTTTGAAGTAAAATTTATAATATTTCTATCTGAATTATTTTTTATAATTACTGACACATAGTTGTAAGACCCATTTATTTAAAGTTGTATTATTTCTAGCATTTCTCAATTTTTTAGGACAATGTAAAACTAATTTTTAATTTCCTATCTCTCCAAAAATAAATATTTAAAATATAAATATAAATATATATATATATATATATATATGTATATATATCAAATTTTGCCTCCAAAATTTGGGGCCTTTCTCTAGTAGGGAGGCCTAGGCGATGGCCTAAGTGGCCTAGGCCTAGTGCCAGCCCTGGTTGTAGGTATGCTTTATAATGTTTGGTTTATAGCTCAACTGAAACTTTTTGGTATTTCCAATAGAGATATCTAAAGTTTAATTCTCTTTACCCAACTATATATTAAATTACCAAAAAAAAAAAAAAAAAAAACAAATAACTGTATGCCTTCATTGCTCCGGTGAAAGGAATGTTTATAGCAGTGATAGCAATAGCTAGTGTTTGTATGTAAGTAATACAACTATCCAAGACCCACGAAGATAACAAGAACCAGAATATGTTTTAGGTGAGAATTAGAAACTTAATAGTATATGAGTGGAAACTGCATACATGTCTACCCAAAATCTTGTCCTAAAGTGCCATATTCTTTCTTTTACTCTGAGTGGAAACGAGCACCTTTGAACGCTAGTAATTAGTAATGACCAGAAATAAGTTGTCAAGCATGCAAACAATAATGCATACTATACAAAAGTTACTATAGAAACAGGCTGTTTCAAACAACTAATGACAATTCTGATCATTGACCAAAGTGTTATATTAAATATTATAATAAGTTGAAAAATTATTTCAAAATGAGAATGAATGCGTGAATTAAGCACAAGACGAGCTGATCATTCCAGTAACAAATGCGGGTGTAACTGTATGGCATCCTCCTCCTGCCACTATAAGAAATCTGTACTATTGCGGTGGTTTTTTTGCGGAGGGTGCAAAAAATGCCGCTATATGTCACATATTGCGGCGTTTTTTGGGACTGCTGCTATAAGTATAGTTTTTTGCGGCGTCCTAAAGGGGCGGGACATAAAACCGCCACAATGTGTGTATTAATAGATATTGTAGTGCTCCAAAATCCCGCAGCAATAAATATATCATTTTCCATAGATACTATAGCGGGGGTAGGGAAAAATGCCATAA
Source organism: Lithocarpus polystachyus (assembly GCA_033629205.1). NCBI lineage: Eukaryota > Viridiplantae > Streptophyta > Magnoliopsida > Fagales > Fagaceae > Lithocarpus > Lithocarpus polystachyus. The sequence continues at coordinate 62,251,491 of CM066164.1, read as the reverse complement.
TATGCGATCTATAGTGGAGTTTGTATGACCGCCGCAATAGGGTCTCCTTTTTGCGGCTCTTTTGCTCAGTTATAGTGGCATGTTGGACCACCACTATAGACCTTTAAATTTCCCCAAAAATTTCCCTCTGTTTTTTTCGGCTTCCCTCTTATTAGGTTTCCCTTTTCCCACTTTTCCCACTTATTCCCTTTTCCCACTTACTCCAAACTCTCACTCTCTCCAAATTTTCGTCGTCATCAACTCCATCTCTGCCGCTGCCCCTGTCAACTCCACCTTCAAGTCCCGACACATTCATCTCCTTCTCCATTTTCGCACTCACATTCTCTTGGAAGAGGACCTGGCACCACATGAAAGCCGTAAGTCTCTCTCTCTCTCTCTCTCTCTCTCTCTCTCTCTCTCTCTCTCTCTTTATTGTTCTATCATTGTATCTCCATTGTTTGATATCTGTTAGGGTTTATCAAATTCATCTAGACTTGGTCAAGTTACTATGATTCAAACACTAAATCAAATTCATCTATTGTTTGATATTGTTCTATCACTGTACCAGACTGTCAGTTCGTTTAGACCCCTTAAACCCAACAGATTAACCTAGTGAATTAGCCAAGTGATTAACTTAGGTAATTTAATTAAAACTAGGTTAACACAAATAAGCAAAAACAACAAAGCAGCGGAAAATAAATAACACAAAGATATGATGACCCAGGAAAACCAAACCGGTAAAAAACCTGGGGAGGATTTAACCTAGCTATCCTCAAGGTAAAATTGCAAATCCACTAGAAAGAATTGAAGTTTACACAATAGCGACTTAGACCACTAATATCCTATTGCTACCCAAGTGTAGGAAACTTACTACCACGACCCCATGATAGCTCCGAGATCCACGGACTCCTTCTTTTTTTAAACTTTGCAAAACACAAACACCACTGTTTGTGACTTTGAGACTCCACTCAAAGGTTTAGCAATACAAACTCTCCTGTTTGTGACTTCAAGACCACCCTTGATGGTTTAGATCATCAGCTCCTTTGATGACTAGAGAAGGCAGCAACTTCAGCAATACCGGATCTTGAGATTCTTCAAGGAACAACACCGGTAGAAGTAATAAGAGAGGTTTTAGGAACAAAACCCTAAATACAAAAGAGGCACACTCTTTTCTCTCTAAAAAGCCTCATAAAAAACGTGCTTAGGGTTTCCTTTATATAGTGGGAGAAGTAGATCTGAAACCCTAATCCTTAATGAGCTAGAACTGCTGTTTGGGCCAACTTAAAATTCTGCAGATACGATTCTCGATCGATCGAGCCTGTCTTTCGATCGATCGAACCAGGCAGATTCTGAAATCTTCTTTCTGCAGCTTACATGTTCTTGTGTGCTCATGATTTGCCAATTGTTCTAAGCTTTTAGAACCTAACAATCTCCCCCTTTGGCAATTCGTGACAAAACTTTCATACAAAATGAAATGTTAAAATACAAGAACAACCCAATACAATAAAATGCCCAATTACATCACAAATCCCAATCTAAGACTCATAACCTAGAAGTTGCCAAGAAGAGGTAGAAGGTCTTGATCAGAATGCACCTGTCTTTCCTGAAACACTCAACAAACACATCACCGCATGTGTGGAAAGAAAGACATATAAACAAAATGAAGCACAATATAAAAACAAAAGTAAACTAACTCTCCCCCTAAGTTAGATACATCAAAAAGTTTTTATATTCTCCCCCTAAACAAAACAAACAGGATTCCCACATTTCATCTATTTCTCCCCCTTTTTGTCACGTATTGACAAATACAACTCAAACAAAGAGTAAACATGAGAGAAAAAAGAGAACCAAGGGAACATAAAACAGATTAGCTCAAGAGAAAATAAAGAGAACTCCCCCTATGAAGAACAACAACTCCCCCTAATAACAACAAAGGCAAAAAAAACTTTTCTCCCCCTATAAAAATAGGAAAAACAAAACAAATTTTGGGAAAAACAGTTTCGGGGAAAATTTAGGAGGCGGGGATAAAAAAAAAACACACAAACCCAAAAAAAATAAGTTGAGGATACACATGAAAAAAATATTCTCTCTTTCAATAAATGCAACTTGACACTACGTGACCCATAAACAGTTGCATGAGTAGAGAAAATATTTGCACATTATTATCCATCACATCTCTTAAGAAAAATATTTTCTGTAGTTCACACATAAAAAATAGCATATACTAGAAAAGTACACAACTCAAAAATTAATGAATCAATTTTTAAATCAAGTTGAGTACCCAATTTAGCAAAGTGTATGCATGTTATGTGTGAAAACAATGAGAGATATGACTGCAAAACTGCAAGATGGATATAGAAAAACAATGCAACTCATGTGAATCTTAACCATAAATGATGCATGAAAAAAAATTTTGGTCAAAAACTCTAAAAACTGAAAATTTTTCAGTTTCGATTGATCGAGCATCGATCGAATACCAATCGAGTCAGACAGAATCAAACCAAAAATTTTAACCGCAATTTCGATCGGTCGAGAGATAGATTCGATCGGTCGAAATTCTGGAAAACTCAAATTTTTTTTTGAAAAACAAAGCAATTTAATGCAGTAACTCCTCAAAGCACAATATTTCATGAATGAAATGCATGAGTATGAGACTAAAAGTTTTCCAAAAACATATGAATATAACCTAGATCTTTCAAAAACAAGTTTGTCAACCAAGTTGTCCTCAAAACTCAAATTTTGCATCAAAATCAAGGAACATAGAATCTTGGATGGCCACAACAAAATCACACACAATAACATGTACAAAGTTTAGCAAAGAGTAACATGTGTAGTGTGTGCAACTAGCAAAAGTTTAAGAAACATGTGAGGTGATATGTGAATAGTAATCAATCACAAAGTCTACAAAATTCATCACATAAATTTGAAAGAGACTATTACTTAAAGAGTTACATCATATAACTCTCACATCTCCTAGAATAAAACCTTGCAATCATGTAAGTTTCTTGATTTGTCTCATAATGTACACACCAATTTTAATTGAATTGTGAAATTATTATAGCCCAATAATGTACACACCAATTTTAACAATTTAACCGAGGCTACACCTTATGTTCTTTTTGTGCATGTGCTACACTTTTTCGAGCACAAAATCTTACGATATGCACTAAGGTGTTCATGATTAGCTAGTAAACAATGGTGAGATGGTTATTTATGCCTTTCTCAATAAGTTCAAGTCCGACAGACAAAAGCATGTGACTTCAAGATCAAGACAAAGTGATAAAAAACTATAAACATCTTTCCCACACAACATGTACTACAAAGACTTCAGCTAGTAAAGTGCAATAAATAAGCTCATCTAAGCTAAACAAAGTACATAAACATGTTATGTAAAGATAAATATGGCCAATCCTTGATTTCAAATCCAAGAAAAATTAATGCAAAACACAAAAGTATTTTTGGTTTAAAAGAAATTTTATGACCAAAAACAAAAAGCACACATTATGCTAAATGATTAAAAAAAAATGCAAATGCAATGCATGACAGTGCTTGACCAAGCTATAGAGGGTACACAAACAAGAAATATCAATTTCTTAATTAACCCATGAGTACATGTACAAACTAGTACAAAAAAATCAAAAAATAGCTTAGCACTTATAGAACACATACTATTCAAGTTTCTCCACAATATCAAGCATGTTCTAAATCAAGAGAGATATCATAATTCATGTAATCCTCAAGAAAAGTAATAAAAAAAAAACAACCTAAAATAGAAACAAAACATGTCCACAAATAATTGAAAGAATTAAATCAGGGACAAGTCGACAACACTCACCTTAGAGAATCTTTTCTCACCCATATAGCACGAGTCTTCGGCTTTGTAGGTGAAAATCCATGTGAAGCAGAGTGTATTTGAGAGATTACACCAATCTTCTGAGAAAGACTGAAATCCTGCAAATTCCTTTCACAAGCCAACAAGCTTAAATTTTTCAAAAGCATATGAAACAATTTATTTGGACTCATGGCAGGAGAAATATCATCACATGTCCTAGACTGAAACACAGCATGCTTAAATTTCAATTTATGACAAGTAGGACGAATGTGACCGGAGACACCACAAAAGTGACAAACAGGAACAAATTTAGGAACATCAATATTCCTAACAGTAAATCTAGTCTCAGATTTTGGTTTTTGCCTCAACAAAGAACAATTTGGTCTAATATGACCAACAACACCACAAAGGTGACAAGTAGGCACAAAAACAGATCTCTTATGCTCTCTAACAGTAGGTTTAGACTTAGGTTTAAAAACTTCAGCGTCAACATCAGAAATTTTACCTTTGTCTAACCTAACAAAATAAGCCTTTTCTTTATTATTCTTCTTGAAAGGAGTGATATAAACTTTTTCAGCTTTAGGCTTAAGAGAAACAGAAACACTTCTGTTATCTACAGCAGGCTTGGTACTAGTCAAATTTTCAATTTTAGCTTTAGATTCAGCTAACTCTTGTTCCAAGCTTTTCATCTTCTCATCTTGAGAGGAAATTTAATTTCTTAAAAATTCATTCTTTTTATTAGATTCATCTAATCTAACAATCAATTCCTCTTTTTCAAGATTAGCCAATTTTAACTCTTCCTTGAATTTCTTAGCAATTCTTATAGTTTTCAATAATTCCTTACGAAGAGTTTCACAGGCATCAAAAAGATCAACAGAAACAACAGTGTCCTTCTTATTCAAATCATCACAATCAAAAACAGTAAGACACTTAAAATTATCCATGATAACAGGGATCAAGGATCAACTCTTAGATCAAAGGATCTACAACAAAAGAGCTACCCGCTCTGATACCACTTGTCAGTTCGTTTAGACCCCTTAAACCCAACAGATTAACCTAGTGAATTAGCCAAGTGATTAACTTAGGTAATTTAATTAAAACTAGGTTAACACAAATAAGCAAAAACAACAAAGCAGCGGAAAATAAATAACACAAAGATATGATGACCCAGGAAAACCAAACCGGTAAAAAACCTGGGGAGGATTTAACCTAGCTATCCTCAAGGTAAAATAGCAAATCCACTAGAAAGAATTGAAGTTTACACAATAGCGACTTAGACCACTAACATCCTATTGCTACCCAAGTGTAGGAAACTTACTACCACGACCCCATGATAGCTCCGAGATCCACGGACTCCTTCTTTCTTTAAACTTTGCAAAACACAAACACCACCGTTTGTGACTTTGAGACTCCACTCAAAGGTTTAGCAACACAAACTCTCCTGTTTGTGACTCCAAGACCACCCTTGAAGGTTTAGATCATCAGCTCCTTTGATGACTAGAGAAGGCAGCAACTTCAGCAATACCGGATCTTGAGATTCTTCAAGGAACAACACCGGTAGAAGTAACAAGAGAGGTTTTAGGAACAAAACCCTAAATACAAAAGAGGCACACTCTTTTCTCTCTAAAAAGCCTCATAAAAAACGTGCTTAGGGTTTCCTTTATATAGTGGGAGAAGTAGATCTAAAACCCTAATCCTTAATGAGCTAGAACTGCTGTTTGGGCCAACTTAAAATTCTACAGATACGATTCTCGATCGATCGAGCCTGTCTTTCGATCGATCGAACCAGGCAAATTCTGAAATCTTCTTTCTGCAGCTTACATGTTCTTGTGTGCTCACGATTTGCCAATTGTTCTAAGCTTTTAGAACCTAACACAGACCACAAAGAAGAGGAAAGTAAACCCAAGTGTCCTGTAACTAGCAAGAGGATCCATGGGGTACGTTGTTTAAATAGTTTCTCAATTTTGTTTATTGGTTTTCCTTTAATATGTAGAGATTTGAGCATGTGCTGTTGCTTTGATGATGTGATTAAATGTGTGGAAATAGTTGGAAATGTTGAGTTTTTGAGAGGAATCTGATTGGTGTTATTGATAATTATTGGTCAATATAAAAAATTATTGAGACCCAGTTGATTTTTTGTTGTCAATTAGTGTTTATGAGTATTGTTGAGTGGATTTGGAGATGGTTAAGTAGGAATGATTAAGTTATTTGTGAGGAAACAGTAATGGATTGAAGTGATTGGGAATGGGAATGAGAATGGTATTTATTTTAAAGAATCATTACTGTGATTCAACCTCACTAACTATCATGGGATTGGGATTGGGATTGGGATTTATCATTTAAACTACTTAAAATTTGTACACATTGCCTCCACTGGAAACTACTTGTCAGGTTTGTGGTCAATTTTTTTTTTTTTTTTTTTTTTTTTTTTTTTTTTTTTTTTATGAAAGGATTGTGGTCACATATAGTCACATATAATCAATGTTGATCTACTTTGCATTTCTTTCAGAGTGGTCTTGATATCAATGTAGAATTACTCTTTATCTCTTTTTTTTTTTTTTTTTTTTGACATGCAATGGGGATTGGTTGGATATTTTGAGAGAGAATTGCAACAATGAGTTTGAGAAGCTGAGCCTAAACAGGAGACCTGACCCAAGCTCTGCCTTTATGTATGTTTTTTTCACTCTCTGTTTCTTTTTGTGTCTTATGAAGCAAAACCTGTTTGTACTATATTTGAGGGACTTTCTTTTTATGAAATTATATTGTTGTATTAGTTACTGAGTAAATGTAAAAGAGGATGGGACTTTGCTAGGTTTTTTGGTGTAATAGTAAAAAAGAGGAAGCCTTCTATATTATTCTTGGATCGGAAAAAAGGGTTTTTGGGTTCTATTTTTTGGAATTTTGGAGGGGTTGATACGATGGTTTTAATCATTGAGTTGTTGCTATGATTTTGGGGTTTAGTCTTACTCTAATCATTTACTAGATAGAACATGGTTAGATGAATCACATTATAATTGAAGTAATGTGGATACAAAAATTTGAGAGGAAGTATGTACATGAAACTAAAAATTCGGCAAAACATTTATCATTTAAATAAATAAAAACTTAGGTTGATAGTGAAATGAAGTTAGTAATTTTAGATAGTATTTAGATTTAAATTTTGGGACTATGATTTTTATAGTTTTTGCTGCCTTCTTGAAACTAACAAAATGTTTAATCTTTCCCTGAATTTTTAATCATTTCTTATTATAAACTTTACTACTGAAATTTGATGCATTTCTGAATTTTAAATTTAAGTATGCTTGTATTTGTGAATGAATGAGTTTTCTTTCTTTTGTTGGTACTAAGTTGCTTAAACTTTGCAGCTCTTGGCAGAGGACTCAGCTTTGAAGCGATTTAAATCCCATAAGAAGAGTGTGAGTTCTTTTTTATTGTTTGTTGTTGTTGTTTGATTGTAGCAAAGTTTTAGGAATACAAAGGCACTACAGTAAGTATGCATTGCTAATTTATTTTTGGTTAAAATTTTAAATCTCAAGTTGATTCTAGCTAACTTGGTGCATTTGCTTTTTACATGTAGAATTTGTGTATCTTGTTAGTGGCTAAACCAGATTGCTTTATTCAAGGGCATGATGGTGAAGATGCCTTGTTACTAAGGTTTGGTTTCGTTCTAATCTATCTATCTATCTATCTATCTATCTCTCTCTCTCTCTCTCTCTCTCTCTCTCTCTCTACATGCACACACACACACACAACACGACAAACATTAACTGAGTGGTGACATATAGTTTCTTTCATCTATACTATTATCATAGAAGTGACCATTTAAAATGGAATAGGTACAACCTAATTGGTTAATCCACTTTGCTGCCTACTATTCAAATATCCTAAAAAATAATTACATATTTACACTATTAAATTTAACTTACAAGAAATACTCTAGAGTCAAGATTAAGGTCCAAGAGATGATAAGATTATAAATTTTAAATTCTTACATATTAGCAAATATTTTAAGCACATATTTTAAGGAAAACCTATTTGTTTTGTATTAATTTAGTCAAGATCAAGGTCCATAGACTCACACACTCTCTCTCTCTTTCTCAATAACTTAAAAACATATAAAGAATCATGGTGCAAACATTAACTGTGCTATGCATTGGTTGAAAGTATGTGATATAAGATGGTATCAATTGATTTAGGAGCCATATATGGTTTCACAGTGAATGAGTGTGTCGTGAGGATGAGGTTGTATGTATTGTATCTATAATATATACAACCTCATCATATGATATCTATACAGTGTCTTGTCATTGCCAAGTCTCCTTTGCTTTTTACAAGTGAGTGGTGACATATATAGAAGAGTAAATTGCAGTAGTACTGTTGGGAAGATACAGGATCTCAATCCTTGTTGGTGAAATAATTAAGGTATTCTCTCTCTCTCTCTCTCTCTCTCTCTCTCTCTCTCTCTCTGGTTGTGATGGGTTGTTGAATTGGGGCAAGCAGGTGACTTGCATGGAGTAATAAGGTGGTTTTTTTGATATTGGGAGTGTTGACTGTTTTGTGTAATATTGGATGATTCTTGTTGAGCTGTTTTTATTTTATTAATTCATTTTAGGCTATTGCTAGTAATGATGTTATAGTTACCAAATGTATTGATAACTTCTATATGCGTTTAAATTCATTGTTTTGTTAGGAACATAGCTGAGAGTGAATGATTAAAGATGATTTTTTTCTTAAATTAAAGTGAAATTGTGTAAATGAAATGTGTGTTAACTCTTGCTTTGTGCTTTCATGAAATGACATTATAGGTATTTCTTGTATAGAAGGTTGCAAGCATATTTAGATGGAGTCCAACAATTTTTAAATTTTGCATCTAACCATGCACACCCGGATGGAACGATTTCATGTTTGTGCAAACAATGTGTGCATACAAATTCATGGCCTATAGATGTCATACGGGCTCACTTAGTATTAAAAGGGATTTGTAAGGGTTATAACCCTTGGGTTTTTATGGGGAATTATCATCTGCACACAAACTTCTTCTGAAATTCCTAATAGTCATGTTGAAGAAAACCCAATAGAGTATGCCAATCTTCATGACATGTTGTATGACATGTTCCCCATACAAGATATGGCATCTAGGCCAATGGAAGAAGTCCCTATTGTGCAAGAACTCACAGAAGGTCCTAATGAAGATGCACTTCGGTTTATGAAATTGCTTGAAGATGCAAATTAACCTTGTTATGAAGGTTGTAAGCATTTTAACAGATTGTCAGCCATTGTGCATTTGTACCACATAAAGTGTCTTAATGGTTAGACAAACAAATCATTTACCATGTTACTGTAATTTTTGCTTGATTTTCTTCCTTCAAATACTAAGTTGCCAAAAGATTGTTATGAGGCTAGGAAGATTATTAAGGATTTGGGCTTGAGCTATGAGAAGATTCATGCTTGTTCTAAAGATTGTGTTTTATATTGGAAGGAGAATGCCACTCTTAAAGCTTGTCTGAACTGTAACCGTTCAAGATGGGAAAGTAATGAGTCTAAAGGTCAACAAAGAACTAATGCTTCCTCTAAGAAAAATAAAATAAAATAAAATAAAACTTGCAAAGATCCTACGGTGGTTCTCCTTAAAGCCAAAATTGCAACGACTATTTATGTCTCCTGAAACAGCCAATCATATGAAGTGGCATAACAATGGTAGTGTGAATGATGGATTACTGAGGCATCCTGCTGATTCTGAAGCATGGAAATCATTTAACTCTAAGTATATAGAGTTCTCATCCGAGCCTCATAATGTGAGGCTTGGATTAGTAGCCGATGGATTCAACCCATATGGAAATATGAGTAGTACTCATAATACATGGCCTATCATTTTGATCCCATATAATCTCCCTCCATGGATGTGCATGAAAAGGTCTTATTTCATGCTATCATTATTAATTCCCGGTCCAACCTCGCCCGGGGACGATATAGATGTGTACTTACAACCCCTAGTAGAAGAACTGAAGGAGTTATGGGATGTTAGAGACAAGCGTTTGATGTGTCTTCCAAAAAATCATTCCAAATGCATGCTACATTATTATGGACCATAAATTATTTTCCTGCATATGGTGATATCTCAGGTTGTAGTACCAAAGGTGGTCTTGCATGTCCTTCTTGTAACTATGATAGTCAGTCTTGTTGGTTGAAATATGGAAGGAAATTTAGTTACATTGGACATAGGCGATTCTTGGATAGTGATCATAAATGCCGTAAGCAAAAACAATCATTTGATGGGCATGTTGATACGAGATCAGCTCCTATTACGGTATCCAGAGGGGAAATCATGTTACAAACGGATGCTGTAGTCGATAATGTGTTTGGGAAGAAAATAGTTAATTTGCCCAAAAAAGAAAAAGAGGGGAGGAAGCCTTAACTGTGTGGAAGAAGAGAAGTATATTTTTCACCTTATCTTATTGGGAAGACCATGTGTTGCGTCACAATCTTGACATGATGCATATTGAAAAGAATGTAGTCGATAATATAATCGGCACATTGTTGAACTTGGATGGCAAGACAAAGGATTACTTGAAGGCACGTTAAGACTTAAAGGATATGGGTATAAGAAGTGAACTTCACTTGAAAAAGGATGGGAATGATAAGATACATATGCCACATGCCTACTACCATATGAATGCTAGTGAAAAGTATGGTTTTCTGCAAGTTTTGAAGGATGTAAGAGTGCCAAACAGATTTTCTTCAAACATCTTACGTTGCGTTTGTTGGGATTAGTGCCCTTAAATCCTTTGTATGATATTATGTACGACATTATGTATGACATGATGTATGACTTGATATTGTAATTAATAAAGTTGTTTTATTATTATCTATAAAATAATGGTAACATGAATATTCGGACATTATCATATAGTCCATAAGATGCATAGTATGTGATTTATGTGAAAAGTCATAGAAGATATAAATCACAAGTTCTTTGTAAACTCAGAATTTTAGTTTGTAGTCGGTGATGAAATTGGGCATTTCATCTGCAAAAACTGTAACATGTCAACGAAGATGATTTTTCTTGATCATGGAAGTGGTGACTTCTGGTTGATATGTTTTAAGAGTTAAGACATATTGAACTGGACTGTTGTGAGATTTATTATTCTCCTAGCAACTGTCAATTGAATAATAAATCTCACAACTTATATTTACATGAACTCTTAATCCTGAGAGGATAATGGACCTGATCATGAAGTGTAGGTTACTTTGATATATCAGGAGTGAGATTTAAATTAACAGTCAAAACCTTAGTATGTTGGGAAGCTACATTTAATGTTGATGGAACATATATTCTCAAGATGTAATTCATAGTCTCTTAACGGAGATACAAAATATTCCCTTAAGATAAGTTTAATGGGTTTGTTATTCTGAATGTTAGGCCTAACTACTTTAGTAAATAGTTACTAAAGTATATATTTATGAAATTGGATTTCATAAATATATGATGAATAACTTAAAGGATTAAACTGGGTGTTCAAGGATTAAGACGTAGTAATTTACAAAGTGACAATCTACTTTCATGACTTTGTATTACTACGAATATTTTATGAAGGGATTGCATGTACAATAAAGTCTTGGAATATAATTTATTATTAAGGCCTAGAGTGCAATTATATTTATATAGTGATATTAAATATAATTAATGGTAACTTTGGACTTATCAAGAGTTGACAGAAAAGCCCAAGGCCCATTGGAGCTAGTGTCTTATTTGTTCCCTTTTGGTCCCACTCCAAGTCACATATTAAAGCCCAATTGGAAAAGCCCAAAAGGCTAGCCCAATTAGATAATTAGTTATTAAGGGAGAAACATACAGAATTTTTAGGAGAGACATCTTCATCAAATGGTATGTATGTGAGTGTTGGACACTCTCTCATTCTCTCTAGAACAAACACATATAACTGATTGAGAGACCACACATCTTGGGTACAAATGGAATTGGAGTGAAGATTAAAAGTGTTCCCGAGTACTTTTGATCTTTGTTTTGAAATTCACCGCACCAAGGTACACTCTTTTGATTCTATATTTTGAAACTTACATAGTGCATGTTATCAATTGCGAATGAAGTAGATCCGCTAATTTTTCGCTGCGTATATTTTGTATACGATACAAACATGTTTTTCCATCAAATGGTATTAAAGCGGTCTTCAATTTTGAATTTGTATAACATGTTTTGTAAGTTTTGGAATTAGAGATATTAGTTTCTTGATGTTAGAAGATTATGCATTTAATTTCTGCATGGTTGTTTGAAACTATGTTTATGATAAAAACTGATATTAATGATTATGATGTTGCTTAAATTTGAATTTAAGTATGTTAAATTGAACTTTAAGGCTATAGCATCAATGGATTTTAGTTTGGATATCATTCTCAGTTGTATAACATCAATGGCCAGAAAACGCCGCTAAAGGTGTATATATTATGATAAATAATGATGCCATATAGTGGCGTTTTTGCCACCACTAAAAGGTTTACACATATAGCGGCGTTTCTCCCCTCCGCTAAAAGTTCAATGAGTCCGTTTTAATTGGTTCCCTATAGTGACGCCTTTTGCCCATTGCTAAAGGTGGACACCTATAGCGGCGGGTATAACCACTGCTAAAAGTCATTTGACACGAATTCTGACCTTAAAATCGTCGCAAAAAACCGAAAACACCACTAAAAGGTGAAATTATAGCGGCATTTTTTATTACCGCCATAATAGGGCTATTGCGGCAATGCAAGGCTGGCAGGTAGAACTGCCGCAATAGGCCAAATGGACCTTTAGCGGCAGTTTTTTGGTATTTTACGACGGTTTTGGCCCACCGCAATAGTCCAATTTTTTTATAGTGTGCATCGGTCATCAATTTGAATTTTGATGCTGCAATTTTTCTCGGATTTGAACTGCTCAGGATCTAGTGCAATGTACTGGAATGAAAAAGGAGAGGTGATGGTGGTTATGTCAACTAAGGGTCCACCCGTGAGAGATAGTGAGGAAGCTGAAATTTTTGGCATGCAGAAAAGTTTTTGTGCTATTGATGCAGGTTTTTAGAATTGGTTATTGAAGGGGACAATGGCAATGTCATGGACTCCATCTCTTCCACTGGTGTAAACTAGTCTCGGTTATGCCATATTATTAAGGGCATTCAAAGTCTTGCTCATGGACTTCACTGGATGAATGTTAACTGCGTAAAACAGGGTGCAAATACTATGGCCCATTCTTTGGCTAGGTATGCTAGGAATATAGCCAAGGATATGCTTTGGATGGAGAACTCTCCTCCACCAGCTTAGGAAGCACTGTACTATGATTTCTTATCTCTTCATTAAATGAAAGTTGAGTTTGTTTAAAAAATAAAAACTTATTGGTCCTTGAAATGAGTTATTGAAATCAAATAAAATGTCAACCCTAATTGATTCATTTGAAAAAATTTCAATGTCATGCATTTAATAAAAGATTTTATAAGATAATTATAAAATTTTTATTATCATATTTGATAGGACCAACGAACCTTCTTGCCCAGACGAACCCACTAGACACCTCTGTCTATCTTGCCACCTTATGGACGAAGGAACGCAAGCCATTAAATGGAGTATTCAGTACCTCGAACAATTACAAAACTAATTGTCAGAACATTGGAAGCCTGTTAAACCTACATTACTGAGCCCAGAGGCATTACAAGAAAGGCATTAAAGCCACCATAAAAGCCACAACGGCTAGAAACAATGGAACCATATATATACACAACCATATATAAACACTCCTTGAAACCAAATAAGGTACACATCCGAATATACAAATACATTGTAGCTCTGATATTCTAAGCTCTCATACTTTCTTAAAGCTTCTATACGCTGACTTTGTCATCAGAGAGTCTATGGCAGGCACCACACCGGTAACCACTCAAGGAGGGTTTTTCACAACGATTTCAGGCATAGGGACGAGGTTGCTGACTCATCTGGGCGAACCTACTCAACTGGCAATTTTGACATCATCAATATTTAATTATTTTTAAAAAATTAATAATTTGGGAGACCCATTCACAATTGGAATCACCCTCATCCATGAGAGAGTTCATCTTGATTAAAAACCTTTGATTATCCCTTAAAGAAGTTCTTTTTTTTTTTATTAAAAAAATCTGAATGAAATCAGATTAGGTACAAAAAGAAATATTGGAAAATTGGGGTCAAAGTGTCACTTTAACCAGCCTCAAAGCACCGAGTGTTTAGATTGTCACTCAAATTTCCCACCTCAAAAAAATCCTCATATGCCCGATTTTTCTTGTGTTGTTTTTCTTGGAATTTAAGGATAAATATATAATTTTATCATCTGAAAATGTGATTCTTCAAAATCCTAAAACTCAAATAAATAAATAAAGAACCTCACCACATTTGAATTTCTTCTCCTTTCAACGTCTGATAATATTTTCATTGTCTACAACCCTCCAAGCACGCGGAATTCCTAGACTCCAAAACCTCATTTGTCAAGCCCTCAAGGCCTTATTTCATCAATGATGATCATCACACCAACCCATATAAATACAATCATGAGGATCAAACCCTTGCTTTCTAGGTATCCATTGTCAGCACATCAACATCTACACAGATCAGCAGCAATTATAGCACATGTGCCCCATACCAACTTAGGAAGGAGACTCATAAATTACAATTTCCACTAGAGAACACATTGATCATCGGAGACTTAAATTTCTTTCTAAATGCAATGAGTTTTGTAGCCTGAAATTTAGTTAATAATGAAATGAAATTAAATATTTAATCGTTCTTAGATAATTGCTCATCATGTGTGTAGATAATTCATCTCTTATAATATTAGTTATTAAATGATCATCTCACGAGTTAAACATTGTGTGGGTTCTTTTTTTCTTCAGGACACAGGCCCAAGTGGGAACAAGGATCCTAGGCCCAATACTTATTGTTTTAAGAGACTGGGCTTGGTTCATCGCAACTAAATAGGGTTGATTACGAACCAGGTGGTGAACAAAGCACGAATCCTACAACACCTACATGCTAACATGTGAGAAACATATGCATTGAACAACAAGAAAACAGTAAAGGAAAGCGAAATATAAAGAAGGAACACAAAAAAAAAAAAAAAAAAAGCATCAGGGACCCTTAAGATAATGTAAAGTACTTCCTTACTTTCTTGATTATGTAATACACTACGCTCACTATGACGTGTTACAAAGTCCAAATAAGTTCAAAAATTACAAATGTTAGGACACATGTGAATCATATTAGGAACAAATGTCAATATTTTATGCAATTGGCTAATCCTTTGATAAAATACACTTTATTTGTAATTGAGTAGATCTAGGATGTGTTTAATACTTCAAGAAATAAGGTTTCAAATTCAAGTGTTAAAGCCATGCAAGTCTGTCCAAGAAACAAGTGAAGAAGTGATGTTCATTAAAGCTCTACAGCTAGTATCTATCGAGGCTTAAAAAGCTGTTTCAGCCCGAGCTCGACAGCTGCTCGATAGATAGGGTACCTGTCGAGATTTATGAAAATCAGTTTTCTAGATCTGATTTCATTCCAATCCGTGGATAGATATTTGGGATTTCTTTTCTCACAACCTTAAACATATATGAGGATTGTTTTAAGGGTCGTCGAAGCTAACGCAACTGAATGCAAAGGTTTATCACAAGCATATTGTGAACCGGAGACATATGTTCTAGTTCATCTTTCTATTCAAAAAGCTACTGTGTTTGTACACCGTAGAGTTTTGTAACCAAGCAACTTCGTGATCTTCATCATGTGATGAACTGAAGAACTTTGCAGCCAACATCCTTCTTAAGTTGGTAATTAAGTCCCGTACTGGGATCCGCGCAATTGGTTAGTCAAGTACTGGGAGCCATGCATCAAAAGGGGAGATTGTCACTACAAAACAAGTCCAATTGGATATTAGGGTAAGGGTTCAACTATAGGTTGGTATAAGATACTGGGATTCTTTTACTTGTAACCGCTTGTTGTGATAATAATAGATTCTCGAAAGTGGTGACCTTAAAATTTCTCAGTAGGGTTTTTGCTGTGTAAGTTTTCCCCATTAGTAAAAAAATAACCGTGTCAATTTATTTTTCACTACATATTTAGTTATTTGGTGATTTGTTTATGCTGCCATGCATATTGCATGTTAATCTTATTAATTAATCAACTTGGCTAATTAATTGGTTAATTCATCACAAGGGCCTATCAACAAACTTAGGTAGTTCTTCAAGCCTCTAAGACTTGCAAAGTTTGAATCTCTATGAATCCAAGTGTGTTCTCTAGAGGCTGCCTGAGGATACCGAACGGTGTTTCCCTCCTCTTTCTTTCTTTTTTTGAATTCTGACAGAGCTTTCTCAATGATTTTTACTCAAATACACTGTTGTTGAATGCCTTTCACAGTTGGCTGCTTCCCCTTTTATAGTGCCATTTTAGGGTTTCTAGGGTACCATTGATTCCCTCCATTTGCTCCCCTGGGTACCAGAACCCATGTTGTGCCAGCAACATTGGTGGCTGGTCCCTTCCTCATTCCTCGTTATTTTCTTCTTTTGAGGTTTCTTCTTCAAAAGCGTCTTGTTGACTTTTCATTCTGGGGTGTCCTAAAGAGCTGACCTTTGGTTTTTCTTCTTTCAAAGCTTCTAGATCTCACCTTTTCAAACTTAACTTTTGGCTGTTGTTCCCTTTGTCATTTTCCCAAGTGAGCTGATTCCATCCTGCCAAGTTGAAAGTTTCCTAACCACCTTCCTTCATGGTTCTTTCTAGGTTCCCCTAGGTCCAACCCCTTGTTCATGAATTGTTGGTTCCCAAGCAGTTTGATTCCTTTTCTGCATCATTAGGTGGCTGATAAGGGCATATCTGCTCTCATTCCTTATGTTTCTTGCACCCCCCCTGAGCTGTCTTAATCCAAACATGGCCTTGCTACACGTCCTTAGGATCCCAGGCTCCTGGGAATTCCTAGGTATCCTAGCCCAATTATTTTCTAGGGCTCCCAGCAATTTTCCTAACCTTTGATGGCTGGGTTGGGCTTTTTCTCTCCTTTATTTCATGGGGCCCAAAACTTGCCCATCCGTGGACCCGAGTCTCTCTGTATGGACCCTTAACGGGTTCGAACATTATCATATAGTCCATGAGATGCATAGTATGTGATTTATGTGAAAAGTCACAGAAAATATAAATCACAAGTTCATTGTAAACTCAAAATTTTATGTAATATCCAGAAAAAAAAAAAAAAAAAAAAAAAGATTAAAAGGAAGGGTATTTAAGTAAATCTCTTGTGGGGTCAATTTTATAATTTATAATTATAAAGACTTTTTAGAAAATAAGGCTGAAACCCTAGCTATATATATATAAGCATATTAAGTCAATATATTTGGAGAGATATTTTTGAAAGAGGAGACTACTCAAAGGATTGAAAAAGAAAAAAATTGACTATACTATTGAGGTAAGAGCCTAAAATCTCTTTTTTTATCAAATCTAAGCTTTATTTAGAATTAAAGTATTTTTGTATGTGATGACTTCGCCAACAGTGGGACTTTTTAGACATTGCCATATGGTTCTGTTCTGCATCATTTTTTCTTAGAGGAGTACCAGATTGATGGAGTTTAAAAAAAAAAAAAAATAGAAAGGTCAAGTAGACTTGGGTTAGGCGACGTCTGACAAAAAAAAAAAAAAAAAAAAAAAAACGAAGGAGTAGCACACGTCCTGTGACATAGCCTACTATTTCTAGGCTATAGCATCTTTTAAGGCATAAGGGTGGCAGAATATATAAAGAAGAATATTACTATTAGGTGAAATTTTAACGTAAAATAAGCAGACAATTATGAGATATTTTTAATAGTTTTTTTGATCGGGCATCGTTATAAGTTATATTTTTTTAAAATTATTTGATTACTAAGTAAAAAAATATTTAAAATTGTTCTAGGTGATATCTAAGGATTTTAGAGGAAGTGTTAGGAAAAAGTTTCTTTTGGAATAGCTTTTGGAGGTAAGTAACCTTATCCTAATTGGTTTTATTTTGCGTATTTTAATTACTGAAATTGTTTATAGTTATTACAATTTTATTTCTATTGTACTACTGATTTCAAGTAAAGAATTATTACAAATATATCTGATTACTGAATATATGATGTAATTCATGTAATTGCTTTTAGCTATACTGATTCAAAGTAAAGGGTAAAGAATTCTCACAAATACATGTGAGTTTTGAATATAAGGTTTATTTTATTTAATTGTTTTATAGCTATAATGATTTAAAATAAATAATATAGAAATATCACAAATAGATTTGAATATTGAAAATATGATTATATAAATGTGTTTGAATAAGATATTTTTGTTAGAAACTATGATTATATATATATGATTATGAACAATTTGACTATGAATTTATTCTGATACCCAGCCAATGGGGTTTATTCATTGATACTCTGATACCCAAACCAATGGGGGTTATTCATTGGTACTCTGATACTCTGATACCCAAACCAATGGGGGTTATTCATTGGTACTCTGATACCCAGCCAATGGGGGGTCATTCATTGGTATTTGATACCCAAACCAATGGGGGTGATTCATTGGCACACTGATACCTAACCAATGAGGGTCATTCATTGGTATTCTGATGCCCAATCACGAGGATATAGCGTGACCATAGTCATAAAATTGTTAAAAATATGAATTACGTTTGAATATTTGAACTATTTTGAGTCTTTAAAACTACATATGTGATTTTGGAAATGTTTGAGCATTTGAGCTATTTTGAGTCATTAAAACTGCTTATGTATTTTTTGGAACATATTGTAAGTTATAACTTTGATATATGAAAAAAAAACTGAGTACTTTCTAAACCATCTATGATATATTTGTCAGATTAAAGTATATGGTCTATTTGCAACTTGTTATTTTTAAGACTATGAAAATTCTTTAGTTATTTTTTTGAAAACCCATAATATATTACAACCTTTGAAGACTTTTATTACATTTTATTACTTTACAGATTTATTGCTTGATAGAACTTATTAGGACTTTGGTTACTTATTAAGTTGTCAACTCACCCCCCTTTTTCCCCCTCTAGTTTCAGATTGTGAAGAATATCAAGTTTTGGGAGTTTTGATGTTGTGTTGTGAGCAGAAAAAGAAGCTTTGTGATACTGGGATTGGATGGTCTTCTAATAGTTTTATATTTATTGGCCAATTGGTATTATGTATATGAGGTTTGGAATTTATTCCTATTAAATTATTGGAGAGCTATTCATACAAAATTTGTTGAGGTATTTTAGATTTATTGATTTAATTTTTGAGGATAAATTTTAGTTGCTAAGGAGGCCTTGCACACTTATAGGTGCTTGTTTTATAAGTGTGCGGCAGTTATCACGTGCCTATCTTTATACTTGGGTTCGGGGCGTGACATTTTAATTTGTAGTCGGTGATGAAATTGGGCATTTCATCTACGAAGATTATAACATATCAACTAAGATGATTTTTCTTGATCATGGAAGTGGAGACTTCTAGTTGATATGTTTTAAGAGTTAAGACATATTGAACTGGACTGCTGTGAGATTTATTATTCTCCTAACGACTGTCAAATGAATAATAAATCTCATGACTTCTATTTACATGAACTCTTAATCTTCAGAAAATAATGGACCTAATTATGAAATGTAGGTTGCTTTGATATATCAGGAGTGAGATCTAAAGTCACGGTCAAAACCTCAGTATGTTGGGCAGCTGCATTTAGTGTTGATGGAACATATATTCTTAAGATGGAATTCATAATCTCTTAACGGAGATATAAAATATTCTGTTGAAATAAGTTTAATGGGTTCAATTATTCAGAGAGTTAGGCCTATTCACTTTAGTAAGATATTACTAAAGTATATATTTATGAAATTGGATTTCATAAATATATGATGAATAACCTTTAAGGATTAAACTGGGTACTCAAGGATTATTATGTAGTAATCTTCACAGTGACAGTCTATATTCATGACTTTGTATTACTACGAATATTTTATGAAGGGGTTGCATGTACAATAAAGTTTTGGGATATAATTTATTAATAAGGCCTAAAGTGTAATTATATTTATATATTGGTATTAAATATAATTAATGGTAACTTTAGACTTGTCAAGAGTTGACAAAAAAGCCCAAGACCCATTGTAGCTGGAGTCTTTTTTGTTCTCTTTTGGTCTCACTCCAAGCCACATACTCCAATTAGAAAGGCTCAAAGGTTAGTCCAATTAGATAATCAGTTATAAGGAGAGAAACATACAGAATATTTGTGAGAAAATGAAATAATTTGTATGTGAGTGTTAGACACTCTCTCATTCTCTCTTGAACATACACATATAACTGATTGAGAGACCACACTTCTTAGGCATTAGTGGAATTTGAGTGAAGATTAAAAGTGTTCCCAAGTACTTTTAATCTTTGTTTTGAAATTCACCACACTAAGGTACACTCTCTTGTTCTTGTATTCTGAAATTTACATAGTATATGTTATCGATTGCGAATGAAGTAGATCAATTTATTTTTCACTGCATATGTTTTTTATGCGATACAAACATGTATTTTTCCATCGAATGATATCAGAGCGGTCTTCAATTTCGAATTTGTATAACATGTTTTGTGAGTTTTGGAATTAGAGATAATAGTTTCATGTTGTTAGAAGATTATATATTTAATTTTTTGCATGGTTGTTGAAACTATGGTTTGATAAAAACTAATATTGGTGTTATGATGTTGTTTAAGTTTGATATTGAGTATGTTAAATTGAACTTTAAGGCTATAGCATCAATGGAATTCAGTTTTGATATCAATCTCTGTCTATCATGTTCATATGATGGTTGTTTGTTCATGAAAAACCGTTGAAAATTATCTTAGAAAAATTCTGGAAAATTCAAGTTTCATGAGATTTGATCGATCGAAAATTTCTTTCTATCGATAGAGTGGAATAGTGACCAATCTGCTTGATTCGATTGATATTCGTTTTCTAGTCAATCAATCGAATTTTCCTTTGTTGATCAATCGAGAAGTGATCGAGTACTAATTCAGCCAGGCAAATTGTTAGGTTTGATTCAATTGATGTTCGATTGCTAGTTGATCGATCGAGCGGCAATTGAGCCAGGCAGATTGTTTCGTGACAATTTTCTAATTTTTTCGACAGATCGAGATACACATTCGATCGATCAAAAACTGGGAATTCATAATTTTTCCTAACAGTTTTCATATGTATAAAGTGCAAGGCTATGTGTAATTAGATTACGCATGTTTTTTTTAATTAAAAACCTTTATTTTAAAATATCTAGTGGGAGAGAGATACAAGGGTTGGATCTCACGGCCTCCATTGTCGGTTCATAGTAGTATGAAATATATACTTTGTCTTTGCTTTGAGCTATGCATTCCATGTGGAGTGTATTTATTTCATGGTACTACAAGATTGAATTTCCTAGTTTATAGTGGTTTGATCAAACACCTTTGTCTTAGCCTCGAGCTTTGCATTCCATGCAGAGGGTGTTTTGTATCACGGTACTACAAGATAAGCCTGTTAAGGGGATAAAATGTGGCTACAAATGATTCTAGACAATGGTATACACTAGACTAATATTATAGTATCCTATATGCTGAGTTCTTACTATTATTATTTAGAGGCCAAATGTATAACGGCATATTATTAGTGTTTGATAAGAGTTATCATGATAGCTCTAATAATGAGAATAGTTCTCAATCAATCATAGTATTTAATGTTCACTCTATGCTGAGGGATATTGAATATGGGATTGGGTTGTCATTGCATATATTATATTATGGTTTTATTAAGGTTCCTATATGTTTATATGCTAAATTGATAATATCTAGTTTACTTATTATATTCATGTTTATTAAATCAAATTTCATCACGGCATCATTAAGCCCACTATTCTTAGTCAAAACAAACTGACTGGATCCAACAATGTTTACTAGAAAAGAAATTTGGACAATGTTCTTACAGCTGAAGAGCACAAATATGTGCTTACTCAACCATGTCCTAGTTTTCATTAGATGCTCTTCCTGAGGAAAAACAGCGATACGATCATTAGTGGAAATCTAATGAGATGGCCAAGTGATATATCCTAGCATCTATCTCAAATGTACTACAGCATCAAATGCAGGATGTAGAACTAACTTCGGACATTATGCTAAGTCTGAAGGAGCTGTTTGGTGAGCAAGGCCGTTCTACAAGGCAAGAAACCATGAGGCAAATTTATAATACCAAAGTGGCTGAAGTTACTTCAGTGATGGAGCATTTTCTTAAGATGAATCTCCAATCTGAATACATTAGAAGTTTTAGGTGCTGATATTGATGGAGAATCCCAAGTGGATATGATACTCCAGTCACTACCAGAATCATTCAAGGAATTCAAAATGAATTATAATATGAAGAAAAAGATTTATTCATTGTCTGAATTAATGAATGAATTGGTAGCGGCGGAAGGCATTCTTTGTACATCTAGTGTTAATGCCAATATTGCTAAAGCATCTACTTTTCAACCTAAGTCAAAAGGCAACAGTAAAAAGAAGAAGAAGAAAGACTTCACCAAGCAAGATTGTAAACAAATTGCCTTAGGAGTTGCCAACAAAGGAAAGAAGATCAAAGAAAAGTGTTTCCATTGTGGTAAGAAAGGACATTGGAAGAGGAATTGTCCAAAGTTTAGAGTTGCCAATTATAAGGGTATGAAAAGTTCATTCCTCCTTGAAATATCTTTAGTACAAAATCTCACAAATTCTTGGAGTGTGGATTCAGGTTGTACTAATCATATCTGCAATTCTTTACAAGTGTTCCAAGAGACTAGAAAACTGAATGAAGGGGAATTGTTTCTTACTTTGGCTGATGGGAGCAGGATTCAGGTTGTAGCTGTTAGAGTGTTTAATTTATGCTTTGATTCTAAGATTTGAATATTGGAAGATTGTCTTTATGTATCTAATGTTCATAGGAATTTAATTTCTGCAACTTATTTAGGTAAACATGGATATTTGGTTATCCTTAAAGACAATGTTGTAATAAAGAAGGGTAAAGTTTTTATCTGTTCTTGCAATATTGTGGATGCTCTTTATATTTTAACTCCTGATAACCATAAATTATATAATTCTGAATTAGATAATGACTCTCATGCAAAATCATTGAAGAGAAAGTTTCTTTCTACCAATGATGCATAACTTTGGCATTTACATTTGGGTCATATTAATTCAAACATGATTCAAAAACTGATCAAAGATGGACTCTTAGAGCAATTGGATTTTGATGGTTTTCCAGTTTGTGAATCTTGTTTAGAAGGAAAAATGACCAAACGACCTTTTAATGCAAAAGGTAGAAGAGCCCAAGAGTGCTAGAACTAGTACACTTAGATGTATGTGGTCCTATGTCAATCCAAGCAAGAGGTGACTATGAGTATTTCATTACTTTTACTGATGATTACTCTAGATTTGGTTATGTGTACCAAATAAAACGGAAGTCCAAAACCTTTGAAAATTTTAAAGAGTTTAGGGCTGAAGTTGAGAACCAATTGGGTAAACGCATAAAGACCATTTGATCTAATCGTGGTGGCGAATACCTCTTTAGAGATTTTAAGGATTACTTAACCGAAAATGGGATTATATCCCATTTGACTGCACCTAGAACTCCATAACAAAATGGTGTAGTGGAAAGAAGGAATAGGATTCTTTTAGATATGTTTAAATCCATGATGAGTTATTCTACCTTACCAATTTCCTTTTGGGGATATGCCTTAAATACTAAAATGTATCTTTTGAATTTAGTACCTTCGAAGTCTGTTCCTAAAACACCTATAGAGTTGTGGAATGGGCGTAAGCCTAGTATGAGACATCTCCATATTTACCAATTTCCTTTCGGAGATATGCCTTAAATACTAAAATGTATCTTTTGAATTTAGTACCTTCGAAGTCTGTTCCTAAAACACCTATGGAGTTGTGGAATGGGCGTAAGCCTAGTATGAGACATCTCCATACTTGGGGTTGTCTAGCACATGTGTTGAAAGGAAAGTCTGACAAGTTACAATCTAATACAGAAGTGGTTTTCTTTGTAGGGTATCCAAAAGGAAATGTTGGAGGTTTATTCTATAGTCATAAAGATAATAAAGTGTTTGTTAGTACAAATGCTAAATTCTTGGAAAATGACTATATGAATAATTATACTCCTAGAAGTAGAGTTGTTTTGGCTGAAATGAATGAACTTGTAAATGAGCAACCAATGGATGAAACTATTGGAATTAGTGCCCTTAAATCCTATTGTAATATGCCATGTATGATATTATGTATGACATTATGTGTTAAATGATGTATGACCTAATATTATGATTAATAAAGTTGTTTTGTTATTATCTAAAATAATGGTAACATGAATATTCGAGCATTATCAAATAGTCCATGAGATGCATAGTATGTGATTTATGTGATTTAGTCACAGAAGATATAGATCACAAGCTCTTTGTAAACTTAGAATTTTGGTTCATAGTCGGTGATGAAATTGGGCATTTCATCTGCGAAGACTATAACACATTAACTACGATGATTTGTCTTGATCATGGAAGTGGTGACTTCTAGTTGATATGTTGATATGTTTTAAGAGTTAAGACATATTGAACTGGACCGCTGTGAGATTTATTATTCTCCTAACGACTGTCAATTCAATAATAAATCTCACGACTTGTATTCACATGAACCCTTAATCCTGAGAGAATAATGGACTTGATCATGAAATGTAGGTTGCTTTGATATATTAGGAGTGAGGTCTAAAGTAACGGTTAAAACCTCAGTATGTTGGGCAACCACATTTAGTGTTGATGGAACATATATTCTCAAGATGGAATTCATAGTCTCTTAACGGAGATAAAAAATATTCCCTTGAGATAAGTTTAATGGGTTCAGTTATTCAGAGAGTTATGCCTAACCACTTTAGTAAGACTAAAGTATATATTTATGAACTTAGATTTCATAGATATATGATGAATTACTTAAAAGGATTAAACCGGGTACTCAAGGATTAAGATGTAGTAATTTACAAAGTGGCAGTCTATATTTATGACTTTGTATTACTACGAATATTTTATGAAGAGGTTGCATGTATAATAAAGTCTTGGGATATAATTTATTAATAAGGCCTAGAGTGCAATTATATTTATATAGTGGTATTAAATATAATTAATGGTAACTTTGGACTTGTCAAGAGTTGACAGAAAAGCCCAAGGCCCATTGGAGCTAGTGTCTTATTTGTTCCCTTTTGGTCCCACTCCAAGCCACACACTAAAGCCCAATTGGGAAGGCTCAAAAAGCTAGCCCAATTAGATAATCATTTATGTGGAGAGAAACATACAGAATTTTATATTAAAATGAAATGATTTGTATGTTCATATGGATGTGAAAGAGAGTCTCCTTCATATTCTCTCTAGAACAAACATATAGAACTAATTGAGAGACCACACATCTTGGGCATCAAGTGGAATTGGAGTGAAGATTGAAAGTGTTCTTAAGAACTTATTCTCTTTGGTTTTGAATTTCACCGCATCAAGGTACACTCTCTTGTTCTTTTATTTAGAAACTTACATAGTGCATGTTATCAATTGCGAATGAAATAGATCCGTTTATTTTCTGCTGCGTATGTTTTATATGCGATACAAACTTGTCATTTTTCCATCAGAAACTTGGGATGATGTGGCTGTATTAGATACACTATAAGATACTACTTATGAGATGTCTAGTACACAAGTGCCTCATCATAGTGAGAGGATTGTTAGGCCACCTATAAGATTTATAGGTCAAAGTTATGAAATCTGAATTGATCCTTACACTTATGAAGAGGCAATGAATGATATAGATGCACATCATTAGGTCAAAGCTATGAAATCTGAATTAGATTAAATGTATTCCAATCAAGTTTAGGTTCTTGTAAAGGCGCCTAACGGCATTAAACCTGTTGGTTGCAAATGGGTTTACAAGAGGAAGAGAGGGATAGATGGAAAGGTTGAAACCTTTAAAGTAAGGCTAGTGGCGAAAGGGAATACACAAAAAGAAGGTATTGATTATGAAGAAACCTTTTCACCAGTAGCAATGCTTAAATCTATCAGAATTCTCTTATCTATTACTGCTCATTATGATGATGAGATTTGGTAAATGGATGTCAAGACTGCATTTCTTAGTGACAATCTTGAAGAATAAATCTATATGATGCAATCGGAAGGTCTCATAGCAAAAAACCAAGAGCATATGGTATGCAAGTTTAAAAGGTGCATTTATGGACTTAAGAAACCATTTAGGTCATGGAACATCAGATTTTATCAAGCAATCAAGTCACTTGGTTTTGAACAAAATCTTGATAAACCATGTGTGTACAAAAGACATCGAGATAAAGTAGTAATGTTCCTAAATCTTTATGTCAGTGATATTCTACTCATTGGAAATGATGTAGGGGTAATGTCATCAGTAAAGGTTTGGTTGTCAAGTCAATTTGATATGAAGGAATTGGGTGAGGCTAACTTTTTTCTAGGGATCAAGCTTTGGCGAGATCGCAAGAATAAGATGTTAGGCTTGTCATAAGCTGGATATATAGATAAGATTCTAGAATGATTTAGCATGCAAAACTCCAAGAAAGGATTACTTCCTTCCAGACATGGAGTTCCTCTGTCTGATGACCAAAGGCCTAAGACACATGAGGAAGAAAATATGATGAGACAAGTTCCTTATGCTTCTGCAGTGGGAAGTCTCGTGTATGTCATGCTTTGTGCTAGACTAGATATCTGTTATTTAGTTGGCATGGTCAGCTGATATCAATCAAATCTTGGACCAAAACATTGCAAGCTGTAAAGAATATTCTTAAGTATATACGAAGAACGAGAGATTACATGCTTGTTTACTGGTGTAGGGATTTGATTCCTATTGGCTATACAAATTCAGATTTTCAATCAAATCTTGATTTCAGAAAGTCCACTTTAGGTTATGTATTCACCTTGGGAGGTGGAGCCATAAGTTGGGGGAGTGTTAAGCAATCTTGTATTGCTGACTCCACTATGGAGCTGAGTATGTTGCTGCTTATGAAGCGGCAAAAGAAGATGTTTGGCTCAAGAAATTTCTTTCTGATCTTGGTCTTATGAGAATGGTGCAAGTTCTTATCACATTATTTTGCGACAATAGTGAAGTGGTTGCACAATCCAAAGATCCAAGGAATCATAAGAAAGGAAAGAACATTGAGAAAAAGTACCACATCATTCGAGACATTGTTGCTCGTGATAATGTAGTAGTAGCAAAGATTGAAAATGCAATTAATCTAACAGATCCCTTTACCAAAGCCTTGCCTCAAAGGACTTTTGAGTCACATTTGGAGGGAATAGGAGTCAGATTAGTGCATAATAGTCTTTAGGGCAAGTGGGAGATTGTTAGGAATAGTGCCCTTAAATCCTATTGTATGATGCTATGTATGTTATTATGTATGACTTAACGTTGTGATTAATAAAGTTGTTTTATTATTATCTAAAATAATGGTAACATGAATATTCAGACATTATCATATAGTCCATGAAATGCATAGTATGTGATTTATGTGAAATGTCACAGAAGATATAAATCACAAGTTCTTTGTAAACTTAGATTTTTAGTTCGTAGTCGATGATGAAATTGGGCATTTCATCTACAAAGACTATAACATATCAACTAAGATGCTTTGTTTTGATCATGGAAGTGGAGACTTCTAGTTGATATGTTGATATGTTTTAAGAGTTAAGGCATATTGAACTGGACCGCTGTGAGATTTATTATTCGTATAACGACTATCAAATGAATAATAAATCTCACGACTTTTATTTACATGAACTCTTAATCCTAAGAGAATAATGAACTTGATCATGAAATGTAGGTTGTTTTGATATATCGGAGTGAGATCTAAAATCATGGTCAAAATCTCAGTATGTTGGGTAGCCGCATTTAGTGTTGATGGAACATATATTCTTAAGATGGAATTCATAATCTCTTAACGGAGATATAAAATATTTCATTGAGATAAGTTTAATGGGTTCAGTTATTCAGAGAGTTAGGTCTAACCACTTTAGTAAGGTATTACTAAAGTATATATTTATGAAATTGGATTTCATAAATATATGATGAATAACATTGAAGGATTAAACTGGGTACTCAAGGATTAAGATGTAATTTTCAAAGTGGCAGTCTATATTCATGACTTTGTATTACTATGAATATTTTACGAAGGGGTTGCACATACAATAAAGTCTTTGGATATAATTTATTAATGAGGTCTAGAGTGCAATTATATTTATATAGTGGTATTAAATATAATTAATGGTAACTTTAGACTTGTCAAGAGTTGACAAAAAAGCCCAAGACCCATTGGAGCTAGAGTCTTATTTGTTCCCTTTGGTCCCACTCCAAGCCACATACTAAGCCCAATTGGAAAGACCCAAAAGGCTAGTCCAATTAAATAATTAGTTATAAGGAGAGAAACATACAAAATTTTTGTAAGAACATGAAATAGTTTGTATGTGAGTGTTGGACACTCTCTTATTCTCTTTTGAACATACACATATAACTGATTGAAAGACCTCACTTCTTGGGTGTTAGTGAAATTTGAGTGAAGATTAAAAGTGTTCCCAAGTACTTCTAATCTTTGTTTTGAAATATACCACACCAAGGTACACTCTCTTGTTCTTGTATTCTGAAATTTACATAGTATATGTTATCGATTGCGAATGAAGTAGATCCGTTTATTTTCTGCTCCGTTTGTTTGGTATGCTATACAAACATGTATTTTTCCATCAGATGCTTAGGTAAAATATTTAGGAAATATATGGTGGGAATGAGTCGGTACAATAGAGGATCTAAATAACCGTTTTTCGACAGGTTCCATGTAATCAATAGGTGTGAATGTCCCATGAGTGTCTCCCAAATTTGATCCTCAATTGATTTTTATCAGCAATCACGTGCTTATTTCATGGGTGCCAATTTCCCTTGAATGTCCCATGAAAATGCAGTTCCAACAGTACATCGGACTTCTAAATCCAACCCAATTACAAAAATAGCCCACAAATACAAGAAAATAAGCATGAATTACAATTAAATTTGACATGGGATAAAGCCAACACAAATTACAACTTAACGTTATGTATGACAAATTGTTATCGACCATAAATTTCAAGTACACTAATCTTTGGATCGGATGGAGTGGGTGTCTAATGTCTTCTCACCTTATCACTTAGCATCCAAGTTTAGATTGAGGAACCTAGATTAGTGTTTGTCTATATATTTACTTCTATTTTTGAGATAGTAATTACTAGATAGAAAACAAAATCATGTATTTTGATTTCTCTTATTCCAAATAAGAAATAATTTTTTGTAGTTTTTGATGATGCTCTTTCGAATCAGTAGGTTGAACACTTGGACTTTGATGATCTTGAAGGCCTGTAAAGAAAAATGAAGAATCAAAGGAGACTGGGATTGGCCGGTCTAAGACCCTCCGATGATGAAGTTAGTTTTCCTCCTCAAAAATCAAGAAACTTCCAATTCTTTCAAGTGTCTAGAGAGATTCAGACTTACTTTTCCTGTCGGAGAGAGGTGTTTATATAGGGCCAAAGGAACGGTTACTATCCTATAACTTCCCCCTCATTTGTGGAGGTCAGGAGATAACTACAATAGGAAGTTGAAATATTTGTGGAGGTTACAACAATGCCCTTGGATCCTTCCACGTAGCATATGTTTTCCCATGCATGGTAGGATAGCATGTGAGGCTCGTCCATGCTTGGACGAGTGTTGCCGTCAATATCTGGATGACCTTTCTAGATTTACTGTGTTGATCCTAGTTTAAGGAAAAATTGTGGACGGATGGACGGCTGTTGTGTAACTCGTCCCATGAAGTTAAACTTTAGGATGACCTCGCTTCTTGTGGACGACAACACAAGGACGAGCTATACTTGTCTTCCCCATCAGTTGCCCCTTTGCCCATGTGTTGTCCGTCTTAGAGAGCTTTTATTTTATTCTCTTTTTCTTCGTTCTTTCCTTTTCTTTTTTTTTTATAACACAACTCAATCATGACTCCTCGTTTTTCGAGAAATGCCACGTGGCATGTCCTGATTGGTTCCGTTGCTTCGAGGGTAGAACCATGTTGTCTATAAATAGTAGAATTCCTTCCCTGCCCCTCTCATTTCAAAAGATTTTCTTCCTTGATCTTTGCCGTCTAGAGCGTCGTCTAGAACTCTACTCCACGTCCACAGTCTTCTTCCGTCTAGAAGCAGGAATTTTTCCTCTCTTGTCTTTAGGTTTTCCACAAGTTTTTTAAGATGTCTGAAACTGTTATTTCCTCGTCTAGCAATAGCATAGAAAAAGCCATAGACGAGCATCACGACACTACTAGCTATAGCAGTTCAGGTAATAGTACTAGTAGGAGTGTAAGTTCGTTTAGACCCCCGTAAACTAAATTGTTTAACCTAATTAATTAACCAAGTGAATACTTAGGTTTATTTTTCAGATCTAGGTTAAACACAAATAATCATAAACAATAAAGCAGCGGAAAATAAAGAACACAAAGATCTGATGACCCAGGAAAACCAAACCGGTAAAAAACCTGGGGAGGATTTAACCTAGCTATCCTCAAGGTAAACTGAATCCACTATGAAAGAATCGAAGTTTACACAATAAGACTTAGACCACTAACATCCTATTGCTACCCAAGTGTAGGAAACTTACTACCACGACCCCATGATAGCTCCGAGATCCACGGACTCCTTCTTTCCTTGAATTCTTCAGCAATTCACAAGCGCACCTGCTTGTATATCTTTATGCCCTTTTGATTCTGCAACTGTATTGATTTACACAACTCTTGACATGAATCTCAAGTTTGTAAACCCTAAGTGTATGTGAAGGCAAACACCTCTAGATCTCACAATGAGATTCACAAACACAGTATTCAAAACTCTGACAAACAAAACTCTGAGAAACAGAACTCCAAAAACGTGGCTAGGGTTTTCCCTTATATACTTAGGGCAAAACATAAAACCCTATACATTAAATGGACTTGGGCTGAGTTGGAATTTTCTGTAGAAAAACGATCTGCCCGATTTTCGATCGATCGAGTCTAATTCTCGATCGATCGAGTTAGACAGAAAGTGAACAGTTACTTCTGCAGTAAACTCGATTCCAACTTTACATAAAATCCCATACTTTGAGCAAAGTCTAACACAAGACTAAATATTGTTTTGATCATGGTTTGCCAACATACAAATTGAAGTTCTAATACATTAGTTCCTAATTCTTAGAACCTAACAAGGAGTAGTAGTGAGGGAAATTCTACGGACGAGGGATATACCTCTGGGGTTCCTAGAGTCCCCTTAGAGGTTCTCCAAGAACAACTTAGGAAGACTTCTGGGTCCCAAGCTGGTACCTCGTCCAATGTCCCTTCGTCTAGTCCTTTGGACGAGGAAGAAACCTTCTACAGCTGTGTAGTGGGTGTTCATTCAAAAACCAATGAGCAAAGATTTAACAACCTTAGGTTGTGGTACCAAATCCCTGATGAGGTTAACCCCAGGTTGCCCGTCAGTGGAGAGTGGTGTTGTAACCCTCATTTTGGGGTAAGTGTCTATGAAGCTTATTTCTTGGGGGGTTTTAGGTTGCCTCTAAATGCTTTTGCTAGAGAGTTACTTACTAGGTTAGGTTTAGGAATTTGTCAGTTCAATCCAAATGCATGGAGATTGATTATCTCTATGCAAATATTATGGAGGGAAGTGTTTAGAGGGGATCGTCCTCTTACAGTGGACGAATTCCTCTTCTGCTACAAACCTTTTGAAATAAATCAATCCCTTGGGTTCTAACAGTTCATTGCTAAGGGCCCAAACTGTAGGCTAATCAAGTCCCTAGCCTCATCTGACAGGAACTAGAAGACGAAATTTTTCTTCGTCTCCGGTTTCTGGGCTGGGAACCCCGTGGACGTTGGTAGGGACACCTTTGCCCCTTACACAGGGGAACTAGGGAACCTTCGTCCAGAAGGTATGCCCCTTTACCTTCTTTTCCTTCCATGTTATTCTTATTAATTATGTCTAACCTTTGTTCTCTTGTTGCTTTACAGCTGTTGGACGACCTTCGTTGAGTAAATTCTTCCATGACCGCGTCCACAGGGCTCGACTGCACGTCGAAAGGGATTTCCATTCTTTGGTTACCCTTGGACAATTAGCTAAGTGGGGACTTGGTCTAGACTCGTTCAATGAAGCCATCGCACACCAGGTTACAGTCTGCAGACGTAAGTTTAGACTTAACACTAAACATGTTTTATTATTTATTTGTATTGTTTTATTTTATTTATTATTTTTTTATTTGTGTTTCCCTGCTTTGTAGGAATAACAACCATGAAAGAGAACAAGGGAAAGGAACCCATGGACGAGGGAGGCCGTCCTGAGATCCAATCCCAAACCTGTCCGTCCACAAGGGATAAGAGGGAATCAATATCCGAGACTCTTGACTTGGGAAATTTGCCCAGTCGTCGAGGGAAGAAACCCAAGCATGGGTCGTCCCAAACAGTGGTCAAGTCTACTCTTCCCTCGTCTTACGCACCGGTCCAAGTCTTGGATGTTGATTCACCTATTCCTCCCCGTCCAAGACCCCTCCGTCTAAGACTAATGG
This sequence comes from Lithocarpus polystachyus, assembly GCA_033629205.1. Taxonomy (NCBI): domain Eukaryota; kingdom Viridiplantae; phylum Streptophyta; class Magnoliopsida; order Fagales; family Fagaceae; genus Lithocarpus; species Lithocarpus polystachyus. The sequence goes on along the minus strand of CM066164.1, from coordinate 62,219,001 downwards.
GCCTGCCTCGTCCTAGCCTTCTCAAAGGGTTCCCACGAACCTTCTTGAAAATAAGGATTTGGCTTGGGGCTGTTTTGAAAAAGCTGTGTCTGACAAGGACATAGCTGCATGCTATGACATGTCCTTAAAGGACTTTGAACATTCTGGTGTTCATAACCTTTTTAAGGTAAGTTATTTATTTTTGTGTCATCTTTACCATTTTACACTTTCTCTCGTCTAACCATTGTTATCCTCACCCTTTTGTAGGCCATGTCGAAGTTCATTGCAGCGTCCAGGCAAGTTACAGAGTTGGACAGAACGAGGATTTTGCTGGAAACCAGGGTTCAAGAGGTGAAGGACGAGTGCAAGAAATGGGCTGAGGTGGCAGCCAAGTCTAAGGACGAGGTTAAGGAGCTGCAAAACCATGTTGAGGAGCTGAAGGCTAATATCGTCGAGAAGGATACCGTTTTGATCACCTCCAAAAGAGGAATGACGAGTTGAGTACCCTTCTTGAAAAAGCTAGGGAAGACGTAGTTGCAGAGTTCAAGGTGTCCAAGCAATATACTGATTTGTTGGATGCCAACTATGCAGCTGGGTTTGAGGATTTTAGAATGGACGCTGTTGAAAACTTCTCTGAGCTGGACTTCAGTTCCATTAAGCTTAATCTTGGTGGTGCCACTACAAGCTCCCTCCTCCAGACGAGCTCAGGAGATGTCAACATGGAAGACAACGCCACCACCCAGCTGAATCAGGAGCCTATGGACGAGCCTAATGTTCCTCCCCAGTGAAGACGAAGCTTTTTATGCTTAGTTACCCTTGTATTATTTCCTTTTCTCTTTATGTATCTTTTATTTGGTCTTTTTGGCCATTAAATGTAACTCAAGTAGAATTCACTTGTCCAGGGTTTTTTAGGACGAGCCTATAAACAAGCTTGGTCAATTTTACTTGAGTTTGTTTTGGACGTTGGTTGTCCTTTATAATTAATGAATGGATGTTTGTTTCCTTCTATCCCTTCTTTCATTTATTAGATGTTGCGTGGATGAAGTTATTTGCATCCCAGTATCCTCAACCTTAACTTTTTCATGATTAGAGTTTGTTCATGTTGAATGTCATTTGAATTTACAATACAACTCGTCCATGGACGTTATTTTTATAAATATCATGGACTTAGCCTACTCCCTTATCCATTAGGTGGACGACTTTTTGCTCATCTTGGGGGTAGTTTTCTTATAAGCTTCAACTGCTTCAACTTTACTCGTCCAAGAATTGGATTGTTTTAGTTGAAGTTATCCTAAGGACCATTTGAGCATGTATTTTTCTAGTCTATGTCTAGGCCGAGCATACCTCGTCCATGGCTGAGTTTACTCGTCAAAGGCTTTAGCTCGTCTTTTGTTTAAACGATCATGCCCTATTTTTACTTCATCCCTTTTCAAGGAAAGTTTAAATGCTACACCCCTTCGTCTAAGGGTTTGTGCTTGTCTTTAGACCTTGGTCTTTTTGGCAGACGGAGCTATGGAATTTTTTTTTTACAGCATATGTATTTGAAAATCCAAACCACTCTCATTAACATAAACATTGTCAACAAGTATGGCACATTCTTTTAGAAAGTAGTGCCTTATTTATACAAACATCCAAACATGACTTCGTCCATAGCTAATTTAAAACTAAGTCTTTAGGAATAAAAACACAATACATAATGCTGATCAACACACATAACAGCGAGTACCGGGCTTGGACTCATCCAGGATGAAGGGTCTCGTCCAAGACAGTGCTTGTCTAAGCTATTACAGGTAATATCTCCTCAGGTGCTCAACGTTCCAAGGGTGTTCCAACTTTCTCCCATCCAAGGCTTCTAAGTAATATGAACCTTGTCTTTTACAGTTGACAACCTTGTAGGGTCCTTCCCAATTGGGTCCCAATTTTCCATGAGCTGGGTTCCTGGTTGCGAGAGAGACCCTTTTCAGGACAAGGTCCCCTATGTTGAAACGTCTTGGCTTCACCATCGCATCGTATTGTCTAGACATGAGGTTTTTATACCTCGCTGTTTTTGTTCCGCTTCCATCCTTACTTCGTCTATGAGATCAAGGTTAAGGCGCAGTTGATCTTCGTTATACTTGCCTTGGTACCTCATCACCCTGTGGTTGGCCATGTGAATTTCTGCAGGTATCACCACTTCACTTCCATAGGCTAGCTTAAAAGGAGTTTCTCCCGTAGGGGTTCTCGCAGTGGTTCTGTAAGCCCATAAGACACCGGGTAGCTCCTTTGGCCATGCCCCATTTGCCCCCATAAGCCGAGTTTTGATGATCTTCAACAAAGATCGGTTTGCTACTTCTGCCTGACCGTTTGCTTGAGGGTGGGTGGGTGAGGAGTAATGATTGTCGATTCTGAAATGTTCACAGAAATCTCTGAAAAGTGCGTTGTCAAATTGCCGCCCGTTGTCTGACACTAGCACCCTGGGCACTCCAAATCTACACACGATATTTTTCCAGACGAAGTTCTTGACATTTTGTTATGTTATTTTTGCTAAGGGTTCTGCTTCTATCCACTTAGTGAAGTAGTCGATCCCAACCACCAAGAATTTCATCTGTCTGGTTCCAAGTGGGAAAGGACCTAAGATATCCAATCCCCATTATGCAAAGGGCCATGGGGCCATCATTGGAGTTAGATATTCTACTAGTTGCCGGGGGATGTTGCTAAAGTGTTGGCATTGGTCACATACCTTGACGTAAGCCTTCGCATCTGCTTGAATAGTTGGCCAATAATACCCTGCACGGACTACCTTATGCACTAATGCTCTTGCCCCCGAGTGGTTGCCACACGCTCCTTCATGAATTTCTCTCAACATATAGGTCGACTCATTTGGGCCTAAGCACCTCAAGTAGGGCTGGGAGAAACCCCGTTTATACAGCACTTCATTTTTAAGAACATATTTGGCAGCTCTAATTCTTACCATTCTGGCTTCATCCCCGTCCTGTGGAAGCCTTCCATCTTTAAGATAGACAATTATCGGGAGGTCTATGCTTGGCATGTACTGGATTTCATCAATCTTATCCATGACTTCTCCTGACGAGGCTGCTTTCGCCAAGGCGTTCGCTTCCATGTTTTCCTCCCTTGAGAGTTGGACAAAACTGACTTGGTTGAATCCCTTGATGAGCTGCTTTACTTTATTTAGGTACTTCATCATCCGGTTTTCCTTGGCTTCACATGCTCCATTTATTTGATTTATGATCAACTGAGAATCTCCTCGTACGATGATAATGGGTGGTCCGTTTGGATGTTGATAACATGGGCTTGGAAGTAATGCCTTAGCTTCCTAGAGGCTGTAACCAACGCAAAAGCTAACTTTTCCATTATGGGATACCGTCCTTCTGCCCCTTTGAGTGCTCGGCTAGTGTAATAAACTGGTTTCTGCACCTTTTCTTCTTCTCTGATCAGAGCTGAGCTCACTGCATGAGGGGACATCGCCAAGTATAAGTACAATTCTTCACCAGGAATTAATGGGCTCAGCAAAAGAGCCGTGGTGAGATATGCCTTCAAGTCTTCGAAAGCTTTCTGACATTCGTCCGTCCATTCAAACACTTTTCTAAGAATCCTGAAAAATGGTAAACATTTGTCAGTGGCTCTAGAGATAAACCTGTTAAGGGCAGCAACTCGTCCGGCAAGAGACTGGACGTCCTTGGTGTTTTGCGGAGATTTCATATCCAATATTGCTTGAATCTTGTCAGGATTTACTTCAATTCCTCTTTGTGACACCATGAACCTAAGAAATTTTCCTGACGAAACTCCGAAAACACACTTACTGGGGTTTAGCTTCATGTTGTATCGTCTGAGCATGTCGAAAGTTTCTTGCAGGTCGTCCAAGTGCTTCCTCTCATCCAGGCTTTTTACTAGCATGTCATCCACATAGACTTCTACATTTCGACCAATCTGGGGCCGAAACATATGGTTAACCAACCTTTGGTACGTTGCCCCCGCGTTCTTTAAACCAAAAGGCATCACCTTGTAGCAAAACAGGCCTTGGCTGGTGACGAACGATGTTTTCTCTTGGTCTCATCCATTCTAATTTGCTTATAACCAGAGAAGGCGTCCATGAAACTTAGCAACTTATGTCCCGCAGTCGAATCTACCAATTGATCAATGCGTGGTAACGGGTAGCTATCTTTGGGACAGGCTTTATTTAAATCGGTGAAGTCCACACACATTCTTCACTTGCCATTAGCCTTCTTAACCATCACTACGTTGGCCAACCAATCTGGATAGTAAACCTCTCGAATGAACTTCGCTGCAGTTAACTTTTGGACCTCTTCTTTGATGGCATTATCTCTGTCAGGGGCGAACACTCTTTTCTTTTGCCGTATAGGCTTTGAGGAGGGATGTACATTGAGACGGTGGGTGATGACACTGGGTTCTATACCTAGCATATCTTCATGCATCCATACAAATACATCAATGTTTTTCCTCAAGAACATGACGAGGTCTTGTTTCACCTTGTCTTCCATATCCACTCCAACCCTTGTATGTTTCGCGGGTTTATCCTCATCTAAAGAAACGTCTTCTAGTGCTTCAGTTGGTTCTGCCACAACTTGTTTCTCTTCAATGTTCATCACTTGTGTTTGTTCGTCCATAGTTAACATAGCCAGGTAGCATTCCCTCGCTGCTAATTGGTCTCCTTGTACTTGTCCTATCCCATGTTCTGTAGGAAACTTGACCGACAGGTGATAAGTAGACGTGACTGCCTTCCAACTGTTTAAAGTTGGTCTTCCAATGATGGCATTGTAAGAGGATGAGCAGTCGACTACCAAGAAATTCACGTCGTTGGTTACCTGTTGTGGGTACTTGCCTACCACCACAGGTAAGGTGACAGTGCCCAGGGGCTACACCTTCATTCCTTCGAATTCCACCAAGGGAGAATTCACTAGACGATGTTGGTTTCGTCTAAGCCTCATTTTCTGAAACGTGGGATAATACAAAATGTTCGCCAAACTTCCATTGTCCACCAACACCTTTCTTGTTGCATAGTCTGCGATGAGCAGAGTGATGACGATGGCATCGTCATGGGGGTGGTGAACCCTTCCAGCATCCTCGTCTGTGAACGTGATAGCTTGTTCGTCGGTCATCCTTGCTCCGGACGGCCGTCCGAAGAGCTGGACATTCTGCACTGCCTTTAGGTACGACTTCTTTGACTTGGACGTCTGCCCCATTGAATTTCCTCCTATGATAACTCTTATCTCTCCAAGTAGGGGCGCAGTGACTCCTCTGCCTTCGCTTTCAATTTCTCGTCCTTGTGATCTCGTCCAAGGAAATTTCTTAACTTCCCTCGTCTAATAAGATTCTCTATTTGCTGTTTCAGGTCAAAACACTCGTTGGTATCATGCCCGTGGTCTCTGTGGAAGCGACAATATTTGTTTCTATTGCACTTGTTGGGATCTCCCTTCATCTTTTCAGGCCACTTCAAAGAGGGGTCATCCTTTATTTGCATGAGTACCTGCTCCAGTGGCACATTCAACGACGTGTATTGCTGGATTCTTACTGAGGGGCCTACCTTCTTAATGTCCCAGTCTCTCTTATCTTCTATTCGTCCTTTCTTTGTGAGGCGTGGGGTTTATCTCCATTCTCTCAGCTCTTTTTCTCTTCTTGGCTATGATTGCATCTTCTACATTCATGAAGTTCTAGGCCGAGTGGACAAGCTCGGCCATAGTTTGAGGTTCTTTCTCGTAAAGCTTGTGAATGAACAAATCAGAGTTTACTCCTTTGTGGAAGGCTGCCAATAGCAATTTTTCATCTACCTCGTCTACCTTGAGGGCTTCTTTATTGAAACGGGTGATGAAGGACCGCAGACTTTCATTCTCTCATTGTTCGATGGTCAATAGGCTGGACGAGGAATGTTTATGCCTTTTTCCCCCAATAAAATTGTTAACAAAAAATTTACTTAACTCTTCGAAAGAACTTACTGTATTTGGAGGTATCTTACTAAACCACACCCGTGCTAGTCCTTTAAGGATGGTACGGAAGGCCCTACACATAATCTCATCTGGGACCCCTTGGAGATGCATCGTAGTCTTGAAAGTGGCAATGTGGTCGAATGGATCCCGTGTTCCATCATACGAGTCTAAGGAAGGCATTTTGAACTTCGGAGGCAATGGATGGCCATTGATTGCAGCCGTAAAAGGGGAGTCTGTTCGATGGACTAAGTCCTCTACGGGATTTGGTTTTCTCATATTCTCCCGCATCTCATCCATGACTTTCTTCATCTGATCCATCTCTTTCTCCAAATGTGGCACTCTCCGTGAAGTGGTGCCCCGAGATTGGCTTTCTGGCCCAGGATTCCCTCTATCTTCTTGACTCTAGGCTTGTCCTTCAACGTATCCTTCATGATGTTGTCTCCTTAAATTAATCTCCCTTGTCAACTCCTGGTTTTGGCGGGTTAACTCTGCCATGGCGACTGCCATGGATTGTATATGTTGAACTGAAGACGGTTGCATGATAGGTGCTGACTGGCGATCTCGATGGGGATCGCTAGGAGCATCCCTACTTTCTTGGCGGCCCGTGCTAGTGGCCCTTGATTGTCTGAACCATACAGCCTTTTTGTCAAAGAAAGCGTGAAAAGAAAAATACAAACACCAAAATCTTTCCCATAGACGATGCCAACTGATGATGCTCTTTCGAATCAGTAGGCTGAACGCTTGGACTTTGATGATCTTGAAGGCCTGTAAAGAAAAATGAAGAATCAAAGGAGACTGAGATTGGCCGGTCTAAGACCCTCCGATGATGAAGTTAGTTTTCCTCCTCAAAAATGAAGAAACTTCCAATTCGTTCAAGTGTCTAGAGAGATTCAGACTTACTTTTCCTGTCGGAGAGAGGTGTTTATATAGGGCCAAAGGAACGGTTACTATCCTATAACTTCTCCCTCATTTGTGGAGGTCAGGAGATAACTACAATAGGAAGTTGAAATATTTGTGGAGGTTACAACAATGCCCTGGGATCCTTCCACTTAGCATATGTTTTCCCATGCATGGTAGGATAGCATGTGAGGCTCGTCCATGCTTGGACGAGTGTTGTCGTCAATATCTGGACGACCTTTCTAGATTTACTGTGTTAATCCTAGTTTAAGGAAAAATTGTGGACGGATGGACGGCTGTTGTGTAACTCGTCCCATAAAGTTAAACTTTAGGACGACCTCGCTTCTTGTGGACGACAACACAAGGACGAGCTATACTTGTCTTCATCATCAGTTTTTATTTTTTATTTTAGTTTTAAGGGCTTATGTTTGCATTATATGTATAAGCAATAAATAAATATTATATGTGTGTGTGTGTTATTCATTGGATTTAATTGTTTATATCTATGTGCAAACACAAAAATATCCTATATGGTAATACTCTCTATTCCACCTCAGATTAGATTTTTCCCAATTTCAGCTTGTTTTAGTTGTTCTAGTCAATTTCATCCAGTACCAACTAAAATGCCTTTTTTGCTCGGTATGAATATTGGCCTTCCTGAACGTTAATGCAGCATTCTTTTATGGTTCACAACTTGTTAGAAATTTAGACCCCTTAAACCCAAACAGATTAACCTAGATATTTAGCCAAGTGATTAACTTAGGTAAATTAAGCAATTCTAGGTTAACACAAATATATCATATCATGCAAATATGCGAAAAATAAATAACACACGATATGATAACCCAGGAAACCAAACCGGTAAAAACCTAGGGAGGATCTATCTTAGCTATCCTCAAGGTAAAAGGAATTCACTATGAAAGAATTGAAGTTTACACAATAGCGACTTAGACCACTAACATCCTATTGCTACCTCGAGTAGGAAACTTACTACCACGACCATGTGACAGCTCCGAGTCCACGGACTACTTCTTTCCTTGAATTCTCAGCAAAGCACAAGCACACCTGCTTATATATCTTGAAACTCTTGATTCTGCAACTGAAAGATTACCAAGCTCTTGACATCAATCTTGAGACTGGAAACCCTAAGTGTATGTGAAGGTAAACACCTCTAGATCTCACAAATAAGATTCACAAACACAATATTCATAACACTAAAAACTTGACTAGGGTTTTCCCTTTTATACTTAGGGCAAAACATAAAACCCTACACATTAAATGGACTAGGGCTGAGTTGGAAATTCTGCAGAAAAAAACATTCTGCACGACTTTCAATCGGTCGAGTCTAATTCTCGATCGTCGAGCCAGGCAAAAATGCACAGTAAATTCTGCAGTAACTTGATTCTAACTTTACATGAAAACCCCATATTTGAGCAAGTCTAAACAAGACTAATACCGTTTTAATCATAGTTTGCCAACATTATAAAATAAGGTTCTAATACATTAGTTCCTAATTCTTAGAACCTAGCACAACTCATAAACAATCCTTCTAATTCTTTGATCTCTGTCCTGCTCTAGCACAGAGGAGGTTAAAAAATAAAAGGCGAAAAACCCATTTTAGTCCATACATTTTCACACGATTCCCACTTTGGTCTTTATCTTTTATTTTCACCGCTTTTAGTCCTTGTTTTGAAAAAGGTGTTCCGTTTTAGTCCTTACCGTTACTCATTTAATAGAAATATCCTACATGGCAAACAGTCCAATAGTAAATGCTGACGTGTCCATTAAAATAATATTAAAAAAATTATTTACATTTTTAAAAATGCCACATCAGCAATTTATTTATTTTTAAAAAAAAAGCCACATCAAATAAAAATAATATAAAAATTTCTAACCTAATTATTTTAAAAAAGAAAAGAAATTAGTTAAATTAATTTTTTTTCTTTTCTTTTTTTTTTTTGGAAGAATATGAAGAACTTAGAACTATGTGTTCTTCATTTTCTTCCCCAACTAAGCTTGCCCAGAAAATTAAAAATTAAAAATTTACTTTTCTTTTCTTGCATTTTCTTAGCAACCAAACCCATAAAATCACTCAGATTTACAAAATAAAAAGACATGCCAATAAAAATTTACAAAACACAAACATTCCACAAGATTTTCTTATGCTTTGAAACCAAACACAAAAAACACAAAACTCAAACCTAGATTTTCAGCCTCCATGAACAACCAAACCACAAATAACCACACAACCTTAAATTCGACAATCCACACACCTTTAACCCCAGATCTGAAGCCGCCAATTTAGTTAGCCTATGGGTTTTTGAGAGAAAGCCACCGCTGGTTTCGACCATCAATTTAGAGAGAGAAAGTTTGGGTTTTCATCCATGGTTTTAGAGAGAGAGAATTGGGTTTTCACTTCAAACTCAACCTGATCCATGCAATCATCATCCTTATCCATTACAGTAATGACAAGTAGCGAAGCCTAAATAAGATCTTTAGAGAAAGCGTACACCTGATTCCACTCTAGATTTGAAATATTCTCCAAATGAGTAGTCGATTTGGACTCAGACAACATACACCAAAAATGCACAAATAGAAATCAACATACACCACAAACCCATAAACCCATAAATCAACATACACCACAAACCCAGAAATCAACATCGGAATACAACATACACCACAAACCCACAAACCCAAAAATCAACATACACCACAAACCTAGATCAACAAAACTCACAACCCACAAACCCACCGTCTGAATACATATCTCCACCACAATCTACACCACTAACATGGGAGATAGAGAGATGAAAGAAAGAGACTTACCAATCTGGGATAGAGAGACAATGATTTGTGAGTTAGAGAGAGTTTGAGCCATTTAGGTCTGAGTTTGAGCGAATCATGAGAGAGAGAATAGGTCGTTCAGAGAAAGAAAAGAAGAGAACCACCGCCGGTTGTGATGGTGGCGGTAGTGGCGATGAGTAGAGGAGGCCGGCCATGGAGTTTGAAAAAGTTGTGAGATTTTTGGAAGAGAGGAAGGTTTGAGATTTAGAAGGGAGGGGAATCGGTTTGAAGGTTTTCTTTTGAGTTTGTGAAAATTTTTTGGGTTTGGATGCCAAGAAAATACATGAAAAAAAAAAAGAAAAAAGAAAAGAAAAGGAAGACAAAGAAAATGGAAGAAAATAAGGATTAATTTGCTAAGAATATAAGTCGATCTTTTGGAGAAGAACACAAAGTTCTAAGTTCTTCATGTTCTTCCAAAAAAAAAAGAAAAAAAAATAATTTAAATAATTTCTTTTCTTTTTTTAAAAAATAACTAGGTTAGAAATTTTTATATTATTTTTATCAGATGTGGCTTTTTTTTTAAATTAAATTACTAATGTGGCATTTTTAAAAATGTAAATAAATTTTTAATATTATTTTAATGGACATGTCAGCATTTACTGTTGGACTATTTGGCACATAGGATATTTCTGTTAAATGAGTAACGGTAAGGACTAAAACAGAACGCTTTTTTCAAAACAAGGACTAAAAGTGGTGAAAATAAAAGATAAGGACCAAAATTGGAATCGCGTGAACATATAGGGACGAAAAGATCAAATTCTCTAAGATTAGGGTTTGCTATCAAATATGGATTTAAACATTGTTGGCTTCGTTGAACCTGGGGAAACCCTATAAAAGATCAAATTCTACATGGGCTTCATCTCTTGGCGTTTTAAAGAATGGTTAGTGATGTTTTTATTTTAATTTTAGGTTTTCCCCATTACCTGTTCTCTTTATTTGGAGTAAATTTGTGGCTTTTTTTGAAAAACCAAAAGAGCCTACATTATTATTTTTCATTGAGAGCGTCAATTAGGGCCAAAGAGAGTCAAAGAGGGAGAGAAGAATCTGGTGAACTTTATAATCAGACTAGTACTGCTATAAAAACATTACAGGTACGTTTTTAATTTTGTTCTATAGTTTTGGTTGTTATGTATGATTTGGGGTTACCTTTGGGAGTGTTTTTTTTTTTTTTGAACAATTAGCATAGATTGATGTGTAGTAGAGTTTGCTAATTTCAATTATTGGCCGCATTGCTCTCTATTTCATATATTACTAGACGTGGCAAAACGGGCGGGTCGGGTCGGGTCTGGTTTAGGTCGGGTCAAACGGGTCGCGGGTCATACGGGTCATTTTTAAACGGGTCAATCAATCGGGTTGCGGGTCGGGTCGAGTTGACCCGTATTTACCCGTATTTTTCAAACAAGTTTTTTTTTTCAATTAGAAAAACAAATCAATGACAACTTGTTTAGAGAAAATGAATAAAATCAATTAAGCAAATGAATTGCACTTAATGCCACTTGTTAATATCCTTTCAATTCTGATAGTTTTGACTTTTGAGCATGACAAAAATTATTTATAATCATAAATTCAAGATGGAAAAAGTTTTCAATGTTAATAGTTCACTGTCAAATACATATAATTACAAGTTTATAGCTTCAAAAAGAGATAGATCTTAAAATAAACAACATAAGTAAGCCAGCAAAGTAGCAAGTTATCGGTCTTCTTAAGTGCACATGTTCTTTTTGCATTTAAAATAATAGTAAAGTTAGATTACTTAGAAAGATAAACTAAACAAAAAAAATATTTAAAAATAAATATAATATATTAAGTAAAGAAGAATAAGTAAATATTTTATAAGAAATACATCTCAATCTCAATCTACTCAACGTTGGTAGCAGATTCAGCACTGCAAATATTCATACTTGCAAATTGTAGCTCAAGTTGGCCAATTTCGTCAGCATCTTCATCTACAATATAATATTTTAATATAACTTAATGTGCCATGAAAGTAAATCAATAAAGAATAAAAATTGTATAATTATGACTATAAAAAGTGTGGAAGTGTGAAAAGAAAAGAAAGGCAGAGGAAGCTATACCGCTTTGGCCCTTGTGGAAGTGTGGTTGTCACGTTTTGGTTCACTCATTCTGTCTTTCATGTTTTGAATCACAATTTTGGCTTTGTACTACAGCTAAGCTAAGCTAGTCAAATTAGATTTTCTTTTTTCTTTTTTTAATGGTTTTGTTGTCTAAGACTCTATGGCCTGTTTGGGAGTTAAAAAAAGGAGGGGGAGTAGAGTAGAGGGAGAGAGAGTAATTTAATTACCTTATTTGGAAGTTTTTTAAGGAAGGAGGGAGAGGGGTTTGAAGGGGTTTCAACTACCTCTAACCCCTCATTTTTAATTCCTCCAAATTGGAGAGATTTTGAGGGAGAGTAGCGTGGATAAATTATTGGCCAAATGAATTCCCTAATTTACCCTTTCTAAATTAACAAAATTATCATTTCTAAATGGCTAATTTCCCCCTTCCCCCTTACTAATTTTAAAAACATCCAAATAATGTAGAGGGGAACTATTCCCCTCTACTCTCCTCCCCACTACTCTCCCTCCCTCTACTCCCTCTACTCTCCTCCCTCTCTAAACTTCCAAACAGGCCATAAGTCTTGTCTCATTCTTTCTCATGTCATGTCTCTGTGGAGGTAGAGCTGAAGTTTATAGCATTTATTGGTTGTAATTCGTGAAGCCCTCAAATAGTCAAATTGCATGTGAAAAGCTATTGTTAATTTATTGACTATTGCTAATGGTTTGGTTCTAGTGCTTTGTGCATAAAGCACAAAGTATGACGTAGTTTAAATATTTTTTTAGCGAATTTTTTTAACGGGTCGGGTCACGAGTTATTCGGGTCGGGTTGGGTTGACCTGAAAAAAATCGGGTCGGGTCACGGGTCAACCCGTTTTTGCTTCGGGTCAAAAAAATTGGGTTCGGGCCAGGTATTTTTCGGGTCGGGTCGGGTCAGGTCAGAAAATTTTGACCCGTTTTGCCATGTCTATATATTACCAAATTCAATCAAAACAACGTCTCCTAATTGTATCCTTTGGCGAGAATGTAACCAAGTGTGTCGTTCATAAATCATTGTTGTTTCTTTATCGTATTTATTTATTTTATTTTAAAAAAGTTAAAATAGCTTTTCATTTGTGGAACTTTCTTCTTCTTCTATTTTGTGTGGGAGTATCCTTGAGGGAGATTTCTATGTAGAAGATGAAGAGTTTACTGTAAGGTGACACCATTTCAATCTCTTCTACTAAAACAAAATCAATTCTAACCCAAAGACCTTAGTTAAAAAAAAAAAAAAAAAAAAAAAATCTAACCCAAGTATAGTTATTTTTTTGTTATTTTTTAATATTTTTTTATTACTAGATTTGTTTTAAAAAAAATTATTGGTAGCGGTTTAGGCAGTCTGATGTTGGTAAGAGACTGCCTTGCCGATGGATGGTAGTCTGACATTCTAACAATTTCTCTCTCAATCTATCTTTGTTTGTCTCTTTACAGTTACTATGCTCTCTGTGTGTCTATTTTTGTGACTAATGATTCGTTTTTTTTTCTAAACATATAACAGAAGTTTATTTTTATATAGATGGTGAAACTGTCGTTCATTGGGTATAAAGTTTAGTGTTTGTCTAATACACTTGGCACATTTCTTGGTCAGCAATTAATTACTGCTCTTTTATGGGTTAGATTTGGTTTTAACTAAGGTTTTGATTTATATTTAGTTTCCAAAAGGATTTTATGTTACTTCTTCTTCGTTTACTGCATTTCCAAAGGGGCTGTTTATTCAGTTTAAAAGAAATTGTTTTCCTTTTTGGTTGTTTAATTGTTTTGATAATTATTGAATTTTTTTTTTTTTTTTTTGGTTCTTAGGTACACAAAACAGTTTGTTTAGGCTATTATCGGATTGGCCTCGAAAACATACTCATGATTTGAGTTTTTCACAAGGATAGTGCTTAGTGATGGCGTTACACACTAAGCCGAAACGAAAAAATTCAATTGTGCCTCTTATTGCAACTATCGTTGCCCCTGGTGAGTGAGAGTATACTTCTGAATTTCCAAATGTTTGAATTTCATCACAAAGTTTTGATATTTTTCATCATTTTTTATTATGTCAATTATTTAATTTAAAAGAGGTTGCATTAAATGTCGTCATTGAGTTATTTCGGTTTTATAGAAGGTGTAGGAGTGGTGGAAAAAGTAGAGGTAGAGTTGGAGATGAAAGAGTTTGAGTATGAGAAATTAGCTAAAACCCTTGAAATGTTTGGATTGTGAATTTTTGTATCGTAATTGTTTTTATAGGCTGGTAGAATTGCAGGCCAATCGGTAAAACCAAGATTAGTGTTGTAGCTGTTGGGATTAGTGCCCTTAAATTCTATTGTATGATGCTATGTATGATATTATGTATGACATTATGTGAGAAATGATGTATGACTCAATATTGTGTTTAATAAAGTTGCTTTATTCTTATCTAAAATAATGGTAACATGAATATTCGGACATTATCATATAGTCCATGAGATGCATAGTATGTGATTTATGTGGAAAGTCACAGAAGATATAAATCACAAGTTCTTTGTAAACTCAGAATTATAGTTAGTAGTCGGTGATGAAATTGGGCATTTCATCTGCGAAGACTATAACATATTAACTACGATGATTTGTCTTGCTCATGGAAGTGGTGACTTCTAGTTGATATGTTGATATGTTTTAAGAGTTAAGACATATTGAACTGGACCGCTGTGAGATTTATTATTCTCCTAACGACTGTCAATTGAATAATAAATCTCACGACTTGCATTCACATGAACTCTTAATCTTGAGAGAGTAATGGACCTGATCATGAAATGTAGGTTGCTTTGATATATCAGGAGTGAGATCTAAAGTAACGGTCAAAACCTCAGTATGTTGGGCAGCCACATTTAGTGTTGATGGAACATATATTCTCAAGATGAAATTCATAGTCTCTTAACGGAGATGTAAAATATATTCCCTTGAGATAAGTTTAATGGGTTCAGTTATTCAGAGAGTTAGGCCTAACCACTTTAGTAAGACTAAAGTATATATTTATGAAATTGGATTTCATAAATATATGATGAATAAATTAAAAGGATTAAACCGGGTACTCAAGGATTAAGATGTAGTAATTTACAAAGTGGCAGTCTATATTTATGACTTTGTATTACTACGAATATTTTATGAAGGGGTTGCATATATAATAGAGTCTTGGGATATAATTTATTAATAAGGCCTAGAGTGCAATTATATTTATATAGTGGTATTAAATATAATTAATGGTAACTTTGGACTTGTCAAGAGTTGACAGAAAAGCCCAAGGCTCATTGGAGCTAGTGTCTTATTTATTCCCTTTTGGTCCCACTCCAAGCCACACACTAAAGCCCAATTGAGAAGGCCCAAAAGGCTAGCCCAATTAGATAATCAGTTATGTAGAGAGAAACATACAGAATTTTATATAGAATGAAATAGTTTGTATGTTCATAATATATGTGAAAGAGAGTCTCTTTCATATTTTCTCTAGAAACATAGAACTGATTGAGAGACCACACATCTTGAGCATCAAGTGGAATTGGAGTGAAGATTGAAAGTGTACTCAAGAACTTCTTCTCTTTGGTTTTGAATTTCACCGCACCAAGGTACACTCTCTTGTTCTTATATTCTGAAACTTACATAGTGCGTGTTATCTATTGCGAATGAAGTAGATCCGTTTATTTTCCGCTGCGTATGTTTTGCATGCGATACAAACATGTAATTTTTCCATCAAATGGTATCAGAGTGAGGTTTTCATTTCGAATCTGTATAACATGTTTTGTGAGTTTTGGAATTAGAGATAATAGTTTCATCATGTTAGAATATTTTATATGCATTCAATTTTCTGCATGGTTGTTGAAACTATGATTTGATAAAAAATGATATTGATGTTATGATGTTGTTTAAATTTGAATTTAAGTATATTAAATTGATCTTTAAGGCTATAGCATCAATAGATTTCAGTTTTGATATCAAATTCTGTATATCATGTTCATATGGTAATTGTTTGTTCATGAAAAGACATAGAAAGCTGTTTGCAACTGTTCTGGAAAAACTGAAAACATGGGTTTTTCGCGGGTAAGCTTTACTCGCGAAACAATCACGAGACAGTAGCGAAAGTCTCTGTCTGATTTTTGTGTTTTCAATTTTTTCCTTAACTTGCTTTCGCGGGAAGCGTTTAGTCGCGAGATACCCGCGAGACAGTCGCAAAAGTCTCTGTCTAGTCACGGTATTCTCGCGAAAATGCTTATAAAGAGATTTTTGAAGGTTTTTCAAAATGTTTTCACATGTATAAAGTGCAAGGCTGTGTATAATTAGTTTATGCATGTTTAAAATAAAAACCTTTAATTTAAAACATCTAGTGGGAGAGAGATACAAGGGTTGGATCTCACGGCCTTCATTGTTGGTTCATAGTAGTATGAAATATATACTTTGTCTTAGCTTCGAGCTTTGCATTCCATGCGGAGAGTATGTATTTCATGGTCCTACAAGATTGAATTTCTTGGTTTATAGTGTTTTGATCAAACACCTTGTCTTAGCTTCGAGCTTTGCATTCCATACGGAGGGTGTTTTGTATCATGGTACTACATGATAAGCCTGTTAAGGGGATGAAATGTGGCTACACACGATTCTAGACAATGGTATACACTAGACTAAATATTATAGTATCCTCTATGCTGAGTTCTTACTATAATTATTTAGAGGCCAAATGTGTAACGGCATATTATTGGTGTTTGATAAGAGTTATCATGATAGCACTAATAATGAGAATAGTTCTCAATCAATCATAGTATTTAATATTCACTCTATGCTGAGGGATATTGAGTATGTGATTGGGTTGTCGTTGCATATATTATATTATGGTTTTATTAAGGTTCCATACTATATGTTTATATGCTAAATTGATAATGTCCAATTTACTTATTATATTCATGTTTATTATTTTAGATTTGAACATGGCATCATTTAGCCTACTTGTTACCATTCTTAATCAAAACAAACTACTGGATCCAATTATGTTGACTGGAAAAGAAACTTGGACATAGTTCTCATAGTTGAAGAGCACAAATATGTGCTTACTCAACCATGTCCTAGCTTTCCTTCATTAGATGCCCCTCCTTAGGAAAAGCAACGATATGATCGTTGGCAGAAATCTAATGAAATGGCCAAGTGCTATATCCTAGCGTCCATCTCAAATGTTCTACAGCATCAAATGCAGGATGTAGAACTAGCTTCAGACATTATGTTGAGTCTGAAGGAGATATTTGGTGAGCAAAGCCATTCTGCAAGGCAAGAAACCATGAGACAAATTTATAATACCAAAATAGCTAAAGGTAGTTTAGTGAGAGAGCATTGTCTTACAATGATCTCTAATCTGAATACATTAGAGGTTTTAGGTGCCGATATTGATGGAGAATCCCAAGTGGATATGATACTCCAGTCACTACCAGAATCATTCAAGGAATTCATACTTAATTATAACATGAACAAAAAGATTTATTCTTTGTCTGAATTAATGAATGAGTTGGTAGCTTGCGGAAGGCATCCTTGGTACTTCTAATGCTAGTCTTGAAGCCAATGTGGGTTAAGCTTCTACTTCTCAACTTAAGTCGAAAGGCAAGGGTAAGAAGAAGAAGAAGAAGGACTTCACTAAACAAGAGGATAAACAAATTGTCTTAGGGGTTGCCGACAAAGGAAAGAAGCTGAAAGGAAAATGTTTCCATTGTGGTGAGAAAGGACATTGGAAGAGGAATTGTCCAAAGTTCAAGGCTGTCAATAAGGGTATGAAAATCTCATTCCTGGTGTGTGGATTCAAGTTGTACTAATCATATCTGCAATTCTTTGCAGGGGTTCCAGGAGACCAGAAAGCTTAAAGAAGAAGAGTTGTTTCTGACCTTGGCTGATGGGAGTAGGATTCCGATTGAAGCTATTGAAGTATTTAATTTATGTTTTGAATCAAGAGTTTTAATATTCAATGACTGTCTGTATGTACCTAATGTTTGTAGGAATTTAATTTCTGCAACTTATTTGGGTAAAAGTGGATATTATGTTATCCTTAAAGACAATGTTGTAATAAAGAAGGGTAAAACATTTATCTGTTCTGGCAATATTGTGGATGGTCTTTATATTTTAACTCCTGATAAGCATGAATTATATGATTTCGAATTAGATAATGGCTAACATGTAAAATCATTAAAGAGAAAGTTTCCTTCTACTAGTGATGCATATCTTTGGCACTTGCGTTTGGGTCATATTAATTCAAATAGGATTCAAAGACTGATCAAAGATGGACTCCTAGAGCCATTGCGTTTTGATAAATTACCAGTTTGTGAATCTTGTTTGGAAGGTAAAATGACCAAACGACTTTTTAATGTAAAAGGTAGAAGAGCCCAAGAGTTGCTAGGACTAGTACATTCAGATGTATGTGGTCCTATGTCAATCCAAGCAAGAGGTGGCTATGAGTATTTCATTACTTTCACTGATGATTACTCTAGATTTGGTTATGTGTACCTAATGAGACGGAAGTCCGAAGCCTTTGAAAAGTTCAAAGAGTTTAGGGCTGAAGTTGAGAATCAATTGGGTAAACGCATAAAGGCCATTCGATCTGATCGTGGTGGCGAATACCATCTTGGGGATTTCAAGGATTACTTAACTGAAAATGGGATTATATCTCAATTGACTGCACCTGGAACTCCACAACAAAATGGTGTAGAGGAAAGAAGGAATAGGACTCTTTTAGATATGGTTAGGTCCATGATGAGTTATTCGACTCTACCAACTTCCTTTTGGGGATATGCCTTGAACACTGCAATGTATCTTCTGAATTTAGTACCTTCGAAGTCTGTTCCTAAAACACCTATAGAGTTGTGGAATGGGCGTAAGCTTAGTATAAGACATCTCCATATTTGGGGTTGTCCAGCACATGTGTTGAAAGGAAAGATTGACAAGTTACAGTCTAAAACAGAAGTGGTTTTCTTTGTAAGGTATCCAAAAGGAACTGTTGGAGGTTTGTTCTATAGTCATAGAGATAACAAAGTATTTGTTAGTACAAATGTCAAATTCTTGGAAAATGACTATATGAATAATTTTACTCCTAGAAGTAGAGTTGTATTGGCTGAAATGAATGAACCTGTAATTGAACAACCAATGGTTGAAGCTAGGGATGATGTGGCTGTATTGGATACACCACAAGATACTACTCATGAGATGTCTAGTACACAGGTGCCTCGTCATAGTGGGAGGAATGTTAGGCCACCTAAACCATAGGTCTTGGAGAGACTTATAAGGCTATCTCAGAGGAGGCTGAAACTGATCCTTACACTTATGAAGAAGCAATGAATGATATAGATGCACATCATTAAGTCCAAGCTATGAAATCTGAATTAGATCCCATGTATTCCAATCAAGTTTGGGATCTTGTAAAGGCGTCTAACGGCATTAAACTTGTTGGTTGCAAATGGGTTTACAAGAGGAAGAGAGGGATAGATGGAAAGGTTGAAACCTTTAAAGCAAGGCTAGTGGCGAAAGGGTATACACAAAAAGAAGGTATTGATTATGAAGAAACCTTTTCACCAGTAGCAATGCTTAAATCTATTAGAATTCTTTTATCCATTGCTGCTCATTATGATTATGAGATTTGGCAAATAGATGTCAAGACTGCATTTCTTAATGGCAATCTTGAAGAGGAAATCTATATGAAGCAACCAGAAGGTTTCATAGCAAAGAACCAAGAGCATATGGTATGCAAGTTGAATAGGTCCATTTATGGACTTAAGCAAGCATCTAGGCCATGGAACATCAGATTTGATCAAGCAATCAAGTCATTTGGTTTTGAACGAAATCTTGATGAACCATGTGTGTACAAAAGACATCAAGACAAAGTAGTAATGTTCTTAGTGCTTTATGTTGATGATATTCTACTCATTGGAAATAATGTAGGTGTAATGTCATCAGTAAAGGTTTGGTTGTCAAGCCAATTTGATATAAAGGACTTGGGTGAGGCTAACTTTATTCTAGGGATCAAGCTTTGGCGAGATCGCAAGAATAAGATGTTAGGCTTGTCACAAGCTGGATACATAGATAAGGTTCTAGAACGGTTTAGCATGCAAAACTCCAAGAAAGGATTACTTCCTTTCAGACATGGAGTTCCTCTGTCTGATAACCAAAGGCCTAAGACTTAAGAGGTAGAAAATATGATGAGACAAGTTCCTTATGCTTCTGCAGTAAGAAGTCTCATGTATGCGATGCTTTATACTAGACCAGATATCTGTTTTTAAGTTGGCATGGTCAGCCGGTATCAATCAAATCCAGGACCACAATATTGGCAAGCTGTAAGGCATATTCTCAAGTATCTACGGAGAACGAGAAATTATATGCTTGTTTACCATTGTGAGGATTTGGTTCCCAATGGCTATACAGATTCAGACTTTCAATCGGATCTAGATTTCAAAAAATCCACGTCAGGATGTGTATTCACCTTGGGAGGTGGAGCCATAAGTTGGAGGAGTGTTAAGCAATCTTGTATTGCAGACTCCACCATGGAAGCTGAATATGTTGCCGCTTGTGAGGCAACAAAAGAAGCTGTATGGCTCAAGAAATTCCTTTCTGATCTTGGTGTAATGAGAATGGAGCAAGTTCCTATCACATTGTTTTGCGACAATAGTGGAGCGATTGCACAATCCAAAGATCCAAGGAATCACAAGAAAGGAAAACACATGGAGAGAAAGTATCACATCATTCGAGACATTGTTGCTCGTGGAGATGTGGTGGTAGCAAAGATTGAAAGTGCAAATAATCTAGCAGATCCCTTTACTAAAGCCTTGCCTCAAAGGACCTTCGAGTCACATTTGGAGGGAATGGGAGTTAGATTAGTGCATAATAGTCTTTAGGGAAAGTGGGAGATTGTTGGGATTAGTGCCTTTAAATTCTGTTGTATGATGCTATGTATGATATTATGTATGACATTATGTGAGAAATGATATATGACTTAATATTGTATTTAATAAAGTTGCTTTATTCTTATATAAAATAATGGTAAC
Organism: Lithocarpus polystachyus; assembly: GCA_033629205.1. Classification (NCBI taxonomy): domain Eukaryota; kingdom Viridiplantae; phylum Streptophyta; class Magnoliopsida; order Fagales; family Fagaceae; genus Lithocarpus; species Lithocarpus polystachyus. The sequence continues at coordinate 62,198,229 of CM066164.1, read as the reverse complement.
ATGAATATTCGGACATTATCATATAGTCCATGAGATGCATAGTATGTGATTTATGTGAAAAGTCACAGAAGATATAAATCACAAGTTCTTTGTAAACTCAGAATTATAGCTCGTAGTCGGTGATGAAATTGGGCATTTCATCTGCGAAGACTATAACATATTAACTACAATGATTTGTCTTGATCATGGAAGTGGTAACTTCTAGTTGATATGTTGATATGTTTTAAGAGTTAAGACATATTGAACTGAACCGCTGTGAGATTTATTATTCTCCTAACTACTGTCAATTGAATAATAAATCTCACGACTTGTATTCACATGAACTCTTAATCCTGAGAGAGTAATGGACCTGATCATGAAATGTAGGTTGCTTTGATATATCAGGAATGAGATCTAAAGTAACAGTCAAAATCTCAGTATGTTGGGCAGCCACATTTAGTGTTGATGGAACATATATTCTCAAGATGGAATTTCTAGTCTCTTAACGGAGATATAAAATATTCCATTGAGATAAGTTTAATGGGTTTAGTTATTCAGAGAGTTAGACCTAACCACTTTAGTAAGACTAAAGTATATATTTATGAAATTGGATTTCATAAATATATGATGAATAAATTAAAAGGATTAAACCGGGTACTCAAGGATTAAGATGTAGCTATTTACAAAGTGGCAATCTATATTTATGACTTTGTATTACTATGAATATTTTATGAAGGGGTTGCATGTATAATAGAGTCTTGGGATATAATTTATTAATAAGGCCTAGAGTGCAATTATATTTATATAGTGGTATTAAATATAATTAATGATAACTTTGGACTTGTCAAAAGTTGACAAAAAAGCCCAAGGCCTGTTGGAGCTAGTGTCTTATTTGTTCCCTTTTGGTCCCACTCCAAGCCAACACTAAAGCCCAATTGAGAAGGCCCAAAAGGCTAGCCCAATTAGATAATCAATTATGTGAAGAGAAACATACAGAATTTTATATAGAATGAAATGGTTTGTATGTTCATAATATATGTGAAAGAGAGTCTCCTTCACATTCTCTCCAGAAACATAGAACTAACTGAGAGACCACACATCTTGGGCATCAAGTGGAATTGGAGTGAAGATTGAAAGTGTTCTCAAGAACTTCTTCTCTTTGGTTTTGAAATTCACCGCACCAAGGTACTCTCTTGTTCTTATATTCTAAAACTTACACAGTGCATGTTATCTATTGCGAACGAAGTTGATCCGTTTATTTTCCGCTGCATCTGTTTTGTATGCGATACAAACATGTAATTTTTCCATCAGTAGCAAGGCCTTTGCTACCTAGCCTATGTTGCCATGCAGAAGGTTGGATTTCATGAAGCATAGGATTGCCATTTCATTTTCAGATTCACTTTGGTTTTCTTTATTTTACTTTGTGTTTGCTAGCTTGCCAATAAGCTTAAATATAATTTCAATCCATTGATATCAAACCATGCTATTATATTGTTGTTTTGTTATGAAAGTTTAATATGTAGCAACAACCTTCTTCTGTTTTTCCTATTATCCCATTTGGTTATAAAAGTAGAACATATCTGTACTTTGTATACATCATAAAGGTACAGATCAATGGAGATAAAAGATGATATTGTACCATTTTTATGTTTAACTGATACAATGCATGCATATCCTTTTAAAAAATTAGGTTTAATTGATACAATGCATGCATACCTTTTTAAAGCCTGTGTATTATTCTGATTAGCTCAAGTGAACAATGACGAACATGAACACATTATGGTTATTGATTGTAATATATATTTATTTTCCTTTCAACGTTGTGGTTGTTGATTGTAATATTTTTTTTATTTTCCTTTTCAAGTGTTAGGAAACTGGAAATTAATTTTGCCAAGTGAAGCGTACAATTTCTTTACCATAAATAGTCCATCTTGGCAAAGCTAATAACTCCCAAGGGGAGAAGTTTAGCTTTGAATGGTATTGGATTCAATTGAAATTCTCTCTCAACCTGTTCTTTCTAATTCTGTGGAGTCAAAGAATCAGTAGAGCTAATACATTGATTGTCTTGAATACTTTTTGGCCTTTATATGCGTGACTTCCACATTCTTAATTCCTTTAGACTAGATTTTAGTTTGAGTTTTGGAGTCCTAGAAATAAAAAAAGATGTGTCTCTTGAAAAAACATGTCATTGATGATGGAATTTATATAACTATTGATATCTATTTGTAGGTATATATTGCAATATTTATGGTTTGAATTTATACAATACCTGTGGTTGCTCATTTCGATTATTTTTTGCAACCCAAGATAGATTTCTACTTGTACGTTCTTCTTTTTCTTTTCACATTCATATATGTGGTGTTTACAATTACTTGATTCCAAATAAATTTTTCCTTTTCAAATTTCATCCAATCTTAATAATTAGTAGTTAATGATTGTTAGTTTGTTAGATTATTTGCTTATGTATAGTTTTTAAAAGCATCACTTACGACTGTACTTATGTCAACTTTCAACAATAACTTTTTCTTAATTAAATTCATAAAAACCATTGTTGGTTTTGTTTTTATATGTTTGTATAATGTTCTCTATCAGTTTATAAAGTTTGTTCATAAAAATTTTCTACAAATGAATTATATGTGTAAGAAAACAGAGGATTATGAGAATTAGAGATCTAATAGGATTATCAAATAGTCATAATATAATTGTAGGATAGCTTGTGTACCTGGAATTTGGTTCTCTACAATCCATCTATTTAGTTTGGTATTGATCTTTATGACATTCGGAGAATCTTGATAACTAAATTTGTGTTAAGTTTCAATTTTATGTGGAAGGTGAGCCTAACTTGATGCAAAATATGTATTCTTGCATGATCAATTTCCTTCGTACTTATTGTTGTGTGCATATATTGTACTTTTTGATATGAAATTGTTGTTCATTTTTAGACAGAGGTTTATTTATGGCTCAATTTCAAGAATTATGTGTCATTCCTATTTGGTGATCCTCTATTGAGCAAATTCAGCATATTGAGAATTTTAATCACTTCAAAAGGGTTAACACGTCATTGAAGTGAATATTATGTTCTTTCAACATTTTGAGAGTATTTCCAAGCCTGAAGATAATTTACAAAATGTTATTTTTAATGAAATCGACGATTTAGTAATCTTTCTCTAATTGTATTTATTACATTATTTATGATGAGAAAAGTGTATTTTTAAGTGGCACTGTGAGATAGAGTTTGTACTTTTGACCAAGCTCATTATTATTATTATTATTATTATTATTATTATTATTATTATTATTATTAGATTGGAGAGCAAAGCATATTTTTAATTTCTCACATTTAATAGTTATCCGTGCATCACACGGGTTAGCGACTAGTTAGTTTAAAACAAAAAACAAAAAAAACCTTACTTTCTACACTTCTCACTTCAACCGGCTCATTCTTTTCTTTTCTTCTCTGAGTTCCATGGCTATGCCTCTCTCTTCTCTCTATAATGCTGCTCCTCACCACCTCTCCATGCCTCCATTGTTCTTGCTTTTCTCCACCTCCCTCTTCATCACCTCACTCTCTCTCTTTGGGTATATATGTTCTTTTGAATCTCTACTTCTCTTTTTTGTTAAAGTTCTTCATCAACTCTCTCATGGGTATGTTCTTTTGTGTTACAGTGTGAGTTGTTTGTCTAATTTATTTTGTTTTTTGTGTTGATTGTTGCTGAAAAAGTGAAAAAAAAAAGTTCAAGAATCTCAAAAACATTTAACCCAAAAAAAAATAAAATAAAACACAATCTTCTTGATTTTGAGTTTATGTTTCTTGTGTTTGCTAGTAGCTTGGTGTTTGGGTGCTAAAAAGTGTGGGAAAGTAAAGGGAAATAGGTTTTTTCTTATTTTGGTATGTTAATTTGCTTCTCTCTTTTCTTTTAGTGCTTTTGTTTCTCACATCCTAAACACCGAAACCCAACTGAACGGAACCAAAACCGAATGCAATTGGTCAGTTCGGCGTCCCTTCCTTACAAGTTAGTTTCGATGCCTAATATATTCAAATCAAAATTCTTGGTCCAGTGCGAAAACTGCCTTCAACACCAACCGACCTGAACCGATTACACCCCTAAAAGAAAAAACACAAAGAGAGTAGATGAAATGAGAATATGGTCTTTCACATGTGTAGGATCTGGGAAATGACATAAATTTGCTAATAGAAACCTTCATGGAAGATTCCTTGTTTACAATTACCCAAAATGGTAGCTGTATTTACCAAAAAAAAAATATATATATATATATATATATATTTTACTAACAGTTTAGTTTTATAAACTTTTTTTTAAAAACTATATATATTATTTTATAGTATAATAGTAATAATACACACGATTTTATATTAAATTTATAATAATAATAATAATAATAATAATAATAATAATTATTATTATTATTATTATTATTATTATTATTATTATTATTATTATTATTGTGGGAAGTGAAAAAGTCCCCATCTGAGCATTAAGCCTAAGAAGTAACTGGGCCACGGGGAACGAATTGGGCATGGCCTGTGTATTAGAAGGAAGGCCCAGAGGGCAATAAGCTATAGAAGAAGGAAAGCGGGATCATCCCAAGTATTACGGTAAAGGAGAGCAATAAGGGAAAGCAGTTCCCGTGGAAAAGGTAAGCCATGGAAAAGGTAAAAAGCTAGCCTACCCAAGGCATGGTGCACGGATGATCCATGTATGGCTTCTAGAAAAAGCCTAGAACCACTGGAATCTTCCAAAACACATAAGAAGATTGAAGATTTTTACCTCCACATTAATGAGGGGGTTCTCGCCTAACCTCTGCCACATTGAATGCATATAAGACAGCCTGAACAGTACAAACACCCCCCAAAAGTCAGAGCTCTAGGATAAAGAAGAGAAGGAAACCAATAAAGTAAATAAAAATATCTCTGATAGTTTAGCTGGCAATGAGATAGTTGTAGAGATAAGAGCAAGAGATATGCCTATAAAAGGGGGGAGAGAGGCAAGAAAAAAGAGAAAGGAAAAAAGAGAGAGAGAGAAAAGGCAAAGATATGTTCTGTCAAAGAGAGAAAGAGTGTGTAATACCACGGGAATGAAAGAATTTACAGTTGTAATATCTACGTAGAAATAGAAACACATGTTGTCAAAGAAATCAACTGTTTGAGTTTCCAATTGTTAAGTGTTTATTCCCTATTGTTTACTTAAAATTAGTTGTGTGACTCATTATAGTGGTGATCTGTGGAGGATACCTTGGGGGCCAATTTTTGTCCACCCACAATTGGCGCCATCTGTGGGAATACTCTACCAAGTAGAAGGCTCAAGAGTTGATTTGTTTTTAGACTATGGAGAATCGATCACGGAGTGGTCCCGCTCACCTAGAACGACCAAGTATTTCAGAAGAATTAGTCCGTGTGGATCGACGTGAGAGGTCTAAAGTTCATAAGGAGACTCAACGACGACCTAGCCCACCTCTGCAAAGAGAAGGGTCTGCTACCAATATAGAAGGTCCGTCCTACTCTAATAGGGATGGGGAAGTGGAAAGGTTGAAGGAGCAAGTGGCGTTGTTATAGAGGAATGCAGAGAGGGATTAAAAGTTGCTACGCCATAAAGACAAGGAGCTTCATCATTGGAAAGGACCAAGTCCGACACCCAGTCACTCTCGAGGAGATGAGCACGTGGTGGATGATAGGAATAGGAAGAGAGACAAGAGATCACACCATCCCCTTAGGGAACGAGAGTAGTCTCCCCACCTTACCACAAAAGCAGAAGGGAAGAGCAAGACAGGGTGAAGCTCAAAGGACCAGTTCCTAAACGCTCAGTAATCCCTCATTCCCGAGTCCTTACAATGCCACAGGTTTCCCAGGACGATGCCATGAGTAAGGCTCTACATCAAATATCTTAGTCCCCATTCTCAGGAGATATTAGGAAAATATATCTATTGCGGAGATTTACAAGGCCAACATTCACAATTTAGGATGGCAAAATAGATCTCGTGGAACATGTTAGTCATTATAACCAAAGTATGGCCATATACTCTAAAAACAAAGCTCTGATGTGTAAAATATTCCCTTCTAACCTGGGGCAAATAACTATGAGATGGTTTGATGGGTTTGAAAAAGGGGCTATTCGAGGATATGATGAGCTAATCAAAGCGTTTAAGGCGAGATTTATGAAGTGCAGTAGAACCCCGAAGCATTTTGCCTCACTCCTTACAATGGTAATAAAGGATGGGGAAACCTTCAGAGCTTATTTGAATCACTACTGGGAATTATACAATGAGATCGAGGGAGATAATGGAGGAATTACAGCTAGTACCTTTAAGGTGGGGCTCCCTATTAATTCAGACTTGAGGGCTTTGTTAGACCTAAAACAAGTCACGGATATGAATAAATTCATGGAGTAGGTAGAGGAGTATAAGAGATTAGAAAATAACTAGTTGCAAGGTAAGGCTAAAGCTAAAGCACTTATCGCGGAAAAGAAAGAGGTTAATGCAAATCAAGCTCTTCGACCTTGAAGGGACTTTTTCACTCAAGCTCAAAAGATGAGGCCAGAAATGGTTAGCTTATTGTACAAAGAGCCTATATACCAAATTGTGGAAAAAATAAAGAACGAGCCATACTTTCGTTGGCCGAACAAGATGAGTGGGGATGTAACGAGAAGAAACCAAAGCCTTTACTGTTCATATCACCAGGACCGAGGGCATACAACTGAGGATTGTTGAACCCTAAAGGAAAACTTGCACCAACTCGAGAAGGTGGGTTACTTGGGAGAATTCTTGGTACAGGAAGACTCTCACCCGCAAGACCCGAAAAGGGCTAAAACCTCAAGAACTTCAACACCAGCTCGGGAGCTCATAAGGGTAATACAAATGGCTAGGATGGAGACTATGAAAACTACACCTAGGGTATTGATCTTAAACTCGGCTTCTAACACAGAATTGGAGAGCCCCATACCTAGAAAGAGACATTGGGAAGATGAAAGCATTGACTTTATGGGAAAGGACCTCAAGGATACTGTTCAGCCCTATGAAGATGCACTAATAGTTACATTGTAGATTGGGGGCTTTAATGTCAAAAGGGTTATGATAGATCAAGGAAGTGGGACAGAGATAATGTACCCTAAACTATATGAAGGGTTAGGACTTATCTCCGAGGATTTGACAGAGTATGATAGCCCCTTGGTGGCCTTTGACAGGAGTATTGTTATGCTAGCTGGATAGCTGACTCTTCTCGTGAAGGTGGAAGGAAGAAAGGAAATGGTCCACTTTATAATAGTACACTTATACTCCCCTTATATGACAATCCTTGGATGCCCTTGGATCCATTCCATAGGTGCAGTACCTTCTTCTTTGCATCAGAAGTAAAGTTCCCAATCAAGTAAGGCATTTCAGAAGTACACAGAGACCAAAGTGTGGCACGGAGATGCCAAATAGCTACCGTAGGGCACAGACAGGAAGGAGAATCTGAATTGGTAAATCCCTTGTAGTAGCTACAAGTTCCACCCGAGGACACCTGTGAGCGATTGGAGAAAATACGCATCGACCACGGGGACAAATACTTCTAGGTAGGAGAGAACCTCCCTATCTTAGAGAAAGTAGAGTTAATTTTGTTTTTAGTAAGTAATCTAGATATATTTGCATGGAATCCATATGAAGCACCCGGAGTAGATCTAGAATTTATTTGCCATCAGCTTAACGTTGACCCTCGATGTCCGCCAAAAAACAGAGACATCGTAGGTCCTCAGATATACACATTGGGGTGGTGAAGAAAGAGGTGGATTGACTCAAAGAAGCTAGGGCAATTAAGGAGGTCTATTATCCCTAGCGGTTAGCTAATACGGTAGTGGCAAAAAAGAAGAATGGGATGTGGCGAGTATGTGTAGACTTCACGGATTTAAACAAGGCATGTCCAAAAGATCCTTTTCCAATGCGTAAGATAGACCAGCTTGTTGATGTGACCTTCGGGCACCCCAGGATGAGTTTTCTCGATGCTTTCTAGGGGTACCATCAAATAGCTTTGGCCCTTGAGGACCAGGAGAAAACTTCCTTCATTACCCCTACAGGTAATTTCCATTACAAAGTCATACCATTCGGGTTGAAGAATGTGGGGTCCACCTATCAAAGAGTGGTTACAAAGATGTTCAAGGAGCAATTGGGTAGGATATGGAGGCCTATATAGATGACATGGTAGTAACGGGTAAAGTCGTGGAAGATCACCTCACCAATCTCGCGGAAACCATTGCGACATTGCGGAAGCACCGTTTGAAATTGAATGCCTTTAAATGTGCCTTTGGGGTCAACTCATCGAAGTTTCTAGAGTATCTGGTAACTCACTAAGGTATTGAAGTTAACCTGGATCAGATTGTTGCCTTGCAAAATTTAAAGCCTCCAAGGAACCTTAAGGAGATTTAGCAACTTATCGGGATAACTATGGCTCTTAATCGATTCATTTCACGGTCTGCAGATATATGTCGGCCTTTCTTCCAATTGTTGAAGAGATGGAAAGACTTCCAATGGACAAATGAGTGCCGTGAGCTTAAGTTATACTTGTCTCAAGCTCCAATTTTGTCAAGACTGGTACCCGGAGAAACACTATATATGTACTTGGCTGTGACAGATCACGCGGTAAGTGCGGTCATGTTAAGGCTGGATTAGGCAATTCAGAAGCCAATCTTTTACATCAGTAAAACACTCATGGAGGCTGAAACACATTATCTACCCTTGGAGAAGGCTACACTAGCAAAAATCCATATCGTACGAAAGTTGCTCCACTACTTTCAAGCCCATACAGTAGTTGTGCTAACTGAGCATCCCTTGCAAGCATTACTCAAGAGGTTAGATTTACGGGAAGGATAGCCAAGTGGGGGGCCTCTTTGGGGGCTTTTGATATTCAGTATAGGCCCTGAACTTCCATCAAAGGGCAAGTCTTGGCGGATTTCATTGTAGAATTCACTCCCAAGCAACCTGAAGTTTTGCAGACAAAGGGAAGCAAGGTAACAAAATCACGAGAAAGAATACGGCAGGTGTGTGTGGATGGAGTGTCAAACTACGAAGGAGTAGGGGTTGGTATTATATTGATTTCTCTAGAAGGGATCAGACTGGAAAAGGCATTCAGACTGGGCTTCCCTGCATCAAATAATGAAGCAGAGTATGAAGCTCTCCTCGCGGGGCTCAGAATGTCTAAACAAGTAGGGGCAGACATAGTACAGTTACATTGTGATTCACGGGTGGTTGTTAGTCAAATTTTGGGTGAGTTCAAAGCTAAGGACCAAAGAATGATGAGCTACTTAAAAGAGGTCGAGATACTAAAGTATCAATTCCAGAAGGTGGAGATTTTACATATCTCTAGGGGCAACAACAGTTATGTCGACTCTCTGACTACTCTAGCTTCATCAGTGGTGGTTCCCCTTCCAAGAATTGCATCAATTGAGCTTCTACCTCTTTCTAGTCTTACTTTTTCTAACAAGGATTTAATCTTAAGCATACAGCCATCTGCGAGTTGGATGGACCCACTTGTAGCCTACCACCAAAATGGAATTTTACCCAAGGATAAGAAAGAATCTGAGCGGATCAGACGTAGGTCTCCGCAGTATTTGGCGTCTGAAAAGGGAAAATTATATAAGAGGTCATATTTAGGGCCCTATCTGCTATGCGTGCATCCCAAGGCAGTTGAAGTACTTCTAGAAGAATTGCATGAAGGAATATGTGGAAGTCACATAGGAGGCAGGTCGTTGGTGCATTGAGCACTTAGGGGTATTGGTGGTTGAACATGCAGAAACAAGCACTGGAGTTCTCCGAAAATGCGATCAATGTCAAAGGTTTCCTCCTAAGATCCATCAACCCAGGGGTCTTCTCAATCCTATATCCAGTCCGTGGCCCTTTGCCTAATGGGGGCTAGACATAGTGGAACCTTTTCTAAAGGCAATGAGTAGTAGGAAGTGGCTTTTGGTGGGGACAAATTATTTCACCAAATGGGTGGAAGCTGAACCCCTCACAAATATCTGAGATACAAATGTTAAGAGGTTCGTATTGAAAAATATCGTAACGCAGTTTGGTGAGCCAAAAGTTCTCATATAGGATAATGGGCTACAATTTGATAGCAAGGCTTTTCGACGGTACTACTCAGAATTGGGAATTACCAACAAGTACTCTACTCTGTCTTATCCTCAAAGCAATGGACAGGCTAAAGCGACCAATAATGTTAGGCTTAGTGCCCTTAAATCCTATTGTATGATGCTATGTATGATATTATGTATGACATTATATATGAATTAATGTTGTAATTAATAAAGTTATTTTATTATTATCTAAAATAATCGTAACATGAATATTTGGACATTATCATATAGTCCATGAGATGCATAGTATGTGATTTATGTGATTTAGTCACAGAAGATATAAGTCACAAGTTCTTTATAAACTCATAATTTTAGTTCGTACTCGGTGATGAAATTGGGCATTTCATCTGCGAAGACTATAACATATCAACTAAGATGATTTGTCTTGATCATGTATGTGTAGACTTCTAGTTGATATGTTGATATGTTTTAAGAGTTAAGACATATTGAACTGGACTGCTGTGAGATTTATTATTATCCTAACTACTGTCAAATGAATAATAAATCTCACTACTTCTTCCTACATGAACTCTTAATCCTGAGTGGATAATGGACCTGATCATAAAGTGTAAGTTGCTTTGAAATATTAGGAGTGAGATCTAAAGACACAATCAAAACCTCAATATGTTGGGTAGCTACATTTAGTGTTGATAAAACATATATTCTCAAGATGGAATTCATAATCTCTTAACGGAGATATAAAATATTCTCTTGAGATAAGTTTAATGGGTTTGGTTATTCAGAGAGTTAGGCATAACCACTTTAGTAAGAAATTACTGAAGTATATATTTATGAAATTAGATTTCATAAATATATGATGAATTACTTAAAAGGATTAAACTGGATACTTAAGGATTAGGATGTAGTAATTCACAAAGTGGCAGTCTACATTAATGACTTTGTATTACTACGAATATTTTATAAGGAGATTGCATATACAATAAAGTCTTGGGATATAATTTATTAGTAAGGCCTAGAGTGCAATTATATTTATATAGTGGTTTTTTATATAATTAATGGTAGCTTTGGACTTGTCAAGAGTTGACAGAAAAGCTCAAGGCCCACTAGAGCTAGAGTCTTATTTGTTCCCTTTTGGTCCCACTCCAAGCCACATGCTAAAGCTCAATTGGAAAGGCCCAAAAGGCTAGCCCAATTAGATAATCAGTTATAAGGAGAGAAACATACATAATTTTTGTAAGTAAATGAAATGATTTATATGTGACTGTTGGACACTCTCTCATTCTCCCTTGAACAAATTCATAGAAACTGATTGAGAGACCACACTTCTAGGGCACAAGTGGAATTGGAGTGAAGATTAAAAGTATTCTCAAAAACTTCTGATTTTTGGTTTTGAAATTCACCACACCGAGGTACATTCTCTTGTTCTTGAATTTTGAAATTTACATAGTACATGTTATCAATTGTGAATGAAGTAGATTCGTTAATTTTCCGCTGCGTATGTTTTGTTTGCGATACAAACATGTATTTTTCCAACAATTAGTATCAGAGCGGTCTTCAATTTCAAATCTGTATAACATGTTTTGTGAGTTTTGGAATTAGAGAAAATAGTTTCATGATGCTAGAAGATTATATATTTAATTTTCTGCATGGTTGTTGAAGCTATAGTTTGATGAAAACTGATATTGATGTTATGATGTTGTTTAAATTTGAATTTAAGTATGTTGAATTGAACTTTAAGGCTATAACATTAATGGAATTCAGTTTTGATAACAAATTCTATCTGTTATGTTCATATGGTGGTTGTTTGTTCATGAAAAACCGTTGAAAACTGTCTACATCTACCCTTTGAAAACTAAAAACACACGTTTTTCGCGAGTTACTTTCTCGCGAAGTTACTTGCGAAAAAGTTACTTGCGAAAAATGCCTCTAAAGCACAAAACTTTTCACTAGTAAGCTTTACCCACGAAACAATCGTGAGACAGTCACGAAAGTTTCTATCTGAATTTTGTGCTTTCACTATTTTGGCTTAACCCATTTTCGCACGAAGAGCTTAGTCGCAAGATTCTTGCGAAAATGCCTCTAAAGTTTGTTTCGAGTTTTTCAGTTTTTTCAATCAATTGAAAGAAGGGAATTTTGAATTTTTTTCTAAGTTTTTTCAAATGTATAAAGTGCAAGGCTGTGTGTGATTAGATTACACATGTTTACAAAATAAAAACCTTTAATTTAAAACATCTAGCAAGAGAGAAATACAAAGGTTGGATACAGCCTCCATTATCGGTTCATAGTAGTGTGGGTAAGCACCTCGTCTTGGCGTATATGCCTTACGAACCCAAAGGACGGTGTTTACTCCATAGTACTACAAGATTGAACTTACCTGTTTAAAGTAGTGTGGATAAACATCTCGTCTTGGTGTATATGCCTCACAATCCCAATGAGGATGTTTTGTTCCATGGTACTACAAGTATAAACATTATAAGGGAGATGAAATGTGGCTACACTTGATTTTAGATAATGGTGTACACTAGACTAAGTGTAATGTTAACCTCTCAAAGGAGCTATTACTTAGAAGCTAAAGGTAATATGGCATAATATTAGTATTTGATAAGAGTTATCATGATAGCACTAATAATGAGAATAATTCTCAATCAATTAATGTGTTTATAATAAACTTGCTACCAAGGAATTATAAACATGGATTGGGTTGTCGTTACATATATTATATTATGGATTTATTAAGGTTCCATACTATATGTTTATATGCTAAATTAATAATGTCTAATTTACATATAATAGTCATGTTTATTATTTTCAGATTTGATCATGGCATCATTTAGCCCACTTGTTACTGTTCTTAATCAAAACAAACTGACTAGATCCAACTATGTTGATTAGAAAAGAATTTTGGACATTGTTCTTACAGCTGCAGAGCATAAATATATGCTTACTCAACCTTGTCCTAGTTTTCTTTCATTAGACGCTCCTCCTGAGGAAAAACAGTGATATGATGGTTGGCAAAAATCTAATGAGATGGCCAAGTGCTACATCCTAGCATCTATTTCAAATGTTCTACAGCATCAAATGTAGGACTTCGGACATAATGCTAAGTCTGAAAGAGATGTTTGGTGAGCAAGGCCGTTTTAAGGCAAGAAACTATGAGGCAAATTTATAATACCAAAATGAATGAAGGCACTTCAGTAAGGGAGCATTGTCTTAAGATGATCTCTAATCTGAACACACTAGAAGTTTTAGGTGCCAATATTGATGGAGAATCCTAAGTGGATATGATACTCAAGTCACTACCAGAATCATTCAAGGAATTCAAACTCAATTATAATATGAACAAAAAGATTATTCATTGTCTAAATTAATGAAAGAATTGGTAGCGGCAGAAGGATTTCTTGGTACATCTAGTGTTGATGCTAATATGGCTTAAGCTTCTACTTCTCAACCTAAGTCAAAAGGCAAATTTAAGAAGAAAAAGAAGGACTTCACCAAGCAAGATGGTAAACAAATTGCCTTAAGAGTTGCCGATAAAGGAAAGAAGATCAGAGGAAAGTGTTTCCATTGTGGTGAGAAAGGACATTAGAAGAGGAATTGTCTAAAGTTTTGGGCTGCCAATAATAAGGGTATGAAAAGTTCATTCCTCCTTGAAATATGTTTAGTAAAAAATCCCACAGATTCCTGGTCTGTGGATTCAGGTTATACTAATCATATCTGCAATTCTTTGCAGGGATTCCAAGAGACCAAAAAGCTTAATGAAGGGGAAATATTTCTTACTGTTGCTGATGGGAGCAGGATTCCAATTGTAGCTGTTGGAGTTTTTAATTTATGCTTTGAGTCTAGGATTTTAATATTGGAAGACTATATTTATGTACCTAATGTTCGTAAGAATTTAATTTCTGCAACTTATTTAGGTAAACATGGATATTGTGTTATCCTGAAAGATAATGTTGTAATAAAAAAGGGTAAAATATTTATCTGTTCTGGCAATATTGTTGATGGTCTTTATATTTTAACTCTTGATAAGCATGAATTATACAATTTTAAATTAGATAATAATTCTCATGTAAAATCATTAAAGAGAAAGTTTTCTTTTACTAATAAAGCATATCTTTGGCACTTGCGTTAGGTAATATTAATCTAGCAAATCCTTTTGCCGAAGTCTTGCCTCAAAGGAATTTCAAGTCACATTTGGAGGCAATGGGAGTTAGATTAGTACACAGTTGTCTTTAGGGCAAGTGGGAGATTGTTAGGATTAGAGCCTTAAAATCCCATTGTATGATGCTATACATAATATTATGTATGACATTATATATGACATTATATATGACTTAATGTTGTAATTAATAAAATTGTTTTATTATTATCTAAAATAATAGTAACATGAATATTTGGACATTATCATATAGTCTATGAGATGCATAGTATGTGATTTATGTGATTTAGTCACAAAAGATATAAGTCACAAGTTCTTTGTAAACTCAGAATTTCAGTTCGTAGTTAGTGATGAAATTGGGCATTTCATCTGCAAAGACTATAACATATCAACTAAGATGATTTGTCTTGATCATGGAAGTGGAGATTTCTAGTTGATATGTTTTAAGAGTTAAGACATATTGAACTGGACTGCTATGAGATTTATTATTCTCCTAACGGCTGTCAAATGAATAATAAATCTCACGACTTCTTTTTACATGAACTCTTAATCTTGAGAGGATAATGGACCTGATCATGAAAAGTAGGTTGCTTTGATATATCAGGAGTGGGATCTAAAGCCACGAGCAAAACCTCAGTATGTTGGGCAACCACATTTAGTGTTGATGGAACATATATTCTCAAGATAGAATTCATAGTCTCTTAACGGAGATGTAAAATATTCCCTTGAGATAAGTTTAATGGATTCAGTTATTCAGAGAGTTAGGCTTAACCACTTTAGTAAGAAATTACTAAAGTATATATTTATGATGTTGGATTTCATAAATACATGATGAATAACTTAAAAGGATTAAACCCGGTACTCAAGGATTAAGATATAGTAATTCACAAAGTGGCAGTCTACATTAATGACTTTGTATCACTACGAATATTTTATGAAGGGGTTGCATGTACAATAAAGTCTTGGAATATAAATTATTACTAAGGCCTAGAGTACAATTATATTTATATAGTGGTATTAAATATAATTAATGGTAACTTTAGACTTGTCAAGAGTTGACAGAAAAGCCCAAGGCCTATTGGAGCTAAAGTCTTATATGTTCCCTTTTGGTCTCACTCCAAGCCACCTACTAAAGACCAATTGGAAATGCCCAAAAAGCTAGCCCAATTGGAAAGGCCCAAAAGGCTAGCCCAATTCTAATGAGATTAGAATTCTTAATCAAATAAGTTAAGGATAGAGTTCTATAGAACTAATTTTTGATTCATTAGTGTTTAAGGAATCCTAAATAGTTTAGGACTTCCATTTTAGTTAATTCTAATGAGATTAGAGTCTTCGACAAGTGCAAGGTTATTAGTTGTGATGGGATCACAATTATTTAAAGAAAAACTCAAATAACAAGTGGGGGTACTGAAATAGCCCTTTTGTTAAGTTTATTGTATTGTGAATAGATACCTTATCTTGGCCTTGAGCCTTGCGTTCCATGCAGAGGGTATTTACTTCAATTATTACGTGATTAAACTTCTTTATGATTACGCAAATGTTGACGTGACTTTGTAAGATCACATCGAATTTAAACAATTAAACACATTTGATGTGTAGGGTTATAATTGTGATTGGATCACAATGATTTCATGACAATCCACTTGTTTTAAAATTTCTAGTGGGGGAGAGATTCAAGGGTTGATTCTCATGGCCACCATTTTCGGTTCATAGTAGTGTGATTAGGCACCTCGCCTTGGCGTATATGCCTTACCCCCTACAGAGGGTGTTTAATTCATGGTACTACAGGTTAAACTTCTTAACGATGGATGATATGTATTTTTACATTAAAAATGACCACGCTACCGTGGAGTTACTTAATGACTCACATAGATTTTAAGCAATGGTGTACACTAGACTAAGTTTAAGGTTACCTCCCAACGGAGCTATGTCATTATTACTTTGGGGCAAAAGGAAGAGTGGCAAATTATTTTTGTTTGATAAGAGTTACCATGATAGCATTAATAATGAGAGTAGTTCTCGCCTGATCATAGTGATTAGTATGACCTCGCAACTGAGGAATATAAATTGTAGGATTAGGTTGTTGTTGCACCTAGTATAGTATGATTTTTGGGTTCCATATTATATGATTATGGATGCAAAATATAATGTTCCTGTAATTATGTTCATAGTTTCAAAATAAAGTTGTCATAAATTTTGTTCTCTAGCTACTATTTTAATTGAATTACATTAACTAAGAAATAATTTTGGAAATGGTGCTTAAAGGAGCTGAAGTACATAAATATATTTCGATTCAGCATTGTCATAATTTCCTATGCATGATGCATTGATGGAAGATAGCATATGATGTGATCATAGTCTCCATTGAAATGGTAAAATGTTTCATTAGCGTCTATCTTAATTGTCCTACAGCATAAGATGCAAGAGTTAGTACTAGACTTAGACTTTGTATTAAGTCTAAATGAGAGTTTTGGTATAAATCATATTGTGTGCTAAGAAAAGCTTAAGGAGTTCCAATTCTATGTCATTTTATGAAAATATTTTATTTTTAAATATATTGGAATTCTTGGATGTAGAAATTAAATGTAATCTCGTATTGATATGATCAATAAATCCTTGTTAGAATCATTTGATCAATTCAGATTGTTTTGAAAATAAGTAAATTTTTTTAAATATATTTTCTGAATTGATGAGTGAGTTCTATGCAATGGAAGACATCCTAAAAGCTAAGGCTAGGATCAATATGATTTAATTCAAATTCTTAGCCTAGACTAAAAGATAAGGGTGGTAAGAAGAGGAATTATAATACCAAAGAGTTGAACAAGCTAGTTGCCCCAGTAGTTGCCAAAAGGAAATTAGACTCAAAAGTATGACCAAAAGAAAAATGTTTCCGTTTTGGTAAAGCTAAGCATTGTCCATGATTGTTTTCTAGATGGAAATTTACATGTTTTACTTTTTAAAGAGAAAGTTTTCATCCTTTGGTTTTGTATGTTTTGGCACTTATGTCTAGATTTTATTAATCTAAATGGTATTCAAGATTGATGAAAGATGAGCTTTTAGAACCATTATTTTGTTATATTCCCAGTCTATGAATTCTATTTAGAGAATAATACGATCTAGGGCTCCTTTATTGTAAAGGAATATAGTATCAATGACTTCTTTAAGTCATAGTATACATGAAGGAGTAATAAGACTTTTAGAAATAGTAAAGTACATGATAAATATTTTCATTTTCTTATTTTTTTTGGAGAAATACTCTATGTATTACTATACATTTTTTCTAAAATTGATTTCAAAAGCTTGTTCCTAGGACATTTGTCAAATTGTGGATTGGGTGAAAACCTAGTATATGATACTTCCACTTTTGGAGATGTCCAACACTTGTGCTAGAAATGAAGTCTGACAAATTGAAATCAAAAGATAGATAAATGTGTGTTTATATTGGGTATCCAAAAGGAATTGCAGAAGATTATTTTGGTAGTCATAAAGAAGACAAGGTGTTTGTAAAGTACAAATACAAAGTTTCTTGATGATGACTATGTGAATAATCTTAAAGCTAAACGTAGAATTGCTCTAGAAAAAAAAATGTCAGAATTAGTTGTAAAAAAACTATAAAATACATTTAGAAATAAGATGGTTGTATTAGATACACCACAAGGAATTATTCTATATATATATATATATATATATATAGCTAGTACATCAGTACAATATCGTAGTGGGAGGATTATCAATTACCAAATAAATTCATACTTTTGGGATAAATTTTTGAAGTCATTCCACAAGGATATGATTTGATCCTCAGTCCTAAGTAAAGGCAATGGATGATATAAATATGGATTACTAGATCAAGGTTATGTGAATAGAATTAGATTTTATTTAAAGTCTAGAACTTGTAGAGGCACCTAGTGGCATTAAGACTATTGTTTTCAAATAGGTTTATAAGAAAATGAGATTGATAGATTTGAAAGTGCAAACCTTCTAAGTCAAGATGTAGAGTTATTGTCATCATTCTAATCATTTAGAATGATGTAGAGTTATTGTCATCAATAGAGTTTTTGTTGTCTAATCCAATTTGATATAAAGTACTTGGGAAAGACTAGTCACATCCTAAGAATTAAACTTTGTTAAAATTAAGAAATTATGATGTTGGATCTATCTCAAACTGCTTAAATAGATTAGATTCAAGCCAAGTATAGCATGTAATACTTCAAGAAAGGATTCTTTCCTTTTAAGTTTTAAGTTCCTTTATAAAGGACTATTGTCCTAAGACATATAAAAGGAAGAGCATATTAAGACAGTTCCTTATACCATATTGATAGGAAGTCTTTATGCTTGCTAAATACTAGGCTAAATATCTATTTTACGGTTGGCATGGTAAGCAAATATCAATTGAATCAAAGATCACTTAATTTAGTGGGAGTAAAGCATATGCTTAAATATCTTAGGAGAATGAAGGATTATGTGATTCATGATGGTTACTGGATGTACAAATACTAACTTTTAGTTTGATTTTGATTCATGAAATTGGACTTCAAGATATGTGTTCATCCTAGGTGGTGAAGATACACATTAAGCGTAAGTATTATCTCATTAGAGAGATATGAGTACGTGAAAAGTAGTAGTAGAAAAGAAAATTTATGCAATAAATCTAACTGAAACTTGTTTCCAAACCTTACCTTCGAGTGACTATGAATTACTCTAAAGGGAGACAAATGTCGAATATATGGTAAATTGTCATTGAGGGCAAGTGGGAGATTGTTGGGGTTTATGCCCTAAAATCCAATTTATATTCATGTCATAAATAATTAAATTGTTTAATTATATGAGACTATTATAAATGAACTAATAGGAAATTATCTTAGTCCATGAGATTCATAGTACATGATTTAGTCACAGAAGATATAAATCACAAGTTCTTTGTAACTCAGAATTTTAGTTTGGAGTCGGTGATGAAGTTTGGCATTTTATCTGTAAAGACTATAACATATCAACTAAGATGATTTGTCTTGATCATGGAAGTGGAGACTTCTAGTTGATATGTTTTAAGAGTTAAGACATATTAAACTCGACCACTGTAAGATTTATTATTCTCCTAATGACTGTTAAATAAGTAACAAATTTCATGACTTCTATTTATATCAACACTAAATCCTGAGAGAATAATGAACCTAGTCATGAGGTGTAGGTTGCTTTGATATATCAGGAGTGAGATCTAAAGTCACGATCAAAACCTCAGTATGTTGGGTAGCCGTATTCAGTGTTGATGGAACATATATTCTCAAGATGGAATTCATAATCTCTTAACGAAAATATAAAATATTTTCTTGAGATAAATTTAATGTGTTTGGTTATTCAGAGTGTTGGGCCCAACCACTTTAGTAAGGAATTACTAAATTATATATTTATGAAATTGGATTTCATAAATATATGATGAATAACTTAAAGGATTAAACTGGGTACTCAAGGATTAAGATGTAGTAATCTTTAAAGTGGCAATTAACATTCATGACTTTATATTACTACGAATATTTTAATAAAGGGGTTGTATGTAAAATAAAGTCTTGTGATATAATTTATTAATAAGGCCTAGAGTGCAATTATATTAGTATAGTGGTATTAAATAAAATTAATGGTAACTTTAGACTTGTCAAGAGTTGACAGAAAATCCCAAGGCCCATTGGAGCTAGTTTTATTTGTTCCTTATTGGTCCCACTCTAAGCCACATACTAAATCCCAGTTGGAATGGCCCAAAACATTAGCCCAATTAGATAATTAGTTATATATAAGGAGAGAATCATACAGAATTACATAAGGGTTTTTCATTAAGATCATATAAGGAATGAAATGGTGTGTATGTATGTATTCTCCCCTTGGAAACTGATTGAGAAACCACACTTCTTGGGCATTAAGTGAAATTGGAGTGAAGATTAAAAGTGTTCCCAAGTACCTCTAATTTTTTGTTTTTGAATTTCACTGCACCAAAGTACGCTTTCTTGTTCTTAAATTTTGAAACTTACATTGTACATGTTATCAATTGCAAATGAAGTAGATCCGTTAATTTTTCACTGTGTATGTTTTGTATGCGATACAAACATGTATTTTTCTAACAATTGGAATTTTTCTCTCCTGCCTCAAAGAAGATAAAGCTTCCACTTGCATAGGGTTTGTTTGTTACCATGATGGCCTCTCTCTTCATGTTGAGCATCAGGGATTCATCATCCCACTTTGTCCAATGCTTCATGTCCTCGGGAAGGAGGAGAGCCCTGCCAACACAATCTGCCACTTTACCTCAATAACCTTCTCTCCAATGCCTGACTCTCTCCGTGGCAGGAAGTACCTCCCCATCCACCATGAATGCCTCGATATAGGTTGAAGCATCCGTATCATCAACATAGATGTCGCCTAGGTCAGGAGGGGATTTCTCGGAGTCGGGGACCGTTAAGGGCTGGTTGGAGCTCAACCCCCTTGGACGTTTTCGCCCAGCCTTAGTTTCATGGACGGGAGTGGCAATTACTGCAGTAACTAGAGGAGCAGGAGGAATAGCAGAAGTAAGGCAGTTTGATTAGAAGGAGTTTGACATCGGGGAATAGTAGGAGTAGCTAGGAGCTGTGCGAGAGTAACTAGACTCTTTAGAGTGTCATCTCGACAAGAGAATCTTCCAATGGAATAGCTGCTTGGATATCGAGCTCTTCTCAAGACGATGAAGGATCGTAGTCTATAGCGTTGCTTGCTTTTTTCTTTCTTTGGCGCTAAGGACGGTCAGCTGGAGTAGGTACAACAACGATAACTCCTAGGTCCTCAGGAGTAAAAGGAGGAGAAGACTTGCTTCAGTACAACCCTTCTTCTCAGCGAGCACGTTCAAAGGGGGATAAGATGTATCCCTTACAGCGAATGTCTATGTAAGGGAACAGAAGGTGCTTTATGGTGATGGCTTTTCCTGCAACTTAAAAACTTCGATACACAGGAGAGTATCCAAGAATTAGGCAGGCTGTGTAGAGTTGACACTTAGGGTGAGAATAGATTGGAGATCTCAGTAATCTGTTCAAATCTGTGGAGATGATCAGTTGCCTCTTCTTCTTGGAAGCGTGATCCTCTGAAAAAGAAACGAGCACAGGTTAGTCATTTGGAATGTATAAGATAGCTCAGAAATAAGACAAACCAGAAATAATAAGTTAGTAAAAAGAAAATCCTATAAAATCTACCCACCTGCTTTACTCACACTTGTGGGGTAGTGGATTCTGCTGGGGTACCAGTTCCCCAAGACGATCAAATAGTCTCCTTATGTTTCCTTGTCGAAATCCAAAAGGCCAGAAATAAGCCTCACCTCCCCGTGCCAGGTCTTAAAGTAAAACCCACAGGTTTTACTATCTTGAAAAAAACAGATGTAGTTGATGTCATGCTCGGTAAGCTTCAATTCTAGCCTTTTATTAAGAGTGTCTACACTACTAACAATCCTAAATACATTAGGGGTACATTGGTCGGGACAAACCTTAAAGTGATGTAAGAAGTTAGTGAGCAAGTCACTTATAAGGATCCTAACTCCCCCTTCTACAATGGCAACGAGTGGAATTACCACTCTACCTTCCCCTCTTGAGAGTATTGCCTCTGATTTTGAGCAATACCTCACCTCAATGTCATCAGGAAAGTTGTATTTCCTCCTAAACTCGGCTAATTTCTCAGAGGTATCAACCGTAGATTTAAATTTTCCCATTATTAACAAATTTCTATGAAAGAACAAACTAAAAAGAAGGATGTAAATATGAAGCTAATCTAAAGGAAAAGAAGTAGACAAACTTACAACAGGAAGTAAAAGATGAAAACAGGGGCACTGAAGGTCACCTGAAGATTATCGAAGGAGGAAATGATGGAGAAAAGAGAAATTTTTTAAGTTTTGGCAGGGTATCAACAAAGAAGGAGCTTATAAGGAGGTTTGGGGTCTCCCTTATATAGAGAAAAATGAGGGCGAGGAAGGGATAAATGAGACCCTTTCTTTCCCGCCCATTTTTCGTTTTCAAAAGGGCCCATCTGACCATCCATTTAGCAACATGGGCTGATAATCGTGGGGTGAGAAGCTTGGGCGAGTCCACGGCATTTATTGCCTAACACCACCACTGTTCATAAATGCCAGTTAATGATTGTTACATTTTTCTCGAACCATGATCCCCATGTCAATAATGATGACCTGGAGATCGTGGGGGGCTATTGTGGGAAGTCGAAAAGTCCCCATCTGGGCCTTAAGCCCAAGAAGTAACTGAGCCACAGGGAACAAATTGGGCCTAGCTTGTGAATTAGAAGGAAGGCCTAAAGGGCAATAAGCTATGGAAGAAGGGAAGCTGGATCATCCCAAGTATTACAGTAAAGGAGAGCAACACGGGAAAGCAGTTCCTGTGGAAAAGGTAAGAAGCTAGCCTACCTATGACATGGTGCACGGATGATCTAGGTATGGCTTCCAGAAGAAGCTTGGAACCACGGGAAACTTCCAAGACATACAAGAAATTAAAACTTTTTACCTCTGTGTTAATGGGGGGGAGGGGTTCTCGCCTAACCCCCATCGCATTGAATGTGTATAAGACAGCCTGAACAGTACAAAAACCCCCACAAAAGTCAGAGCTTCAGGATAAGGGAGGGGAGGAAACCAATGAAGTAAAGAAAAATATCTCCAATAATTTAGCTGGCAACAAGACAGCTATAGAGATAAGAGCAAGAGATGTGCCTATAAAAAGGAGGAGAGAGGCAAGAAAAAAGAGGAAGGAAAAAAGAGAGAGAGAAAAGGCATAGATATATTCTGTCGAAGAGAGAAAGAGTGTGTAATACCACGAAAATGAAAGAATTTCTTGTTGTAATATCTAAGTAGAAATAGAAACACATGTTGTCAAAGAAATCAATTGTTTGAGTTTCTCATTGTGGAGTGTTTGTTCCCTATTGTTTACTTAAAATTAGTTGTGTGAGACATTATATTGGTAATCCGTGGAGGATACCTTGCGGGCCAGTTTTTGTCCGCCCACAATTATTATTATTATTATTATTATTATTATTATTATTATTATTATTATTATTATTATATAATGGAACATCCTAAAATGGTACGCCAAAATAAGCCAGTACCAAAATATTTCATTTCAATGGACAAACTGAAACAGTGTCCTATACGGAATTCAGAACATTGGTTTATATATATAAATTTAGCTTCATCCCCAAGAAAAAAATTTCTAACTATGCCACTGTGTGAGAGGCTAGGAACCAAAAGGCTATGATAAGGTATGATATCAATAGATGCATTAGGATAAATACGCTAGATAAATATTGGCCAAGAATTTAGATGCCTTAGATTTTTTTTTTTTTTTTTTTTTTTTTTTTTGCTAAATAGATGCATTAGGGTTATTACTTAGTAGTTTTGTCCCATCCACCCATTGAAAACACATGCAAAAACATAAGCCCATCATAAAGGCATAAACACCTAAAAAACCACTGATCATGCACTTTCTAAAACTCAGCTACCAAACACAAGTTCTTTATTCCCAAATTAGTGATCACATCCTCTAAACTTATACCTCAAGACCATTTAATTCTCATCAAATCCTTACATTGAAGTCTTATGCTTTTCTAAGCAACTTAAAGCAAACGACCACCCATTGTCAACAAATGCCATCATGCAACCATCATCACAATTCCTCCCCATCAAGATGGAAAGAAGGCTCATGGATTCGTAGTAGAGAATGGAGACTTCAAAAGTTTGATTATCTATGCACTCAAGAAGGGAAATTGGTGAAGGGATCTATTGCTAGATTCCTTATCTGGAGTAGTGCATGTAGGTGACATCCCTTACTCAACTTCTTTTTCAAAAAAAAAAATTATCGTATGGATAATGTGTTCTTCCCTTATAATTTCATAAAATTGAATTATCGTGATTAGGTTTTGCATCAAATTAGGAGTTTCAAATTAAGAATAGGATAAACATGGAAATAACGACCTTTTTTTTTTTTTACAGCAAGATCATCTACATTGAAATTGTT
Source organism: Lithocarpus polystachyus (assembly GCA_033629205.1). NCBI lineage: Eukaryota > Viridiplantae > Streptophyta > Magnoliopsida > Fagales > Fagaceae > Lithocarpus > Lithocarpus polystachyus. The sequence goes on along the minus strand of CM066164.1, from coordinate 62,173,996 downwards.
CATTGCCATGAGACATTGTCATACGTGGTCACATATAAGTTTAAAAGGCCAAATTTCATATGTTTAACATGTGAAACAAGTTCAGAACAGATCGATGTAATATAATAATGTATGTCAAATTTAAAGGTAGACATATAGATATTACACAAATCATGATTATGTTCATCATGTCATGAGGACACATTTTTGTAATATTACAAAAATGTGCCCTCATGACATTTGGTCTCTTCACCGTGTATTTAAATTTTTTTTTTTTTTTTTGGGTGTGTGAATTTCAGGTTTTTTATTTTTATTTTATGTGGTGTAATATTAATGGATGAGATTATTTAATTGTCTGATGAGGTCAAAATTTTCCATTAAATCCTAAGAGACCTACCTTTAAATAGGGGCAAGATGTTCCTAACACTTTCTCATATTGTAACTTAGCCTCAAGCTTAAATTGAAGGTTCTAGGGTAGAAACTTTCCATGTAGTTTTTTGGGTTTTTTTCTTTTTAGAATGTAATTAGGAGTCAAAGTGGTATAATTTTCATAGTTTGTACTTTGTAATAGGAGAAAGAGACAAGGAATTTGATTATAAAAAAATAAAATAAAAAAGAGCCATGGAATTCTTTTTTATTATTTATTTTTTATGAAAGATGACGTAATCTTAAATTTTAATTTCATTTGAATAAAAATGCATTTTTATTATTTCTCGGTTTTCTTCATTTTATCCTTAAATAATTTAGTGGAGATTGTTGATACTGTATTTTGTTTGCCCTTGATTTGCGTGCCGAACTCCAAAAAATCCATAAATGTTATTTTCTCTCCATGGGGCCATGAGAATATCCAAAATGATGTGACATAACCCGTTCAAACACCAAAGCACTAAAGTGCCTTTTTTAGCTAAAATGACCAAAATGCCCCTAGCCAACCTAGGGTTGACCAAAGGTCAAACGAGGTCAAAACCCTCACAAAATGACACTTTTCATATTTTTACATCAAAACCAAGCTTCTCGAAGATTTTTGGAAACTTTGACCAAGTTTAACTGAGTTTGACCCGAAGTTGACTCTCAGCGAGCCCCAAAAACCCTAATTTTGATCCAGCCATCAAAACGGGTTGAAACCAATGTCATTGCAAATATTATCAAATTCTCAATCCAACGACTATTCATGGGTCCAAATCGGAGTTAGAACGACCGAGATATCACGAAAACCGTGATAACACATCGATCGATGCACTACTAACTTCCAAGAGCCATAACTTTTGATCTGACCATTGGATTTTCAAGTTCCATACCTTTTCAAAAACAGGAAGTCAAGATCTTTCCATGGGTGTCGATATCAACCTATTAGGACATATGTGAATCATGTTAGATACATATGTCATTTAGAATTGGCTAATCCTTTGACAAAATGCAGTTTACTTGTAATTGGGTAGATCAAGGATGTGTTTAATACTTCAAGGAACAAGAATTCAAGTCCAAGTGTTAAAACCATATAAATCAATCCAATAATCAAGTGAAAAAGTGCTGTATTTTAAAACTCGACAACTAGCTCGGTAGATAGCATCTATTGAGGTTTAATAGGGATATTCATCCCGATGCTTGACAACTGCTCGATAGATAACCTATCTATCAAGATTTACGAAAATTGGTTTTTTAGATCTAATTTCACACATATCCGTGTATACATGTTTAGGATTTCTTTTCTCACAACCTTAAAAATATATAAGGATTATTTTAAGGACCGTAATAGTAGATATAAGCGAATAAAACTTGATGCAAAGGTTTTTCACAAGCATATTGTGACCGGAGACATATGCCCTAGTTCATCTTTCTCTTGAAGAAGCTGCTGCGTTTGTACGCCATAGGATTTTGTAACCAAGGAGCTTCGTGATCTTCATCATGTTGGTGAAGAACTTTGCAGCCAACATTCTTCTCAAGTTGGTGATTAGTCACGTACTTGAATCCATGCATCGATTGGTTAGTCACGTACTAGGAGTCGTGCATTGAAAATGAGATATTGTCACTTCAGAACAAGTCCAATTGTGTATTGGGGTAAGGGTTCAACTGTAGGTTGGTATAAGGTACTGGGATTCCTTTACTTGTAACCGCTTTTTGTGGTAATAGTGGATTCTCTGGAGTGGTGACCTTAAATTCACCCGGTGGGGTTTTGCCTTGGAGGTTTTTCCCATTCGTAAACAAATCACCATGTCAACTTTATTTTCTGCTGCATATTAACTTAGTTGGTGATTTGTTTGTGCTACCACGCATATTGCATGTTAAATGAATTAATTAATTAACTTGGCTAATTAATTGGTTAATTTATCACCAACGGTTAATACATTCTTGGCCTATCAAGTGGTATCAAAGCAAACACACTCTGATTAGGGTTAATAATTGCTGTATGATCCATTGACCCCTATTTATCATTGATAGATGACAGTCACTTATTATACCTCCTTTATTTGATGGCACTAACTATGCATACTAGAAAGTACGCATGAGAGCTTTCTTGCAATCATTAGATGAAAAAGTGTGTCAAATTGTGGAGATACGCTAGACAAAGGCAAAAGAAGCAAGGGCCGATTGGGATGATGCTAAGATCAAGGCGGCTAACTTCAATAGCAGGGCACGAATGCTTTATTCAGTGCAGTCCTGAATAAGGAGTTTAAAAAGATATCATCTACTGAAACTGCTAAGGAAACATGGACCATTCTCTAGACAACCTATGAAGGAACCAAGACTGTCAAGGATTCAAAGCTTCAGAGGCTTACTACAAGCTTTGAAGAGATCAAAACAGAGGAAGATGAGTTGTTCGATAAGTTCTATGCCAAGCTCTCAAGGACATAGTGAACTCAGCCTTTAATCTTGGAGAAACCATTCCCGAACCCAAGATTGTTAGAAAGGAGCTTAGATCTCTACCCGACAGATTTCATGCCAAGATCACCGCAATTGAGGAATTAAAGGATATTGACAAAATTCCTTTGACAAAGCTGGTTCACAATATGCAGACCTATGAGTTGGGTTTGACAAGGATCGGGAAATCTTGTAAGGGAAAGAGCATGGCACTGAAGGCCAAGAGCAGTGACACTAATGATTCTTCAGACGATGAAGATTCTAAAATAAAATCCTACATTACAAGGCAGTTCAAAAAGTTTATAAAGAATGTCAATGCTAAAGGATTTGACAAAGACCGCAAGCAGTCCAATTCATCTCAGTTCAAGAGCAAAGACAAAGGGAAGAAGGATGTTAGGGATGGCGGTCAGTACACTATTCCTTCAGGACCTAATTGTTTCGGATGTCAAGGCTTTGGACACATGAAACAAGAGTGCCCTACGTATCTCAAGACTATTGGTAGAAGCAAGGCACTTGTTGCTACCTTGAGCAACACCGAACCTAAGGATGATTCAGAAATAAAGATGATTGAATCCTGAATGCCTTCACTACCACTATAAATCCTACTGAGGGGATTGTTAAAGATGTGGATGAAGAAGAGGACTTGGTAGAGTCTAAGTTTAAAAAGATGGATGAGCAAGATGACATCCACACAACCTATGCAAAATTATACAAAGTCTCGGAAAAGCAAGAGAAGTTGTATAGGTTGGTCACCAAGATGCTCAGCGATGTGGAGCTTGAACGAGAAGAAATCTCCATGAAGTTTGATGAAGCCAATCAGACCATTGGAGCACTAAGATTTGAGAATATTTCTTGGCTAAGAAGACCAAGAAGCTTGAAGTGGAGTTGTTTCAAGTCAGAGCTCAGCTGGAGAGGACTTCAAGTGCAAAGCTTGATGAGATGCTCAGCTTCTAGAAATCTGCTTTTGATCGAACCGGTTTAGGGTATGATTTCTATTCTCTTAGTATTGCTTCTACTAGTACTACTGTTTTTGTTTCACCTGCTAATAATGTTGAATCTGAGAACAATAATGTGAAAACTGCTTTAGCTAGTAAGAACATAGACAAGGGTAAATCTATCTTAAAAACACCCCTTAAACTTGATAAGAAAGAGACTAAAAACCTTAGGGCTAAGAAAGGCAATACCCAAAAGTCTAAACAGAAGAAGCAAAATCTCTATCATCATTGTAGAGTAACCAGACACACTCGACCTAATTGCTATAAGTGGTTAGGCACTCAACAGAGCAACAATATGATCTCATCGGGAAACTAGAATCAATTTACATCCTCTTTTGCTCCTCTTGGAGATCTACTCAAAGCCTTCATATTCCTTTCGAGCTTGAACAGTTTCAATTCTTCCCCTTCACTGCCAGATCAAGGCTTCGTTAAACGGAAAGGTTCTTCCAAGGTATGGAAGGAAAAAGGCTCGAGATGATTTAGCCACTGTTTTTTCTTTCCTTCCCTTTCTTGTTTTTTTTTTTTTTTGTTATTCTTAGTATGCGTCACTTGTGTGTTTTGCTTTCTTGTTTTGAGTTAATCTAGTTTTATATTTTGCTTTGTTTAACATGTTTTTGTTTGCTTTATTTTTTTTTTTCATAAAAAAATGAAAAATTAGAAAAATATAAAAACAATTTGTGTTTTGTGTACCTTTGTACTTGTGTACCTTGGATGGCCATTAAAACAAAGTTTTCTAAACTTTATATCTCTTGTAGCTTAGATGAGCATCTTAATGCATAACTAAGCAAGTGAGCTTTGTGGCTCATGTTTGTGATGAGTAAGTTTAAGTAATCTCTTGTACTTTACACTCGTATCACTCCTTTTGACGGAAAGGACTAGAAAATTCTAAGAGAAAGGCATAAATAACAATCTCAACACTGTTACCCACCAATCATGAAATGACATCGGTATGCTTCGGCATAGCAAAAGTGCAATATTAAAAGCTTAACATCATAGGGTATTTCTTTTCTCACTCTTATATGCCCATGCATGATATGCTTAATAAAAGAAAATATGCAAAGAAAAATGAAAGCAAAAAGAATCAAAATACTTTAAATATGATTGCAAGCATGTCTTTTAGGAGATGTGGGAGTTATAGGATGTACCTCGAAGGTGATAGTCTCCATCAATAAATTAAGATTGTGTATGAGTTAAAGTGATTTTCTCATATCTCAAATCGTCATAACATGTAGACACTTATGAAATCTTACGATGTTTTTCACACACAACACGCAATATTCTTTGCTACTTTGATACATGTGCAGGTACAATGTGATTTGGTCATCACAAGGAATACATGTGTTAATGTATGCTCACTAAACTGTCTTGACTTATTTTTGAAATATAAAATTGGTTAGACTTGTTTTAGCGTCTGTGTTTGTATTTTGGATCTATATGCTTGACAATTTTTTTTTTGTTAAGAGATGATTTTGAGAGCATAAAATGTTGTTTGGATCCTTGGTTGAATAGCATGCTTGATTGCATTCATGTTAGTGTTTTTCTCTTTTTTGGAAAACTGTTTTTAAGCAATCTTGACAGCTTCTCGATACCTCTCGACAACTAGCCTATCTATCGAGCCTCTTGATCTTCCATTCCCAACAACTATTATCGCAATTTCGATCCATCGAAGTTTTGGAGAATTCATCTCGATTGCTTCTCAACAGCTTCTCGATCCGTCGAGAGAGTTTTTGTATGCTCAATATGTTAGGATATATGCCCTTAAATCTTATTGTATGATGCTATGTATGATATTATGTATGACATTATGTGAGAAATGATGTATGACTTAATATTGTGCTTAATAAAGTTGTTTTATTCTTATCTAGAATAATGGTAACATGAATATTCGGACATTATCAAACAGTCCATGAGATGCATAGTATGTGATTTATGTGATTTAGTCACAAAAGATATAGATCACAAGTTCTTTGTAAACTCAGAATTTTGGTTCGTAGTCGGTGATGAAATTGGGCATTTCATCTGCGAAGACTATAACATATTAACTACGATGATTTGTCTTGATCATGGAAGTGGTGACTTCTAGTTAATATGTTGATATGTTTTAAGAGTTAAGACATATTGAACTGGACCACTGTGAGATTTATTATTCTCCTAACGACTGTCAATAGAATAATAAATCTCACGACTTGTATTCACATGAACTCTTAATCCTGAGAGAATAATGGACCTGATCATGAAATGTAGGTTGCTTTGATATATCAGGAGTGAGATCTAAAGTAACGGTCAAAACCTCAGTATGTTGGGCAACCACATTTAGTGTTGATGGAACATATATTCTCAAGATGGAATTCATAGTCTCTTAACGGAGATATAAAATATTCCCTTGAGATAAGTTTAATGGGTTCAGTTATTCAGAGAGTTAGGCCTAACCACTTTAGTAAGACTAAAGTATATATTTATGAAATTGAATTTTGTAAATATATGGTGAATAACTCAAAAGGATTAAACCGGGTACTCAAGGATTAAGATGTAGTAATTTACAAAGTGGCAGTCTATATATGACTTTGTATTACTACGAATATTTTATGAAGGGGTTGCATGTATAATAAAGTCTTGGGATATAATTTATTAATGAAGCCTAGAGTGCAATTATATTTATATAGTGGTATTAAATATAATTAATGGTAACTTTGGACTTGTCAAGAGTTGACAGAAAAGCCCAAGGCCCATTGGAGCTAGTGTCTTATTTATTCCCTTTTGGTCCCACTCTAAGCCACACATTAAAGCCCAATTAGGAAGGCCCAAAAGGCTAGCCCAATTAGATAATCAGTTATGTGGAGAGAAACATACAGAATTTTATATAGGATAAAAATGGTTTGTATGTTTAAAAAAAATGACTAAGATAATATATAAGGAAGAGAGACACTCTTTCATATTCTCTCTAGAAAACATAGAACTGATTGAGAGACTACACATCTTGGACATCAAGTGGAATTGGAGTGAAGATTGAAAGTCTTCCCGAGTACTTCTTCATTCGGTTTTGAATTTCTCTGCATTAAGGTACACTCTCTTGTTCTTATATTCTGAAACCTACATAGTGCATGTTATCAATTGCGAATGAAGTAGATCCGTTTATTTTCCACTGCGTATGTTTTGTACGCAATGCAAGCATATATATTTCCTAACATTGGTATCAGAGCGGTCTTCATTTCGAATCTGTATAACATGTTTTATGCGTTTTAGAATTAGAGATAATAATTTCAAGTTGATAGAGGATTATACATTTAATTTTCTGCATGGTTGTTGAAACTATGATTTGATAAAAACTGATATTGATGTTATGATGTTGTTTAAATATGAATTTAAGAATGTTAAATTGATCTTTAAGGCTATAGCATCAATAGATTTCAGTTTTGATATCAATCTCTGTCTATCATGTTCGTATGATGGTTGTTTATTCATGCAAAACCGTTGAAAACTGACTTAGAAGAATTTCTGGAAATTCGAGTTTTACGAGTTTCGATCGATCGAAATTTACTTTCGATCGATCGAGTAAAACAGAGACCAATCTTTTGAATCGATTAATATTCGATTGCTAGTCGATCGATCGAATTTTCTTTTCAATCGATCGAGAGGTGATCGAGCATCAATCGAACAAGTCCTTAGATTAAATTTGAATCTGAATTTTTTCTAAGTGTTTTCAAACTTAAAAGTGTGTGATTAAATTTTGTGTTTTCACTATTTTTTCTTACGCCTTTTTCGTAAGAAAAAGTGCTTAGTATAAAGTGCAAGGCTGTGTATAATTAGTTTATGCATGTTTAAAAGATAAAAACCTTTAATTTAAAACATCTAGTGAGAGAGAGATTCAAGGGTTGGATCTCACGGCCTCCATTGTCAGTTTATAGTAGTGTGATTAATCACCTCGCCTTAGCGTATATGCCTTGCTCCCTACGGAGGGTTTTTAATTCATGGTACTATAAGTTAAACTTCTTAATGATAGATGAAGTGTGTTTTTACATTAAGAGCGACCACGCTACCGTGGAGTTACTTGGTGACTCACATTGATTCTAGACAATAGTGTACACTAGACTAAGTATGATGTTAACCTCCCTACGGAGCTAAGTTATTATCACTTAGACGCTAAAGGATAAGCGGCACATTATTTTTGTTTTGTAAGAGTTACCATGATAGCATTAATAATGAGGATAATCCTTGCTTAATCATAGTGATTGGTATGACCTCGCTACCGAGGAATATTAATTGCGGGATTGGGTTGTCGTTGCATATATTATATTATGGTTTTATTAAAGTTCCATATTATATGTTTATATGCTAAATTGATAATGTCCAGTTTACTTATTATATTCATGTTTATTATTTCAAATTTGAACATGGCATCATTTAGCCCACATGTTAGCATTCTTAATCAAAACAAACTGACTGGAACCAATTATGTTGACTGGAAAAGAAACTTGGACATAGTTCTCACAGCTGAAGAGCACAAATATGTGCTTACTCAACCATGTCCTAGCTTTCCTTCATTAGATGCTCCTCCTGAGGAAAAACAACGATATGATCGTTGGCAGAAATCTAATGAAATGGCCAAGTGCTACATCCTAGCGTCCATCTCAAATGTTCTACAGCATCAAATGCAGGATGTAGAACTTGCTTCAGACATTATGCTAAGTCTGAAGGAGATGTTTGGTGAGCAAGGCCGTTCTGCAAGGCGAGAAACCATGAGGCAAATTTATAATACCAAAATGGCTGAAGGTAGTTCAGTGAGAGAACATTGTCTTACAATGATCTCTAATCTGAATACATTGGAAGTTTTGGGTGCTGACATTGATGGAGAATCCCAAGTGAATATGATACTCCAGTCACTACCGGAATCATTCAAGGAATTCAGACTTAATTATAACATGAGCAAAAAGATTTATTCTTTATCTGAATTAATGAATGAGTTGGTAGCGGCGGAAGGCATCCTTGGTACTTCTAATGTTGAAGCCAATGTGGGTGAAGCTTCTACTTCTAAACCTAAGTCGAAAGGCAAGGGTAAGAAGAAGAAGAAGAAGGAATTCACTAAGCAGGAGGGTAAACAAATTGTCTTAGGGGTTGCAGACAAAGGAAAGAAGCTGAAAGGAAAATGTTTCCATTGTGATGAGAAAGGACATTGGAAGAGGAATTGTCCAAAGTTCAAGGCTGCCAATAAGGGTATGAAAATTTCATTCCTTCTTGAAATATGTTTGGTACAAAATCCCACGGATTCCTGGTGTGTGGGTTCAAGTTGTACTAATCATATCTGCAATTCTTTGCAGGGGTTCCAGGAGACCAGAAGACTTAAAGAAGGAGAGTTGTTTCTGACCTTGGCTGATGGGAGTAGGATTCTAGTTGTAGCTATTGGAGTGTTTAATTTATGCTTTAAAACTAGGGTTTTAATATTGAAAGACTGTTTATTTGTACCTAATGTTCGTAGGAATTTAATTTCTGCAACTTATTTAGGTAAAAATAGATATTGTGTTATCCTTAAAGATAATGTTGTAATAAAGAAGGATAAAATGCTTATCTGTTCTGACAATATTGTGGATGGTCTTTATATTTTAACTCCTAATAAGCATGAATTATATAATTCTGAATTAGATAATAACTCTCATGTAAAATCATTAAAGAGAAAGTTTCCTTCTACTAATGATGCATATCTTTGGCACTTGCGTTTGAGTCATATTAATCCAAATAGAATTCAAAGACTGATCAAAGATGGTCTCTTAGAGCCATTGGACTTTGATGAATTTCCAGTTTGTGAATCTTGTTTGGAAGGTAAAATGACCAAACGACCTTTTAATGCAAAAGGTAGAAGAGCCCAAGAGTTGATAGAATTAGTTTATACGGATGTTTGTGGTCCTATGTCAACCCAAGCAAAAGGAGGTTATGAGTACTTCATCACTTTCACCGATGATTACTCTAGATTTGGTTATGTGTACCTAATGAGACGGAAGTCCGAAACCTTTGAAAAATTCAAAGAGTTTAGGGCCTGAAGTTGAGAATCAATTGGGTAAACACATAAAGACCATTCGATCTGATCGTGGTGGCGAATACCTTCTTGTGGATTTCAAGGATTACTTAACTCAAAATGGGATTGTATCGCAATTGACTGCACCTGGAACTCCCCAACAAAATGGTGTAGCAGAAAGAAGGAATAGGACTCTTTTAAAAATGGTTAGGTCCATGATGAGTTACTCAACTTTACCTATTTCTTTTTGGGGTTATGCCTTAGATACAGCAATACATCTTTTGAATTTAGTTCCATCAAAATATGTTCCCAAAACACCCATGGAATTGTGGAGTGGGCGTAAGCCTAGTATGAAATATCTCCACATTTAGGGTTGTCCAGCACATGTGTTAAAAGGGAAGTCTGATAAGTTGGAACCAAAATCAGAAGTATGTTTGCTTGTGGGTTATCCAAAAGAAACTAGGGGTTATTTATTCTATAGTCATAAAGATAACAAAGTTTTTGTTAGTACAAATGCTAAATTCTTGGAAAATGATTATATGAATAATTCTACTCCTAGAAGTAGAGTTGTCTTGGCTGAAATGAATGAACCTGTAATTGAACAACCAATGGTTGAAACTAGGGATGATGTGGCTGTATTGGATACACCACAAGATACTACTCATGAGATGTCTAGTACACAGTTGCCTCGTCGTAGTGGGAGAAATGTTAGGCCACCTATAAGATTCATAGGTCTTGGAGAGACTTATGAGGCTATCTCAGAGGAGGCTGAAACTGATCCTTACACTTATGAAGAAGCAATGAATGATATAGACGCACATCATTGGGTCCAAGCTATAAAATCAGAATTAGATTCCATGTATTCCAATCAAGTTTGGGATCCTGTAAAGGCGCCTAACGGTATTAAACCTGTTGGTTGCAAATGGGTTTACAAGAGGAAGAGAGGGATAGATGGAAAGGTTGAAACCTTTAAAGCAAGGCTAGTGGCAAAAGGGTATACTCAAAAGAAGGTATTGATTATGAGGAAACCTTTTCACCAGTAGCAATGCTTAAATCTATCAGAATTCTCTTATCCATTGCTGCTCATTATGATTATGATATTTGGCAAATGGATGTCAAGACAGCATTTCTTAATGGCAATCTTGAAGAGGAAATCTATATGAAGCAACCGGAAGGTTTCATAGCAAAGAACCAAGAGCATATGGTTTGCAAGTTGAATAGGTCCATTTATGGACTTAAGCAAGCATCTAGGTCATGGAACATCAGATTTGATCAAGCAATTAAGTCATTTGGTTTTGATCAAAATCTTGATGAACCATGTGTATACAAAAGACATTAAGACAAAGTAGTAATGTTCCTAGTGCTTTATGTTGATGATATTCTACTCATTGAAAATGATGTAGGGGTCATGTCATCAGTAAAGGTTTGGTTGTCAAGCCAATTTGATGTGAAGGACTTGGGTGAGGCTAACTTTATTCTAGGGATCAAGCTTTGGCGAGATCGTAAGAATAAGATGTTAGGCTTATCACAAGCTGAATATATAGATAAGGTTCTAGAACGGTTTAGCATGCAAAACTCCAAGAAAGGATTACTTCCTTTCAGACATGGAGTTCCTCTGTCTGATAACCAAAGGCCTAAGACTCAAGAGGAAGAAGATATGATGAGACAAGTTCCTTATGCTTCTGCAGTAGGAAGTCTCATGTATGCCATGCTTTGTACTAGACCAGATATCTGTTTTTCAGTTGGCATGGTTAGCCGATATCAATCAAATCCAGGACCACAACATTGGCAAGCCGTAAAGCATATTCTCAAGTATCTACGGAGAACGAGAGATTATATGCTTGTTTACCGTTGTGAGGATTTGATTCTCGTTGGATATACAGATTCAGACTTTCAATCGGATCTAGATTTCAGAAAGTCCACGTCAGGATGTGTTTTCACCTTGGGAGGTGGAGCCATAAGTTGGAGGAGTGTTAAGCAATCTTGTATTGCAGACTCCACCATGGAAGCTGAATATGTTGCTGCTTGTGAGGCGGCAAAGGAAGCTGTTTGGCTCAAGAAATTCCTTTCTGATCTTGGTGTAGTGAGAATGGAGCAAGTTCCTATCACATTGTTTTGTGACAATAGTGGAGCGGTTACACAATCCAAAGATCCAAGGAATCACAAGAAAGGAAAGCACATTGAGAGAAAGTACCACATCATTCAAGACATTGTTGTTCATGGAGATGCGATGGTAGCAAAGATTGAAAGTGCAAATAATCTAGCAGATCCCTTTACCAAAGTCTTGCCTCAAAGGACCTTCGAGTCACATTTGGAAGGAATGGGAGTTAGATTAGTGCACAATAGTCTTTAGGGCAAGTGGGAGATTGTTAGGATATGTGCCCTTAAATCCTATTGTATGATGCTATGTATGATATTATGTATAACATTATGTGAGAAATGATGTATGACTTAATATTGTGTTTGATAAAGTTGTTTTATTCTTATCTAAAATAATGGTAACATGAATATTCGGACATTATCAAACAGTCCATGAGATGCATAGTATGTGATTTATGTAATTTAGTCACAGAAGATATAGATCACAAGTTCTTTGTAAACTCAGAATTTTGGTTCGTAGTCGGTGATGAAATTGGGCATTTCATCTGCGAAGACTATAACATATTAACTACGATGATTTGTCTTAATCATGGAAGTGGTGACTTCTAGTTAATATGTTGATATGTTTTAAGAGTTAAGACATATTGAACTGGACCGCTGTGAGATTTATTATTCTCCTAACGACTGTCAATAGAATAATAAATCTCATGACTTGTATTCACATGAACTCTTAATCCTGAGAGAATAATGGACCTAATCATGAAATGTAGGTTGCTTTGATATATCAGGAGTGAGATCTAAAGTAACGGTCAAAACCTCAGTATGTTGGGCAACCACATTTAGTGTTGATGGAACATATATTCTCAAGATGGAATTCATAGTCTCTTAACGGAGATATAAAATATTCCCTTGAGATAAGTTTAATGGGTTCAGTTATTCAGAGAGTTAGGCCTAACCACTTTAGTAAGACTAAAGTATATATTTATGAAATTGGATTTTGTAAATATATGGTGAATAAATCAAAAGGATTAAACTGAGTACTCAAGGATTAAAATGTAGTAATTTATAAAGTGGCAGTCTATATTCATGACTTTGTATTACTACGAATATTTTATGAAGGGGTTGCATGTATAATAAAGTCTTGGGATATAATTTATTAATGAAGCCTAGAGTGCAATTATATTTATATAGTGGTATTAAATATAATTAATGGTAACTTTGGACTTGTCAAGAGTTGACAGAAAAGCCCAAGGCCCATTGGAGCTAGTGTCTTATTTGTTCCCTTTTGGTCCCACTCCAAGCCACACACTAAAGCCCAATTGGGAAGGCCCAAAAGGCTAGCCCAATTAGATAATCAGTTACGTGGAGAGAAATATACAGAATTTTATATAGAATAAAAATGGTTTTTATGTTTAAAAAAAATGACTAAGATAATATATAAGGAAGAGAGACACTCTTTCATATTCTCTCTAGAAAACATAGAACTGATTAAGAGACCACACATCTTGGGCATCAAGTGGAATTGGAGTGAAGATTGAAAGTCTTCCCGAGTACTTCTTCATTCGGTTTTGAATTTCACTGCATTGAGGTACGCTCTCTTATTCTTATATTCTGAAACCTACATAGTGCATGTTATCAATTGCGAATGAAGTAGATCCGTTTATTTTCCGCTGCGTATGTTTTGTATGCAATGCAAACATATATATTTCCTAACACAATAGATGCTTGATAGCTTCTCAATCCATCGAGGTCTCTTTGCTGTGGACACCTCCCGATAGCTCCTCGACAGCTATATCCATCAAGATTTAAAACTCGACACCTCTCGACACCTCTCGATCCATCGAGCTTCGTGCTTTCTATATATACCTCAGCGCAATATTTTCTCTCATTTTATTAGATCTCTCTCGATAGAAAAATGTCTTTCCCTTTCCCAAAAACTTCTCAATCACACTCTTCATCTTCCCCACTCATTCTTTGGCCTAATCCTTGCATTTTTACTCTAATATGATCTCTTTTCTATCTTTTTATCATACATTTCATTCATTTTGACCTAATTTTTGGGTTTTTTTAAATTTTTGGGGTTTTTCAAAATTGATGAAGTTTTTGTGAAATTTTTGGGATGGATTTTGTTTGAATGATCTTAAATGCCCATGCATTGCATCACATTTGCATTTTAACACTGATTCATGCATTTTAGATGTGTGTTTACTATGTTGAAATGATGTGTGCTGGTAGGATTGGATTGGGCTGAGCTCATGATGTTTTTATTGTTGCATGTCACATGCTCATGCATTTTTCATGCATACATACCATTTTTTCTCTATCTTATTGATATTGATCTATGCTGGTACTTTCTATTTGTCCCTCCCTCTCTCTCCTTCTTTCAGTTAGTTGCTTTATGGCACCTAAGCGTAAGTCTGCTCCGTCCTAGAACCCTCTTCGTTCTGGGACATCTACTTCTGATTCTATCCCCTTTCACATTCGGTTTCGTGATCAGAAGGCCCATACGAACTTCTTGGAGAACTTTTCTCGACGAGGCATTCATTTGGAATGCCAAGTCATCCTATCGGACTTTTTTGATACTAACCTTCCCATTGTCATCTACAGTAGGGGTTGGGAGTCCCTTTGTGGCATCCCAGTCACTTGTCCCTTCGTGATCATATAGGAGTTTTATTCCAATATGCACAGATTTGATTACTCTGTACCTCATTTCATCACTCCCGTTCGAGGTACACGCATTGTAGTCACTCTATATCTTATATCCGAGGTGCTACACGTCCCGAGGGTAGTGCATCTGAACTACCCCAGCTGTGATCGTCTTAGGACAGTGTCCAAAGAAAAACTTTCATCTCTCTTCTGTGAGACACCTTCATCTTGGGGTAACCATCAAAACACCCCTTACTCAGGCTTTGCCAAAGGTTCAAGGTTCCTTAACATGGTGATGACATTTCTTATTTATCCCTTGTCTCAATATAACTCTATTACTAAGCCTCGTGCTCGATTTTTTCTATCCCTTCTTGAGAGGCTTACCGTAGACTTTCCCACTCATTTCATACTCTCCCTTATAGATGTCTATAAGGATGCGACCCGTGATAAGCTCATTTTTCCTTCGGCTATCACGCGGATTCTCCGCCATGCGTCTATCTCCTATCCTGAGTCTACACATTTCTCTATCATGTGTCCCATAAATGCAGCGACTGTTCGACAAAGTGAGGCCTAGCTTCGACCGAAGCGGCCATAGACCAAGACGGTGACTCCTCTAGGTTCTTCCGCTCCATCCACCTCTGCTCCTTCTTTTTCTCTGGGTGGAGTGGCTCTTGAGGCCATCATGGCACAGCTTATACGTATGGATGCTCGCCTTGACACTCTTAGTGATGAGTTGTGTCAGGTGAACACCCGTGTTGGTCGTATCGCATGACGACAGGTTGTTATGGGTGGTTTCACTACTTCTTCCTCTCCATCTCCACAGGCTTCAGAGTGATGATGGCTCCGATAGTGATAATGCTGATGAGGATGATGGTGCTACCTCTTCTGGTGACGAGGAGATGACTCCTTCTCAGTGACTTACCCTTTGTCATTTATGACAAAAAGGGAAAGTAATTTTGGATATGAGAGTAGTCATGTACTTAGGGGGAGAGTTAGTATAGGGGGGAGTGTTTTCTTTTGAGGGATATAGTGAGGACTTTTTGTATCTTTTCTTATCTTTTTTTTAGATACATTGTTCTTACTTTGTGATAGCAAACCTTGTATTCATTTTGATATATACATTGAGGTTGTTATTACATTCTTTCACCTATCTCTTCATGTGTTGTTTCTTTTCTCTCTTTATGCACATACTTTTTATTTATTGTATCCAATCTTTTATTTATGTTCACACTAAGATGCCTTGATGAGTTTTGTTTAAAGTGTTTCAGTAATACAAGTTGTCAAAGTCTTTCTTGCCATGAACTCTCTTCTTGCAAAAATTTTCAAGAGTTTGTGTTAGGATAGATTTTATTGTATTAAACAAGTGAGTATGAGCTGAGTGATTTATAACTTCTCTTATATGTTCATTTGTTTGTTGTGGTTTTGTCATGGATTGCCAAAGGGGGAGATTGTTAGGACATATGTGAATCATGTTAGGTACATATGTCATTTAGAATTGGCTAATCCTTTGACAAAACACACTTTACTTGTAATTGGGTAGATCTAGGATGTGTTTAATACTTCAAGGAATAAGAATTCAAGTTCAAGTATTAAAGCCATGCAAATCTGTCCAAGAATCAAGTGAAGAAGTGTTGTATTTTAAAGTTCGACAGTTAGCTCGACAGATAGCATCTATCGAGGTTTAAAAAGGGTCTTCAACCCGATATTGACAGCTGCTTGATAGATAACCTATTTATCGAGATTTACGAAAATCAGTTTTTTAGATCAGATTTCACACATATCTGTATATACATATTTAGGCTTTCTTTTCTTATAACTCTAAACATATATAAGAATTATTTTAAGGGCCGTTACAGTAGATACAAGTGAATACAACTTAATGCAAAGGTTTTTCACAAGCATATTGTGACCGGAGACATATGCCCTAATTCATCTTTCTCTTCAAGAAGCTATTGCATTTGTATGCCGCAGGGTTTTGTAACCAAAAAGCTTTGTGATCTTCATCATGTTAATGAACTGAAGAACTTTACAACTAACATCCTTCTCAAGTTGGTGGTTAGTCACATACTTGGATCCGTGTATCGATCGATTAGTCACATACTGGGAGCCATGCACTAAAAATGAGAGATTGTCACTACAGAACAAGTCCAATTGTGTATTGGGGTAAGGGTTCAATTACAGGTTGGTATAAGGTACTGAGATTCATTTACTTGTAATCGCTTGTTGTGATAATAATGGATTCTTGGGAGTGGTGACCTTAAATTCAACTAGTGGGTTTTTTGCCTTGGAGGTTTTTCCAATTTGTAAACAAATCACCTTGTCAACTTTATTTTCCATTGCACATTAACTTAGTTGGTGATTTGTTTGTGCTACCACGCATATTACATGTTAATTGAATTAATTAATTAATTTGGCTAATTAATTGGTTAATTTATCACAAGGAATCAATACATTCTAGGCCTATGGCCACCACCTCAAAAAGCGTGTAAGGACTATAAAAGGCCTTAGGCACCCTCTAGACCAAGAAAAGAGACTTCCTAGCTACTTGTTCTCTGCCTGGACGAATTTAGAGCTTTTCTCCTCTCTTCCAAACACACAAAAAAAAACTTCAAAACCTCTTGATTCCTCTCTTCACCAAAAATACAAGGTAGTGTTCATACCCTCCATCTTCCTTTCCTTGGTTCCATACCTTGGATTTAAGGTCTAAGGGGTATGGGTGTAGCTTTTTAGCTACTATCCATACCCCTTTTTCTTTAAAGATCCATCTAGCTTTTACCTTGCTTTCTCTCTTTCTCTTACCTTAATAACATGATTTATTGCTTTCTTAGCATGTTTCTTGCTTTATCTTGCTCCTAGCATGTTCTTAGTTTAGATCCATGTTCCTCCATGCTTGTTTACATGTTTTTTTGTCTTGATCTACATGTTTTATGCTTTATGCCATGCTTTAGATGCTTAGATCTCCTCTTTCCCATGTGTTGATGTTTGGGTCTACATGCTCACATGCTTAATATTATGTCTCCGGCCATGCCTTGCTTAGATTTATATGTTTGTATGCATGTTCCATTCTCTTATGCCTATGTCTATGCCTTCACATGCTTGTATGCTTGGATTTGTGTTCTTCCATGCTTTTATGCTTATGTCTATATGCTTAGATGTACTTTTACATGCCTACATGCATATTTCTACGCTAATATGTGTAGATCGGTGTGTTTACATGCTTAGATCATTGTTCTCTACATGCTTTATACTACCTTCCATGTGCTTGTGCGCTCCATGCTATGTTCATGTGCCTAGACCTAGGCTATGTTTGTCATGTCATGTGCTATTGTAGCCTTTTTGTTCCTTTTATCGCATTTTCTTGCATTTTGGCCTATCGGTTTAGACCAGATCTAGCCCTTATGGTCTTTGTCATCATCCATACACCTTGGCCCATATCAAAGGGTTTGAATCATCCTTATTTGCATGTCTATGCTTGCTTGGTTCTATGTTTTATCTTCCATGTTAACCTTTCTAGTTCTAGGCTTTGCCTCGCTTGACGCCCTTAGCGGGTTTGTGGTTGTGTGCTTACATTTGACGCCCATGAGGCCTTTTTTAGATGTAATCACTTGGGATGCATTACTATAATGCTAGTTGCTTCATGCATACCTTTCACCCTTTCCGCTCCGTGCAATGATATGCTTGTCATGCTTGTTTGTGCCAACCGTTGGCTTTCTATGCATCTTTACACTCTTATTGACATGTTCATGCATAAGTCTTGCTTGCTAGTATGTCGTCCGTGCTTCAACACAATGAAGTTATGGACATTCGATCCAAACCTACATTTGTCCCTCACGGCACCACCTTTTGTTTGCTTTCTTGCTTGTTTGTCTTCTCGCTTTTTTGCTTGCTTTCTTGTTTCTTTACTTGCAATGTTTATCATGCTTATCTGCTTTATACCACTTTCATATGTTCTCTGCGTCTTTTCCCTTTCATTGCTTGTCCGTTAGTTTCTTGTCTTTGCCTTTGCATGTACACACAAGGAGCGAGGACGCATAGAGCTAAGGCACGGTCACCCAGGTGTAAGTAAAAAAGGCGAAGACACAAGCATGTAGATTTAAGCCAAGCGGTAATGTTCAGTAGTTTTAGGGGTCTAGCCTTTCCCATTTGGTTATGTACTCTTTTAAAAACCCCTTCCTTCCCCCTTCTCTTCTCTCTTAGATGGTTTGTATTAGGTATATCATGCCATGTACCATTTTTTCTCATCTCTAGAGTATGACGACCCTTGTTTACTTTCCTGCACTTATATTTTAGGTCATGCTCTAAGGATGAAAGCATTTACTTTCCTGCTTTGTATGTTTACATTGTGCTGATGTATGTATATATATACCTACTCGTTCCTTCTAGTGTGATTGTCACAATCCATGTCACCTAAAGCAAAGCGATGCCTAATTTTCGCCGTGAAATTAAAGTGACATGTTGCCAAATTTTCTCCATGGAAATCTGGTATTTTGCTCGAATGCCCTAGGAAAACATAGATTGGGACCACACCCATTCAAAAACCAAACCTCAAAGCCCCGAAAGCCAACGCCAAAATCATGTTTTTACTACCAATCTCTAAAAATTAAGGTTTCATCAAAACAAAGAACTGTCCTTGGACAGGCGTTGTGGGGTGCCTAACACCTTCCCCACACGTAACCAAACTTTCGGACTCAAGAACCAAGATATTTTGCCATCCACATTAGATTAGGAAAAATGTCATTTTTCTTAGCCTAGAATTGGTAATAAAATCAACTAGAAACAGGTGACCAATCACACCTTAGAAAAACCCAGTGATTGGTGGCAAATTCACTTACCTTTGGTAATCCCTTAAAATTTGGCCAAGACTCCTACCACACCTCCAAAGGTAAACAAATACATTCCTCCATCGAGAGAGAGAGAGCACCTGAAGCTCCGCACGAACCACACACACCAATCAATCAAGAAGGGCCTCTAACATGCCATATGTGCTCGGGAACGTCGCCATGACGGGTGGTTGAACAAAAGCCCACGACAATGATTTTCTGCTTCGATCAAGGCCAGGCGTCAACAAAGACTTCAAATTGTAAAATCATTGACATAGGAGGTAAAGCATAGTTAGATGAGTAACCAATTTGAGACATATTTTACCTAGCATTCTGAGGTTGTGGTTTCACACATAAATCCAAAAAAATTTGGAATAAACAATAGTACAATGTCACCTTACCCTATGAGTAATACCTGTTGTCACGATCGTATGCCCAACAAAATCTAGTCTCTTAGGCATAGTAACCAAAGAGGTCGCCATACAGTTACCGCCTAAAATTAATGTAAATCCACAATTCCTAAAAAGCTAGATGGTAGGTAAAAAACACAAAACTCTTAACTCAAAAACTTCCAATGCCTAACCAAGCAATACACTCTAGACAAGTTAGGAAATAGGGGTAACTGATGTGGAGAACAACAGCATACCACAATTAAAACAAGAAACATCATCACTTGATTGAATGTGATGAAATGATCTACCTAAGAGTCCAAACAAGGAAAAGCCCAACCATGGACAATTTGAGCCCAGAGCAACCCAAGCATGACAAAGTAATAAGGATAAATTACCAAATCCAAAAAGACTTACTCCCCATTATGGAAATCTATAATTGAATCCAAAGAATCACAGATATAACGGGATTAAGATTCTTTAGAGTTCTTAGAGTTCTCTCCACATAGAGTTCTTTTAATCTTGACCGTTCTTTTATAGTATAAGGCCTAAATGATGCTATGTCATCAATCCGCCAACAAAAATCATAATGATAACCATAACGTCTTTTACTCTTATTAATCATGTCTTTTACTTAATGAGTTTTCTAAAAGAACAAATTCATGGCAGCCATCATTGCTTGGGAAGCCCAAGCCATGAAAGTTTTGGGTTTATGTCCTAAAATCCAATTTATTGGCATGTTATAAATAATTAAATTGTTTAATTATATGAGACTATTTATATATGAACTATTAGGATATTATCTTAGTCCATGAGATGCATAGTATGTAATTTATGTGAAAAGTCGCAGAAGATATAAATCACAAGTTCTTTGTAAACTCAGAATTTTAGTTTGTAGTCGGTGATGAAATTAGACATTTCATCTGCGAAAACTATAACATATCAACTAAGATGATTTGTCTTGATCATGGAAGTGAAGACTTCTAGTTTATATGTTGATATGTTGATATGTTTTAAGAGTTAAGACATATTGAATTGAACCGCTGTGAAATTTATTATTCTCCTAACGACTATTAAATGAATAATAAATCTCACGACTTCTATTTACATCAATTCTAAATCCTGAGAGAATAATGAACCTAATCATGAGATATAGGTTACTTTGATATATCAGGAGTGAGATCTATGAGTCACGAGCAAAACCTTAGTATGTTGATCAACCGCATTTAGTGTTGATGGAACATATATTCTTGAGATGAAATTCATAATCTCTTAACGGAGATATAAAATATTCACTTGAGAAAAGTTTAATGAGTTTGGTTATTCAGAGTGTTGGGCCCAACCACTTTAGTAAGAAGTTACTAAAGTATATATTTATGGAATTGGATTTCATAAATATACGATGAATAACATAAAGGATTAAACCAAGTACTTAAGGATTAAGATGTAGTAATCTTCAAAGTGACAGTCTATATTCATGACTTTGTATTACTACGAATATTTTAATGAAGGGGTTGTATGTATAATAAAGTCTTGAGATATAATTTATTAATAAGGCCTAGAGTGCAATTATATTTATGGTATTAAATATAATTAATGGTAACTTTGGACTTGTCAATAATTAACAAAAAAGCCCAAGGCCCATTGGAGCTAGAGTCTTATTTGTTCCATTTTGGTCCCACTCCAAACTACATACTAAAGCCTAATTGGAATGACCCAAAAGGCTAGCCAAATTAGATAATCAGTTATATATAATGAGAGAAACATACAGAATTTTGTGTCTTTTTTCAGAAGTGGTTTTTATTAAGATCACATAAAAAATGAAATGGTGTATGTGAGTGTTGGACAATCTCTTATTCTTTCCTTAGAAACTGATTGAGAGACCATACTTCTTGGGCATTAAGTAGAATTAGAGTAAAGATTAAAATTGTTCCCAAGTACTTCTAATTTTTTAGTTTTAAATTTCGCCGCATCAAGGACGCTTTCTTGTTCTTAAATTCTGAAACTTACATAGTACATATTATCAATTGCGAATGAAGTAGATCCGTTAATTTTCCACTGCGTATGTTTTGTATACGATACAACCATGTATTTTTCCAACAGCAATAACATTAATCAACTTAACATTTTTCAGGCACCAAAGCCTAAACTATAAATGAATCAAGCCATTCATAAACAGTTCAGGCTTGGCTTAATAAAAAGCTCTTTCATGTTTGTTTTTTTATAAACAAGCCAAACTTAAATTTTAGTTTTAGGTTTGTTTAATAAATGAACCATACTCGAGTAAAAAATATTGTTCATGAATAAACTCTGAACACCAAAGCTCGATACAAAAATAACAAAACAAGTTGAACCTAGGCTTATTTATGAGTTTGGTAATAAAATTGATATGAACTTGATAAGTAAACTCATATCTTTCTAAAACTTTAATTAATTATAAGTTAAGACCACTTATCCAAATCAAATAGGCTAAATAATAAACTTAATATAGGCTTGATAATATACTTATGTTGGATCTCAAGCTGAAAAGCATAATATTAAGCTTGAGTTTGGGCTTGATATTAAGCTCGAGCTTGAATTGACTAATGAATCAAGCCAAGCCAAACCGAGTTGAACTCAATCTTTTATACTTTATAACAAGCTTAAGTTTGAACATTATTTATAAGTTCATATCAAGCTCAAGCCAAGCTTGAACATTCACTATTTGACAAAACTCGGCTCATTTACAGCCCTAAGACTCAATATAACAATGAGTAATAGTGGTTAAACATATGGAAAATATCCCATTGACAAGCTTTGTATAAGAGGAAATAATCCAATCAAGAGATCAAGAACAAGTATGAATGAGATCACTACCACACTACCAAATTAATTCTCCATATCGGTGCCATATCAAAGCCACTCTGAGCTATTTTTGGTAGGTGATCATTTGATTTGTTGACCATATATTCAACTGCTTCATCAGTCATCATCCGCTAAATCAAAACCATAACAAGAAACTCTCTTCCCTCTTTTCATTCAACATATCAAAAGCATATAAGAGAAATGTGGAGAATATCATTCAATCATTAATCAACTTCTATTACATTGATTCTCCAAAAAAAAAAAAAAAAACTTCTATTTAATTGAAGGAAAAAATTTAGTTCCTAACCTGTTTGAAACCATCTTCCTTCAACCCACCATGTGGCAATGGAAGATTCATCCATGTATAGTGTTAGTCAAATGACTTTTTTAATGAGTTATATGACTTGTTTAAATAATAAACGCGAATAAACTTATAAATCAAAATTGAGAATTAGTAATGATAATCAAGCTTCATACTGCTGCTGAAACATCAAAGATGCAGGTCTAAATGTCTGCATATGCAAAAACAATTCACATGAAGATTGTCAGCAATTCAGTAAGTATAACTAGCTGTATCATTTATGAGTCTCAAAGATCACTGTTATCTTTGTAACATTTTTTGAAATTATGTACTAAGAATCGTACTTTAGGACTTCATTGTTAAGGGAAACAAGATGACAACAAGCAGACAAGAAAGCAAATACAAACGAATAACAACTGCAGCAGTCGCAATCTGAAAAACAGAGTTATCATATCACGCAGGCAATGCAAAGCTTTCCTGTGTCCACTGTGGTGGATCCATCACTGCACAGGCATCCGACTTCTCAAAATTCGCAACCTACATTATAAACCAGGTGAACATTTTAATTATCAATCAATATGTTTATAAACAAAGGCATGCAATGAGAGGGACTTTAAAAAAAAAAAATTAAGATGGTAGATAATACTTGTACCATTTCATTGCAGCTAGGGCAGTAGTGATATTTATGCCAGAGGCAGTCCATTGAAGGACAAAGAAAGCAAATTCCAAGCATCATTGGCATCATGCAACCAACAACAGCTGCTAAACTTGGCTTCGATCTGGACTTGATGTAAAATATCATAATTAGAGAGGTAGGGGGAAAAGTACATTACTGTCTACCATAATAAAAAGATTACAAGGCCAGTAACATTTAAAAGACTCATTGTCAAATTTGATTGGCTCTGTAAGGAAAGAAGTATACTTATTCAATGAAACATATCCAGACCCTTCCCTATCTATTGATTGGAGCTGCCCCACTGTGGCTTAATGCAGGTATAAACACAACAAATGTGAAGCGGCGAGTATAAAAGACCAAAGCTGGAAAGTGAAGTTCCCAAAAGCCAAATTGTCAAGGCCAATTAAAATGTGGGGAAGTGAACAACCAGTGATAAAGAGGGGTCTACAGCATATTGTAGATATAATATAGGGCACCCAAAAAAATAATATTTATAATAATAATAAGATTTTCATCATAAGAACAGATTCCTCTGTTCTCAAGAAGGTCCAAACAAGAGGTGACAACCTACCTGAATAAACAGGATTCTCAGGACAACAGCAACAGCAATGCATGTGCAGGAACTGTCAACAATTATGTAACATTGAGAAAATTCTTAGGTACTCCCGGAGTACGGAAAATAGTGCTCCCTCCTCTCACATTTATGCTAGACCCCACCATAAATTTAATGAATTGACCCCATCATGAATGTGAGAGGAGGGAGCATAATTCTCCCTACTCCGAAAGACCCCACCATAAATTTAATGAATTGACCCCATCATGAATGTGAGAGGAGGGAGCATAATTCTCCCTACTCCGAAAGTACTTAAGAATTACTTGTAACATTGATGCTTATAAAGTTATCTGCTCTCATAATTCTTTCCCAAGACATTAAAAAACTGACATAAGAGCCCAACTACAATCAATTACTATAACACTGATAAAAGCCTCACATGATCTTCTTGTTTCCTTCTAATGTTTATGATAATGCCAATAAGTTTGATCTTTCCGAAACAAATGTGGTTGAAAGTATTACTTGACAAAAAAAGTCGTTGAATGTATTCTCATGATTTCTATAAACCACTAAAGGACATGGTCAATAACAAAAAATTACCCCCACCATTTTACAGGTGGTGAAAAACCTTGCTATTAAGGACCATGGTGAATTATTGACTCAGAGAAGATGATGCAACTGTATTTGTCACTAGTCCAGTTTGGCAATAAAGGATAAGCCAAGAAGACTTCCAACTTGCACAAAATGGCTAATGCAACGGGAATTTGATAAGGGCAATACCACAGAAATCTAATGCAAACAGTATAAAACCAATTGGATAATTGAGAATTTACATACAAATCCACTGTAACTTAGGAAAATAAATAAAAGGATTGAAAAGGTTGTTTACTCTTTTCCTACTCTTCAAAAATCGTAAAAATGTAAGACAACTTCATCACTCTTTAGCTTTCTTAGCATGGTCCCAATCACCAATTTAAACTAATCTCAAGACTTGCAAGCTCGACCATAAGCATTCCATAGTATCCAAATTAGGTGACAATTCCCTTCACAAGTGACTCTTTGGGCTTCTATTGAATTGAGAAATAGGTTTGATTGTCTATCTTTTTGATACAAGGCATCCTCCGGATAATTCATTGTCTTAATAACACAAGATCAATTTCAAAGTACTAAGAAAGGATTGCTCTCAGTCACACATTAACTGCTACAATACTCCTCGATATCAAGGCCCTGTCAGGGCTTCAAAGATCAAAGCAATTCTGCTATGCTAAACTAACCTAATTTGGTTCCAAAAATGGTGCTCACATGTCTCTCTCATTAAATAAAATTTGGTCTACATAAGTCAATGTTCATAAACAAGTAGGAAAATTCTCTAACCAACATAACTTTCACAATGAAAAAAATCTTAATGTGTCTTGTCTCAACACATTAAAATTATCAATCCACACACCGTTGAACAATTCAACAAGGTTTCAATCAATAAAATTCAAGTATATATAATCCTTGCCCAACAATCCATAAAGCCAGAGCATTTATAATCATAATCGCTAGATACAAGCTAAGAAGCATGGACACTTCATTTTGGTAGGTTGTCGTACCCAGTTCCCGACGTCGATTTTTTAGAAGAATCAAGGTTCAAAGCTCCCTTCCTCATTAGATATAACAATTAAATCATCAAAAAGAGGTTGTTGTGTGATTGTATTGATAAATTGTATCAAAGCCGGCCTGCTTGATACCATAAACTTTGCAAAATATGACCTCTAAATTAAACTATAGTCACATCATATACAATAGATAATCATCCACAATTTCTCAATTCAGTTAAAATCAAATTCAACCAATATAAAATTCATAATATACTAAGGAAAAAAAATTCAAGATTTTTTTAATTATAATTATTATAATTATTATTATTATTTTTTGTTTTTTACCTGATGTTAGTAAGTCCAGAACTACCGCAGTAAACGCAGTTGAAAGGAGCGGGGGTGTCGCGGTAAATAGTCTGCTGAATCGGAATACCCTTGGGATCTCCATAGACGGCGTTTGGTGGAGGCGCTCCGGCTTGGTATGGATTCTGTCCGATATAGTACGGAACTCCCATCACCACCCCTTCGTTTGCCTTCGACATTTTTTTCGCAACCAATTCTTCTTTCTTTCTTTCTTTATCTTCTTCTTTCTTTTGTGATCGTCAAATCAAAAATTCTAATCGACAATTTGCCTCTCTTGTACGTTTTTCTTTTTTATATACACTTTTATTTACAATGACTAAAATGTCCCCGTCTTCGACGACGCGGCATTTTGAATTGACTTTTACCGTTCTACCCTTCTAGACAAATGCATGGAAGCTACCCTGCTTGCTGATTGACATTTGATGGCGTTGCATCAACGTCAATTCGCTAAAAATTCACGTTTCTAGAATTTACGGTTATGTTTCTTACTGGACACGGATTAGCTCTAATGCTTCAATGCACTTGTTGACTTGATGTCCGAATTTTGCTGTGCGCCTAACTACGCATGGGTTTCGAACAATGCTTTTCTTTTGAAATGAGAATTGCTACGTTGGTAATATTTTTACCAACATAAAATTTTTATAATAAATTATATGTAGTAAGTTGTTGTTGGTTATAATTTGAATCCACTATTAGGTATTTTTTTACCCACTAATAATAGCTAATAAAAATTTTTCATTTAAGATTTATTGTAAAAATATAATAAAAATATTATGGACATAGCATTTCTCTTAAAAAATTATTTTGAAAACAAGACTTTTATTTATTTTATTATTTTTATTTTTATTTTTTTATTATTATTATTATTTTTTTTTTTTGGTGAGAGGGAGACAAGACTAAATGGTCATATTGATTTACAAGATATGCTTGTGTATCTATGTATGACCCGGCCCACTCATTCTTGCACTAATGAATTTTCAAACATCAACTCCAAATGTTAAACGCAAATAAGATTAGTGGTACCATATATTGGACAACGAAGATTTATGCATCTAATCTAGCACTAGATGTGTTTGTCATACCAAATCTTACTTAAATACGATTGTTTTAATATGTTAGTATGAAATATTAAATAAAAATAATGAATATAGAATATTAATTGGATTAATAAATAAAAGGAAAAAAAAAACAAATCACCAACAATAATATAAATAAAAATAGAAATTGAAGTTAGACAAAAATGAATAGAAATTGAGGTAAAATAGAAATGAAAAAGGAGAAGAAGTGGAGGAGTAGAGAGATTAAGGAACATGTTCACTATGTGATGAGGTGGGTGGAAAGTACAAATTGAAAAGGTGAAGTAATAAGCTTCGATAACAGAAGCTGCAGCCCAATAGTTTTTAGAGATTGGAGAGGGAAGTTGATTTTTCTCCTTGTCTAAACAAGTGGAAATCAACCTCCCTCTTCAAGCAGAAGCCGAGGCCCTTAAACCCCCTTAACGTGGTTTTGAGAATGTGGTGGTCGAGAGTGATGCCAAAGCCTACATTAAAGCTCTTAAACCCCCTACTGATGTCGTACCTTGGAGAATCTTAACCATTTCAACCAATTCTCTTTTTTGGGCAACCCGTGGCCAACACTTTGTTTTTAGGTGGTTTCCAAGAGAGTCAAACAAAGCAGCTCATGTTCTAGCTTCCTAGTGCCTTAGGCAAAATTTGTCTAGTTGTTTTGTTTAAGGTTATACTCCTAACCCTTTTCTAGATTTAATTTATTCAAAGCAACTCCATGTTGTATTTGCTGCTTAGTTTTTGTTTCTTTGTGTTTGTCAATAAAATTTTCTGTTCATAAAAAAAATAATAACATAAAATAAAACTTATGAAAGTTGGGCTTGTGTGGTGACGTGTTAGGATGAGAGATGGAGAAAGACTAACACAACGTCAACATAGTTAAATAAATTTGAATGAAACAAGGATATGTGGAGGCCCAACCAATTTCATATCCGAGATCACTCATGGTTTTGGAGGAACATAATCAAACAAGATAACATAAAACTTAGGGAAGCTAGATGATTGGTTGGAAGTGGTGCTAACATTCCTCTCAATCACCCTGATTGGTTCAAGTGTCCTGAGCAAAACTAGCAAAATACAAACTTAGGTTCTGAAATTGTTGTTGATCTCATAGAACATTCTAGAGGGGTATGGAAATGTGACCTAATTAAGAATCTTTATCCCCAACCTCAATGTGATGAAATCCTAAGAATCCCTATCTCCAAAACAGGGGTGATCTCGGATAAACTCTTATGGAAACAATCAAGCTCTGGGGAGTATAGTGTTAAGACTGCCTATAACTTACTACTTAAGGACCATATTCAAGCCTCACACACTCAACTCAGACCATGCCAGAACCCACGAGAGGTGTGGAATTTAATTTGTGTTAGGACATATGTGATTCATTGTTAGGAACATATGTCACTATTTTATGTAATTGGCTAATCCTTTGACAAAATGCACTTTACTTGTAATTAGGTAGATCTAGGATGTGTTTAATGCTTCAAGAAACCTTGTTTCAAGTTCAAGTGTTAAAGCCATGCAAGTCAATCTAAGAATCAAGTCAAAAAGTATTGTTCATTAAATCTTGATAGCCAGCATCTATCAAGATTTAAGGAGAGTTATTTCAGCCCGAGGCTTGATAGTTGCTCGACAGATCAGGCATCTGTTGAGGTTTAAGAAACTTAGTTTTTTAGAGTTGATTTCAATTCAATTTGTGGGTATATGTTTGGGCTTTCTTTTCTCACAACTCTAAACATATATAAGGATTATTTTAAGAGCTGTCAAAGGTTACACAAGTGTGAAGCAAAGTTTTGTTCATGCAAATTGTGACCGGAGACAGAATTTGCCCTAGTTCATCTTTCTCTTAAAAAAGCTACTGTGTTTGTACATCGTAGGGTTTTGTGACCAAGCAACTTCACGATCTTCATCATCTAGATGAACTAAAGAACTTTATAGCCAACATCCTTCTTAAGTTGGTGATCAAGTCATGTACTAGAGTCCGCGCAATTGGTTAGTCACGTATTGGGAGCCGTGCATTACAAGGAGAGATTGTCACTACAGAACAATGCCAATTGGGTATTGGGGTAAGGGTTTAGCTGTAAGTTGGTATAAGATACTAAGATTTCTTTACTTGTAATCGCTTGTTTTGATAATAGTGGATTCTCGGGAGTGGTGACCTTAAAATCACCCAGTGGGGTTTTTGCCGTGTTAATTTTCCCCATTCGTAAACAAATCACCTTGTCATATTTATTTTCTACTTCCTACTTGTTCCTATTGGAAATACTGGTTTTGCATCTCATACAAAACTCACAGTGGAAGCAACACAAGGATCTACTTCATTCATGAGAGATAACATGTAACCTTGAATTCTAAAACAAAGAAAAAAAAAACATACCTTGATGCAGTGAGATTCAAAAACAGAACTTGAGAATACCTTCAATCTTCATCCCAATTCCACATGATGCCCAAGATGAGTGGTCTCTCAATCAGTTATTATGTAGGTTGATTTTCCTTTTGAAAAGTGTTTTTCCAAGATTCTGTAGAGAAAAACTATATTCTCTTCTTTTAATCATACGTTCATCTTAACTACCTTAGCAGTTACTTTTTTTAATAGCTCTTATTAAATAAAAACTGATTATCTAATTGGGTTAGCCTTTTGAGTTAGCCCAATTGGGCTTAAGTGTATGGCTTGGGATGGGACCAAAGGGACTAACAAGGCTCTAGCTCTAATGGACCTCAAACTTATCTGTTAACTCTTGACAAGCCCAAAATTACCATTAATTATATAACAAGTACCACTATGGAAATATAATTGCACTCTAGACCTTATTAATAAATTATTTCCCAAGACTCTAATATGATATCATTTAACCCCTCTATGAAATATCCATAATGAAAAAAGTCATAATAAACTGTCTTTTTGTAAAAAAAAAAAAAAAAAAAAAAAAAAACTATTTTATTGCTTGAGTACCCAATTTAATCTTTAGTTATTCATATTTATGAAATCTAATTTCATAAAATTGAACTTTAGTAACTCTTAATAAAATGGCCGACCCTGAATAACCAGTTCCTATTAAACTTATTCCAAGGAGATATTTCATGTCTCTGTAGAATGAGATTATGGATTCCATCTTGAGAATATGTGTGATGCTGAATAGAATTAGTAGGCTGGATGCTCCAAGCTTTAATGACATAGCGATTCGCTTGGAAGACCTGAAAGGATGAACACACGATCAGGCGCTGAGGTGAACCAGCCAAGTACCCTTTGTTGCCTAAGTTAATTTCTCTCTGAAAAATAAAATTCCAACTTAGAGGAGTAATCTTCGGGAAAAAAAGTCCCCCCATATAGTGAGCTTAGGAGCGGTTATTGGCTTAATAACTTCCCCCATATTTGTGGACATGAGAATGTTAACTTCCTCAACTGCTATAGAAGTTAAAATGTTGAATCTTATCTTCTTCAACTGCCTTTGGAAGTTAAGTACACGTGGTCCGAATAATACGTTCTTATAGGTGAATCCATCTCTGAAAATTTCCTAAGTGTTTGAGGGTCTTCCAGGCACTTTCTTGATGGACGACCCATGTTGTCCACAGACGACCTTCCAAATATGGACAAATTTCTTAAATGGTTGGCTCTTAGCTTTGGATGACTCCTATGGACGAATTGGAGATGGCCTGATTTCTTAGTTTCCCATCAGTTTCTGCCTTGTCCTGAGTACTGTTTAGTTTCAATGCGTGCTTTTATTATTTTGATCAAATTTAGATTATTTCAAATTATGCCATGTGTCTAGATCTCGTTGGTTGATTCCTTGCGTCGATTCCATTTTTCAAAGAAACTACCACGTATTACTTCTTGAATGGTTCACGTCGCTTTGCTGACCCAATTTTTGGGTCCTATAAATAGGTACATTCTCTTGCTTACCCTTCGCCTTTCTCATAGTTTCTTTTCTGCCATTTCGTCCAAGAGCCTCGTTTAGCTCTCATCCTAGTCTTGTTAGGTATTTCTTCTTCACCCTTAGGCTTTCGTCTTAGTCTTTTTTTTTTTTTTTTTTTCAATTAGTTATGTCTTCGTCAAGTAGTAGCTTAGAGAGAGCTATAGATGAGCACTAGGAAGTCTCTTCTAGGAATGGAGGTAGTTATTAGAGTGGTGAGGGTAGCACAAGCAGCAGTTGTAGCTCTTCAGACGAGCATTATTCGTTTGGGGTTCCTAGTATTTCCCTAGAGGAATTCTAGGAAATGCAGCATAGGATGGCCTCCGAAGCTAAGACTAGCTCGTCCAGAGAGCCACTTAGCCCTTCTCAGGACGAGGAGGAGGAAGTAGAGAATGTTATCTCTAGTTGTGCCCCAGAGGTAGCGTCCACTTTAGACGCCCTTAAGTTAAAAACCTTTGTAGA
The DNA here is from genome assembly GCA_033629205.1 of Lithocarpus polystachyus. Lineage (NCBI taxonomy): Eukaryota > Viridiplantae > Streptophyta > Magnoliopsida > Fagales > Fagaceae > Lithocarpus > Lithocarpus polystachyus. The sequence continues at coordinate 62,142,444 of CM066164.1, read as the reverse complement.
TAGATACCAGATCCCTAGCTGGTTTAGGAGTATATACTTCTTATCTTTTAACTGGCCTTAAGTTTCCTTTGAATTCTTTTTGTAGAGGTCTTCTCCATAGGTTGGGTATTGGACCTAACCAGCTCAACCCCAATGGCTGGAGGACGTTAGTTGCCATGCAAGTGCTATGGCGTGAGGCATTAAAAGGGGACTGTCCTATCACAATGAACAGTTCCTCTACTGTTATAAGCCCTCAGAGATAAAAAGGTCTGCTAGTTTTTACCAGTTCTCATCTAAGGGCTCTCACTTTAGTTTGATAAAGGGTCGTAGCTCGTCTGATAGGCTTTGGAAAATAGAATTTTTGATTATTTCTGGAAATTGGGTTGGGGACCCAGTTGATGTGAGTAATGCCCCCTTCCTTCCTTTTACCAGCCCTCTAGGTCGCCTTTGTCTTGAGGGTAGGTCTTCTTTCCTTTACTGATGTAGTTGTTTCTCGTCCACGTTTGGACAAACTTTACTTGGATCGCATTGACCAAGTTCGTGCCTTTCCTGGGAGATCCTTCCACAGTCTGGTAACTCTTAGTCATTTAGTTGCATGGGGACTTGACCCAATACCTACTGCTGAAAATCTTGGTCACAAGGAAACCACTCATCAAAGTATCGTCCATTCTTCTCTTTCTTACTTTTCCTTTTCTCTCTCTTTTTTTTTAACTTTATTTCCTTCGTCGCAGGAATGGCTACAATGAGAGAAAATAGGGAAAAAACCATTACAAGTGGTAATGAGGACACCACCACGCCTTCGGTTGTCTAGGGAACTGTCGTCCAAACAGGGAAGAGAAAGTCTAAGTCCATATCTAGCTCAGTGGACCTTGATGACCTTCCAAGTCATCAAGGTCCTAAGAAGCAAAAACCTAGCCAGACCTCCCTTCCCAAGGTTCCAAAATTTACTCCTCCGACGGTAGACCTGGACAACCTTATGGTCAACGTGGTGCTCGTCCAGATTGATCCTCCTCCCTTTCCAACCAAAGCTCCTCGTAAGCCTCATCCTTCTGAGCCGTCTGAACGTTTTCCTAACCTGGTGCTGGACGAGAGTTATGCATGGAAGACGTTCAAGGGAATAATTACTAACAATGAGCTAAACTCATGTTACAACATGTCAATGAAAGACTTTGAACGTTCTGCCATTCATGACCTCTTTAAGGTATACAAATTTCATTCGTCTTTGTTTTTTTTTTTTTTTTTTCTTTATGTTATGAATAAAATTTCTAACTTTCCTCCGTCCATGAATAGGCCATGTCAAAGTTCTACACAATGTCCTGCCAGACCAAGGAGCTTTGTGAGGAAGCTAAGATAGCTAAGGAGAAGGCCAAAAAGCTAAATAATGAAGTTTTACTAAAGAAGGGGGAAGTGATCAGATTGACTGAAGATCTCAATCGTTTGCAAGAAATTGAGACGAAGCTAAAAGATGAGGTGGAGGAACTTAGAGCAGACGCCATTGAGAAAGAAACTCGCATTGCTCATCTTTAAGGAAAAGTCTCAGAGTTCACTTCGTCCTTGGAGAAGGCACGTAAGGAAGCCGTTGTAGCTTTCAAGAAATCAGACGAGTACAAGAATCATCTAGACAACCACTATGCAGTTGGCTACGAGAATTTCCGTGCTAATGTCAAGGAGACTTTTCCTGATCTGGACTTTGATTCCTTCAGGATTCCCCTCGCCACAGAAAGTTCCTTGCTTCAAACGAGTTCTGAAGACGTCAATGTGGTGGATAATGCCAGCAATGAAGTGACCCAAGATGACCCAAAGTCTGGGGGCAATGCCCCCAGTGGTTTATCCAAATGATTTTATCTTTTTCTTTAGAAAATTTATTATTTTATCTCATTAGAAGTGCTCGTTGTTTTAGGTTTTGCTTCTTTTTTTTTTTAATTTATCTAAGTACAATTCTCTCGTCCAAGTTTATGGATGAGCTTTATACAGTCAGATTTATTGGTCGTCTACCCTTCTTTGAATTTTATGAATGAATGAATGAATGTTCGTTTTCATCTTTCAATGTGTTCAAATATGTTAAAACTTTATGGACAAATTTTTATTTATATGGTCCATATTGTTTCTATGGTTGTGTGGTCCGTCAATTTATGAAGACATTTTACCTCGTCTTAAGCATGTGGACGAATTTCTGGTTACATTGTCCAAAATAGAGTAAAATGAACCCTTTATGTTCGCCATTTACAAGTACAGCTCATCCATGAATGGCGTTCCTTTTTGCCAACTTTATTCGTTCATACGTTTGGCAGCTAGCGTTATTCCTTATTCAAGCTTGGGATGATCATTTGTTCGTCCTTAGCAAAAGATGCTCCCAACAAATGCTCGTCCATAAATCAAATTCGCTGGTTAGATTCATGCATGAACATTATTCCTCGTCCATTGGTTAGATGATTAAACCTTGGGTTTCATCTCGTCTTGAGCTTAGACGGATATACCTTTGTAAGAAGTTTAGAACCCTTAAACCCAAACAGATTAACCTAGATATTTAGCCAAGTGATTAACTTAGGTAAATTAAATAATTCTAGGTTAACACAATAACAATCATATCATGTAAAGGTGCGGAAAATAAAGAACACACGATATAATAACCCAAGAAACCAAATTGGTAAAAAGTTGGGAAGGATTTAACCTAGCTATCCTTAAGGTAAAAAGGAATTCACTATGAAAGAATTGAAGTTCACACAATAGCGACTTAGACCACTAATATCTTATTGCTACCTCGAGTAGGAAACTTACTACCACGACCACATGACAGCTCTGAGTCCACGGACTACTTCTTTCCTTGAATTCTCAGCAAAGCACAAGCACACTTGCTTGTATATCTTGAAGCTCTTGATTCTACAACTGAATGATTACCAAGCTCTTGACATCAATCTTGAGTTTGGAAACCCTAAGTGTATATGAAGGTAAAGACTTCTAGATCTCACAAATAAGATTCACAAACACAATATTCAGAACACAAAAAGCGTGGCTAGGGTTTTCCCTTTTATACTTAGGGCAAAACATAAAACCCTACACATTAAATGAGCTAGGGCTGAGTTGGAAATTCTGCAAAAAAAAAACAATCTGCATGACTTTCGATCGATTGAGTCTAATTCTCGATCGATCGAGCTAGGCAGATTTGTACAGTAACTTCTACAGTAACTCGATTCCAACTTTACATAAAAAGCTCATACTTTGAGCAAGTCTAAACAAGACTAAAAACGTTTTGATCATGGTTTGCCAACATTACAAAATGAAGTTCTAATACATTAGTTCCTAATTCCTTAAAACCTAACAAACTCCCCCTTTGGCAATTCGTGACAAAACACAAATTTAACAAAATGCTCAAAGTTTACAAAAATAAACAGCCCATTACAAAACAAATTCAACCTAACTACTATCTATCAGTTGCAAAAGTAAATAGCAGCACGACTGAATCAACCTGTATATTCATGTAACACTTAACAAACACATAAATGCATGTGTGGAAAATACAAGTAACATAGAAAAGAAGTTCTTGATTTCACATAACACAAAATAAAGAAATATATCATGAATAACATCATAGATATAAAACAATAAGCAATGTAGCATAGTGAAACAAGAAACATATACAAAAGATGTATCTCAAAAAAAAAATATCTCCCCCTATCATGAGCCAAAAAATGTAAATACATAATGAAGCACCTAGAGACAATCTAAAAGCTCCACAAGCTTCATTGTATCACAAAAAGAAACAAAAAACTCCCCCTAAGACAAAAAAAACTCCCCTACAAAGTACTCCACAATGTAATGTACTCCCCCTTTTTGTGACGAATTGCCAAAGGGCATTCACTCATCATCAAAAGGAGGCGGCGGAGGAAAACGTCAAAGACTCGCCAAATCTGCTCTCAAGGCTGGAAGCTCATCAAGCACATCCACCAAAAGCTGACGAACGGTCATGACAGTGTCCAAAGTCCGACAAATGTTAGAAACATCCGAAGGAGAAGGTGGAAGAACATCAGCAGCAGCAGCATGATCAGTAGACGTCTCTGCCGAAGGAGCACCTGCAGAAGAAGTAGGAGGTGGAGTGACACCAGAAGGCTCTATCCTATGATGCTTAGAGCTAACTCAAAGCTGAGCAGCCCTTTGCCTAAGAAAGGTGGCACCTATGGGAGCAATGATATGAACAGGCTCAGAAGCAGGGAAATCACCTAAACCTAAGTGAAGAAGAATCCTATGAATAAAAACAGGAAAGAACAAAGCATGAGCAGTAGAACTGCTCCGATGCACTTCATTCAAAGAACGAAGAAACAAATGAGGAAAATTGATAGGAGCATCAGTGACAAGAGTGTATAGAAACACACATCGCTCAAGAGGGATAGTGTGGAGATGAGAAATGGGCTACAAGGAATGACATGCAATCCTAAAGAAAAGATAATGTAACTCAGAAAGCTCAGCAGAGGTGATCCGAGGATCAGAACCCCACTGGATAGAAGACCTAGTGATGTATGACATCACATCATCATAGGGAAAGACAAGATGAGCAACCACATGCACCCCAAGAGCATCAAACACTACCGAAAAGGTAATGCGATACTTTACACCTCGTATCCAACTCTTTACCAAAGTGTTAGAATCATAGATGTAGATAGAGAGGTTCGAGTAGAACTCTCTAATCAGGGTAGCCGGAGGTGGATAATCTATGTCTAATAAGGGTGGCTAGCCCCTACACTCAAAATTACGCCTCACCTCATCATCAACCTTATCTAAAAGAACCCTACGCTCACCCCAAATGGTACGCCTAAGGTTAAGGGTCTCGTAAGTCTCTTGATGCTTCTCACTCAGAAACCTATCACTATCAAAGGAAGGTGAAGAGGCAAAAGTCCTATGTGCTCTAGTTTTCCTAGACATGATGCTAAGGACAGAATTGAGAGACACAGAAAGAAAAGAGACAAACAAAAAGGAAAACTAAGGGCAGACTACAAGTTAGCACAACAAAAATATAGTTATAACAATTCTATATGATGCATGAGCAAAATAACCAAATGATGCATGGTCTAATGCAATGACACACAGTTCAAATATGATTTAATATCACAAAATTGGCTTGAGCAAGAATTGTATATCAAAAATCTCCAAATTTGAAAAACTCAATTTCACAAAACCCAACAAATTGAGAAATTGATCATCACAACAGATACAAAACACAATATAATGGTCAAATTAATCAATCTAACAAGCCAATTTCATCAAATTTCATCAATTTGAACAAAAGCCCCAAATTCGGCAATTTAAAGCCCTATAATTTTCAATTTTTCACAAAACCTCAAATTAATCAGATTAAGCCCTATAGATCACTTGTATATGCTGTCCCCATAAAAACCCATTAAATTATTGTGAAAGAAAACAACCAATCAACATAAAAAATCCTAAATATATAAATGCCGAAAATAGCCAATAAATGCATGAATTTATGCATGAAAAAAAATGAATTAAAGCAAAAGGAAGGGTAGATTGGTCTTACCGGCCTTGGGAGAGAGAATCCTTGCAAAAGAATCGGAGGAAAATGACAAAAATCTCAAAATAGATGCTTAACCGGTTGGTGAGAGTGAAAAGGAGTTTGAAAAGATTTTGAAAAGTGAAGAACACGTGGAGAAAAATCCTTTTTAAAAAGCTCTCAGCCCGATTTTCGATCGATCGAAAATTAGATTCGATCGGTCGAAAATACTTCGATTGATCTAGTATCAATCGAATACCGATTGAAACATACAGAAACTTTCTAGGGATTTTAAGAACAATTTCGATCGGTCGAAAAACAGATTCAATCGATCGAAATTCTGAAAAAAAAAAATTTTAAAAATGAAGCAATTTTAATGCTGAAAATCCTCAAAGCATTAGATTTTATGAATAAAATGCATGAGTATGAGATGAAATGTTTTTCAAAAATACATGTATTTATCCCGGTTTCCCAAAAACAAGATTTTCACATAATTTTCCTCAAAGTCTCAAACAGCAAACATATTTTGCATTAATTTTCAAGAAATTTTCAAACTTGGTTAGTCAGACCAAAAACACACACAATAACATGTACAAAGTTTAGCAAAAAATAACTTGTGTAGTGTGTGCAATTAGCAAAAGCTTGAGCAGCATGCGAGGTGATATGAAAACAGTGATAAATCATAATTTCTACAAAATTCATCACATGAATTTGAAAGAGACTATCACTTAAAGAGTTACATTATATAACTCTCACATCTCCTAGAACAAAAGCTTGCAATCATGTAAGTTTCTTGATTTGCCTCATAATATATACCAATTTTAATTGATCAGAAACTTATTGAAATAGTCGGGATAATGTACACGCCAATTTTATTTGAATTGTGAAATTATTATAGCCCAATAATGTACACACCAATTTTAACATTTTAACCGAGGCTACACCTTATGTACTTTTTGTGCATGTACTACACTTTCTCGAGCACAAAATCTTACGATATGCACTAAGGTGTTCATGATTGGCTAATAAACAGTGGTGAGATGATTGTTTATGCCTTTCTCAAAAAGTTCAAGTCTGTCAATCAAAAACATATGACTTCAAGATCAAGATCATGTGATCAAAAACCATAAATATCTTCCCATACAACATGCACTACAAAACTTCAGCTAGTAAAGTACAATAAAAACAAGTGCATCCAAGCTAAACAAGGTACATAAACATGTTATGTAAAAATAGATTGACTAACATTGTCTTCAAATTCAAGAAAAATACAGCAAAACATATATTACCAAACCCATTCTTGTTACCCCTTTTTTTATAAATAAAAAAAAATTAGAATGAAATGCATAAATGTTATGCAATGCAGATCCTAAAAAAATGGTCACAAGAGGTAGATCAATGAAAAATAAGGACCATGTCAGACAAACTCAATTAGGTCAAGCATTTTGCATTCAAAACTTTTTAGATGCACCTCTAGCATTGGAGTTATTATTCACATTGGAATTCTGAGCAACTCCAGGATTAGAATAAAGGTTTAACGTCTTTACCAATTCACCAATAAGTACCATAGGATCTTGTGCTTGAGGCATAGGTACTTTAGGTTTATTTACTCGCTTAGCAGCTTGCAACTTGAAACAGTTTGGACAAATGTGCCCAAACTTTCCACAAAAGTGACAAACCCAAGCAGGCTTATCATGCAACTTGCCCTTAGAAGAATTAGAAGTTCTAGAATTAGACTCTTGAAGATCAACTCTAATCTTTCTAGGAGGTGTGACTTTTACAGATTTAACAACTTCACTCACAGAAGGTTTGACAATCTCACTCTTAGAAAGTTGAGTAGAAGGAACAAAGTTTGTGGAATGAGGTTCAAGCACAGAGATGCTTTCCACAAAACCTAAACCAGTTTTGTCAGAGGGAGACTTTTGAATACTTAACATGTGATCAAGTTTGGAGCTTGCAGATCTGTTAGTTTGTTCTCTAGCAACAGATAATTCAAGTTCCAAATTTTTAACTTTATCAAGCAAAAGCATGTTCTCAATCTTCACATTATTCAAAAGCTCATTAGCATCAAACAATTTTACAAGCAAATTTTTCTTATCAAGTTCAAGAGATGCAATTTTCTTTAAGCCAAGATCAACATTCATAGCATCCTTTGTAGCAACTTTGCAAAGTTTATTGTAGGCTTCCTGTAAATCTGCATCTTCAGAGAGTTCTCCATCAGAAGGGTTCTCTTCAACAGAGACGCTTTCATTGACTACAGTAGTAGCAGTGAAAGCAACGAAGTTTCCATCCTTATTACTGACTGATTCATTGTCAGAAACTTCATCATCACTAAGAGTTACAGCCATAGCCTTACCCTTAGACTTCAAGTATATAGGACATTTAGATTTCACATGACCATACCCTTGACATCCAAAACATTGTTGTCCCATAGAATTATTAGAGGGTTAACCTACTTTCTCTTTAGGTTTTTCAGTGTTATTAACCTTAGTAGGATCATTCCTCCTAAAATTTCTAGGTTCAGCACTGTTCTTATCTCTTGCCCTTCTGTTATTATTCCGAAGAAAGTTTCTAAAGTTCTTGGCAAGATAGGCAATCTCTATAGCAGAGAGTTCATCATCAAATCCACCAGCCTCAACATCATCAACAGAATTAAGAGCCATTGATTTGGATTTGGTAGTCTTGGGCAGGTCCAACTCATAGGATTGAAGAGATCCTACAAGTTCATTAATAGGGATGGAGTCCACATCCTTGCTTTCAATGATGACAGTCACTTTGGGTCTATAATCCTCAGTCAAAGATCTAAGAATCTTCCTAACAATTTTAGGTTGATTATAGATTTCACCCAGATTATATGCAGAGTTAACTATATCATTCAATTTAGCATAGAATTCATCAAAAGATTCATCATCATTCATTCTAATGCTTTCAAATCTAGTAGTCAATTGCTGCAACTTATTTATTTTAACTGCCTTTGTGCCTTCATGCATAGTTTGGAGGATATTCCAAGCAGTATGAGCAACTTCAGCATTAGAGATTCTCTTAAATTCCTCCATAGAGACAGCATTAAAAATAACATTCATAGCTTTGCTATTGAAAGCAGCTGCCTCTTTTTGAGAAGTTTGCCACTCACTCACAGAGGTAGTGGGCTTCTCCCATCCATATTCTATAGAATTCCAGACTTTCTCGTTAATAAATTTCAAGAATGCTTTCATCCTTACTTTCCAATAAGCATAATTATTCCCATCAAAATGAGGTGGAATAACAAGAGAGTATCCGTGTTCCATGACAACCAGGGTCAAGGATCAGCTTTAAGATCAAAAGATCTAAAACAAAAAAGCTACCCGCTCTGATACCACTTGTAAGAAGTTTAGACCCCTGAAACCCAAACAGATTAACCTAGATATTTAGCCAAGTGATTAACTTAGGTAAATTAAAAAATTCTAGGTTAACATAATAACAGTTATATTATGTAAAGGTGCGGAAAATAAAGAACACACGATATGATAACCCAGGAAACCAAACCGGTAAAAACCTTGGGAGGATTTAACCTAGCTATCCTCAAGGTAAAAAGGAATTCACTATAAAAGAATTGAAGTTTACACAATAGCGACTTAGACCACTAACATCCTATTGCTACCTTGAGTAGGAAACTTACTACCACAACCACGTGACAACTCCGAGTCTACGAACTACTTCTTTCCTTGAATTCTCAGCAAAGTACAAGCACACCTGCTTGTATATCTTAAAGCTCTTGATTCTGGAACTAAATAATTACCAAGTTCTTGACATCAATCTTGAGTTTGGAAACACTAAGTGTATGTGAAGGTAAGCACCTCTAGATCTCACAAATAAGATTCACAAACACAATATTCAGAACACTAAAAATGTGGCTAGGGTTTTCCCTTTTATACTTAGGGCAAAACATAAAACCCTACACATTAAATGAGCTAGGACTGAGTTGGAAATTCTGCAGAAAAAAAAACAATTTGCACGACTTTCGATCGGTCGAGTCTAATTCTCGATCGATCAAGCTAGGCAGAATTGCACAGTAACTTCTGCAATAACTCGATTCCAACTTTACATAAAAACCTCATACTTTGAGCAAGTATAAACAAGACTAAAAACGTTTTGATCATCGTTTGCCAACATTACAAAATGAAGTTCTAATACATTAGTTCCTAATTCCTTAGATACTAACAACCTTAGGTTTATTTTCCTCACTTTATCCTTATTTTTAGGAAAGATTATAGACGATACATCCCTGCATCTAGAGATTTTATTCGTCTTTGGCTGTTTGCCTTTTGGTGGATTATTTTGAATGAAATTACAAAAATGAAGGATTCCCACATCATCATATATATACTTGAGAATACATCATCATATATATTTAAAATTACAAACTGTATGTAAACATTCGTCCACAAAATCGGCATATGCTTAAAAGCTAGTGCCTTAGGGGATTGAAGATACTTAAAACACAAATTTGTCCATGAGCAGCATAAAAGTTAAAAACTAATGCACTTTTTAGGGGATTAAGATACTTAAAACACACAGTAGCAGCAATAAATATAAGTAAACACGAGAAAATGACACATTACTTCAACCGTCCATGGTGCTCGTCCATGACCACGTTCGTCCAGGCTCACCCTTTATTGATAATATTTCCTTAGATACTCAACATTCCAAGGGTGTTCTAGCCTTCGTCCATGTAGGGCTTCTAAGTAGTAGGATCCTTGCCTCTTGCAGTTGATAACCCAATAAGGCCCTTCCCAATTCGGCCCTAGTTTCCCATAAGCTGGGTTTCTAGTTGCCAAGGAAACTTTCTTTAGGACGAGATCCCCAATGTTGAAGTGTCTAGATTTCACCATGGCGTCATACTATTTTTCCATAAGGTTTTTGTACCTTACTGTTCTCTGTTCAGCGTCCATCCTCACCTCATCTACAAGATCAAGGTTAAGATGGAGCTGTCTTTGGTTTTCTTCATCTTGATACTTCATTACCCTGTGGCTAGCCAAGTGCACTTTTGCGGGTTATGACTGCTTCACTTCCATAGGCTAGTTTAAAAGGGGTTTCCCCCGTGAGGGTCCTCACTATTGTTCTGTAAGCCCAGAAAACACCTAGTAATTCGTCTGGCCATACTCCCTTTACTCCTTCAAGCCGAGTCTTGATAATTTTCAACAAGGATCAGTTTGCTACCTCTGCCTGTCCATTGGCTTGTGGGTGGAAGGGTGAGTAATAATGATTCTTGGTTCCAAGTTGTTCACAAAAGTCCCTAAAAGTTGTGTTGTCGAACTATCATCCATTATTAGACACTAGTACCCTAGGTACTCCAAACCTGCATACAATGCTCTTCTAGATGAAGTTTTTGACATTCTGCTATGTAATTTTTGCCAAGGGTTTAGCGTCCACCCACTTAGTGAAATAATCTATTCCTACGACCAAAAATTTCATCTATCTAGTTTCAGTTGGAAAGGAAACTAAGAAATCTAATCCCCATTGTGCAAAAGGCCAGAGGGCCACCATTGGGGTAAGGTACTCTAACGACTGTCTAGGGACGTTACTGAACCGTTGACATTGATCGCATACCTTAACATACGCCATAGCATCAGCTTGGATAATTGGCCAGTAGTATCCTACACGAACAATCTTGTGAACGAGTGATCTGGCTCCTGAGTGGTTACCACATACTCCTTCATGAACTTCCCTCAATACATAATTCACCTTGTCTGGAGCCAAACATCTTAGATAAGGCTGAGAAAATCCTCTTTTGTATAGCACCTCGTCCAAAAGGACGTACCTAGCTGATTTGACCCTAAGCTTTCTAGCCTCGTCTTTCCCTTCTAGAAGTCTTCCATCCTTTAGGTATGATACTATTGGGGTCATCCAATTTTCTTTACTTTCAACTTGCAGTAATTCTGGAAGATCTATGCTTGGCATATATTGAATTTCATCAAACTCGTCCATTGCTTCAATCGCTAAGGCTTCTTTCTCCAAGGTATCTAGTTCCATGTTCTCTTCCCTTGGGATTTGAACAAAATTAGCTTTCTTAAACTTCTTCACAAGGCGTAGCACCTTATTTAGGTATTTCCTCATCCGTTCTTCCTAGGCTTTATATGTTCCATTTACTTGTCCTATGACTAACTAAGAGTTTCTCAAGACGAGTATTGACGCTGCCTCCACATAACTAGCCAACTCTAGCCCTTTAAGAAGGGCTTCATATTCAGCTTCATTGTTGGTAGTTTGATATTGCAGACGAACCTTGTGTTTCAATTTATCTCTTTCTGGTGATTGTAAAACAACTCTTATTCCTCCTACATGCTGTGTAGATGATCTATCCACTTAGATGACCCATCCACTTGGACGACTCACCCCTTATTGTCCTCTATTCCGACTAAGTCGTCATAACTTGGAGTGAGTTCCGCAATGAAATCTGCTAGGGCTTGAGCCCTTATTGTGTTTCTTGGTTGGTACCTGATGTCAAACTCACTGAGCTCGACAGCCCATTGGATCAGTCGTCCTACGGCTTCTAACTTGTTCATTGCCTTCTTAAGCAGGTGGTCTGTCATGACATTGATGACATGAGCTTAAAAGTAGTGTCTCAACTTCCTGGAAGCTGTTATTAGTGCAAAAGCCAACTTCTCTATCAGTGGATATCGTCCTTCTTATGTTCTCCCTTATTTCATACATAGCCTTCCTCATCTAATCCATCTCCCTCTCTAAACGTGGCACCCTCCGTGGAGCAGTGCCACTTAATTGGTTCTCAGACTTAGCGTTTTCTCCTCTGTCTTCTCGACCTTGGGAATGCTCTTCCTCATCTCTTTCATGGCGTTGCCTTCTCAAACCAATCTCCCTAGTCAACTCTTGGTTCTAACGAGTTAACTCCGCCATAGCGGTTGCCATGGATTGCTTGTGTTGGATGGAAGGTGGGTGCATGACAGGTGTGACTGACGATCGCAGTTGGGATTGCTAGAAGCATCCCTACTCTCCTGATGGCCTGGGCTTGTGGTCCTTGATCTTGTCCAAATCATATAGCCTTTTGTCTAAGAAAGATCAATTTGCAAAACACAAATCACCTACCCACAGATGGCGCCAACTGATGCTGTACAAAATCAGTAAGTTGAATGCTCTGGGCTTCAATGACACAATGATTCGCTTGGAAGACCTGAAAGGATGAACACACGATCAGGCGATCGGGGTGGACTGGCCAAGTACCCTCCAATGCCTAAGTTAGCTTCTCTCTAAAAAATAAAATTCCAACTTTAAACGAGTAATCTCCACAAAAAAAAAACAGTCCTCCCATTTGGTTTGAATGGGCATTTATATAGTGTGTTTAGGAGCGGTTATTGGCTTAATAACTTCCCCCATATTTGTGGAAGTGAGAATGTTAACTTCCTCAACTGCTATAGAAGTTAGAATGTTGAATCTTATCTTCTTCAACTACCTTTGGAAGTTAACTATATGTGGTCCAAACAATAAGTTCTTGTAGGTGAATCCATCTCTGCAAACTTCCTAAGTGTTGGAGGGTCTTCTAGGCACTTTCTTGACGGACGACCTATGTTGTCCACGGACGACCTTCCACATATGGATGACTTTCTTGAATGGTTGTCTCTTAGCTTTGGACGACTCCTATGGACGAATTGGAGATGGCCTGATTTCTTAGTTTCCCATCAATGTGTTCCTTTAACACTACGTGTGATTACTCAATATACTGAAGTTTTGACCGTTAATTAGATCGCACTCCTGATATATCAAAGTAACCTACATTTTATTATCAGGTTCACTATCCTCTCAAGATTGAGAGTCTATGAAATTAAAAGTCGTGAGATTAATTATTCATGTGACAGTTATTAATTGAATAATCAATCTCACTGCGGTCCAGCTCAATACGTCTTGCAAACTTAAGACATATCAATACATCAACTAGAAGTCTCCACTTCCATGATCAAGAAAAACCATCTTAGTTGATGCATTATAGTTTTTGCAGATGACGCGCCCAATTTCATCATCGACTACAAACTATATTTTGAGTTTACAAGGAACTTGTGATTTATGTTTTCTGTAACTAAAGCACATACAATGCATCTCAAGGACTATGATAATGTCCAATTAGTTCATTTACAAATAGTCTCATATAATTAAACAATTTAATTATTTATAACATGCCAATAAATTGGATTTTAGGGCACAAACCCTAACAGTTCCTTCACTGTTCTTTTGCTAGAGCCTGCTGGCATGGATCTACACTAGCAATTTACACTTCTGACTTAAGAGATTCTTTAGTGCAGACTTAGATTAGTAATATCCTGAGCTACTACAATAATTTGTACCAAGATATGATGAACTATATCCAAGCTACTTTCACCTATCTTTAGACTTCATGAAATCACAAGAATCTTGTTATTCATGAAGGCAAGGATCCTAATCCTATGGAAGTCATATTAACTGTTCAAAATTTAACTTGCAAGTATTAGGATACTTTTAGCAAAACAAGCATACAGAAAAGAAAATCTGTTCAACCTCCTTCTACAAAATAGAACCTCGGAGGACCTTGGGACCTATTAATCAAAATTGCTGGACTTAGGAAAAGACGAACCATAAGAATTGCTTTTGCTTATAAAGCCATTAATCTCCAAGGTCACAGGCCAAAAACGTATTGACCCCTTGTGATGAATTTACCTACTAATTAGCCAAGTTGATTAATTAATCATATTAACATACAATATGCGTGGTAGCATAAACAAATCACCAAATAACTAAATATGCAGCAGAAATTAAATTTGACACGGGTGATTTGTTTACGAATGGGGAAAACCACCTAGGCAAAACCCCATCGAGTGATTTTAAGGTACCATTCTCGAGAATCCACTATTATCAAAACAAGCGGTTACAAGTAAAGGAATCCCAGTACCTTATACCAACCCACAGTTGAACCCTTATCCCAATACCCAACTGGACTTGTTCTATAGTGACAATCTCTCCTTTTGATGCATAGCTCCTAATACGTGACTAACCAATCTGATGCGCAAATCCTAGTACGCAGCTTACTCCTCTGCACTAATCCTAGTACGTGACTAACTCCACAGCAACCCTTTGATTATTATAGTTGATTTGTAGCAGCTTCACATAGAAACACCAATAAGATCTTCAATGTTGGTGTAAGAGACTTTGCTTGGTTACAGAACCCAAAGGCGTACAAGAAACGCAGTAAGAACTCTTTCCTCTATAGAAGGAGGCTAAGGTTTCAAAAAAAAAACCTTATGAAGCCCTCTAGGGTTAGGATTTTCTTTTTCCACCTCCTTTAGATAGAAGCTTAATGAGCTCTCCTATTCCAAATAGGTTTACAAAAACCTTAGGCTTTCATAGTCTAATAAGGATTATACAAACCCATAAACAAATATTCTTTTAGAATTAAAACGTTGCTGACTATAGTCTAAATCCTGTAAGCTCGATAGATTGAGACATGTGTTGAGCTTTAATGTATCTCGACAGATTGAGCTTCTATCGAGGAGGTATCGAGACCTGCTGATTGCACTTTTATTGAGTAGTTCTTGAGTAATCTTCATGTCTTCAATTTAACCACTTGTAATGATCATCTTGAAAATACTTAGATTTACCCAAATACAAGTAAAGTGTATTTTGTCAAACGATATGCCAATTACATAAAAATATGGCCCTAACAATCTCCCCCTTTGGTAATCCATGAAAAAACCACAAGAGTACATTGAATGTCCTAGAATACATTCTACTCAAGATTACAGAATAAATAAGCCTAGTCTAAAATATCTGAACCTTGGAAGTTGCTGCAAGAAGAAGGTTTAGAATCTTGACTTGGCTTTAACTTGTCTTTCCTGAAAGGCACTGAACAAAACACATCAAGGTACCATTTGGAAAATAGTGACAAGTTAAATAAACAAGAAACATGTGTATAAAGAGAGAAAAAAAACAACACGTGAGATAAAGAGTGAAACACATACATTATCATCAACTACAGAAACTATACATGATGTATGTAAATGGTTACAAAACCAAGAGATACATAACACAAAATATATATCAATATCAAAGTGTATCAAACTAACTCTCCCCCTAAGTTAGTTACATAAAAAACTTTCTTCTCTTTAACATGAAGTTCTCTCCCTAAGTCTATTACTCCTCCTGAGGAATAACATTCAATTCTCAAATTTCTACCCCTTTTTGACACGATTGTCAAAAGGCATAAAAAGCCAAAAGACTTGATAGGAGATAGACAGAAAATTGACAATAGGGGAACGAGGAGAACAAGGAACCATAGACCTACAAGAAGAAGAAAAAAAAAAGACGCTATGGACACAAAGGGAAAACATGCAAAACAAAGAAAAATGAAATGCATGCAAGGATATCTCGATCGATCGAGAGGTGTCGAGAATCTATCGAGAAGAAGCTAACCTCGATGGATCGAGAAGCTATCAAGCATCTATCGAGCATACAGAAACTTCCTCAATGGATCGAGAATCTATCAAGAAGCTATCGAGAATGCGATAAAAGGAAACTGAAAAGCTCGATAGATAGCCTAGCTGTCGAGAGATGTTAAGGAACTATCGAGATTGCTGAAAAACAGTTTGTCAAAGAAGAGAAAAACACAGATATGAATGCAATCAAACATGCAACTCAACCAAGGATCCAAACAGCATTTTAATCTCTCAAAAACATCTCTCAACAAGAAAAATGTTAAGCACATAGATCCAAAATACACACGCACACTAAACAAATTTAACTCGTTTTATATTTCAAAAACAAGTTAAGACAGTTTAGTGAGCATACATTAACACAAGTATTCCTTGTGATGGCTAAATCAAATTGTACCTGCACATGTATCAAAAGTAGCAAAGAATATTGCATGTTGCGTGTGAAAACATTGCAAGATTGCATAAATGTCTACATATTATGATGATTTGAGATATGAGAAAATCACTTTAACTCACACACAATCATAATTGTTTGATGGGAACTATCACCTTTGAGGTACATCCTATAACTCCCACATCTCTTAGAATACACGATTGTAATTATATAAAACATTTTGATCTTTTTGCTTTTATTTTTCTTTGCATATATTTTTTTCTTTTAAGCAAATCATGCATGGGCATATAAGGGAAAGAAAAGAAATACCCAATGATGTTAAGTATTTGACATTCCACTTTTGCTATGCAAAAGCATATGGATGTCATTTCATGATTAACAGGCAACAGTGGTGAGATGGTTATTTATGCCTTTCTCTTAGGATTAGTCATTCCCGTCAAAAAGAGTGATACGAGTGTTAATTACAAGAGATTTCTTAACTTTACTCATCACAAACACAAGCCAAAAAGCTCACTTGCTTAGTTGTGCATAGAGATGCTCATCTAAACTACAAAAGATACAAAGATTAGAAAACTTTGTTTCAATGGCCATCCAAGGTACACAAGTACCAATGCATACAAACACACACTGTATTTTTCAATTTTTCAATTTCAATTTTTTTATATGAGAAACAAAATAAAACAAAACTGAAAAATAAACAACAAAAACATGTTAAACAAAACAAAGCAATGCATAAAACTAGATGCAAATGCATGAAAGCATGATACCAAAAAGATAAGAAAACAAGAAAAAGAGTCCTACTTTAGATAGAAAGAATTAAAGCAGAAGACAAACAGAAAGACAATTAAGTCTTAGGATCCTTTATTACCTACACAGCACAAGTCTTTGGCCGTGAAGATGAAAGGCACGTGTCCTAGTATGTCTACTAAAGGACATAGAAGCATTAAAATTCTCCTGAAATTGAGTTAAAATGCTCAAAACTTTTAATAACTCTCCAAACAAAGGTGTAGGTCCTTAAGAGAAAACCTGTGACCGTTTGAATACTTACTTTCGAGGATACAACTTAAAGCAATTAGACCAAGTGTAACTAGAAGCACCATAATAGTGACAAACATAAGTAGTTTTAGAGCTACTCGGTTTCCTATAAGGAGGTCTAACCTTAGGGATTAACAAAGACCTTAATTTAGGACAATTTGGCCTAATATGACCAATAATATGACAATGATGACAAGTGTGGACAAATTTAGAATTTTTATTCTTCTTAAGAAGAGTTTTAGACATAGGTTTAGAAATTTCGGCGTTAACATCAGAATTTTTACATTTGTCTATCCTAGCAATATTAGCCTTCAACTCTTCATTATTCCTTTTAAATGGAGGAATATAAAAATCTTTTTCTTTTGAGTTAGGCTCAACAACAAGTTTAGCACTAGTTAATTTTTCAACTTCAGTTTTAGATTTAACTAGTTACTCTTCCAAACTTTTAATTTTGTCCACTTGAGATGAAATTTGATTTTTAAAATTCTCATTCAAATTATTGGTTGCATCCAATTTTACAATCAAATCATCTTTTTCAAACTTGACCTTTTTGAATTTAGCTTTTAATTTTGTATGTTAGTTCGTTTAGACCCCTGTAAACTAGATTGTTTAACCTAATTAATTAACCAAGTGAATACTTAGGCTTATTATTCAGATCTAGGTTAAAGCAATAACAATCACATCAAGTAAAGCAGCAGAAAAATAAATAACACAACGATATGATGACCCAGGAAAACCAAACCGGTAAAAAACCTGGGGAGGATTTAACCTAGCTATCCTCAAGGTAAAATAGCAAATCCACTAGAAAGAATTGAAGTTTACACAATAGCGACTTAGACCACTAACATCCTATTGCTACCCAAGTGTAGGAAACTTACTACCACGACCATGTGACAGCTCCGAGATCCACGGACTCCTTCTTTCTTTAATCTTTGCAAAACACAAACACCACCGTTTGTGACTTTGAGACTCCACTCAAAGGTTTAGCAACACAAACTCTCCTGTTTGTGACTCCAAGACCACCCTTGGAGGTTTAGATCATCAGCACCTTTGATGACTAGAGAAGGCAGCAACTTCAACAATACTAGATCTTGAGATTCTTCAAGGAACAATACCGGTAGAAGTTATAAGAGAGGTTTTAGGAACAAAACCCTAAATACAAAAGAGGCACACTCTTCTCTCTCTAAAAAGCCTTATAAAAAACGTGCTTAAGGTTTCTTTTATATAGTGGGAGAAGTAGATCTGAAACCCTAATCCTTAATGGGCTAGAACTGCTGTTTGGGCTAACTTAAAATTCTGCAGATACGATTCTCGATCGGTCGAGCCTGATTTTTGATCGATCGAACCAGGCAGATTCTGAAATCTTCTTTCTGCAGCTTGTATGTTCTTGTGTGCTCACGATTTGCCAATTGTTCTAAGCTCTTAGAACCTAACAATCTCCCCCTTTGGCAATTCGTGACAAAACTTTCATACAAAATGAAATGTTAAAATACAAGAGCAACCCAATACAATAAAATGCCCAATTACATCACAAATCCCAATTTAAGACTCTTAACCTAGAAGTTGCCAAGAAGAGGTAAAAGGTCTTGATTAGAATGCACCTGTCTTTCCTGAAACACTCAACAAACACATCACCGCATGTGTGGAAAGAAAGACATATAAACAAAATGAAGCACAATATAAATACAAAAGTAAATTCTAACTCTCCCCCTAAGTTAGATACATCAAAAAGTTTTTATATTCTCCCCCTTTTTAAAAACAATTTAAATCTCCCCCTAAACAAAACAACCAGGATTGAGTCTTACATTTCATCTATTTCTCCCCCTTTTTGTCACGTATTGACAAAAAACAACTCAAACAAAGAGTAGAGTGACAGTAAACATGAGAGAAAAAAGAGAACCAAGGGAACATAAAACAGTTTAGCTCTATAGAAAATAGAGGCAACTCCCCCTATGAAGAGCAACAACTCCCCCTATGAACAACAAAGGTAAAAAAAAAAACTTTTCTCCCCCTATAAAAATAGGAAAAACAAAACAAGTTTTGGGAAAAACAGTTTTGGGAAAAATTTAGGAGGTAGGGATAAATAAAACACACAAACCTAAAAAAAAGTTGAGGATACACATAAAAAATATTCTCTCTTTCAATAAATGCAAACTTGACATTATGTGACCCATAAACAGTTGCATGAGTAGAGAAAATATTTACACATTATTATCCATCATATCTCTGAAGAAAAATATTTTCTGTAGTTCACACATCAAGAAAAATAGCATATACTAAAATGTACAAAGGACTCAAAAATTAATCAATCAATTTTTAATTCAAGTTGAGTACCCAATTTAGCAAAGTGTATGCATGTTATGTGTGAAAACAATGAGAGATATGACTGCAAAACTGCAAGATGGATACAGAAAAACAATGCAACTCATGTGAATCCTAACCATAAATGATGCAAAAAAAAAATTTGGTCAAAAACTCTAAAAACTGAAAATTTTTCAGTTTCGATCGATCGAGTATCGATCGAATACCAATCGAGTCAGACAGAATCAAACCAAAAATTTTAATTGCAATTTCGATTGGTCGAGAAACAGCTTCGATCAGTCGAAATTCTGGAAAACTCAAATTTTTGAAAAACAAAACAATTTAATGCAGTAACTCCTCAAAGCACAATATTTCATGAATGAAATGCATGAGTATGAGACTAAAAGTTTTTCAAAAACACATGAATACAACCCAGATCTTCCAAAATTAAGATTTTCAATCAATTTGTCCTTAAAAACTCAAATTTTGCATCAAAATCAAGGAACATATAATCTTGGATGGCCACAACAAAATCACACACAATAACATGTACAAAGTTTTAGCAAAGAATAACTTGTGTAGTGTGTGCAACTAGCAAAAGCTTGAGAAACATGTGAGGTGATATGTGAATAGTAATCAATCACAAAGTCTACAAAATTCATCACATAGAATTTGAAAGAGACTATCACCTAAAGAGTTACATCATATAACTCTCACATCTCCTAGAATAAAAGCTTGCAATCATGTAAGTTTCTTGATTTGCCTTATAATATACACACCAATTTCAATTGATTAGAAACTTATTAAAATAGCCAGGATAATGTACACACCAATTTTAACAATTTAACCGAGGCTACACCTTATGTTCTTTTTGTGCATATGCTACACTTTCTCGAGCATAAAATCTTACGATATGCACTAAGGTGTTCATGATTGGCTAATAAACAGTGGTGAGATGGTTATTTATGCCTTTCTCAATAAATTTAAGTCTGACAATCAAAGGCATGTGACTTCAAGATCAAGACAAAGTGATCAAAAACTATGAACATCTTCCCACACAACATGCACTACAAAGCTTAAACTAGTAAAGTGCAATAAAATAAGTTCATCCAAGCTAAACAAAGTACATAAACATGTTATGTAAAGATAATATAGCCAACCTTGAATACAAATCCATGATATATAATACAAAACACAAAAATCTTTTTGGTTAAAAAAAATTATGACCAAAAACAAAAAGCACACATTATGCTAAATGAACAAAGATGCAAATACAATGCATGATAGTACTTAACTAAGCTATAGAGGGTACACAAATAAGAAATATCAATTTCTTAATTAACCCTTGAGTACATGTACAAACTAGTACATACTAAAAAAAAAAATCAAAAAATAGCTTAGCACTTGTATAACACATGCTATTTAAGTTTCTCCACAATGTTAAGCATGTTCAAAATCAAGAGAGATATATCATAATTTATGTAATCCTCAAGAAAAATAAAACTAGACACAAAATAAAATATTTTTGTCTTTTTGAAATTTTTCAATGTTTTTGGATTTAAAAAAAAAAAAAACAACTTAAAAAACAAAACAACCAAAAACAGAAACAAAACATGTTCACAAATAATTGAAAGAATTAAATCAGGGACAAGTCAACAACACTCACCTTAGAGAATCTTTTCTCACCCATATAGCACGAGTCTTCGGCTTTGTAGGTGAAAATCCATGTAAAGCAGAGTGTATTTGAGGAATTACACCAATCTTCTGAGAAAGACTGAAATCCTGCAAATTCCTTTCACAAGCCAACAAGCTCAAATTTTTCAAAAGAATATGAAACAATTTATATGGACTTATGGCAGGAGAAATATTATCACATGTCCTAGACTGAAACACAGAATGCTTAAATTTCAATTTATGACAATTAGGACAAATGTGACCAAAAATACCACAAAAGTGACAAACAGGAACAAATTCAGGAACATCAGTATTCCTAACAGCAAATCTAGTCTCAGATTTTGGTTTTTGCCTCAACAAAAAACAATTTTGTCTAATATGACCAACAACACCACAAAGGTGACAAGTAGGCACAAAAACAGATTTCTTATGCTCTCTAACAGTAGGTTTAGACTTAGGTTTAGAAACTTCAGCGTCTACATTAGAACTTTTACCTTTGTCTAACCTAGCAAAATAAGCCTTTTCTTTATTATTCCTCTTGAAAGGAGGGATATAAACTTTTTCAGCTTTAGGCTTAAGAGAACCAGAAACACTTCCGTTATCAACAGCAAGTTTGGTACTAGTCAAATTTTCAATTTTAGCTTTAGATTCAGCTAACTCTTGTTCCAAGCTTTTCATCTTCTCATCTTGAGAGGAAATTTGATTTCTCAAAAATTCATTCTTTTTATTAGATTCATCTAATCTAACAATCAATTCCTCTTTTTCAAGATTAGCCAATTTTAACTCTTCCTTGAATTTCTTAGCAATTCTCGTAGTTTTCAATAATTCCTTACGAAGAGTTTCACAGGTATCAAAAAGATCAACAGAAACAACAGTGTCCTTCTTATTCAAATCATCACAATCAAAAACAGTAAGACACTTAAAATTATCCATGATAACAGGGATCAAGGATCAACTCTTAGATCAAAGGATCTACAACAGAAGAGCTACCCGCTCTGATACCACTTGTTAGTTCATTTAGACCCCTGTAAACTAGATTGTTTAACCTAATTAATTAACCAAGTGAATACTTAGGCTTATTATTCAGATCTAGGTTAAAACAATAACAATCACATCAAGTAAAGCAGCGGAAAAATAAATAACACAACGATATGATAATCCAGGAAAACCAAACCGGTAAAAAACCTGGGAAGGATTTAACCTAGCTATCCTCAAGGTAAAATAGCAAATCTACTAGAAAGAATTGAAGTTTACACAATAGCGACTTAGACCATTAACATCCTATTGCTACCTAAGTGTAGGAAACTTACTACCACGACCACGTGACAACTCCGAGATCCACGGACTCCTTCTTTCTTTAATCTTTGCAAAACACAAACACCACCGTTTGTGACTTTGAGACTCCACTCAAAGGTTTGGCAACACAAACTCTCCTGTTTGTGACTCCAAGACCACCCTTGAAGGTTTAGATCATCAACGCCTTTGATGACTAGAGAAGGCAGCAACTTCAACAATACTGGATCTTGAGATTCTTCAAGGAACAATACCGGTAGAAGTTATAAGAGAGGTTTTAGGAACAAAACCCTAAATACAAAAGAGGCACACTCTTCTCTCTCTAAAAAGCCTTATAAAAAACGTGCTTAAGGTTTCCTTTATATAGTGGGAGAAGTAGATCTGAAACCCTAATCCTTAATGGGCTAGAACTGCTGTTTGGGCTAACTTAAAATTCTGCAGATACAATTCTCGATCGGTCGAGCCTGTTTTTCGATCGATCGAACCAGGCAGATTCTGAAATCTTCTTTCTGCAGCTTGTATGTTCTTGTGTGCTCACGATTTGCCAATTGTTCTAAGCACTTAGAACCTAACATTGTAGAATATTCAAGAGATTTCATACAAAAATTATAAAGCTTGCAATAGGAATCTTGAATATCATCATCATCATTCGACATAAGATCATGCAAATCAAAACAATCAAGAGTTTCCATGACAACAAGGGTCAATGGATCACACAGCAAAGATTAACCCTAATCAGAGTGTGCCTGCTCTGATACCACTTGACAGGCCAAAAACATATTGACCCTTTGTAATAAATTAACCAATTAATTAGCCAAGTTGATTAATTAATCAATTTAACATACAATATGTGTGGTAGCACAAAAAAATCACCAAATAACTAAATATGCAGTGGAAATTAAATTTGACACGGGTGATTTGTTTTCGAAGGGGGAAAACCACTGAGGTAAAACCCCACCGGGTGATTTTAAGGTCACCACTCCCAAAAATCCACTATTATCAAAACCAGCAATTACAAGTAAAGGAATCTCAGTACCTTATACCAACCTACAGTTGAACCCTTACCCTAATACCCAATTGGACTTGTTTTGTAGTAATAATCTCTCCTTTTGATGCATGGCTCCTAGTATGTGACTAACTAATCTGATGCGCGGATTCTAGTGTGCGGATTCCAGTATGCGACTTACTCCTTTACATGAATCCCAGTACATGACTAACTCCATAGCAACCCTTTATTACTGTAGTTGATTTACAACAGCTTCACATAGAAACACCAATAAGATCTTCAATGTTGGTGCAAGAGACTTTACTTGGTTACAAAACCCAAAGGTGTACAAGAAACGCAATAAGAACTCTTTCTTCTATAGGAGAAGGCTAGGGTTTCAAAAAGAAAACCTTATGAAGCTCTCTAGGCCCAAGGTTAGGTTTTTCTTTTTCCACCTCCTTTAAATAGGAGCTTAATGGGCTCTCCTATTCCAAAAAGGTTTACACAAACCTTGGGCTTTCTTAGTCCAATAAGGATTATACAAACCCTAAACAAATAGCCTTTTAGAATAAAAACATTGCTGGCTATAGTCTAAATCCCATAAGCTTGATAGATCGAGATATGTGTCGAGCTTTAATGAATCTCAACAGATCAAGCTTCTGTCGAGGAGATATCGAGACCTGCAGATTGCACTTTTCTTAAGCAATTCTTGAGTAATCTTCATGTCTTCAATTTAACCACTTGTAATGATCATCTTGAACCTACTTAGATTTATCCAAATACAAGTAAAGTGCGTTTTGTCAAAGGATATGCCAATTACATAAAAATATGGCCCTAACACAAGGAATTGCCATTTTCTCGAGTAGTACCAGTTGTGTAGCAGCAAAAACTAGTGCAGGAATACAGGAGGCACTTGTGGAGGTAGCCTTGACAGCTAAGGAATTGGGTTTCTACAAATTTTTGTTTCTATGTAGTTACAGTAGTGTAGTGCAGGCTTGTAATTCAATATGTAATACCAGATGGCAGGAAATAGTTATGGTTGTAGACCTTAGAACTTTACAACAATAGGGTACTGTATGTAAAGCCTTTCGTGTTCCTAAAGCCATTTTGGGCTTAGTATTTTGTATAGCTGATCTAGCAGCAACCATACCAAGACACCACAGCTAGGTTATCCTAAGTCTTTGGTAACTGGTTCTGTTTTATTGGTATCTAAAATAAGTAAATAAAATTCTTTAGGGCCGATTTTTATGGTAGCTCCACCCCTACCTACATAATACCCTTTACAATGCGGCCAACAAACCCCTTAACATCCATAGCTTCAACAGCTTGGATAGTCAGGAAGGAATCGCCCTCTATAATAATTTTCTTTAAGAAAAAAAGGTAAATTGTATTATGAATTAAATATTATTAACCTTGTAACATTAGAAAGCATACCAAGCTTAATTTGCAATTGTAAGAGACCATAACTTCAACCTACTAAAATTTTTCATTTAGGCCAAACTGACATGAAGCAGTGAGACTGTGTTATTGTCTTTCAAAATTATGGTTCAACTAAGACTAACATTCCCTCTAGATCAAGGGATCTACATTTGAAGTCGTTACTTATTCTAATTAAAGAAAAAAAAATAAAAGAACACAACAAAAATAAATTGATATTTTTTTTATGGAATTGAAAATTTACATTTGATAGAAAAATAAAAAGAAATACATCATCTTAGTCCTATATACAACCTAAGAAAATACATGGCTTTGATTCTAAGTTACATTTTAAAAAATGAAAATTACATATGATAAAACCTATTATACAAACCATAGACCTACGATTGTAGGCTAAGGTATAAAGTGAAAAAGTGTTAGATACCCACCTTACTTGGTTAATTTATCTTCTAAAAAATGGAGTTCATGAATCCATGTCATGCAAGAAAAGCATTTCAACATGTGACAAACAAGTAAACTACTTGTTATTGCGCGAAATCAAATTATAGATTAGGGTTTTCAAAAAGAGTTTTGACCATGTGAGTTTATTTTATAAACCCTAAGTGGATCTAACATGTTCACGTGATTTATCCCATATCATTGAAGGCAAACTGTTGGGGTTTATGCCTAAAATCCAATTTATTGGCATGTCATAAATAATTAAATTGTTTAATTATATGAGACTATCTATAAATGAACTAATGGGACGTTATCTTAGTCCATGAGATGCATAGTATGTGATTTATGTGATTTAGTCACAGAAGATATAAATCACAAATTCTTTGTAAACTCAGAATGTAGTTCGTAGTCGGTGATGAAATTGGGCGTTTTATCTGCGAAGATTATAACATATCAACTAAGATGATTTGTCTTGATCATGGAAATGGAGATTTCTAGTTGGTATGTTAATATGTTTTAAGAGTTAAGACATATTGAACAGGACCGCTGTGAGAATTATTATTCTCCTAACGACTGTCCAATGAATAATAAATTTCACGACTTCTATTTACATCAACTCTAAATCCTGAGAGAATAATGGACCTGATCATGAGATGTAGGTTGCTTTGATATATCAGGAGTGAGATCTATAAGTTACGGTCAAAACCTCAGTATGTTGGGCAGCCACATTTAATGTTGATGGAACATATATTCTCAAGATGGAATTCATAATCTCTTAACGAAGATATAAAATATTCCCTTGAGATAAGTTTAATGGGTTTGGTTATTCAGAGAGTTGGGCCCAACAACTTTAGTAAGGTGATACTAAAGTATATATTTATGGAATTGGATTTCATAAATATATGATGAATAACATTAAGGATTAAACCGGGTACTCAAGGATTAAGATGTAGTAATCTTCAAAGTGGCAGTCTATTTTCATGACTTTGTATTATTACGAATATTTTAATGAAGGGGTTGCATATATAATAAAGTCTTGGGATATAATTTATTAATAAGGCATAGAGTGCAATTATATTCATATAGTGGTATTGAATATAATTAATGATAACTTTGGACTTGTCAAGAATTGACAGAAAAGCCCAAGGCCCATTGGAGCTAGAGTCGTATTTGTTCCCTTTTGGTCCCACTCCAAGCCACACACTAGAGCCCAATTGGAATGGCCCAAAAGGCTAGTCCAATTAGATAATCAGTTGTATATAAGGAGAGAAACATACAGAATTTCATAAAAAGTTCTTTAATAAGTCCTTTCATGAGTCTTTTCATAAATGTTTTTCATCAAGATTACACAAGGAATGAAAAGGGTTTGTATATGAGTGTTGGACACTCCTTTGTTCTCTCCTTGGAAACTGATTGAGAGACCACACATCTTGGGCATTAAGTGGAATTGGAGTGAAGATTAAAAGTCTTCCCAAGAACTTCTGATTTTTGGTTTTGATTTTCACTGCACCAAGGTACGCTTTCTTGTTCTTAAATTTTGAAACTTTTATAGTGCATGTTATCAATTGCGAATGAAGTAGATCCATTAATTTTTCTGTTACGTATGTTTTATATGTGATACGAACATATATTTTTTCCCAATACAAACATCATGATATCAATGGTGGAGCCAAGAATTTATCCTTGGGGGGCCAAGTTAAAATGTAACCATTAAATCATTTACATAGTATTTGTTATGTATTGTAATGTAAAAAAAAAAAAAAAATAATAATAATAATAATAATAATAATAAATAATAATAATCAGAGATAAGTTGGTCTAGTGGTTTTTAAGACCTCATTAGATACATGAGATATGGAGTTCAAAACTCCTAACCAACATTTTGCGGTAATAAGGATTCTTCTATGTAATTACTTGATTTGTGTGGGACAAGGGAGACTACACATACTTAGGGGATTATTCAACCTATAGAATAGCTTTTGGCACCCACATTAGCCAACAAAAAAAAAAAAAAAAAAAGAATGAAAATGTTAAAAAAAAACTATTAATATTTTCAACATGCAAAAGAAGTATTTTACAAATTAATAGATGTATAACAAAAAGTGTGAATCAAGTTAAATAGATATTTTACTAATATTACACCTTTTACCCATATTTGATCAAAATCAAAGTGTTAAAAAATGTCATATCTTGTCTTAATCTCCTAAGAATAGCTTAAAGGAAAAATGTGAATTTATTTGACTTTTGAATTGAGTGATGAGAAATCTATAAGTCATTTTAGTCTTATTTTATTTTATTTTAATATTTTAGTTGAATGGAAAGTTAAAGTTGGAATAAGATTATGCATTATGGACCATTATAAAAGAAAGTCAGTGATATAATTTAAAAGACTATGAGTTCCAAATACTAGAAACTATCTTCACACACACATATAAATTAATTTTGTAGGAGCTACCTAATATATAAATATATATATATATATATATATATAATCAAAATAAGCTATATTATTCAAAACATTCTTTGGCTTTGGGGCTAGGCCCTCAATGGCCATGCCACTACATGACATATCATAAATTTGAAGTTTGAGGATCTAAACTACTCAGTTTAGAGATTTACACCTAAATGTGACGTTGGATTCAAGGGGGAGCCTTGAATGCTTTGAATGTGAGTGCAACACATTCTTACTTCAAGCTTGGCATTCGGGCAACACTTTGATTTGGTTTGGGTCGAGACTCGAACAAGATGAATGGTAACTTGTTGCATCAATTTTAGATAGGTGGCTCCTCCTTGGATCTGTTACGATTAGTGCCCTTAAATTCTATTGTATGATACTATGTATGACATTATGTATGACTTAATGTTGTAATTAATAATGTTGTTTTATTATTATCTAAAACTTGTGATTTAGTCCATAAATCATATACTATGCATCTTATGGACTAAATGATAATGTCACAAGTTTTAGATAATAATAAAACAACATTATTATACATTATGTCACAGAAGATATAAATCACAAGTTTTTTGTAAATTTAGAATTTTAGTTCGTAGTTGGTGAAGAAATTAGACATTTCATCTGCGAAAACTATAATATATCAACTAAGATGGTTTATCTTGATCATGGAAGTGGAGACTTCTAGTTGGTATGTTGATATCTTTTAAGAGTTAAGACATATTGAATTGGACCACTGTGAGATTTATTATTCTCTTAATGACTGTTAAATTAATAATAAATCTCACGACTTCTATTTACATGAACTTTTAATCCTGAGAGAATAATGGACCTGATCATGAAGTGTAAGTTGCTTTGATATATTAGGAGTGAAATCTAAAGTCACGATTAAAATCTCAGTATATTGGGTAGCCACATTTAGTGTTGATGGAACATATATTCTTGCAATGAAATTCATAATCTCTTAATGGAGATATAAAATATTCTCTTGAAATAAGTTTAATGGGTTTAATTATTCAAAGTGTTAGAGTTACTGAAGTATATATTTATGAAATTAGATTTCATAAATATATGATGAATAACTTAAAGAATTAAACCGGGTACTCAAGGATTAAGATGTAATAATCTTTAAAGTGGCAGTTTACATTTATGACTTTGTATTACAACTAATATTTTATGAAGGGGTTGTGTGTATAATTAAGTTCTGGGATATAATTTATTAATAAGGCTTAAAATGCAATTATATTTATATAGTGGTATTAAATATAATTAATGGTAACTTTGGACTTGTCAAGAGTTGACAGAAAAGCCCAAGGCCCATTGGAGTTAGTGTCTTATTTGTTCCCTTTTGGTCCCACTCCAAGCCACATACTACAGCCCAATTGGAATAGCCCAAAAGGCTAGCCCAATTAGATAATTAGTTATAAGGAGAGAAATACAGACATATAAACTGATTGAGAGACCACACTTCTTGGGCACTAGTGGAATTGGAGTGAAGATTAAAAGTGTTCCTAAGTACTTCTAATATTTGGTTTTGAATTTCACCACACCAAGGTACACTCTCTTGTTCTTATATTATGAAATTTACATAGTACATGTTATTGATTGCGAATGAAGTAGATCCGTTAATTTTCTGCTGCATATGTTTTCTATACAATACAAACATGTATTTTTCCAACAATTGGTATTTGAGTGGTCTTCAATTTCGAATCTGTATAACATGTTTTGTGAGTTTTGGAATTAGAAACAGTAATTTCATGTTGTTAGAAGATTATATAATTAATTTTCTGCATGGAATTAGAAATAGCAACTTACATGGAGAACGTCGAAGACTCGCCAAATCTGCTCTTAATGCTCGAATCTCGTCAAGCACGTCCACCAAAAGCTGGCCATAAGCCACCTGAACGGTCATGACAGTGTCTAACATCCGACGAATGTCCGAATCATCCATAGGTGAAGGTGGAGGAACAGCAGCAGCAGTCGGATCAACAGACGTCTCTGCCGAAGGAGCACCTGCAGAAGAAGGAGGAGGAGTGACACTGGAAGGCTCTACCCTAGGACGCTTAGAGCAAGCTCGAAGCTGAGCAGCCCTTTGCCTAAGAAAGGTGGCACCTATGGGAGCAATAATATGAACAGGTTCTGAGGCAGGGAAATCACCTAAACCTAAATGAAGAAGAATCCTATGTATAAAAACAGGAAAGAACAAAGCATGGGCAATAGAACTGTTCCGATGCACTTCGTTCAAAGAACGAAGAAACAGATGAGGAAAGTTAATAGGAGCATTAGTGACAAGAGAGTATAGGAACACACATCGCTCAATAGGGATAGTGTGTAGATGAGAAATAGGCCGTAAGGAATGACAAGTAATCCTAAAGAATAGATAATGCAGCTTAGAAAGCTCAACAGACGTGATCCAAGGATCAGAACCCCACTGGATAGAAGACTCAGTGATGTATAACATCATGTTATCAAAAGGAGGAGACTTATCATAAGGAAAGACAGGATGAGAAACCATAGGCACCCCAAGAGCATCAGACACTACCAAAGGGGTAATGCGATACTCTACACCTCGTATCCAACTCTTTACCAAAGTGTTGGAATCATAGATGTGGATAGAGAGGTTCGAGTAGAACTCTTTAATCAGGGTAGCCGGAGGCGGATGATCTATATCTAACAAGGGCAACCAACCCTGACGCTCAAAGTTACGCCTCACCTCGACATCAACCTCATCTAAAAGAACTTTACGCTCAACCCAAATGTTTCGTTTAAGGTTAAGGGTCTCATAAGTCTCCTGATGTTTCTCACTCAAGAACCTATCACTATTGAAAGATGGTGAAGAGGAAGAAGTCCTATGGGCTCTAGTTTTCCTAGGCATGATGCTAAAGACAGGATTGAGAGAAACAGAAAGAAAAGAGACAAAAGAAAAACCAAGGGCAGACTATAAGATTAGCATCAAAATCAACAATAAAAAAAAACTAAATGATGCATGAACAAAATATCCAAATGATGCATGATCTAATGCAATGAAACAGTCCAAATATGATCCAAATTGACAAAATTGGCTTGAGCAAGAATTTTATAACAAAAATCCCCAAATTTAAAAAACTCAATTTCACAAAACTCAACAAATTTATAAATTGATCATCACAACAATTTGAAAACACAATATAATGATCAAATAAGTCAATCTAATAAGCCAATTTCATCAATTTATATCAATTTGAACAAAAACCCCAAATTCGGCAATTTTCAAGCCCTAGAATTTTCAATTTTTCATAAAATATCAAATTAAACCACTTGTATCATTTGTATATGGTGTCCCCACAAAAACCCAATGATTTATTGTGAAAGAAAATAACCAAAACATCAACAATTCCTAAAATCACAAATGCCGAAAATATCCAACAAATGCATGAATTTATGCATGAAAGAATGGAAATAAAAGCAAAAGGAAGGGAAAAATGGTCTTACCGGCTTTGGGAGAGAAAAACCTTGCAAAAAATTTGGAGGAAAACGACAAAAATATGAGTTGGAGCCTTGACCGGTTGGTGAGAGAGGAAAAAAAGTTTGAAAAGTTTTTGAAAAGTGAAGAACACATGAAGAAAAGTTCTTTTTTTAAAAACTCTCAGCCCGATTTTTGATCGATCGAAAAATAGATTCGATCAGTCAAAAATGCTTCGATTGATCCAGAACCAATCGAGCACCGATCGAAACAGACAGAAACTGACCAAAAGATTTAATCGCAATTTCGATCGGTCGAGAAACAGCTTCGATCGATCGAAATTCTGGAAAAAACAGATTTTTCAAAATCAAAGCAATTTCAGTGCAGAAACTCCTCAAAGCATTTGATTTTATGACTAAAATGCATGAGTATGAGATGAAATTCTTTTCAAAACCACTTTTTTAGATCACAGTTTTCCAAAATTAAGATCTTCAGTCAAATCTCCCCAAATCCTCAAACAGAAAACATGTTTTGTATCAACTTTCAAAAAATTATCAAACTTGGTTGGTCAAGCAAGATACTCACATAGTAACATGTACAAGGTTTAGTAAAGAGTAACTTGTGTAGTGTGTGCAACTAGCAAAAGTTTGAGAAACATGTAAGGTGATATGTAAATAGAAATCAATCACAATTTCTACAAAATTCATCACATAAATTTGAAAGAGACTATCACTTAAAGAGTTACATCATATAACTCTCACATCTCCTAGAATAAAAGCTTGCAACCATGTAAGTTCCTTGATTTGCTTCATAATATATACACCAATTCCAATTGATCAGAAACTTATTGAAATAGTCGGGATAATGTACACACCAATTTTATTTGAATTGTGAAATTATTATAGCTCAATAATGTACACACCAATTTTAACATTTTAACCAAGGCTACACCTTATTTTCTTTTTGTACATGTGCTACACTTTCTCAAGTACAAAATCTTACGATATGCACTAAGGTGGTCATGATTGACTAATAAACAGTGGTGAGATGGTTATTTATGCCTTTATCAAAAAGTTCAAGTCCGACAATCAAAGACATGTGACTTCAAGATCAAGATCATGTGATCAACATCAAGATCATGTGATCAACATCTTCCCACACAACATGCACTACAAAGCTTAAACTAGAAAAGTGCAATAAAATAAGCTCATCCAAGCTAAACAAGGTACATAAACATGTTATGTAAAACAAATTGACCAACCTTGTTTTCAAATTCCAAAAAAATTCTGCAAAAACACATATTTCCAAACCCATTCCTGTTACCCTTTTTTTTTTTAAATAAAAAACAATCTAGAATGAAATGCATGAATGTTATGCAATGCAAATCCTAAAAAAAATGGTCTCAAGAGATGAAACAATGAAGAACAAGGACCATGTCAGACAGACTCAGTTAGGTCGAGTCTTTTGCATCCAAAACCTTTTAGATGCAACTCTAGTATTGGAGTTATAATTCACATTAGAATTCTGAGCAACTCCAGGATTGAAACAAAGGTTTAATGCCTTTACCAATTCACTAATAAGTACCATAGGATCTTGTACTTGAGGCACAGGTACTTTTGGTATATTTGCTCGCTTAGCAACTTGCAACTTGAAACAGTTTGGATGTATGTGCCCAGACTTACCACAAAAGTGACAAACCCATGTAGGCTTATCATGCAACTTGCCCTTAGAAGAATTTGAAGCCTTAGAATTAGACTCTTAAAGATCAACCCTAATCATTCTAGGAGGTGTAACTTCTACAGATTTAGCAACTTCACTCACAGAAGGTTTGACAATCTCACTCTTAGGAGGTTCAGTAGAAGGAACAAAGTTTGTGGAATGAGATTCAGGCACAGAGAAGCTTTCCACAAAACCTAATCCAGTTTTGTCAGAGGGAGACTTTTGAATACTTAACATGTGATCAAGTTTGGAGCTTGCAGACCTATTAGTTTATTTTCTAGTAACAGATAATTCAAGTTCCAAATTTTTAACTTTATCAAGTAAAAGCATGTTCTCAGTCTTCACATTATTCAAAAGCTCATTAGCATCAAATAGTTTCACAAGCAAATATTTCTTATCAAGTTCAAGAGATGCAATTTTCTTTAAGCCAAGATCAACATTCAAAGCATCATTTGCTGCAATTTTGCAAAGTTTATTGTAGGCTTCCTGTAAATCTGCATCTTCAGAGAGCTCCCCATCAGAAGGGCTCTCTTCAACAAACACGCTTTCATTGACTACAGCAGTAGCAGTGAAAGCAATGAAGTTTTCATCCTCATCACTGACTGATTCATTATCAGAAACTTCATCATCACTAAGGATTACAGCCATGGCCTTACCCTTAGACTTCAAGTATGTTGGACATTCAGATTTCACATAACCATACCCTTGACATCCAAAACATTGTTGTCCCATAGAATTATTAGAAAGATGACCTACTTTCTCTTTAGGTTTTTCAGTGTTATTAACCTTAGTGAGATCATTCCTCCTAAAATTTCTAGGTTCAGCAGTGTTCTTGCCTTTTGCCCTTCTGTTATTGTTCCTAAGAAAGTTTCTAAAGTTCTTGGCAAGATAGGCAATCTCTGTAGCAGAAAGCTCATCATCAAATCCACCAGCCTCAACATCATCAACAGACTTAAGAGCCATTGATTTGAATTTGTTAGTCTTGGATAGGTCCAACTCATAGGACTAAAGAGATCCTACAAGTTCATCAACAGGGATGGAGCCCACATCCTTGCTTTTAGTGATGGCAGTCACTTTGGGTCTAAAATCCTCAGTCAAAGATCTAAGAATCTTCCTAATAATTTTAGGTTGATCATAGATTTCACCCAAATTATATGCAGAATTAACAATATCATTCAGTTTAGCAAAGAACTCATCAAAAGATTCATCATCATTCATTGTAATGCTTTCAAATCTAGTAGTCAATTGCTGTAACTTATTAATTTTAATAGCCTTTGTGCCTTCATGCACAGTCTGGAGGATATTCCAAGCAGTATGAGCAACCTCAACATTAGAGATTCTCTTAAATTGCTCTATAGAGACAGCATTAAAAATAGCATTCATAACTTTGCTATTGAAAGCGGCTGCCTCTTTTTGAGAAGTTTGCCACTCACTCACAGGAGTAGTGGGCTTCTCCCATCCATATTCTACAAAATTCCAAACTCTCTCGTCAATAGATTTCAAGAATGCTTTCATCCTTACTTTCCAATAAGCATAATTATTCCCATCAAAATGAGGTGGAATAACAAGAGAGTGTCCGTGTTCCATGACAACTGGGGTCAAGGATCAGCTTTAAGATCAAAAGATTTACACAAAAAGCTACCCGGTCTAATACCACTTGTAAGAAGTTTTAGACCCCTTAAACCCAAACAAATTAACCTAGATATTTAGCCAAGTGATTAACTTAGGTAAATTAAGCAATTCTAGGTTAACACAAATATATCATATCATGCAAAAGTGCAGAAAAATAAAGAACACATGATATGATAATCCAGGAAAACCAAACCGGTAAAAAACCTGGGGAGGATTTAACCTAGCTATCCTCAAGGTAAAACCGAATTCACTATGAAAGAATTGAAGTTTACACAATAGCGACTTAGACCACTAACATCCTATTGCTACCTCGAGTAGGAAACTTACTACCACGACGACGTGACAGCTCCGAGTCCACGGACTACTTTCCTTAAATTCTCAGTAAAGCACAAACACACCTACTTGTATATCTTGAAGTTCTTGATTCTGCAGCTGAACAATCACCAAGCTCTTGACATCAATCTTGAGTTTGGAAACCCTAAGTGTATGTGAAGGTAAACACCTCGAGATCTCATAATAAGATTCACAAACACAGCATTCAGAACTCTAAAAAGGTGGCTAGGGTTTTTCCTTTTATACTTAGGGCAAAACATAAAATCCTACACGTTAAACGGGATTGGGCTGAGTTGGAAATTCTGCAAAAAAAACAATCTGCACGACTTTCGATCGATTGAGAATTAGACTCGATCGATCGAGCCAGACAGAATTGCACAAAAATATCTGCATTAACTCGATTCCAACTTTACATAAAAACCTCATACTTTGATCGAGTCTAAACAAGACTAAAAATGTTTTGATCATGGTTTGCCAACATTACAAAATGAAGTTCTAATTCATTAGTTCCTAATTCCTTAGAACCTAACATTGTTCATGAAAAACTATTGAAAACTGCTTTAGAAAAATTCTTGAAAATTCGAGTTTCACAAGTTTCTATCAATCGAAAATCACTTTTGAACGATCGAGTGAAACATTGACCAATCTGTTTATTTCGATTGATATTTGATTGCTAGTCAATCGATCAAATGTTCTTTTTTGATCAGTTGAGAAGCGATCGAGTACCAATCGAGCTAGGCAGATTGTTAAGTATGAATTTTTTTAATTTTTTTGACCGATCGAGATACACATTCGATTGATCGAAAACTGTGAATTTTGAATTTTTCTAAGTGCTTTCAAATGGATAAAGTGCAAGGGTATGTGTGATGAGATTACACATGATTTCTAATTAATAACCTTTATTTAAACATCTAGTAGGAGAGAGATACAAGGGTTGGATCTCACGGCCTCCATTATCGTTTTATAGTAGTGTGGGTAAGCACGTCGCTTTGGCATATATGCCTCAAAATCCCAAAGGTGGGTGTTTACTTCATAGTACTACAAGATTGAACTTACCAGTTTAAAGTAGTGTGAACAAGCACCTCGTCTTGGCGTATATGCTTCGCGATCCCAAAAGAGGGTGTTTTGTTTCATGGTACTACAACTTTAAACACTATAAGGGAGATGAAATGTTACTACACATGATTCTAGATAATGGTATACACTAGACTAAGTGTAATGTTAACCTCCCAAAGGAGCTATGTCATTATTACTTAGAGGCTAAATATAATACGGCATATTATTAGTGTTTGATAAGAGTTATCATGATAGCACTAATAATGAGAATAGTTCTCAATCAATTATGGTATTTGATGATGCATAGAAAATTAGTAGGCTGAATGCTCCGGCTTCAATGGGCTAGTGGTTGCTTGGAAGGCCTAAAAAGAAAATAACACAAGATCAAAGGTGACTGGGGTGAACCGGCCAAGAATCCTCCGATGCTTTAGTTAGTTTTTCTTTCTAGAACTTAAGAATTCCAACTTTAGGAATCGTGGGAGCTTACTTTCATTTGATGTGATTTAATGAGCTTTGGAGTGGTTACTTGTTTAGTAACTTCCCCAATATTTGTGGAAGTTAGAAGGCTCAGACTTAACTTCAATAACTGCTATAGAAGTTAGAGTGTTCAACCTTATCTTTTACAACTGCCATTGGAGGTTAAGTACTTAGTAGGAAGTTATAGTGATGAATAAGGATTTTGCTCATGTTTCAAAATAGTAGCAAATGGGCCGAATTACAAGCTTTTGTAGATAAATCCATTTTTGGAAATTTTCATAGTGTTTGAGGGTCTTCCAGGAACTTTCCTAATGGACGACCCTTATGTCCATGGACGACCTTGCTATGGTAGGATAACCATTCTGATCAGGACGACTCTTATGGACAAATTGGAGTTTAATTTTTAGTTCATCATCAGTTGCCCCCTTGTCCAAGGGTTGTCCAAAACATTGTAACATATTTGTTGATTTTTTTACATGCGTCCACATTTTTATGGTCAATTATTGTGCCATATGTCGTCCCTACTCTTGGTGAATTTTATTATTTCAAACCGTGCCACGTGTCATAATATTATTGGTTGGGCGGTTGTGCCGATTTATTTATCATGGAGGATGCCACGTGTCAACTTCTAGTTGGTTCGTGTCACTTCGTTGACCCACCTCTAGGCCCTATAAATATGTTCATTCTCTCTCTTGCCCTTTTGTTGTTCTGATAATTTCTTTTCTACCATTTCGTCCAAGAGCCTCATCTAGTCCTCATCTTCTAGTCTCGTCAGGTACTTCCTTTCCTTCATCCTTAGGCTTTCGTCTTTGTTCATTCTTCCAATTATGTCTACATCTAGTAGTAGTTTAGAAAGAGAGATAGATGAGAACCAGGACGTGACCCCTAGGAGTGGTAGTAGCAATTATAAGAGCAGTGAGGGTAGCAAAAATTACAGTAGTGATAGTACTTTCTTAGACGAGCATTATTCATCTGGGGTTCCTGGTTTTCCATTAGAAGAATTCCAAGAAATGAAATGTAGAATGGCTTCTAAGGCAGGGGCTAGCTCGTCCAGAAGACAACCTAGTCCTCCTCAAGAAGAAGAGGAGGAAGAAGAGGAAAATATAATTTATAGTTGTGCTCCTGAGGTAGCGTCTACTCTAGATGCACCTAAGTTAAAACCTTTATAGGTAGATACCAAATTCCTAGTGAGTTTAGGCCTCATCTACCTGAATAAGGAGAATGGTGTTGTTCTCCCTTTTTTGGTTTTGGCGTATATACTTCTTACCTTTTAATAGGTCTTAGGTTTCCTTTAAATTCCTTTTGTAGAGACCTCTTCCATAGGTTGGGTATTGGACCAAACCAGCGCAACCCAAATAGGTGGAGGACAATAGTTGCCATGCAGATGCTATGGCGTGAGGCATTGGAAGGTAATTGTCTAATCATAGTGGACGAGTTCCTTTACCATCATTAGCCTTCAGAGATAAAACAATTTGCTGGTTTTTACTAGTTCTTGTCTAGGGGCCCCTAGTTTTGCTTAATAAAGGGCTGTAGTTCTTCTAACAGGCTTTGGAAGAAAGAATTCTTTTTTATATCTGGAAATTGGGTAGGTACCCAGTTGATGTAGATAGTGTCCCCTTCCCTCCTTTTACCAGCCCCTTAAGTCGTCTTCGTCCTGAGGGTATGTTTTTCCTCCTTTCTTTTATTTATTTTATCTGACTTTTTTACTCGTCTAACCTACCTCTATATTGGTACATCTGTTACTCATCCACACTTGGACAAATCTTATTTGGATCATATTGACCAAGCACGCACCTTCCCTGAAAGGTCCTTTCACAATTAGTGACTTTCAGTCGTCTAGCTGCTTAGGGGCTTGGTCATGAGCCTACTACTAATAACGTTGCATACGAGGAGACTACTCGTCGAAGTAAGTACCGTCCATTCTCATCCTCTTTTTTTTTTCTTTTTTATTATTACTAACTTCATCCTTTTCAACATAGGGGTAGCCACTATGAAGGAAAATAAAGGAAAGGGTGTTGCAAGTGGTATTGAGGGTGAAGAGGGTGTATAGGTCTTAGATGAGTAACTCCTCTGGTCGTTCAGAAGCCTTGCGTACAAGCTGGAAAGAGGAAGGGTATATCCACTTCTGTGGATCTTGGTGACCTCTCCACTCGTCGAGGTTCTAAGAAGCAGACATCTGGCAAGACTCCTTCTCCCAAGGTTCCAAAGTTCTCTTCCGCAACGGTACACCTGGACCCCTTGGTAGTGAACATGGTGCCCCAGACCATTCCATCTGTCCAGACTACTCCACCCATCCAGCCTGATGACCTCCGTTCTGCAGCCAAAGCTCCTCACAAGGCCCATCCTTCAGAGAAAAGCAAGTGTCCTTCCAACATGTTATTGAATGAGGGTTATGCTTGGAGGAAGTTCAAAGGAATCATCATTGACAATGAGGTAAACTCATGTTATAACATGTCAGTGAAGGACTTTGAGCATTCTGCCATCCATGACCTTTTCAAGGTATGTGGTTCTCATTACTTTCCTTTTATTTTCTAAAAGATTCAAGGAAAATTTTTAACTCTCCTTCGTCCATTGTCAGGCCATGTCCAAGTTCTACACTACGTCCACCCAAGCTAAGGAGCTTTGCAATAAGGCTAAGGAAGCCAAGGAGAAGAACAAAGAGCTGAGCCATGAGGTTCTCCTCAAGAAGGGGGAGGTGATCAGGTTAACTGAGCATCTCAATCGTCTACAGGGACTTGAGTAGAAACGAAAGAATGAAGTGGAGGAGCTTAAGGCAGACTCCATTGAGAAGGAAACTTGTATCACTCACCTTAAGGTGAAGGTTTAAGAGTTGACTTTGTCTATGGAGAAGGCCCAGAAGGAAGCTATCACAGCCTTCAAGAGGTCAGCTGAGTTCAAGACTCGTCTAGATCATCATTATGCTGCTGGCTATGAAGACTTCCGTGCTGATGCCAAGGAGGACTATCTTGAGATGGATTTTGACTTCTTCATAATCCCCATTGCTGCCGAGAGTTCCCTGCTTCTGACAAGTTTCGAGGACATCAACGTGGTAGACAATGCTACAACTAAAATAGCCTAGGACAATCCAAAGTCTAGGGGTGATACCCCTAGTGGTTTATCCCAGTGATTTTATTTTCCTTTAGAAAAATTTATATTTCCAGTTAGTTGAAAATGCTCGTTGTTTTGGGCTTCAGTCTCTTTTTTTTTTTTTTTTTTTTTTTTCTTAAATTCATTCAAGTACAATTCCCTTGTCCAAGTATATGGACGATCAATATATACAATTGCCTTTATTGGCTATGAATAACTCAAAAGGGTTTTTGGACGGTGGTCTTCTACCCTTCTTAAAATTTTATGAATGAATGTCTACTTTTATTTTCATTTCTTACTTGGTGTTGAACACGTTATATACTTTATGAATGAATTTTATTTACATCATCCATATTATTTCTGTGGTTTTAAGTGTGGTCCGTCCACTTATGAGGACATTTTATCTCGTCCTGACAATATAAACGAATTTTTATCTACATCGTCCATGTTAAAATAACTTTTTTATGCTCAACCCATTCTTTACATTTCACAAGTATAACTTGTCTATGAATGGTATCTTTTTCACTAGCTTTATTTGTCCATATTATTGACTTATAGCTCGTATTATTCTTCATCCAAAAGTTGAATGATTTTTTACTCGTCTTTAGTCAAGACGTTTCCAGCATTTTACTCGTCCAAAGATTGGGCTGTTTGGCTGGTTAAATTCATCCATGGACTTCAAAATTTTCTTACATGCATGTTTTTCCTCGTCCATTATTTAGATGAATATACCTTAGGTTTTACCTCGTCTAGTATTTAGACGAGCATACCTTGGTCTCTTTTTCTTTGATTTATCCTTACTTAAGGAAAGCTTTTAGACGTTACATCCCTGCGTCCAGGGATTTTACTTGTCTTGGGCCTTTAGCCTTCTTGTGGATTAGTTTAAATGAAATCACAAAAATTTGGAAATCCATACAACATTATACACATTGAAAATCCAAATTGTATGTACATAACATAAATATCGTCTACAAGCATGGCACATGCTTAGAAGCTAATGACTTAGGAAATTAAAAATACTTATATACAAACAGATAAACTAAGTACATGACTTCGTCCATCTCAAATTCATCCATAGACAGTGCAAAAGTTGGAAACTAATGCACTTTTAGGGAATTAAAATATTTAAAAACATGCACTAGTAGTAATAAACAGAAGCAAATACGAGGAAAACAACACATAACTTCAACTTCGTCCATGATGCTCGTTCATCGGCGATGCTCATCCAAGATAACCCTTCATTGATAGTATCTTCTTAGATGCTCAACGTTCCAAGGGTGCTATAGCTTTCGTCCATCTAGGGCTTCCAAGTAATAAGATCCTCGCCTTTTGCAGCTGATAATACTATAGGGTCCTTCCCAATTAGGCCTTAACTTTCCATGAGCTGGGTTTCTAGTTGCTAAGGAGACCCTTTTAAAGACGAGGTCCCCAATGTTGAAGAGCCTAGGTTTCACCATTGCATCTTATTGCCTAGCCATAAGACTTTTGTATCTTGCTATCCTATACTCTCCATCCATCCTTACCTCATCAAGAAGATCGAGGCTAAGGCAAAGTTGTTCTTCATTGTCCTCATCTTGTTACTTCATCACCTTGTGGTTAGCCATATGTACTTCTGCAGCTATAACTACTTTACTTTAATAGGCTAGTTTGAAGGGAGTTTCCCCTATGAGGGTCCTCACAGTCATCCTATAAGCCCATAGAACGCTTGGTAGCTCGTCTGGCCATACTCCCTTTGCCCCCTTAAGCCAAGTCTTGATGATTTTAGCAAGGATCAGTTTGCTACTTCTGCTTGTCCATTTGCTTATGGGTGGGAGGATGAGGACTAATGAATCTTGATTCCAAGTTGCTCGTAAAAATCTCTGAAAGGTGTGTTATCAAATTGCCATCCATTGTCAGACACTAGTATCCTAGATACCCCAAACCTGCATACAATGCTCTTCTTGATGAAGTTTTTGACATTCTATTGTGTAATCTTCGCTAAGGGTTTAGCTTCCACCCATTTGTGAAATAATCAATCCCTATTACTAAAAACTTCATCTGTCTGGTCCCAACTGGAAAGGGTCCCAAAATATCCAATCCCCATTGCGCAAAGGGCCATGGGGCCATTATTGGGGTAAGGTACTCCGAGGGTTGTCTAGGGACTTTACTGAATCGCTAACATTGGTCACACACCTTGACATAAGCCTTAGCATCAGCTTGAATAGTTGGCCAATAGTAACCTACACGGATGACCTTGTGGACGAGTGCTCTAGCTCCCGAATGGTTGCCACATGCTCCTTTATGAACTTCTCTTAATACATAGTTTGCTTCGTCTGGAGCTAAACACCTTAGGTAAGGCTAAGAGAAGCCTCTTTTGTATAGAACCTCATCTATAAGGACGTATTTAGCTTATCTGATCCTTAACTTTCTAGCCTTGTCCCTTTCTTCTAGAAGCCCTCCACCTTTCAGGTAGGTGACTATTGGGGTCATCCAACTTTCTTCACCTTCTATCGTTGTATTTCTAGAAGATCTATACTAGGCATGTATTGGATTTCATCAGATTCATCAGACACGTCCACTGATCCATATGCTGATGCTTCCTTCGCTAAGGCGTCTGTCTTCACGTTTTCTTTCCTCAGGACTTGAATGAAACTAGCTTCTTTAAATTTCTTAACAAGGTGTCTTACCTTATTAAGATATTTCTTCATCTGCTCTTCTTTATCTTCACACGTTCCATTCATTTGACCTATAATCAACTGAGATTCTCCGTGGACGACTATTGATTCAGCCTCAAAAGACTTAGCAAATTCTAGCCCTTTAAGAAGGGCTTCATACTCAACTTCATTGTTGGTTGCTTGATACTGCAGATGAACCTTATACTTCAACTTATCTCCTTTTGGAGATTGCAGCATAACTCCTATTTCCCCTGCATATAGTTTAGACGATCCATCCACATGGACAACCTATGTTTTTACGTCTTCCACCCCATCTAAACTACCATGACTTGGAGTGAATTCTGTAATGAAATTTGTTAGAGCTTGGGCCTTTATTGCATTTCTTGGTTAGTACCTGATGTCAAACTCGCTGAGCTCAACAACCCATTGGATCAGTCGTCCTACAGTTTCCAACTTGTTCATCACCTTCTTAAGTGGATGGTCTGTCATGACACTAATGACGTGAGCCTAAAAGTAATGCCTCAGCTTCCTGGAAGCCGTTATTAATGCAAAAGCTAACTTTTCCATCATCGGATATCGTCCTTCTGTTCCTCTTAGTGCTCGGCTTGTATATTACACAGGCTTTTGCACTTTCCCTTCTTCCCTGATTAATGTTGAACTTATTGCGGGATACTACCAAGTATAACTACAACTCCTTACCTGGTATTAATGGACTTAGTAGGGGAGCCGTGGTAAAATAAGCTTTAAGATCTTGGAAAGCCTTTTGACACTCATCCATCCATTCGAACACTTTCCTGAGAACTTTGAAAAAAGGAAAACATTTATCTGTAGCTTTTGAAACAAACCTGTTTAGGGCTGTAACTTGTCCAATGAGAGACTAGACTTCCTTGATATTCCTTGGTGGTTTCATGTTCAGTATGGCTTAGATCTTATCTGAATTTGCTTCAATTCCTCTCTGGGAAACCATGAATCCCAGAAACTTCCCTGACGAAACCCCGAAGGCACACGTACTTGGATTCAACTTCATATTGTATCGTCTTACTGTGTCGAAGGTCTCCTGTAGGTTGTCCAGATGTTTCCTCTTGTCCAAGTTCTTCATTAGCATATCATTCACATAAACTTCTACATTCTGTCCTATCTGTGGACGAAACATGTAATTGATTAACCTTTGATAAGTTGCCCCCACATTCTTTAAACCATAGGGCATCACCTTATAACAAAATAAACCTTGATTGGTAATGAAGGATGTGTTCTCTTGATCTGCCTCATCCATCTTTATCTGATTATACCCTGAAAGGGCGTCCATGAAGCTCAGCAATTAATGACCTGTTGTTGAGTCTACTAACTGATCAATGCGTGGCAAAGGATAACTATCCTTGGGGCAAGTTTTATTCAAATCAGTGAAGTCTACACACATCCTCCACTTGCTATTTGTCTTCTTGACCATCACCACGTTAGCTAACCAATTCGGGTAATAGACTTCCCGAATAAATTTCACTGAGTTTAACTTCTGGACCTCTTCCTTAATAGCATTGTCTCGCTCAGGAGCAAAGACCCTCTTCTTCTAACGAACAATTTTGGAAGATGGCTGTACATTCAATTGATGAGTAATAACACTTGGGTCAATTCCTGGCATGTCTTCATGACTCCATGCAAAAACGTCAATACTCTTCCTTAAGAACTGGACGAGGTCTTACTTTGTCTTTTCCTTCATACTTGTTCCTATTTTAGTAAACTTCTCAAGGTTACCTTCTTCCAGAGGGATGTCTTCTAGAACTTTGGTGGGCTCTGTAACAACTCTTCTTTCCTCTCTGCTTATTTTCTACACATGCTCGTCCATAGCCAACATGGCTAAGTAGCACTCTCTAGTGGCTAACTAATCTCCTTGCACTTGTCCTATCCCATAGTCTATTGCGAATTTGATAGATAGGTGGTAGATAGATGTTACTGTCTTCCAACTGTTTAAAGTTAGTCTTCCAATGATGGCATTATAAGAAGATGAACAGTCCACCACGAGGAAATTCACTTCCTTGGTTATCTGCTGCGGATATGCTCCCACCACTACAAGTAATGTAATAATGTCCACGGGTTGCACTTTCATTCCTCCAAATCCCACCAAGGGTGAACATACTGAAAGCAGTTGATCTCATCCAAGCCTCATTTATTGGAAGGTGGGGTAATACAAAATATTTACTGAGCCTCCATTATCTACCAACACCCTTCTAGTTGTATGATCCGTAGTAAGCAAAGTGATGATGATTGCATCATTATGTGGGTGATGGATTCTTTCAGTGTCCTCGTTCGTAATCGTAATGGCTTGCTTGTCTGCCCCCCTTGTCCTCGGTGGTCATCTAGAGAGTTGGATATTTTGTACCACCTTTAGGTCCATCTTCCTCGACTTGGAAGATTGTCCTG
Organism: Lithocarpus polystachyus; assembly: GCA_033629205.1. Taxonomy (NCBI): domain Eukaryota; kingdom Viridiplantae; phylum Streptophyta; class Magnoliopsida; order Fagales; family Fagaceae; genus Lithocarpus; species Lithocarpus polystachyus. The sequence continues at coordinate 62,097,687 of CM066164.1, read as the reverse complement.
TTGAAGTCCCTCCTATGATTACCCTTATTTCTCTAAGTGGGGGTCGTGATGACTTTTCTACCTATATTTTCAATTTATCATCTTTATGATCTCTTCCAACAAAATGTATCAACTTTCCTTGTTTGATAAGATTCTCTATCTGCTACTTCAAGTCATAACACTCGTCCGTGTCACGCCCATGATCTCAATGGAAGCAGCAATATTTGTTCTTATTACGCTTATTGGGATCTCCCTTCATCTTTTCTGGCCACTTCAAGGATGGGTCGTCATTGATTTGCGTAAGTACTTGATCAAGTGGAGCATTCAAGGGCGTGTAATGCTGACACCTTCCTGAAGATGAATTTTCCTTCCTACTATCCCTATCCTTCTTCTCTCTTGTCCGAGCCTTTTTTGGATGAGGGCCTTGTTCGGGATGGTGTGGGAGGTCTGCTTCCATTCGTTCTGCTTTCTTCCTCTTCTTGGAAACAATTGCATCTTCTGCATTCATGAAGCTTTGGGCTGAATGGACGAGTTCAACCATGGTTTATGACTCTTGATCATAGAGTTTGTGAATGAACAGATCAGAACTAACTCCATTGTGGAAGGCTGCCAATAACAACTTATCGTCCATCTCATCTATTGTTGTATGGAAGGCGTTTGCATAACAGTTGTTAACTGATCATGGTTAGGATGACTAAAAGCATTCCCACTCTCCTGGTGGCCTGGACTAGTGGCCATTGATCTTGTCCGAACCATGCAGCATTTTGTCAGAGAAAGATAAATTGCAAACGCAACTTTAATCTTTCCACAGACGGCGCCAACTGATGATGTACGAAAAATCAGTAGGCTGAATGCTCTAAGCTTTAATGGGCTAGTGGTTGCTAGGAAGGCCTAAAAAGAAAAAGACACAAGATTAAAGGTGACCGGGGTGAACCGGCTAAGAACCCTCCAATGCTTAAGTTAGTTTTTCTCTCTAGAACTCAAGAATTCCAACTTTAGGAATAGTGGGAATTTACTTTCATTTGATGCGAATGAGTCCTTATATAGTGAGCTTTGGAGTGGTTACTTGTCTAGTAACTTCCCCAATATTTGTGAAAGTTCGAAGGTTTAGACTTAACTTCCACAACTACTATAGAAGTTAGAATGTTCAACCTTATCTTCTACAACTACCATTGGAGGTTAAGTACTTAGTAGGAAGTTATGGTGATGAACAAGGATTTTGATCATCTTTCAAAATAGTAACACGTGGTCTAAATTACAAGCTTTTGTAGATAAATCCATTTCTAGAAATTTCCTAAGTGTTTGAAGGTCTTCTAGACACTTTCCTGATGGACAACCCTTATGTCCATGGACGACCTTGCTATGGTAGGATAACCTTTCTGATCAGGACAACTGTTATGGACGAATTGGAGTTTAATTTTTTAGTTCACCATCAGTGTTTATAATATGCTTGCTACCAAGGAATTATACACATGGATTAGGTTGTCGTTGCATATATTATATTATGGTTTTATTAAGGTTCCATATTATATGTTCATATGCTAAATTGATAATGTCCGGTTTACTTATTATATTCATGTTTATTGTTTTAAGATTTAATCACGGCATCATTTAGCCCACTTGTTGCTATTCTTAATCAAAACAAGCTGACTGGATCCAACTATATTGACTGGAAAAGAAATTTGGACATTGCTCTTACTGCTGAAGAGCACAAATATGTGCTTACTCAACCATGTCCTAGCTTTTCATCATTAGGTGCTTCTCTTGAGGAAAAATAACGATATGATCATTGGCAGAAATCTAATGAGATGGCCAGGTGCTATATCCTAGCATCTATCTTAAATGTTCTACAGCATCAAATGCAGGATGTAGAACTAGCTTCGGACATAATGCTAAGTTTGAAAGAGATGTTTGGTGAGCAAGGCCATTCTGCAAGGCAAGAAACTATGAGGCAAATTTATAATACCAAAATGGCTGAAGGTACTTCAGTGAAGGAGCATTGTCTTAACATGATCTCTAATCTGAATACACTGGAAGTTTTAGGTGCCGATATTGATAAAGAATCCCAAGTGGATATGATACTCCAGTCATTACTAGAATCATTCAAGGAATTCAGACTTAATTATGATATGAATAAAAAGATTTATTCATTGTCTGAATTAATGAATGAATTGGTAGCGGCGGAAGGCATTCTTGGTACACCCAGTGTTGATGCCAATATGGCTGAAGCTTATACTTCTTAACCTAAGTCGAAAGATAAGGGTAAAGAGAAGAAGAAAAGGGACTTCACCAAACAAGATGGTAAACAAATTGCCTTAAAAGTTGCCAACAAAGAAAAGAAGAAGGACTATGCCAAAGGAAAGTGTTTTCATTATGGCAAGAAAGGACATTGGAAAAGGAATTGTCCAAAATTCAGAGCTGCCAATAATAAGGGTATGAAAAGTTCATTCCTTCTTGAAATATGTTTAGTACAAAATCCCACGAATTCTTGGTGTGTGGATTCAGGTTGTACTAACCATATCTGCAATACATTGCAAGGGTTCCAGGAGACCAGAAAGCTTAATAAAGGGGAATTGTTTTTTACTTTGGCTGATAGGAGCAAGATTCCAGTTGTAGCTGTTGGAATGTTTAATTTATGCTTTGATTCTAGAGTTTTAATATTGGAAGACTTTCTATATGTACCTAATGTTCGTAGGAATTTAATTTCTGCAACTTATTTAGGTAAACATGGATATTGTATTATCTTGAAAGACAATGCTGTAATAAAGAAGGATAAAGTGTTTATCTGTTTTGGTAAAATAATAGATGGTCTTTATATTTTAACTCCTAATAAGCATGAATTATACAATTCTAAATTAGATAATAACTTTCATGTAAAATGATTAAAGAGAAAGTTTCCTACTACTAATGATGCATATCTTTGGCACTTGCGTTTAGGTTATATTGATTCAAACAGAATTCAAAGGCTGATCAAAGATGGTCTCTTAGAGCCATTAGACTTTGATGAATTTCCAGTTTGTGAATCTTGTTTGGAAAGCAAAATGACCAAACGACCTTTTAATGCAAAAGGTAAAAGAGCTCAAGAGTTACTTGAATTAGTTTATACGGATGTATGTGGTCCTATGTCAACCCAAGAAAAAGAAGGTTATGAGTACTTCATCACTTTTACCGATGATTACTCAAGATATGGTTATGTGTACCTAATGAGATAGAATTTCGAAGTCTTTGAAAAGTTCAAAGAGTTTAGAGATGAAATTGAGAATCAATTGGGTAAACACATAAATGCCATTCGATCTGATAGAGGAGGCGAATACCTCCTTAGGGATTTCAAGGATTATTTAATTCCAAATGGGATTTAATGGGACCAATGAATGCGACGTACCTGAATGAACTCATCCAAACAGATGAGCCAATTCTGGATGAAAAACTTACCATGTGCCACTGGCGAAGCAAGCCACCCCAATGACGGAGATAAAGAAAGTATTCAATGCAGTCAAATAAAAGCCTCAGACGGTTACAAGGATAGTTGTATAGACCGTTGGGAGCCAAATTAAGGCTCACATAATTAAGCGTGAGGCGTTGCATATTGAAGCCACCATAATAGCCACAATGGTTAGGAATACATACACATATATAACCTCCCCAGCATAAACGCAAGGTAGATATACAAGATATACTTTAAAGAAAAACATTGGTAGTCATTTTCAGTATTCTGCTTTTTCTCAGAAATTCTTTAGTACTAACTTTGGCATCAGAGACCTTGTGGCAGCACCACACTAGTGACCACTGAAAGAGAGATATTCTACCATCTTTAGAGTAATAAAGGTGGAAGGACGCCTCTACCCAGGTGCACGCACGATAGCTGACGAATCCGCACTTCATTAGTTTGGCACGGTCTGTGGGGGAAAAATGACCTTTTTGATTTGAAAACGTAAGCTTTCAATCAACTTTTACATTCGGATGGAGTCTAACAAGGATTCAGCAGCCCTAGCTCAACAAGTCCAGGTCCTGGCGGCCACCATTGAGGAGCTCACTAAGCAGAATCAAGAAATGAGGCAACGACTTCAACAGGAGGAGAACCAGTCCAAAGCCAATCAAAAGGATGAGGAAAACAGCCATAGGAGGAGCGACCATCGAGGACCGGCTACCCTAGATGAGCAAAACTCTGATCTCCTTCGGGAGATGAGGAGGGAGATGGACGAGCTCAGGAACGCAATTAGAGGTAGAACCGACCAAAGCCTGGATAGAATGGTCAGGGCAACGGACTCTTCCTTCACCACAGCAGTCTTGGAATGCCCGATACCGTCGAAATTCCGGTTGCCCCAGTTGGAGCCCTTCGACAGACTTAAGGACCCTCAAGACCACCTTAACACCTTCAAGATGACGCTTGGCTTTCAGCAACCTCTAGACGAAATACTATGCCGTTCCTTCCCAACTACCCTCAAGGGAGCTGCAAGGGAGTGGTTCGCAAAGTTGCCAACTTCGTCCATCGATAACTTTGGACAGCTGAGTAACGCCTTTCTGCATCATTTTGTTGGGGGACAACACCCAAAAAGACCAGCAGATTACATGCTCACCATTAGGTAAGGGGAGAAAGAGACCCTGAGATCATATGTGAAACGCTTCACTCGAGAAACTTTAGAGGTAGATGAAGCGGACGATAAAGTGCAGCTAACGACCTTCAAAGCAGGTTTGAAGTCCAAAGAATTCGTGGTTTCACTCATGAAAAACACTCCTAAGATGATGGCAGAGACGCTCCTGAGGACACAGAAGTATATGAACGCAGAGGAAGCACTAGCCGTTATAAGGGACGTAGAAAAACCAGGAGACCAAGGAAAGAAGGAGGACGATCGTAGAAGAAGAAAAAGAGGACATCCAGATCATCGAGCTATTGACGAAAACAAAAGGAAAGATGAGAAAGCCCCTCATACGGTAAAATTCATCCCTTTAGTTATGCTTGTTGACAAAATTCTAGCACAGATTAAGGACGAGCATTACCTCAAGTGGCCAAAACCATTACATTTGTCCCTCAATGTCCGTGACAAGAAAAAATACTGCCAGTTCCACAGAGACCACGACCATTACACAGAAGATTGTAGGGATCTAAAAGAGTAGATAGAAGAACTTAGACGGAAGGGGAAGCTGCAGAAGTACGTCAGAAAAGGAGAGCCCAATAAGTCCAGGGGCGACAGTAAGGGTCAGCTCGAGTTTTCACCTAGGGACGAAAATAACACCTCCTAACGCCCGCCGAACATGATAGGGGAAATAAAAACAATTGTGGGTGGTCCATCCGCGGGTGGGTCGTTAAAATCCCTCAGGAAAGCATATCAGAGATAGGTGAACAGTGTTCATAGGATGCCCCCATTCAAGCAAAGACGGACGGACTGGGACATGTATTTCTCAGAAGAAGATGCTAGAGGAGTATAGCAACCCCATGACGATCCATTGGTGATAATGCTCGTGATAGAAGGGTTCAACACTAGGAGAATCCTCGTAGATAATGGCAGCTCGACAGGCATAATCTATCTCTCAACTTTCCAACAGCTAAACCTAGATCCAGGAAGGTTACGCCCATTTGACTCTCCCCTCGTCAGTTTTAGTAGGGACTGGGTGTATCCCAAGGGCATAGTGACGTTGACGGTTACGGTTGGGGCTCATCCAAGGCAATTGACTCGTCAATTATACTTCTTGGTAGTAGACTGCCCCTCATCTTACAACGTGATCATTGGGAGGCCTACCCTCAACCGTTGGAAAGCAGCTATGTCTACCTACTGCTTAAAAGTGAAGTTCCCGACGGAGAATGGGGAGGATGAGGTGAAAGGAGACCAAGTACTGGCCAGAGAATGCTACCAGGCAGTGTTGGCAGCCAAAGAAAACCACACCTGGATGATCGAGGAGAAAGAAGAGGAAAAGGTGGAACCCTTGAAGGCAGTGGAGTTGGTCGAGGGCGAGACAGGGAAGACAACCAGAATCGGAACGACACTAAGTCCTAAGATAAGGACAAAACTCGTCCAGTTCCTTAAAGAGAACGTGGATGTCTTCACATGGAGTCATGAAGACATACCAGGTATATCCCCAAAATTCATCCATCACAAGCTAAGTGTGGACCCGAGGGTGAAGCCTATCCAGCAAAAACGACAAGTCTTTGCCCCGGAATGGAATTAGGCAGTTACAGACGAGGTTAACAGGTTGTTGTCAGCAGGCTTTATTCGAGAGGTCTACTATCCAGAATGGCTTGCCAATGTCGTCCTAATGAAGAAAGCAAATGAAAAATAGAGAATGTGTGTGGACTTCACGAACCTAAACAAGGCTTGCCCAAAAGATAGATTCACTTTGCTTAGGATAGACCAGTTGGTGGATTCTACAGCCGGGCAAAGGTTACTGACGTTCATGGATGCTTTCTCCAGGTATAACCAAATAAAAATGGCCGAAGAAGGCCAGGAGAAAACCGCTTTCATCACAAGTTAGGGGCTTTATTGCTACAAGGTAATACCCTTTGGATTAAAAAATGCAAGAGCAACCTACCAGAGGTTAGTAAACAAAATATTTAACAAGCAGATTGGAAGAAACATAGAGGTGTATGTCGATGACATGCTTGTCAAGAGTAAAGAAGAACCTGCCCACCTAGAAAACCTCAAGGAAACATTCGCCACTCTCATACATTACCAGATGAAGTTGAACCCCAGCAAATGCATCTTTGGGGTAGCCTCGGGAAAATTCTTGGGATTCATGGTGTCACAAAGGGGGATAGAAGCAAACCCAGAAAAGGTAAAAACCATACTAGACATGGCATCGCCCAAGATTGACAAGGAAGTCCAGAAACTCACGGGAAGAATAGCAGCACTTAACAGGTTCATCTCTAAAGCAATGGACAAATGCTTGCCCTTCTTCAAGACACTTAAACAAGCTTTTGCCTAAACTGATGAATGCGAGGCGGCGTTCCAAGAACTCAAGCGCTACTTAAGCAACCTTCCCCTTCTAAGTCCGTCTAAGGAAGGGGAGAACCTATATTCAGTATCGGCCACGGCCGTAAGCACAGCCCTGATCCGTGAAGAGGACAACAAACAACTCCTAATTTACTACGTCAGTCAAGCTTTCCAAGGAGCTGAAGCTAGGTATCCGAGAATCGAAAAAATTGCGTTTGCCTTGATAGTAGTCTCGCGCAAGCTACGACCGTACTTTCAGGCAAACGCCATCCTAGTAATGACGGATCACCTAATTAGGAAGTCAATGAACAAGCCCGAGGCAGCTGGAAGGATGGTCCAATGGGCAATTGAGCTGAGCCAGTTCGACATTAATTACCATCCTAAGACCACCATCAAAGCACAAGCTCTGGCAGATTTCATCACTGAATTCACCATCAATGACAGAGATAACAACATGGACTATATAGAATAGTGGACGATACAGACCGATGGTTCGTCAGCTCAAAAGAAGGGGGGAGTAGGGGTCATTATCATCACCCCAGAGGGAGCAACGCTGAAGTATGGAGTCCATCTAAAGTTTTCAGCCACCAATAACGAAGCCGAGTATGAAGGAATACTGAAGAGATTAAGAATTAGGAAAGCATTAAGAGCTAACACAGGGGTTCGATGGGGTGAAATTTGAACACAGATTAATGAAAGGATGCAAAAATATCTCAGATTGACGAAGTACCTAACACAGGGGTTCGATGGGGTGGAATTTGAACAACCATGCAGGTGGATGCACTAGAGCTCGTTAAGAGGTGTGAGCCAGAGGTTCGGGAATGTCCAACGTCTTCTAGCCGAGAGATTGGCGGCAATAGCCTCGCCATGGCCCTTCGCACAATGGGGGATCGACATCGTCAGACCATTGCCCCAAGGAAAAGGAAAGGTAAGGTTCTTGCTAGTCGCTATTAACTACTTTACAAAGTGGGTCGAAGCAGAAACACTGGCAACCATCACCGAGGCAAGAATCCGGAGCTTTGTGTGGAAGAATATAGTTTGCAGGTTCGGGATCCCGTAGACGATCATATCAAACAACGGGCGTCAATTTGACAGTCAAAGCTTCAAGGACTTCTACTCAGCACTAGGGATTAAGAACTAGTTCTCATCCCTAGGACACCCACAAGCGAATGGAAAGACGGAGGTAACCAACCAGACACTACTCAAGATCATCAAAGCCAAGCTAGACGAGGCTAAGGGAGCATGGCCAGAAGAATTGCCCAATGTCCTGTGGGCTTACAGAATTACAGCAAGAACCTTAATGGGAGAAACCCCATTCAGACTCACTTATGGCGCTGAAGCAGTAATCCTAGTCAAAGTGGGAGTGACCAGCACTAGACGAGAAATGTTTCAGGATGAGAGTAACGATGAGGAATTAAAGGTCAACCTGGATTGCATTGACGTATTCAGAGATAAAGCCTTCAACAGGATAACAAAGTACCAGCAGAAGATGGTCGAATACTACAACAAAAGGGTGAGGCTCAGACGGCTTGACATCGGGGATCTCGTCCTACGGAAGGTTAACCCAGCAACCAAGGACCCCGGCCAAGGGAAGCTCGGTCCCACATGGGAAGGCCCCTACAGGGTCGCATTACTCCAGGCAAGGCAGCTACCATTTGGGAACGTTGGACGGCCAAAGGCTTCCCCAGCCTTGGAACATTAAGCACTTGAAGAAATATCATCACTAGATGTAACAAGCAATTGTATTCATTATTTTTTAGAGCAATAAAAGCATTATTCAGTCAATGCCTTAAAAAGCCAAAAAAAAAAAATTTTGGCTAAGTAACAAGATTCCGCCTCGACGGATGTAAGTTATTGACAAACCCGTAGAAAAGGGACAAAGCCAAAAAAAAATTTTGGCTAAGTAACAAGGTTCCGCCTGGACGGATGTAAGTTACTGACGAACTCGTAGAAAAGGGACAAAGCAAAAAAAAAAAATGGCTAAGTAACAAGATTTCACCTCGACGGATGTAAGTTACTGACGAACCCATAGAAAAGGCACAAAAAATTTTTTTGGCTAAGTAACAAGATTCCGCCTCGACGGATGTAAGTTACTGATGAAAACTCTAAGGAATGAGTAAACCAAAAAATTTCTAAGTAACAAGATTCCATATAGACGGGAGTAAGTTATTGAAAAACCTATCGAGCAACTAAACCTCTTGCAAATTGCAAAATTTGTCTAAGTACAAGACTCTGGCGTTGGAAAAACTACAAGCATACACAAGCAGGAACTACAAGCAAGTAAGTATGTGGTCATGAAATTAATTAACTATTGGCAGTCATCAATGTTCTCACTTGAAAAGTAAAAAGCCCATAAAACACTGGGCACAAAAAACACCACATCGTTTCGAAAGTAGAATGCAAAGAGACCAAAACACGGGGCATAAAAAAAAAAGATATAGATTTGAAGTGTAGTCAGGTAGTTGCTGTGTCGTGACCAACCTGAGAAGGAAGAGTGCTGTCAGGGGCATCACCTTCAGGGGACGAAGAGTTGGAAAGCTTCATCTGCAACCATCTCTTTATCCACTTCCTCGAGGTCAAGGCTATCCAAGTCCACTCCAAAAGGATGCTTAATAAGATACCATCTTAGAAGCTCGAACCCTTTGAAATACCAACTGAAGAGCACAGTATTGTACTCGTCAGTCTACTGGAAAGCCTCGACGGCCTTGGCAGCTATAGTCTTGATCTTTTCCTTAGCCACTAAGAGCTGCTTGTCCTTCTCCAAAGTCAACTGACGCTCAGCCCTAAGATCATCACTCAATGTCTTGACCTTTTCCTTCGCGACATTGGCTTCGTTCATGCTGGCTATTAGATCCTTCTTTAGCTTAGAGTTCTCCACATCTAAAACAGCCACCCGAGTAATCGCAGACTCAACTCTGGTCTCCTGAGTGAGAAACTCCGAAGTAAGGTTGAGACTCTTCCCCAACACCTAAAAAAAATAAAAAATAAAATAAAAAAGGAAAAAGGGAGTTCCTAAACTTAAGGACAAATACATTACCTGAACGAGCTTATGAAGGTGACGACTCACAAGCTCATTTGGAGCCACACCCGAGAACACCTTCATATCCTCATCAGAAAAAGTCTCCTACACCCTAGCCGCTGCAACCCCAGCATCGTCCCAGATGCTGGACGAACTAAAGAAGGCCTTGTCACTCCGCTGCCTCTTCTGTAGAGGTGGAATCTCCTCCACGGAAGTAGCCAGCAAGGCCGTCCTCGCCGTCTCAGTTCCAGGAGTAACCGGAGTTGCAGGAGTGACGGAGGCGCCCTTGTCCATCACTTTCACAGTTTTTGCACCCAGGTTAGAAAAAGGCTCGTTCTTCTTAGCCCTCATGCGAACATACATACTTTGGTTAAATTTTGTTGTCATCCCTGTAGAAGAAGAAAAAAAAAAAAAAAAAAAAAGCAAACATCCACATGAAAATCATCATTGACGAACCTAACACTTACTTTTCTTTTCCTCAATCTCGAGCGTGCGCAACACAAAAGTGGACGGATCAGGAAGTAGAAAGCAAGGGTTCGGGGGTCCACAAGGTTGTCAAAATCCTTAATAGTCTTCGCGTATTCTATGGCTTTCTTAACGCGCTCCTTGTACCTACTTTTAAGCTTAGGCCGCCTCTTAACTGCACAAGACAACAAATGAAAAAGGTGTTAGGATTAGTGCCCTTAAATCCTATTATATGATACCATGTATGATACTATGTATGACATTATGTATTAAATGATGTATGACTTAATATTATGATTAATAAAGTTGTTTTGTTATTATCTAAAATAATGGTAATATGAATATTCGGACATTATCAAATAGTCCATGAGATGCATAGTATGTGATTTATGTGATTTAGTCACAGAAGATATAGATCACAAGTTCTTTGTAAACTTAGAATTTTGGTTCGTAGTTAGTGATGAAATTGGGTATTTCATCTGCGAAGACTATAACATATTAACTAAGATGATTTGTCTTGATCATGAAAGTGGAGACTTCTAGTTGATATGTTGATATGTTTTAAGAGTTAAGACATATTGAACTAGATCGCTGTGAGATTTATTATTCTCCTAACAACTGTCAATTGAATAATAAATCTCACGACTTCTATTCACATGAACTCTTAAACCTGAGAGAATAATAGACCTGATCATAAAATGTAGGTTGCTTTGATATATCAGGAGTGAGATCTAAAGTAACGGTCAAAACCTCAGTATATTGGGCAGCCACATTTAGTGTTGATGGAACATATATTCTCAAGATGGAATTCATAGTCTCTTAACAGAGATATAAAATATTCTCTTGAGATAAGTTTAATGGGTTCAATTATTCAGAGAGTTAGGCCTAACCACTTTAGTAAGACTAAAGTATGTATTTATGAAATTAGATTTCATAAATATATGATGAATGACTTAAAAGGATTAAACCGGGTACTCAAGGATTAAGATGTAGTAATTTACAAAGTGGCAGTTTATATTCATGACTTTGTATTACTACGAATATTTTATGAAGGGGTTGCATATATAATAAAGTCTTGGAATATAATTTATTAATAAGGCCTAGAGTGCAATTATATTTATATAGTGGTATTAAATATAATTAATGGTAACTTTAGACTTGTCAAGAGTTGACAGAAAAGCCTAAGGCCCATTGGAACTAGTGTCTTATTTGTTCCCTTTTGGTCCCACTTCAAGCCACACACTAAAGCCCAATTGGGAAGGCCCAAAAGGCTAGTCCAATTAGATAATCAGTTATGTGGAGAGAAACATACAGAATTTTATATTAGAATGAAATGGTTTGTATGTTCATGTCTGTAAGAGAGAGACTCCTTCATATTCTCTCTAGAACAAACACATAAAACTGATTGAGAGACCACACATCTTGGGCATCAAGTGGAATTGGAGTGAAGATCAAAAGTGCTTTCCAAGTGCTTTTCTCTGTAAAACAAATACATCGAATTGATTGAGAGACCACATATCTTGGGCGTCAAGTGGAATTGGAGTGAAGATCAAAAGTGTTTTCCAATTGCTTTTCTTCATTCGGTTTTGAAATTCACCATACCAAGGTACACTCTCTTGTTCATATATTCTGAAATTTACACAGCACATGTTATCAATTGCGAATGAAGTAGATCCGTTAATTTTTCCGCTGCGTATGTTTTGTATGCGATACAAACATGTTATTTTTTCAACATTGGTATCAGAGCGATCTTCATTTCGAATTTGTATAACGTGTTTTATGAGTTTTGGAATTAAAGATAATAGTTTCATCATATTAGAAGATTTTATATGCATTTAATTTTCTGCATGGTTGTTGAAACTATGATTTGATAAAAACTGATATTGATGTTATGATGTTGTTTAATTTTGAATTTAAGTATGTTAAATTGATCTTTAAGGCTATAGCATCAATAGATTTCAGTTTTGATATCAAATTCTGCATATCATATAAATATGGTAATTGTTTGTTCATGAAAAATCGTTAAAAACCGTTTGCAATTGTTCTGAAAAAACTAAAAACATGGGTTTTTCGCGGGTTAACTTCCCACAAAGTTACTCGAGAAAAATGATTTTGAAAACAAAAACTTTTCGCGGGTAAGCTTTACTTGCAAACAGTCGCAAGACAATAGCGAAAGTTTCTGTCTGATTTTTTGTGCTTTTAATTTTTTTCCTTAACTTGTTTTCGCGGGAAGCGCTTAGTCGCGGGATACCCACGAGAGACAGTCGCGAAAGTTTCTATCTGAATTTTGTGTTTTCATTATTTTTCCTTACGCCTTTTTCACTAGAAGTGCTTAGTTACGGTATTCTCGCAAAAATGCATTTGAAGAGATTTTTGAAGTTTTTTCAAAATGTTTTTACATGTATAAAGTACAAGGCTGTGTGTAATTAGTTTATGCATGTTTAAAAATAAAAACCTTTAATCTAAAACATCTAGTGGGATAGAGATACAAGGGTTGGATCTCATGGCCTCCATTATCGGTTCATAGTAATGTGGGGTAAGCACCTTGTCTTGGCGTATATGCCTTGCGATCCCAAAGGAGGGTGTTTACTTCATAGTACTGTAAGATTGAACTTACCCGTTTAAAGTAGTGTGGACAAGCACCTCGTCTTGGCGTATATGCCTCACGATCCCAAAGGAGGGTGTTTTGTTCTATGGTACTACAAGTTTAAACATCATAGAGGAAGATGAAATGTGGCTACACATGATTCTAGATAATGGTATACACTAGACTAAGTGTAATGTTAACCTCCCAAAGGAGCTATGTCATTATTACTTAGAGGCTAAAGATAATACAGCATATTATTGGTGTTTGATAAAAGTTATCATGATAGCACTAATAATGAGAATAGTTCTTAACTAATTGATGTGTTTATAATAAACTTGCTACCAAGGAATTATAGACATGGATTGGGTTGTCATTGCATATATTATTTTATAGTTTTATTAAGATTCCATATTATATACGTATATGCTAAATTGATAATGTCTAGTTTACTTATTATATTCATGTTTATTATTTCAGATTTGAACATGGCATCATTTAGCCCACTTGTTACCATTCTTAATCAAAACAAACTGACTGGATCCAATTATGTTGACTGGAAAAGAAATTTGGACATAGTTCTCACAGTTGAAGAGCACAAATATGTGCTTACTCAACCATGTCCTAGCTTTCCTTCATTAGATGCTCCTCTTGAGAAAAAATAGCGATATGATCATTGGCAGAAATCTAATGAAATGGCCAAGTGCTACATCCTTGCATCCACCTCAAATGTTCTACAGCATCAAATGCAGGATGTAGAACTAGCTTCAGACATTATGCTAAGTCTGAAGGAGATGTTTGGTGAGCAAAGCCGTTCTGCAATGCAAGAAACCATGAGGCAAATTTATAATACCAAAATGGCTGAAGGTAGTTCAGTGAGAGAGCAGGGTCTTACAATGATCTCTAATCTGAATACATTAGAGGTTTTAGGTGCCGATATTGATGGAGAATCCCAAGTGGATATGATACTCCAGTCACTATCGGAATCATTCAAGGAATTCAGACTTAATTATAACATGAACAAAAAGATTTATTCTTTGTCTGAATTAATGAATGAGTTGGTAGCGGCAGAAAGCATCCTTGGTACTTCTAGTGTTGAAACCAATGTGGGTGAAGCTTCTACTTCTCAACCTAAGTCGAAAGGCAAGAAGAAGAAGAAGAAGGACTTCACTAAGCAAGAGGGTAAACAAATTTTCTTAGGGGTTGCTGACAAAGGAAAGAAGCTCAAAAGAAAATGTTTCTATTGTGGTGAGAAAGGACATTGGAAGAGGAATTGTCCAAAGTTCAAGGCTGCCAATAAGGGTATGAAAATTTCATTGAAAGCTTAAAGAAGGGAAATTGTTTCTAACCTTGGCTGATAGGAGTAGGATTCCGGTTGTAGCTATTGGAGTGTTTAATTTATGTTTTGAGTCAAGAGTTTTAATATTAGATGACTGTCTATATGTACCTAATATTGGTAGGAATTTAATTTCTGCAACTTATTTAGGTAAAAATAGATATTGTGTTATCCTTAAAGACAATGTTGTAATAAAGAAGGGTAAATTATTTATTTGTTCTGGCAATATTGTGGATAGTCTTTATACTTTAACTCCTGATAAGCATAAATTACATAATTCTGAATTAGATAATGGCTCACATGTAAAATCATTAAATAAAAAGTTTCCTTCTACTAATGATGTATATCTTTGGCACTTGCGTTTGGGTCATATTAATCCAAACAGAATTCAAAGACTTATCAAAGATGGTCTCTTAGAGCCATTGGACTTTGATGAATTTTCAATTTATGAATCTTGTTTGGAAGGCAAAATGACCAAGCGACCTTTTGTTGCAAAAGGTAGAAGAGCCCAAGAGTTGCTTAAATTAGTTCATACGGATGTTTATGGTCCTATGTCAACCCAAGCAAAAGGAGGTTATGAGTATTTCATCACTTTTACCGATGATTACACAAGATATGGTTATGTGTACCTAATGATACGAAAGTCTAAAGCCTTTGAAAAGTTCAAAGAGTTTTGGGCTGAAGTTGAGAGTCAATTGGGTAAACGCATAAAGGCCATTCGATCTGATCGTGGTGGCGAATACCTTCTTGGGGATTTCAAGGATTTCTTAACTCAAAATGGGATTGTATCCCAATTGACTGTACCTGGAACTCCCTAACAAAATGGTGTAGCAGAAAGAAGGAATAGAACTCTTTTAAAAATGGTTAGGTCCATGATGAGTTACTCAACTTTACCAGTTTCTTTTTAGGGATATGCATTAAAAACTACAATGCATATTTTGAATTTAGTTTCATCAAAATCTGTTTCCAACACACCTATGGAATTGTAGAGTGGGTGCAAGCCTAGTATGAAATATCTCCACATTTGGAGATATCCAGCACATGTGTTGAAAGGGAAGTCTGATAAGTTGGAAGCTAAAACGAAAGTATGCATGTTTTTAGGGTATTCAAAGGAAACCAAGGGTTATTTATTCTATAATCATAAGGATAACAAAGTGTTTGTTAGCACCCATGCCAAATTTTTGGAAAATGATTATGTGAATAATTTTAATCCTAGAAGTAAAGTTGTCTTGGCTGAAATGAATGAACCTGTAAATGAACAACCAATGGTTGAAACTAGGGATGATGTGGCTGTATTGGATATACCACAAGATACTACTCATGAGATGTCTAGTACACAGGTGCCTCGTCGTAGTGGGAGGAATATTAGGCCACCTATAAGATTCATAGGTCTTGGAGAAACTTATGAGGCTATCTCAAAGGAAGCCGAAATTGATCCTTACACTTATAAAGAAGCAATGAATGATATAGATGCACATCATTGGGTCCAAGCTATGAAATTTTTAATTAGATTCCATGTATTCCAATCAAGTTTGGGATCTTGTAAAGGCACCTAACGGTATTAAACCTGTTGGTTGCAAATGGGTTTACAAGAGGAAGAGAGGGATAGATGGAAAGGTTGAAACCTTTAAAACAAGGCTAGTGGCAAAAGGATATACTCAAAAAGAAGGTATTGATTATGAGAAAACCTTTTCACCAGTAGCAATGCTAAAATCTATCAAAATTCTCTTATCCATTACTGCTCATTATGATTATGAAATTTGGCAAATGGATATCAAGACTGCATTTCTCAATGGCAATCTTAAAGAGGAAATCTATATGAAGCAACCATAAGGTTTCATAGCTAAGAACTAAGAGCATATGGTATGCAAGTTGAAAAAGTCCATTTATGGACTTAAGCAAGCATCTAGGTCATGGAACATCAGATTTGATCAAGCAATCAAGTCATTTGGTTTTGAACAAAATCTTGATGAACCATGTGTGTACAAAAGACATCAAGATAAAGTAGTAATGTTCCTAGTGCTTTATGTTGATGATATTCTACTCCTTGGAAATGATGTAGGGGTCATGTCCTCAGTAAATGTTTGGTTGTCAAGCCAATTTGATATGAAGGACTTGGGTGGGGCTAACTTTATTCTAGGGATCAAGCTTTGACGAGATCACAAGAATAAGATGTTAGGCTTATCACAAGCTGAATATATAGATAAGGTTCTAGAACGGTTTAGCATGCAAAACTCTAAGAAAGGTTTACTTCCTTTCAGACATGGAGTTCCTCTATCTGATGACCAAAGGCCTAAGACTCAAGAGGAAGAAAATATGATCAGACAAGTTCCTTATGCTTCTGCAGTAGGAAGTCTCATGTATGCCATGCTCTGTACTAGACCAGATATTTGTTATTTAGTTGGCATGGTCAGCCGATATCAATCAAATCCAGGACCACAACATTGGCAAGCTGTTAAGCATATTCTCAAGTATATACGGAGAACGAGAGATTATATGCTTGTTTACTGTTGTGAGGATTTGATTCCCATTAGCTATACAAATTCAAACTTTCAATCGGATCTAGATTTCAGAAAGTCCACGTTAGGATGTGTATTCACCATGGGAGGTGGAGCCATAAGTTGGAGGAGTGTTAAGCAATCTTGTATTGTGGACTCCAACATGGAAGCAGAATATGTTGCTGCTTGTGAAGTAGCAAAAGAAGCTATATGGCTCAAGAAATTCCTTTCTGATCTTGGTGTAGTGAGAATGGAGCAAGTTCCTATCACATTGTTTTGAGACAATAGTGGAGTAATTGCACAATCCAAAGATCCAAGGAATCACAAGAAAGGAGAGCACATTGAAAGAAAGTAGCACATCATTCGAGACATTGTTGCTCGTGGAGATGTGGTGGTAGCAAAGATTGAAAGTGCCAATAATCTAGCAGATCCCTTTACAAAAGCCTTGCCTCAAAGGACCTTCGAGTCACATTTAGAGGGAATGGGAGTTAGATTAGTGCACAATAGTCTTTAGGGCAAGTGGGAGATTGTTAGGAATAGTGCCCTTAAATCCTATTGTATGATGCCATGTATGATACTATGTATGACATTATGTATTAAATGATGTATGACTTAATATTGTGATTAATAAAGTTGTTTTGTTATTATCTAAAATAATGGTAACATGAATATTCGAACACTATCAAATAGTCCATGAGATGCATAGTATGTGATTTATGTGATTTAGTCACAGAAGATATAGATCACAAGTTCTTTGTAAACTCAGAATTTTGGTTTGTAATCGGTGATGAAATTGGGTATTTCATCTGCGAAGACTATAACATATTAACTAAGATGATTTGTCTTGATCATGGAAGTGGAGACTTCTAGTTGATATATTGATATGTTTCAAGAGTTAAGACATATTGAACTGAACCACTATGAGATTTATTATTCTCCTAACAACTGTCAATTGAATAATAAATCTCATGACTTCTGTTCACATGAACTCTTAATCCTGAGAGAATAATGGACCTGATCATGAAATGTAGGTTGCTTTGATATATTAGGAGTGAGATCTAAAGTAACGGTCAAAACCTCAGTATGTTGGGCAGCCACATTTAGTGTTGATGGAACATATATTCTCAAGATGGAATTCATAGTCTTTTAATGGAGATATAAAATATTCCATTGAGATAAGTTTAATGGGTTCAATTATTCAGAGAGTTAGGCCTAACCACTTTAGTAAGACTAAAGTAAATATTTATGAAATTAGATTTCATAAATATATAATGAATGACTTAAAAAGATTAAACCGGGTACTCAAGGATTAAGATGTAGTAATTTACAAAGTGGCAGTCTATATTCATGACTTTGTATTACTACGAATATTTTATGAAGGGGTTGCATGTATAATAAAGTCTTGGGATATAATTTATTAATAAGGCCTAGAGTGCAATTATATTTATATAGTGGTATTAAATATAATTAATGATAACTTTGGACTTGTCAAGAATTGACAGAAAAGCCCAAGGCCCATTGGAGCTAGTGTCTTATTTGTTCCCTTTTGGTCCCACTTTAAGCCACACACTAAAGCCCAATTGGGAAGGCCCAAAAGGCTAGCCCAATTAAATAATCAGTTATGTAGAGAGAAACATACAGAATTTTCTATTAGAACGAAATGGTTTGTATGTTCATGTCTGTAAGAGAGAGACTCCTTCATATTCTCTCTAGAACAAACACATAGAACTGATTGAGAGACCACACATCTTGGGCATCAAGCGGAATTGGAGTGAAGATCAAAAGTGCTTTCCAAGTGCTTTTCTCTCTAGAACAAACACATAGAATTGATTGAGAGACCACGCATCTTGGGCATCAAGTGGAATTGGAGTGAAGATCAAAAGTGTTTTCCAAGTGCTTTTCTTCATTCAGTTTTGAAATTCACCATACCAAGGTACACTCTCTTGTTCATATATTCTGAAATTTACACAGCATATGTTATCAATTGCGAATGAAGTAGATCCGTTAATTTTTACGTTGCGTATGTTTTGTATGCGATACAAACATGTTATTTTTCCAACAAAAGGTTAGTGACGATGAAACAAGCCTGGAAAGCAAGTGTTAAGGAACTGATAGAAGTATTGACACACCTAAGTTCGGGGTGCCCCACTAACGAAGCGTCCTTGGGAGGTCACCCCAGACTCCACTTGAGGGGGTCTCCCAGTCATCCCCAGACACAAAGAAGAATCGGGACTTCCAGTACCTGAATGACGAGGGTAGATCCCTGACGATCCTAGTCCTTCTCTCCCAAGGCACTAGTTCTTAATACCCATACACCTTGGACTCCTTCAGACGATACAAGTGAACGAGCTCATCCACTTTAATCATGTCCCCATTTGTAGCAGCCAGCCATAGCCCTATACAGCTGACCACTATCCTCCACGAATTGGGCATAAGTTGCCCAGGAGCAATACCAAAACGACCTAAGAGCTCCATGATGATCAGGTGGACGGGGAGTCTAAGTCCACTCAGGAAGGCAGCCTCATAAAAGCACACCTCCCCAAGGAGAAAGTGACAAGCCCGTTCCTCCTCACGGGGCAGACGAACCCTAACCCTATCCGAGAATTAAAACCTATCCCTAAACCTAGCAAGTGTATCACCGTCCAGACCACACATCTCAACAAAGGCATGAAAAGCCCTAACCTCTCGAGGAGTAGAGACGGCAATATCCCCCTCCAATGGGTCACCGTTGGAAGACAACCCAATCTCAAGCTCACTAGACCGAACCTCAGACATCCTCGCCCTCTCACCCACCAAATTCTCAAACCAACTAAGTGATTGACTAAGTACAAGGAACAACTCACCCAACGCAATGTTCAAACCACTACCCTCAAAGACAAAATTCCCAACCAAAGGAAGAAAGGTATGAGAAGCACCTAGAGAAGCCCCTAAACGCGTAAAGAAAAAAGAAATCGAAGGACACACTACCCTAAACTCGGAGCTACTAACCATGAAAACACAAAGTCAAAAGGAAATGAACATTGAGAATTCAAAAAACCAAAAACCAACACAAAAACAGAAATCGTAAGTTTTATCGTAATGCAAAAAAAGAAGAAGGAAGAGCCAAAAGAAGAAAAGCGTACCTCGAAAGAAAAAACTCAACCATGCCACCAACCCAGAGGAGAGTTGCAGAGGAAACCGGAGAAGAAAATAACTGGGACAAAGAATGAAAGTGTAGGAAAAAGTACAGTGAGAAAGGTTAGAGAAGAAAATACTCAGAGCAGATGATTGGAAATTTTTTTTCTGTGGAAAAAGTAAAGTGAGAAGATGCTTAAAAGCCAAAGCTCAAAAAACCGAAAATCAGTGGGAAACCCAAAGGCCATATAATTAGAGCATTAATCAAAATAGGCCAAGTGGCCACGATACGTGTGGCGCCGCCACTAAGCATTAAATACAGAGCGAAATCCCAAGAGTCATATACAGCTCATAAACCTCTCATCTTCTGAGATCGTCATGATGACCTCAGAATTCGGGGGCAGTTGATGGGACCAACAAATGCGACGTACCTGAACGAACTCATCCAAACAGATGAGCCAATTCTGGATGACGAACTTACCATGTGCCACTGACAAAGTGAGCCACCCCAACGACGGAGATAAAAAAACTATTCAATGAAGTCAAATAAAAGCCTCGAACGGTTACAAGGATAGCTGTACAAACCCTTGGGAGCTAAATCAAGGCTCACATAATTAAGCTTGAGGTGTTCCACATTGAAGCCATCATAATAGCCACAACGGCTAGGAATACATACACATATATAACCTCCCCAGCATAAACGCAAGGTAGATATACAAGATATACTTAAAAGAAAAACATTGCTAGTCATTTTCAGTATTCTGCTTTTTCTCAGAAATTCTTTAGTACTAACTTTGGCATCGGAGACCTTGTGGTAGGCACCACACCGGTGACCACTGAAAGAGAGATATTCTACCATCTTCAAAGCAATAAAGGTGGAAGGACGGCTCTACCCGGATGCACGCACGATAGCTGACGAATCCGCACTTCATCAGGATTGTATCCCAGTTGACTACACCTGAAACTCCTCAACAAAATAGTGTAGCAGAAAGAAAGAATTGGATTCTTTTAGAAATGTTTAGGTCCATGATGAGTTATTCAACTTTACCAGTTTCCTTTAAATCCATCAAATTTTGTTCCCAACGCACCTAAGGAATTGTGGAGTAGGCGCAAGCCTAGTATAAAATATCTCTACATTTGGGGATGTCCAGCACATGTGTTGAAAGGGAAGTCTGATAAGTTGGAAGCAAAAAATGGAAGTATGCATGTTTTTAGGGTATTCAAAAGAAACTAAGGGTTATTTATTCTATAATCATAAAGATAACAAAGTGTTTTTTAGCACCAATGCAAAATTTTTGGAAGATGATTATGTGAAAAATTTTAATCCTAGAAGTAAAGTTGTCTTGGCTGAAATAGATGAAACTGTAAATGAATAACAAATGGGTGAAACTAGGGATGATGTGGTTGTATTAGATACACCACAAGATTTTACTCATGAGATGTCTAGTACACAGGTGCCTCGTTGTAGTGAAAGGATTGTTCGGCCACCTATAAGATTTATAGGTTTGGGAGAAAATTATAAAGCTATTTCAGGAGAGGCTGAAACTGATCCTTACACTTATAAAGAGGCAATGAACGATATAGATGTACATCATTAGGTCAAAGTTATGAAATCTGAATTAGATTCAATGTATTCCAATCAAGTTTGGGATCTTGTAAAGGCGCCTAACGGCATTAAACCTGTTGGTTGCAAATGGGTTTACAAGAGGAAGAGAGGGATAGATGGAAAGGTTGAATCCTTTAAAGTAAGACTAGTGACTAAAGGGTATACACAAAAAGAAGGTATTGATTATGAAGAAACCTTTTCACTAGTAGCAATGCTTAAATCTATCAAAATTCTCTTATCCATTGCTGCTCATCATGACTATGAGATTTGACAAATGGATGTCAAGACTGCATTTCTTAATAGCAATCTTGAAGAAGAAATCTATATGTTGCAACCAGAAGGTTTCATAGCAAAGAACCAAGAGCATATGGTATGCAAGTTGAAAATGTCCATTTATGGACTTAAGCAAGCATCTAGGTCATGGAATATTAGATTTGATCAAGCAATCAAGTCATTTGATTTTGAACAAAATCTTGATGAACCGTGTGTGTACGAAAGACATTGAGATAAACTAGTAATTTTCCTAGTGCTTTATATTGATGATATTCTACTCATTGGAAATAATGTAAGGGTAATGTCATCAGTAAAGGTTTTGTTGTCATGCCAATTTGATATGAAGGACTTGGGCGAAGCTAACTATATTCTAGGGATCAAGCAAAGATTGATAGTGCAAATAATCTAGCAGATCCCTTTACCAAAACCCTGCCCTAAAGGACCTTTGAGTCACATAAGATATAAATCACAAGTTCTTTATAAACTCAAAATTTTATTTTGTAGTCGGTGATGAAATTGAGCATTTCATTTGCGAAGACTATAATATATCAACAAAGATGATTTGTCTTAATCATAAAAGTGGAGACTTCTAGTTGGTATGTTGATATTTTTTAAGAGTTAAGACATATTAAACTGGACCGCTGTGAAATTTATTATTCTCTTAACGACTGTCAAATGAATAATAAATCTCACGACTTCTATTTACATGAACTCTTAATCTTGAGAGAATAATGGACCTGATCATAAAGTGTAGGTTACTTTGATATATCAGGAGTGAGATCTAAAGTCACGATCAAAATCTCAGTACGTTAGGCAACCACATTTGGTGTTGATGGAACATATATTCTTGAGATAGAATTCATAATCTCTTAACAGAGATATAAAATATTCTCTTGAGATAAGTTTAATGGATTCGGTTATATAGAATGTTAGGCCTAACCACTTTAGTAAGGAGTTACTAAAGTATATATTTATGAAATTAGATTTCATAAATATATGATGAATAACTTAAAGTATTAAACCGGGTACTCAAGGATTAAGATGTAATAATTTTCAAAGTGGCAATCTACATTCATAACTGTGTATTACTATGAATATTTTATGAAAGGGTTGTATGTATAATTAAGTTTTGGGATATAATTTATTAATAAGGCCTAAAGTGTAATTATATTTATATAGTGGCATTAAATTTAATTAATGTTAACTTTATACTTGTCAAGAGTTGATAGAAAAGCCCAAGCTCCATTGGAACTAGTGTCTTATTTGTTCCATTTTGGTTCCACTTCAAGCTACATACTAAAGCCAAATTAGAATGGCCTAAAAGGCTAACCCAATTAGATAATCAATTATAAGGAGAAAAACATACTAAATTTTTTAAGAGAATGAATTTTGAAGTACTAAACCCATCCTAGATCTACCCAATTACAAATAAAGTGTATTTTGTCAAAGGATTAGCCAATTTACATAACATATGTTTCTAACAAGTCTTACATACGTTCTAACAATCTCCCCCTTTGACAATTCATGACAAAACCATAACAAACAAATGAATTATGAGAGAAGTCTTAAATCACTAAACTCATAACCACTTATTAAATACAATAAAATCTAACCATAACACAAACTCTTGAAAAATTTTGCAAGAAGAAAGTTTATGGTAGATTTCCACAACCTGTCTTTCTAAAACACTTTAAACAAAACTCGTCAAGGCATCTTAATGTGAAACAGAAATAAAGGATTGCATACATAAAGAAACATGTGTATAAAGAAAAAAAAAAAGAAACAACACATGGAGAAATAGGTGAAAAAGAACATACATCAACATATAATATATATATATATATATATATATATATAAATGAAAAAAATACAATGTATGTCATAAATAAATGATCACAAGACCGGTATACAAAAGGATAATGTAACCAAAGAGAAAGAAAAGAAAAGTACATAAAATCCTCACTACATCCCTCAAAATATAGACACTCCCCCTAACAAAAAAAATTTCATATGCTAACTCTCCCCCTAACAACAAGATACTTTCATCATCCAAAACTTCTCCCCCATTATGTCATGAATGACAAAGGGTAAGTCACTGAGAGGTTATCATCTCCTTATTGCTGGAAGAGCTAGCATCCTCATCCTCATCATCATCATCGCTGTCCTTACCTACCAAAGCCCCAAGAGAAGGAGAGGGAGAAGCAGCGAAACCACCGAGGCGAGCTTATCGTCGTGCAATACGACCGAATTGGGTGTTCACCTGACACAACTCATCACTAAGAGTGTTAAGGCGAGCATCCATGCGCTGAAGCTGCGCCATGATGGCCTTAAGAGTCACACCACCACCCGAAGAAGAAGAAGCGGAGGTGGAAGGAATGGTGGAGGCTAGAGGATCAGTCGTCTCTGTCTTTGGCTGGTTCAGTCGAAGCTGGGCCTTGCTCCGCCAAACAAAAGTTGTGCTAATGGCACCCATGACAGTGTAGTAGGGAGAATCAGGAATAAGGATAGAAAAAAGGCGAAGAATCCATGTGATAGCTGAAGGAAAAATGAGTTTATCACGGGACACCGTATGCTGATAAACATTAATGATGGAAGTGACGAAGTAAGTGAGGAAGTCAATAGAAAGATCCTCTAATAGGGACAACACAATCGGGCACAAGGCTCTGTGATAGAGTTATAGTGAGACAGTGGAGTAAGAACAAATGTCATCACCATGTTAAGAAATCTCAGACCTTTTACAAAGCCTGAGCATAGGGTGTTTTGACGCTCACCCCATATAGAGGGTGTCTCATAGAAATGAGACAGAAGCTTGTCTATGGACACAGTCCTCAGACACTGACAACCGAGGTAATCAGGATGCAATACCCTCGGGACATGTAATATCTCAGATATAAGATTCAGAGTGACTACGATACGTGTACCTTGGAATGTCGTGGCAAATTGAGGTACAGAGGAATCGATACCGTGTATATTGGAGTAAAACTCCTATATAAACACAATAGGGCACCTCAAGGGTATCTCACAAAGAGTATCCCATCCCCGAGTCTGAATGACACCAAGTAAAGGAGTGTCGGAAAAGTCTGACAGAATGATATGGCGCTTCGGATGAATGCCACGTCTCTAAAAGTTCTCAAGGAAGTCCTGCTGGGCCTTCCCATCATGGAACCAAACGTGAAGAGGGGGTGTAAGATCAGAAGAAGAATACCCAGAACCAAGAGGGTTCCGAGCCGGAGTAGATTTGTGCTTAGGTGTCATGTGTAGTCTATCCAAGAAAGAGAGAAGGAGAAAGAGAGAAAACACATCACCAATAGAACACAAAAAAAAATACGTATGCATGAAATATGCATGAACATGTAATGTGCAAAAATAAATACATCATGGGTAAAACCCAATCCAAACCTACCAGCATACATTTCAACATAATCAAACACACATCTAAATGCATGAAACATTTTTTAAATGCAAATGAAATGCAATGCATGATCATATATCAGCAAATACACAAAGCCCAACCCAAAAATTTCAAGAAAAATGCAAAAACCCTAAAAACTTAGGTCTAAAATGCATGAATGCATGAAAATGAGGGTTTAAGAACACTTACCAGAGGATTGAGGCTTGATCTAGGCCGAAAATCATGTGGGTAAAGAGATAGGAGTGAAAGAGAAATGTATGGAGTGAGAGAGAAGGATTTTATGTCCAGAGAAAAGTGAGAAAAAGAAAACCGGATTGCGCATTAGCTATATATAGAAAAATGCATCTCGATGGATCAAGGAGCTATCAAGATCTATCGAGCACTTGATCTCAACAGAAATGAATTTGTTAAGATGCTATCGAGGGTCTGTCGACAGCAAAAGTACCTCGATGAATCGAGAAGCAGTCGAGAATTTATCGGCCAAAAAAAAAATTTCTCGATGGATTGAGAAGCTATTGAAAAGCTATCGAGACAAATTCCAGAAAGCTCGATGGATCGAAATTGCGCTAACTTCTGTCGAGAAAGGAAGTCCAAAGGGCTCAATAGATAAGAATCTATCGAGGATCTGTCGAGCTTGAAGAAAAGGATTTTTTTCAAAGAGTGAAAAAACACATAGAGATTAATGCAACAAGCAAGCTACTCAAACATAGATCCAATCAACATGTTAAGCTCTTAAAAACATCTCTCAACAAAAAAATACAAAGAATTCATGATCCAAAACACACACACACTAAACAAGTCTAACCAATTTTATATTTCAAAAATAAGTAATGACAATTTAGTGAGCATACATTAACACATGTATTCCTTGTGATGGTCAAATCACATTGTACCTGCACATGTATCAAAAGTAGCAAAGAATTTGCGTGTTGTGTGTGAAAACATAGCAAGAGTGCATAAGTGTCTCATATTATGATGATTTGAGATATGAGAAAATTACACACACTCACACACAATCATAACTGCTTGATGGGGGACTATCACCTTTAAGGTATATCCTATAACTCCTACATTTCCTAGAAACACGCTTGCAACCATATTTAAAAGCATTTTGATTCTTTTTGCTTTTGATTTCTGGTGTGCTATCACAGGCAACCAAAAATAAAACCTATACTCCTAAAAATATATTTAGTAGTGCGAGTAAGGATCGTTTCCACAGAGAGTATCTAGCCTAGTTTTACGCTACATGAACAAGGAAGGGGGTTGAGTATAATGAAAACAATTTTAAGAAAAACAACTAAGGAACAATTCAAATTAAAGTATCGAATTCAATCAAAATAACAAACCTTGGTTTAAGTCAACATCCACCATCGAAATTTTACAACTGATCATCGATGCAAGTATATACCAATTCACACTTTGAATATTCACCGCTGGACTATTTTCCTATTTCTCCTTAGTCGCAATTAATTAGAAAACAAGCGATCTAATTAACCCTAACTACTAAACAACCCAAGACAAGCGCTAAAGGTTTAATTTAGTAGCAGCCTTAAGAATTAGAGAGATTGATGAAGCTAAACAACACAAACACAAGCGGTTGCATTTAATTTAGTCGAGTGTTCTTCCTAAGATCTAATAATTTATGACCCAGCAAATCATTAAATCTTGGTTGCTTCACAAATTAGAGGGATCAAACAATTACAGATTTGATATTTAAGCTAGTAGTAGATTGCAACGAATAATAAACTAGTAGGCCTCCTAGTAATTAAACGAGACAATCATGAAAATAGGCACAGAAGAACATCCAATATTCAAAGCATAAATTGAACAATAAAAACAAATTAGATCTCACAGTTTTATTGATTTCGAGGCTTTCGTTTCCTTCGACCAAGTATAAAAGTTTTAGTCACGCAGGGTCATGATGAAAACTCAAAGGAGAAGTTAGAGAAGAGGGGAGAGAGAGGCATGTCTCCAATATGATTTCTCCTCCCCTATTTTAGACATTAATTCCCCCTTTCCCAAGCCTACAAAATCTTCTAAAAATATTCTAAATAATAATATCCAAATCTGACTAACTAAGGAAAAATATTAAAAATAAAACAAAGTCCTAATATAACTAGGAAAGTGGTGATTTTTAGCTACAATTTTCATTCATCATATCTGGAAACCTCCAAAAATAAACTACATCAAATCTGCGTATTAGAATTTCAGGCAAAGGAACATTCTAGAATGTCAGCAATGTAGGAGTAGCAACTTCAAGCCCGATTTCAACCTTGATGTTTCCCGTATCTCTCAAAACATGATAGTTGTAGAGATTTTTCTTGGCATTCATAGCATCTTGAATCATCTCAATCGGAGCTCGGTTGAAAGAGTTATGCCCATATTACGAAACGATGTCAAAGCTGTCTAGAATTGCCCAATTAGCTTCGTTTTGCACTTAACGCCTCCATTTGCATCCTAAATCAAAATATAAGAATAATGAGTACATTTAGGCACCAAATGAGTATAAAATACTAAACATTAACAGTGAAAATATGACAATTTGCATTCTCATCAATTTCTTTGCATATTCTTTTTCTTTTTGAGTATTTCATGCATGTGCATATAAAAGAGAGAAAAGAAATACCCAATTATGTTAAGCCACAAACATCATAATTTTACTATGCCGAAGCACACAAATGTTATAATTGGTGGGCTTTAGTAGTGAAATGGTTATTCATGTCTTTCTCTTAGAATTTTTTAGTCCTTCCCATCAAAAAGAGTGATATAAGTGTTAAGTATAAAAGATTACTTAATCGTACTCATCACAAACACGAGCCACAAAGCTTACTTGCTTAATTGTGCATTGAAATGCTCATCTAAGCTATCGAGGATACAAGGTTTTGAAAACTTTATTTCAAAGGCCATCCAAGGTACACAAGTACCAATGAACAAAAAACACACACTGTTTTTGTACTTTTTTTATTTTTCAATTTTTTTTATGAAAAACAAAATACAGCAAAATTAAAAACAAACAAACAAAAACATATTAAACAAAACAAAGCTTAAAACTAGACTGACTCAAAATAAGAAAGCAAAACATACAAGTAATGCATAAACATAAGGGGAGAGAGATAGAAAGAGAAAAAAAGTGACTAAACCACTTTGAGCCTTTTTCCTTCCACACCTTGGAAGAACCTTTCCTTTGAGCAAACCTTTAATCTGGTGGTGAGGGGGAAGAATTGAAACCGTTCAAGGTCAAAAAGAACATAAGGGCCTTAAGAAGATCCCCAAGAAGAGCAAGAGAAGATGGAAACTGATACTGGTTTCTGAACGAGAGCATACTATTGCTTTGTTGAGTGGCTAACCACTTATAACATTATGGATGAGTATGCCCTGAAGCTCCACAGTGATGACAAAGATGCGGCTTCTTCGGTTGAGACTTTTTGTTGTTAACCTCTTAGTCCTAGGGTTTGTAGTCTCTTTCTTTTCAACTTAGGGGGTGCTCCTAGAATAGATTTGCCCTTGTCTACATTCTCACTAGCTATTTCAGTTTTACATTCATTGTTCTCAGAATTAACATTGTTAGCAAGTGAGACAAACACAGTTATACTAGATGAGGCAATATTAGGAGAAGAAAAATCATACCCCAAACCAGTTTTGTCAAAAGCAGCTTTCTAAATGTCTAACATCTCATCAAGCTTTGCACTGGAAGTCCTCACCAATTGAGCTTTGACTTGGAACAGTTCTCTGCTTTAAGCTTCTTTGTCCTTTTCAGCAAGGAAGTTGTTTTCAAACCGCAGTGCTCCAATGGTTTGATTGGCTTCATCAACCTTGGTAAAAAGCTCCTCTCAATCTAGCTCAGCATCACTTAGCTTCTTGGTGGCCAGCCTATACAGTTTCTCGGTGGCCAGCCTATACAGTTTCTCATGCTTCTCAGAAACCTTGTACAATTTTGCATAGGCTGTATTAATATTATCTTGATCGTCCATTTTTTCAAACTTAGAATCCACCAAGTCCTCTTCACCATCTACTGTTTCTGTAACCCTTTCGGTAGGATAAACTGTAGCGGTGAAGGCATTTAAAATTCCCTCGTCATCACTATCATATAACTCAATCTCAGGCTTGGTGTCACTCAAGGTAGCAGAAAGAGCCTTGCTTTTCCCAACTGACTTGAGATATGTTGGACATTCTTGTTTCATTTGTCCAAAATCTTGACATCTGAAACACTTTGGTCTGAAGGGAATAGTGTACTGACCACCATCCTCACCATCCTTCTTTCTTCTGTCTTGGCTCTTGAAATGAGAAGAACTAGATTGCTTATGGTCCTTATCAAATCCTTTCGCATTAGCATTCTTCATGAACTTCTTGAATTGCCTAGTGATGTAGGATTTCATCTTGGAATTTTCATCATTAGAAGACTCATCAGTTTCATTACTTTTGGCCTTCAGTGTCATACTCTTGCTTTTGCTTCCTTTCCCGATTCTAGTCAAACCCAATTCATAGGTTTGCAAGTTGCCAACCAACTCCGTCAAAGGAATAGAGTCAATATCCTTTGATTCTTCAATGGCAGTGATCTTGGCATGAAATCTCTTAGGCAGAGACCTTAGCACCTTTCTTACAACCTTGGGTTCGGGAATGGTTTCCCCAAGATTAAAGGCTGAATTGACTATGTCCTTTAGCTTGGCATAGAATTCATCAAAAGACTCATCCTCTTCCATTTTAATCTCTTCAAAACTCGTAGTAAGCCTTTGAAGTTTTGAATCATTGACTGCCTTAGTCCCTTCATAGGTTGTCTGGAGGATAGTCTATGCTTTCTTAGCAGTTTTAATATAGGATATCTTATTGAACTCCTCATTGGTGACCATACTGAATAAAGCATTCAATGCTCTGCTATAGATGTTTGCCGCTTTGACCTTGGCATCATTCTAATCAATCGGCGCTTCCTTTAGCTTAGTCCAACTAATCTCCACAGCTTGCCACACCTTCTCATCTAAAGACTAAAGAAAGCTCTCATGCATACTTTCTAGTATGCATAGTTAGTGACATCAAATAAAGGAGGTATGATAAGAGATTGTGCTCTATCCATGACAAACAGGGGTCAATGGTTCACACAGCAAAAATTAAACCTAATCAGAGTGTGCCTACTTTGATACCACTTGATAGGCCAAAAATGTATTGAACCATTTGGTAAATTTATCAATTAATTAGCTAAGTTAATTAATTAGATTCAATTACATGCAATAAGCGTAGTAGCACAAATAAATAACCAACTAAGTTAAATGCAGCGGAAAATAAATTTGTCATAAGTGATTTGTTTACGAATGGGGATAATCACCGAGGCAAAACTCTACCAGGTGAATTTAAGGTTACCACTCCCGAGAATCCACTATTATCAAAACAAGCAGTTACAAGTAAAAGAAATCCTAGTACCTAATACCAACCTATAATTGAACCCTTACCCCAATACCTAATTGGACTTGTAATGTAGTGGCAATCTCTCCTTTCATTGCACGGTTCTCAGCACGTTACTAACCAATGATGCATAGATCCTAGTACGTGACTAACACACCAACTTGAGGAAGATGTTAGCTACAAAGTTTTTTCAGTTCATCCAACAATAAAGATCAAGAAACTCCTTGGTTACAAAACTCTTGGCACAAAGACGCAATAACTTTTACAGAGAGGAAGATGAACTAGAACAAATTCTATCTCTAATCACAATTTGCATACACAATGACTTTACATCAAGTTGCATCACTTTTGACAGCCCGTAAAATAACCCTTATATATGTCTAGGGTTGTGAAAAAAAAAAACCATACACAAATACACATGCATATGCGTGAAATCAAATTTGGAAATCTGAATTTCGTAATTCTCAATAGATATAGCTTTTGTCGAGCTGCTGTCAAGCATTAACATTAAACATCGATAGATATGATCTATCGAGCTTTAATAAACAACACTTCTTCACTTGTTTCTGGGACAGATTTACATGGTTTCAATACTAAACTTGAACTCTTGTTCCTTAAAGTACTAAACATATCTTAGATTTACCCAATTACAAGTAAAGTGCATTTTGTCAAAGGATTAACCAATTTACATAACATATGTTTCTAACAAGTCTCACATATGTCCTAATATGTTCTACGAAGATTCAAGCAAAGTGATGACAAATCTTTGAGTTGGGAGGCTATCTTTAAGTTGTTTGCCATTGAGAAAGACGTGAATTGACATAAATGATCAACAATCTTCTCAGTGGAGAGGGGGGGGGCGGGTATGGTTGTTCTTCTCTATTTATAGAGAGAATAGATTGCCTTAGGGATGAGTTTGAAACTCAACTTAATTTTTTACGCACAGGTGTAGATAGGGTTGTATAATGCAAGCTGGTAGAAAAATAAAATTTGGAGGGAACTTAGGCTCAAGTGCCATCGGCACTTGAACTGGGCCTTTAAGTGCCGATTGGCACGCAAAGCCCTTATCCAAGTTCTAATTGAACACTTGTACCCAGTTCCTACCTTTTTTTTTATTTTTTATTTTATTTTAACTTGTTCCTAATTTGAATTTTAAAAAATAATAAATAAACTCTTTTAGATGGACTTTTAGAGTTCTTTTTTTACTTTCAAGTTACCAGCTTCGTATTCTTTATTGCAAAACTTGAGTTTTCTCTTTGGGCCAGCATTTGACCGTGGCCGAGGAACTACCTCTTCAATATTTGTAATGGCCATGCTAGTCAGCTAGTTTTTAATTTTCCTGCTTCATTTATTTTTCTGTTGGGCTTAACGCCATCATGTAAAATTGTGGGCCGGCTGAGGAATTTTGGTTGGGTTTTTGAATCCATGCCATGAGGAATCTGATTTGCTAGTATTAGTACTGTTGGGCCAGTCTAATTATCGTTTGACACCTTTAGGGCTGTTTTGGTATTGTTTGATTCTTCCTTCAGACATACATAGCTTAAATCAAAAGATAATGTGTACAATTCCCAAGTCTCTCTCTCGCTTGGTAAATACAATACTCGAATCAGTATAAACAATGCCAATTCTAAATAATTTAATATTTAAACGATGCACAAAGCAGTAAAGGTGCCGTGCAAGAAGCTTAATTTTTTTTAGAAGAAAGATCAATACGCGCAAGAAGCTATGTATCAATGTTATGAGTTAATACTGTTTCCGGACTCTGTTTCAGTTTGCTCTATTGAAATGGAATATTTTGGTATCGGCCTGTTTTCAGATACTGTTTCAAGGGTTACCAGTTTACCATAAATGAAAAAAAAAATATATATATATATATATAATTTAACAAATTTTCCAAAAGATAATAACTAGTTACCAAAGTAAATACAAATAAATAAATAATACGGTTGTTATTCCTTTTTTAAAAATATTATATATCTATACTACTGTTAATTAATTTTTTTTTTTTTTTTTTATCAAGGTGTAGTACTATTTTTAAGTAAGCAATTTTAGGACTACAAATTATTATACAATTTTTTGGGAAAACTGTAAGTGATTAACTATCGCTTACCCATAAACCTTATTAATATTTTTTTTACTAATTACACTTTACTAGTTCACAATTATGGTAAAAAGGATTGAAAAATTTTATGGTTAATTTTTCCTTTTAAGTTCAACTGTTAGTTTATGTTAATAGGATGATGGTCACGTGACACTATGTGCAATAATGGCCCAAAACGTGGCACTCTTACATTGCATACACATTTAATCATTTCACTTACCCCACCTAAGCGCATCTCCTTTATGGGAATACAAGTATACTGAGATGGCAAAACGGGCTAGTGGGGTTTGTTCAAGTTTGGTTTGAGACGGGACAATTAGGTTGTAGATCAAACAGGTTACAGATCAAACGGATCATTTTGATCGGGTTAAAAACGAGTTCGGGTCAGGCGGATTGCGGGTCAGGTCGGGTTGACCCGTATTTTTTACATGAATTTTTTTATATAAAAAAAACAATATGTATTTGCCATTTGAAAAGTCATGCAACAAATTACTTGATATAAAATGCATTACTTTGAATTCACCACTTATATCAAGAATGAACTAAACTTATTAATACTTATTTAATAATTTTAAAATTATATAAATTATAACAGTGCTATCTAAAACAAAATAACAAAAAGATAAGTAAAACAAATACACAAGTTTTATTTCTACACAATATCAACATCCTAAAATATAAAACAAAATTACAAATGACTTATTGGATAATTCATTTGACAAAGAATAAAAACATATAAAAAATTTACAATCTTGAAAATTAATTATATAATTTACAATTGTGGTTGGCATTCTATTTATTTATTTATTTTTTTTTTTTTTTTTGAAACTGGATTCTACTTTTATTTAAATCAAAGATCATCAAAGTTTACAGAATTAACCACAAATGATGGAACCTCTTCCATACAAAATAGATCCGAACTAATATGTTGAGCATATTTAGCTAGCACATGTGCCACCCTATTACCATTCCTCTTAGTGCAGCTCACAGAAATCCTCCCCAAAGCTCCCATCAGGTGTCAAATATCACCAATGACATGCCCAAGAGTTGACTGAATTTCCTTGACAGAAATAATACTCCTCATAGCATTAACACTATCACCTTCCACTATCAGATCCGTGAAGCCAGCGTCTATTGCAAACTCCATCGCCTTTTGACACGCGAGCAATTCTGCTTCTTCACTACATTGGACAGCTGGGCCTTTGGCAGTCATTGCTGCCATAACATCACCCCTGAAGTTTCTGATCACAACACCGAAACCAGAACTGGCAGTATCAACGAACATAGCTGCATCATAATTCAGCTTATACATGGACTGAGGTGGTGGTTGCCAACTGGTTCCAGCGTTCTGTAGGTCCTGGTTAGTCGTCCCCTGCACCGCATCAGCTTGTAAACTGTTTTGTGACCGCTAAAACTCCTCAAGCAACTCAGTAGCTCGCATATTCAACCAACCTGGATCCATGAATTTGCCTCCATGCACCACTCTGTTCCGCTGGTTCCAAATCAGCCAAGCTTGTACTATCATTAGCTCCACCTCTATGTTCTGCATTTGATCCAGCAGGTACTCCAATAAAGATGTGAAATCAGTTTGCCCCGTCCCACACTTCTGCAAGGCCCTAGCACTACCATGCCAAACATCTTGAGCAGCTGAACATTCCCATAAAGCATGAATGGTTGATTCTTGAGATCTAAAACAGAGCGGACACATCTCATCCAATAAAACCCGTTTCTTCTTTAGATTTCCTCTAGTTGGGAGAATATCATGACACGCTCTCCACCCAAACACCTTCATCTTATTGGGGACACGTAGCTTCCATATAGCAGCCCACACCCTACTAACCCCACCTCCGGATGATGATTCAGCCCAATCTTCCTTCTTCAAGAGAGACGTTGCAACCTTGTAAGTAGACTTTACAGTAAAGTTGCCATCCTTGCTATGCTTCCAATAAACTGAGTCAGGTACCTGCCTTCGACTTAGTAGAATATTACATATAGCTTCCCCCTCTTCCTTGTTGAATTTAGCCAAAATGAAATCTCTTCGCCACACCTAGAGATCATGGTTAATTAAGCTTGACACCATTACTTCCTCTTCATCATCCCTTACCGAAGAGAGAGGCTTATTTGTGGGGTAACTTGGAATCCACCTATCTCGATAGACATTAATAGAGAATCCATCACCCACACGCCAGCAATGTCCAGTTCTTAAAACCGGTAAGGTTGCTACTAAGCTCCTCCAAACAAAAGAACAATTTGGTGACTCTGTGGCCTCAAGTATTGAAGTTCTAGGGAAATACCTTGCTTTAAAGCACTGATATAGAAGAGAATTTGTGTCATTTAACAACCTCCACCCTTGCTTGGCCAACATGGCTAAATTAAATGATCTAAGATCCCAAAATCCCATTCCACCATCCTTCTTTGACAAAGTCAGTTTATCCCAACTTTTCCAATGAATTTTCCTTTCATTCCCAATCTCTCCCCACCAAAATCTAGCACATAAAGCATCCAGCTCATCACATAATTTCGATGGAATCTGAAAAACACTCATTGTATACGTTGGTATAGACTGAGCAACCGCCTTGATAAGAATTTCTTTCCCAGCTCTAGAAAGCAGCATCCCCTTCCAACCCTGTAATTTCTTCCACACCCTATCTTTAATGAAAGAGAAAGTATGGTACTTAGCCCTTCCAATTAAAGTAGGCAAACCCAAATATGAATCAAACCGAGACACTTCCTTCACTCCAAGAATCTCCAAAGCCTCTTGTTTTTGGCGACCAGTGGTGTTACTACTGAAATACACTGAAGACTTCTCCAAATTTATACATTGACCAGAAGCATTAGCATAAACTTGAAGAATCTCTATAATAGTCTGAATTTCGGCTGGAGAATTTCTGCAAAAAATCAATGAATCATCTGCAAAGAGAAGATTAGTAATCTTTGGTGCATCTCTACAAATAGACACTCCATACAAAGTCCCATCTATCTCCACCTTGGCTAGTAAAGAAGTAAACCCTTCTGTGCATAACAAAAACAATTATGGTGATAGAGGATCACCTTGACGAATTCCCCTAGAAGGCACAACATTACCATATGGTTTCCCATTCACAAGAATAGAGAATGAAGTCGTAGTGACACAACTCATCACCCTTTCTATCCATGTTTCGGGAAAACCTAGCCGCTGCATAACCCCCTGAAGGAAAGGCCACTCCACGCTATCATATGCTTTACTAACATCAAGTTTCAAGGCCATACATCCTTTCTTCCCTTTCTTCCTGCAGTGCATAGTGTGCAAGGTTTCATATGCTAACAACACATTGTCAGTAATAAGGCGGCCGGGAACAAAAGCACTCTATGTGGAGGATATAAGATTAGGTAACACCTGCTTCAGTCTATTGGCTAACACTTTAGAGATTATTTTGTAAATCACATTACAAAGGCTTATGGGCCTAAAATCAAACATTTTCTCCGGGTTCTTTACTTTAGGAATCAACACAATGTAAGTATGATTAATATCAGGCAACATATGACCATTATTCAGGAAATCTAACACTGCATCAACTACAGTATCACCCACAACATGCCAAAATCTTTGATAAAAGAGAGCATTCATACCATCAGGTCCAGGCGCCTTTGTTGGTCCCATTTGGAACAACGCTAGTTTAACTTCTTCAGCACTAAAATCACTGGATAGGGTATTTTGCATATCCAGTGTCACCTTCCTTGGGACTGCATTGAGACATTCCTCCATCTAATCACATGTACCTGCACAAAATAGATTGTCAAAGTAACCAGTAGCCACCTTTGCTATATCCTCCCCCTCATCCACCCAATTTCCTTGTGCACATTGAATCCCCTTAATAAAGTTTCGCCTTTTTCTGTGGGATGCTTTTGAGTGAAAAAATTTAGTATTCTTATCACCATGTTTAAGCCATAGCACCCTAGACTGTTGGGCCCAGTAAATCTCCTGCTTTAACAGCAAGTCATCTAGCTGTTTGCTGACACTCAAATATTCAGTCTTTGATTCATCAGTCATCACATCAGCACTGTACAGCTCCTCAAGCCTGTTCTGAAGGGTTTTCATGGCTGCTTTATTCGGCTCTAATTTAGAAGAACCCCATGCTTTCAATTCCTCACCACAGAACTTGATCTTCTCCTTTATTGAAGCCAACCCCAACTCCCCCCTTCCCGCCATATCCCAAGCATCTTTAACTACATCACCACAATCCTCCCATAGTAGCCAAGCCTCTTTAAATTTAAAGCCCTTTGTAAATTTCTGCTGATGCCTCTCGACCCTCTTCACATGCACCAAAATTGGCAAGTGATCCGAAGCATGAGGTGGAAGATGAGATACTGTAGACATCTGAAATTTAGCCCGCCACTCCATAGTTGCCACAGCCCGATCAAGTCTCAATTTAGTATTAGCCGCACCAGGCCTCTTATTAGACTATGTGTATGTGTAACCTCTGAACCCCAAATTCTTAAAATTACAAAAGTCTAAACCACACCTAAATGCATCAATCTCTGCTGAATTAGGTGGCCTTAAACTTAATTTCTCTGTACTATTTAGGATTGCATTAAAATCTCCTGCACAAAGCCATGCCCCATTAACAAAGCTTCTCAAATGTTTCAGCAACTGCCAAGACTTTTCTTTATTCTGAGCCTCAGGCCATCCATAAAATCCAGTAAAAAACCAGATAAAACCATCCTCTTCAGTCACCTTCATCAGAATATGGTTTGGCGAAAAATTAATCAATTCCATCACCACATCATCCTTCCATAGTAAAGCCAAACCACCCCCTGTATTTGGTTGTTTTACTATAATTTTATTCTGAAACTTCAAATCACCATACAAACTTTCAAACCCTTCTTTGTCCAGTCGTGTTTCCATAAGAAAACACACAGTGGGAGCTTGTTCCTTCACAAGTTTGCGAAGGTTTCGACCTGTCCAAGGGTTCCCAAGCCCTTGGCAGTTCCAACATAATAGCCTCATTGCTCCCGGCAAGGGTGGTCATCCACCCCCGCCGCTCTCTCAAAAACAGTAGCTTCCTCATCCTCTAGTTTCCCCCTTTTAACCCTGCCCTCCTTTCCAATATTATTTTGGTTTACTTCAAAGTCTGGTGGGAGAATCCTTTTGCCTATAGACGGCAACAATACCTTGTGCAATCCTCCCAACCCAAAATCCATCCTATTGAATCTAGTCCAAGATGACTTGGGCTTGGCAGCATTCAGCCCAGCTGTATTGACTTCTTTAATTACACCAAAATCACTTAAATCCATCACTTGGTTCGTATTTGCCCAACTATCCAGCCCACTAGGAACCACTTCATCCTTCTGTGCCAAGCTGTCCTTCAATTCAGGGACTGAATTATGCACGTCAGCAGTACACCTCTCCACGTATTCTGCATGGGTGTGATCCTTCTTGATACGTTCCTAGAATTGTGGCGTGTTTCCTGCGGATTCCAACTCTCCTTCTTCGTCGTTGCTAGGGTTTCTACCCAGCCCTTTCACCACCGTCGCAGCCCTATTCCCTTGCAATCCAGCTTCAAACCTGATCAGACCCTCCTTAGACCTGTCAAAACCAGCAACGGACTTGTCGCCACCACCCTCTGAACTATGTTCCGACCCCCTTTGTTTCCTTGCAAACGGATCCATTCTTCGTCCCCCCATTGCTTTAAGGAAGTCACCATATTGGTAATCCACCGTACCTCCATTCTTGGACACGGCAAAGTGTGCTGCACAGTTTTTAACGTCATGTCCCAGCAATCCACAATAATGGCACAACAACGGCAATCGTTCATACTTAAATTTCACCTAGTGTCTTTCCCCATCAGACCCCACAATAAAGCTTCCTCTGCGAATAGGCTTCGAAATAGGTAAAGCCACCTTAACCCTCATAAAGTAGTTTAACTCATCCTGCCCTCTTCTTTGCTCAACTTCCTTAACTATCCCAAGTCTACTCCCCACTTCCTTAGCAACCTATGAAGAAAACATATCCAACAGCACCCCCCAAATCTGAATCTAAATAGTGGCCGTCTCCATTCGAATATTCCCAACTGTCATACCCTTCCTCCAACGCTTGAGCATCAATAACTGATTATCAAAAGACCACAGACCTCCACGCAGAATTCTATTTAGATCAAATTCAGATATGAATTTGAACTGAAAAAGATTCGGCCCTACCTCTGTGATGCGTAGGCTCTCATCCAATCCCCAAGCCCGTCTCATAGTATTCTTTACTGCTCTCTTGTTAAAGGATTTACACGTCAAAAACTTACCCATCAAACTTAGAGTGCACTCTTCAATGGCTTCCAATCTTCCTTCATCAGGGATGGTAATTACTTCCTCCTCTTCCATAGTCAACCTCATATTTTCCGAATTATTAATAACCTCATCAACCATGATGAAATAGTAGCATTCACTCAACTAAGCACAAAAAAAAATAAAAAGATACCCTAGACCTAGGTCAAGGGAGGAAGAAAACTCGTATGTATGAGAGAGAGAACTCCACGAGAGAGAGAACTTGGGTTGGCATTCTATTTCAATTTAAGATATAAATTAAAGTTTGATTGTTTACTTATTTATACATTGTCTCTTTTATGAATATCATATCATTGTTAAGCAACACACACTCTAAGAAATATCATAATTTATTTCGAAAAACCATTTATTTTGGACATAAATTGTTAAAAAATAGGTCTAAGCATTCATAATTTATGTTAATTTGATACTTTGGCTTCACTATTTTCACACTTGTGAATATTTCTCACACATGTCTACAATTTTAAATCTATATTTTTAAATGTACTGTAACCAGATTATCTTGGCATATACTTTGCTATTTGATATCTAAAAATCTTTACTCATTACAGAATGCTCAACCATTCATCTTTCAATTAATTTGCATGCAGTTATATAAATATCTCAATTGTTTCCTTAATGGTCTGTTTGGATGGAGAGGGAAGTAGAGTAGTGTTGACTAAAAATAAGCTAATTTTTTGTTAAATCTACTCTACTCTACTCTACTCCTCCTCCCTCTCCTTTAATTGAAACGGACCATAAAACTCACAACAAACAATTAAACCAATATTGACATAATTTTATTATTTTTTTACCAAAAAAAAACGTTTTAAAAATAGTTCAGGTCAGGTCGGGTTGGCCTGTAAAAAATACGGGTCGGGTCACTAGTCAACCCGTTTTTGTTTCGGGTCAAAAAACTCAGGTTTGGATCAAGAATTTTTCTAGGCGAGTCAGGTCGGGTCAGAAAATTCTAACCCATTTTACTATGTCTTATACATCCTTTCAAATTCTTCTCAAATCTTTGTGTTTTAAAATTTTAACTTGTTACTCTCCTGCCTCTCTCTTTGTGGCTTTATGCTGCAAAGTGCAAAATGCAAATATGTGAAGGTTGAAGTTTCTTGAGTAATCCACCTCAAAAGAATCATCAAAGGTCCCTTTCTGTTCTTTACCCCTCTCTCCGCTCATTGTTGTAGAATTTTTTTATTATATTTGATGCCGTGAGGTAGAATAGAAATGGTGGAACTCAGAAGGGTCAAAACATTGCTGCATGTAATAATAAAAGAAAACAAAATTCATTCTGGTTGAAATTACCCGAAATTTGCCAAAATGATAGAAATTGGCCGGAATTTGAGCCGAGGTGGAACAGAGTGTATTCTTGTTCCGGTTTTCATGCCAGTACGAGAAATTCCGTTCGTTCCAGCCAGAAATGAACAGAATTAATAACATTGCTATGTATGACTTTGCTTCAAAGAAATAAATTTTATATATATATATATATTGTTCTGCTTCCAATAAATACTTAAATAGTGCTTAATATGATGAAAATGCGTACCCAACAACATTAGTGAGAGGCACGCCCATAGCCACTAGGGGATGTTCCCGTTGTGCAGATATGAGCATGTCATAGCTACCAAACTCATCTCGTAATATGCAGAGAATGAATTGGGAAAGCCACTAAAACATTCCATATTAATTTGTATTTTAATCATACCATGTTTGTAACCTGAACTTTAGGTTTCAAACAAACAAAGCCCATATGGATATAACAACAAAAAACTACAGCAATTTTACAACAATCCTAAATTAACATGT
The DNA here is from genome assembly GCA_033629205.1 of Lithocarpus polystachyus. NCBI lineage: Eukaryota > Viridiplantae > Streptophyta > Magnoliopsida > Fagales > Fagaceae > Lithocarpus > Lithocarpus polystachyus. Next base: position 62,056,874 of record CM066164.1, on the reverse strand, counting down.
TATGCTATTAAAAATAGGATAAAGTTTGGCTCCAAACTTTGTTGTAGTCTAAAATTACAACTTCACTTAATATATTTTTATTAGATGTGGATATTGTATTATATTTTCTTCTTATATCCTTTATGCTTATAAAAATTTCTAAAAAATCAAAGATTAATAGTTATCTTATCAATAAATTGTTTAAATTGTAAGTTTTTGTAGTTTAAAATTATACATAAAAATTAAATTTATGGACCATTTAGCAAATAACATCTTATTGACACAAAATTTTACAGGTGTGTTAAGAGCATAAAGAATATAAAGCTAGATACTGAAGTCAAAGCAGGTTTTCCAAACTTCTATTACTTTTTATTTACAATGGCTCCTAAGTGTGTGAATTAAAATGATTTAAAAAGTTCAAGATTTTAATAAAGATCTTTAAAATTTAAGATTTCATTTGAAACTATTATAAGGAAATTATATAATATACCAAATCTTTTAACAAATTATAGCCACCTGAGCCTGAGGCAAGAAGATTATAATAATTTTTTTATAATTAGATTAAAATCTTTACATTGAACAAAATATCACCCTTTTTTTATTACTAAAAATATAACCCTCCTCTAAGTCAACTTTTATCATCTGGTGAACCTTTTTTTTTTTTTTTTTTTCCCCCTTTTCTCCTTGCTTCGTTTTTTAGACGTGCAGGTGTGTAGTGGTGCATAAGATTAACTGCATTTTTAAAGTCAAAGCCCCCACTTTATTGAAACGAAATAGTAGTAAATGCTAAACTTGAATGGGAATATTAATTTTGAATTTGTTATGATCCGTGACCCATTCCTGAAATTATGTACCAATAAAAAAAAACAATGAAACATCCTAAGAACCCTGCTGGGATCAGAAGGAATATTAGCACAGGGAGAGAGAGAGAGAGAGAGAGAAGAGGTCCATACTGACAGAGAACTTTGCAGAGTTCAGAGTTAGATTCCACAATCAGAAAAATCCGTTTGATATTGGGCCTCTTAAGTAATTCCCAACAGTCCCAGCCATCTCGTGAAGTTACAATACGAAGCATACAGTATAGCATTATTCTCTCTTTCTTTATCTCTCTTTCTTTCTAGCCCACGGCGGCTCCCCCAATACATTCGGTCTGTCACTACTCGTCTCTTTCTTCTTGTCCAATTGTACTCTCTCCTCCCTCTTGCACTTCAATCCAACTACTCCTCCAAGATATTCATCCATTACTTTAAACTTCTCTTGTCATTTTCAAACCTCAAGGTGAGGTGTGGAATACACATATTCCTGTGTTTTTCACCAAACGCATACACACATTTTAATAAGATCAAATTAAAACATTAATTAGATTTTGAAGTATGCAAGTTTTGAATATCAAATCTTTCGTTCAACAACAAATTTTTTTTTACTAATTGGAACTTATAAATATATTTCATTTCTAAATCATATGATATAAGACAAAAACTTCATCATCCTTTTTATAAGACAATATATTGTATTTCAAGCCAATATGTTAATATCTGTTTACGTTGGCCTGGTTTTACTTGTAATATTTAGTTGATTTAATAAAATTCCTATCTTCGTTGTCAAAAAAAAAATGTAACACCACAATGTCCAAGTATAGAATTCATCAAAATTTGTAGATATATTGGTGTCACAAAATAAAATGCAAGAAGAAATTGTCTCTAAAGTTGCTAGATTTAAGACTCCGTTTGGGTAGTCTACAATTTTCAATAACTTTTTTATTTATAGTATTTATTAAAAGATATAATTTTTTGTAATTTTACGTTAAAAATGTGATAAGAAACTAAAAAATAACTTATTTATATATAATAATAAAAAGTTAGAATTAAAAAATAAACACTAAACTTAGACAAAAAGTAAAAATTTTTCCTTTTTCCGAAACACTATCCTATGAATCTTGTTTTTCTTACCCATTTGCGTTGTAAGCCGCCATAATGGAGTCTCCTTGTAAAATTCTCCAATCGTATTACACAAAATTTCTAAGATTCATAATGACACTATCCTATGAATCTTGTTATACTTACCCATAATGCCAAAATTGGGCTGTATGTATCTATCTGGTCAATCAAGATTAATCGTGACAAATTGACAATTTTCAGAATTTTGGCTCTCTGGGGTCTGGAATTCCAAATGTACTGCTACTTGTCTTGACTTTCAATATTATAAAATTTAAAAATTACTTTTTCTAAGAAAGTACCTAATTCTTGGAAGGTTCCCATGTAGGAATCGCAATGGGTCGGGTTCGACCCGGGTTTCTTAATGCCCGAACCCAACCCATGGGTCTGCCTAAAAAACCTGAACCCGCCCCGTTTAATAAACGGGTTTTTTTTTGCGCCCCAGACCCACCCCGTTAGGCTCCACGGGCCCCGCCACCTCAGGCCCAATCCATGGTCCAATAAAAAAAAAAATTTGCCTGAATCTTTAAGCCATGTAGAACAGAAACCATCACAAGAACAATGCAAAACAAAGTAAAAAACACAAAAATTCTATTCAATACTACAGATCAGAATCTAAGACCATAAACACAGATCAAATCTTTCATAAAAAAAAAAATACAGATCAAATTAGAGTCTAATCCTAAATCTATTTCAATTTTCAACCCCTCCAAAACTCCAAAAACGAAAATCCCTCCTTTTTCCACAAAAAACAGAACGAAAATCCAAAAACAGAATCACAAAAAACCAACGAAAATCCCTCCTTTTTCCAATCAAGGTGAGGTAAGAAAGGTGGAAGGAAAGAGCGGCATCTGCGGCAAGGTGGAGGAGTGAGCGGCGTCTGCGGCGAGATGGAGGAGTGAGTGGCGTGGTGAGGGAAGAGCTAGCGATCTCTACGGGGGAGGTGGATGAGTGAGCAGCTCGGTGAGGGAGGCAGGGACCAATGAGACCGGTGAGGTGAAGGAGCGACCAGCGGCAGCAAGTGAGAGAGAGAAAGAGTGAGGTAGAGGGAGGGGTGGCTGAGACTGAGAGTGAAGGAGAGAGAGGTAGCTTGAGAGGGAAGAAATTAGGGTTATGGAAATGATTTAAGTGAAAGTGTAGTATTTATACCTAGGGTTTTTTTTTAAAATAATATTAAATAAACGGGTCAGGTTCAGGTCGGGTCGAGCCGGGTTTTTATAAAAACTCAGACCCAACCCTAACCTGATTCAGGTTTTTTTTTTTTTAAAAAAAAACCCAAACCCGACCCTATTCCTTTTCTGACCGAGTAAAACCTGGTCCATTAGGGTCGGGCTGGGCCGAGTACCCGCGAATCGGGCAAAAATTGCCATCCCTATTCCCATGGCCTCGTTGGGCCAGAATTGAAATTTCTTATGCCTGGGTCGAACTAACGCCAAGAGAACGATGCCTCTACATGCCGTCTTTTAAAAAAAATATATAAATACTTTATAATAAAAATTAAAAATAAAAACACAAAATAGAAAGTACTGTACAAAAAATAACACATACACTTTCACATCCAGTTCTTTATCACTCTTCATATTTTTGTAAATTACTATAACATCTTTCATTTTTTAAAGAACACCCTCGTTAAAGGTCGCAACAATTTCTTATTCCTCTTTAATGAGTGAGCTTTTTTTTGTTAATCAATTAGGTGTGCTCAATTGAATGAGGATGCAGAGGCTTTGTGGTTATTTAAGTAAGCCTTATTTGATAATTGGTTACTTAAGTAAGCCTTACTATTGTTTTACATCTCTTAGTATTTCTAAAAGAGATGTCCCAGGTTCAAATCTTCATTCCCTTAGTTGTTGAATTATCCCAAAAAAAAAAAAAAAAAAAAAAGGTTATACGTGTTTGTGGCAATTCAACGGCACTAGATTAGGGAAGAAAATTCACAAAATTTTCTTAAAGACAAGCATTGATTTATCTTAACTAGTTTTTTTTTTTTTTTTTTTAATTCAGATTTAGAGGAATGATTTAGTGGAAAAAAAGAGGAGGGGGGGGGGTGTTGTAAACAATAACAAATTGAGTTTGTAGAGATATCATGGCATAAGGTCCTCTAATATGATGATCAACTAGAAGGATAGAAATAAATGGCTAGTAAACAAAAGAAGAAAATGGAGAGCCTTTCCAAGTCACGTTTTCTCTCTAGAGAAGAAGACATCAAACTAGCCTGAAGCAATAAGAAAGTTCAAGATGTCCATCATGCGGATTTCAACCTCAACAATAGGGAGGGGCCATCCTCGCAAGTAAGAGCTGGCAGTAATGGCAGCAATGGTCTATCCTTCAAGGAAAGACTCTTGGGGGAAATCCCAGGGGCCTCTAATCAGGCTTTTAAGCTGAATGGTCGAATGGAGGAAGATGAAGACTCAGATGACAATGTGGCTAAACTGAGGGAAGGTGTTGGTACGGTGACCCTATCTAAAGAATTCAAGCAACGTATTAGAGCTCCCTAAGTAAACTCACTGATTGTAAAGGTGTATGTTAGGACAGTGGGTTATCACTTCTTGTAAGCGAGGTTGGTCACCTTATAGAAACCCACAGGGAGAATGGATATCATTGACCTGGGGAAAGACTTCTTTCTTGTTCGGTTTAGTTGAAAGAAGACTTCTCAGTAGTACTAGAGAAGGGCCCTTGGTTCATAAGGGAGCACTTCCTATCTATAAGGCCATGGGAGCCCAACTTTAAACCGTCACTAGCGAATGTGTCATCCATCGCGATATGGATTAGACTGACAGAGCTACCAATCAAATACTATGAAATGGAGGTGCTTAAGCAGATTGGGAAAGCTATAAGGAATGTTTTGAGAATTGACAGTCATACTGCCACTGAGTCAAGGGGAAGATAGGCAAGGTTATGTGTTCAAGTCAATGTCAAGAAGCCACTGACTACTTTGATAATTATTGGAGGAGTAGAACAACCTATCAATTATAAGGGTATTCATAAATTGTGCTTTTCATATGGTTGGATTGGTCATCGGAAAAATGGCATGCAGAGTAGAAAGGAAAGGACAACATGCATGGAGCATGACCCAGGGGCCTACTCTCACACGGCTGGAGTGGACATGTTACATGAGATAATAACTGGAGAAGGCACGTTGCAACAAGCAGCAACTGGCATGAGTGATGAGGACAACTATGGACCATGGCTAGTGATTAGCATAAGGAAGAGTAGGAACAAAAGTCCAAAAAGGGGCGTTCATGCAAGCTCATCGTCGTACAATGAAGAAAGGACAAAATCCTTGAGTGGAGCATAGCCCAGACCAGATACAAAGAATAGAGACACGAGAGTCAGGTTGGGCTAAAGAAGAGAGGGAAAAAGGAAAGCCGAATTGATACCTACTGGAAAGGCATTTAGTGGGCTAATGAATTTAGGCCAAAGCTTTAAACCATATAGTGAGGGTTCTTCGCCCAAGCCCAGGTTTGGTGGATCGATGAAGGGTAAAAATGTAATAGCTCATTCTAGGGTATCTTTGAACTTAAATAGTAGTGTGCCAAAAGAACCTCAAGCTCAACCGCTACCCTCAAACCAAAGAAAGCTATCTTCTCCCTGAACCATGCTACCTAGCCAAAACATGAGCTTCAATTTTGATTCGAAACTTCATCAGGGGACGAGATGGGCCATAAATCTAGAAGGTACCATTGTGGAGATTCCGGAGATAGTTATTGTCGAGATTTAAGCAAACCCAGCCCATATGATGGGTTAGTTTAACACCAAACTGAGAAAAGCATGGAAATTAATTTTTCTGCTAATGGAGTCAAGTGCAGGGGAGGGGTACCTTCCGTTTACACACTTTGGGGGAAGGTACCAAATCCATGGTGGATGTTCCTTGCTGATGGTCTATTGCCGGAGGAGGATTGTCGAACGGTCTGAGAGACAAACCCATAAATATCCCTAGTTCCCTTTCTGTGCGAAGTGAACTTGTTGGAGAACTTGTCAGAAAAGAGAATGTTGGAGAACATGTTGATATTAACCAATTTCATAAGCAGCAAAAACACTACGAACCTCCTTCAGATATTCCACCTAACTCTAGAGTTCAGTCTTCACACTATTTCACAGAAGATGGAGATGGGGATTCTAGAGCATTGTTTGACCTTGATGACAGGAAAAGGACAGACGAAGGAGATGCAACGTTAAATCGGATGGAATTTGAGGGAGGAAGCGATATCTCGGCCTCAAATTGAGGATTGTCCCAACCCCAAACATCATCTCATCATAGATATTATAGTATGGAGCAATATGGGCGTTTTGAAGACTAATTTCCAGAACCATGTTTGGGAGCTAACCCGAGTGCATGATCCAGCCATTTTTGTAGTGATGGAGATGTGGCTTGGAGGTGAAAGAGTAAAAGAAATCATGGACAGGCTTCCGTATGATGGTGCTATCCATACAGACACAATCGGCTATGCTGAAGGATTGTGAGTGTTGTGTTATTCGAACAAGCAGAGTTCTCCTAGCTCGCAAATACAAAGCAGGAAATTCGTATTTCTGTTAAGGTCCATAACTCTGACTTTTCCTGGATATTCTCTGTTGCGTATGCTAGTCCTAGGGCAGCCAAACAGGTTATTTTATGAAATAACTTGATTAGTGTTGCAGACTCTTATAATATCCCTTGCATTATGGCTGAGGACTTTTACAAACCCCTCACTAGTGATGACAAGTTAGGTGGACGAAATGTTAGTGTTAAAAAAGTCTTTGCTTTTTAAGGAATGTTTAGACAAGTGCAATATGATTGATCTAGGCTTCACGGGTCTGAGATTCACTTGGACGAATCGCAAAGATATTGATGGTCTCATCCAAGAGAGGATTGATTGATTTTTTGCGAATCTAGGATGGTATAGCTTGTTTCCTGAAGCCAAGGTCACACATGAGGTGTCACGTAGACCATTGTCATGTACTTATGGAAACCCAAGCCAGTCTTGCTATCTTCCTGAAAAGGCTCTTTAAATTTCAGAGTTTCTGGGTTTGTGATCCATCTTTTCCTGTGGTGGTCTCCAATGCTTGGAAGAATTCTTCTCTCCTATCGACGACCATTGAAAACTTCTCCAAAAATGCCGATCATTGGAACAAATTCATTTTGGAAATATCTTTAGAATGAAAAGGAATATAATGGGAAGGTTGAATGGGATCTAGTAGTCTCTCGTATCTTCAACCTCGGCTTTTCTAGTTGATTTGGAAAAAAGGCTCCAATAGGGATTGGATCTGGTCCTTATTCAAGAAGAGAAACTTTGGACATTAAAATTTAGAATAAATTGGATGGTTTTTGGTGACAGGAATACCTCTTTCTATCATCTATCAACTATTGTAAGAAGGAAAAGAAATCGGATATCGGAAATGAAGAACAGCGTTGGTGATTGGTTGTATGATGAAAGGGAAGTTATGAATTACATCAAGAAGAGCTTCATGGAATTATACATCACTTCTCATAGTCAAGCCTCCTGGAATTCCGAGCTTTCTACCAGGTAGCAAGCAATGCTGACTAAGGAGAAGAGTGGTAGTCTGGATGAGGAAATTAAAGCAACTCTTTGGTCCCTAAAAGTAAGAGAAGCTCTAGGGCTAAATAGGTTTCATGTGGGTTTCTTTTAGCGCTTTTGGCTAGTGGTTGGGGATTCAATCAAAGTTGAAGTTAAAAGGGTGCTTGCAGAAAAGAACATTCTTGATTATCTTAACAAGACTTACATTACTCTCATCCCAAAAATGCAAGGGCCTGAAACTATTGGAAAGTATAGGCCTATAAGCCTATGTAACAAGGTTTACAAAGTGGTCACAAAAATCATAGTGGCCAGACTGAGAACTTTGCTGAGTAAACTAGTGTCTCCTCTCCAAACTGCCTTTGTGCCAGGTAGAAGGGGGATAGATAATGTTGTCATTATGCAAGAGTAAATTTATACCATCAGTAGGAAGAAAGGAAGGGTTGGCTACATGGCGATTAAAATTGATCTTGAGAAAGCCTATGACAAGCTGGAATGGAGCTTCATCAGGGACATGCTTACAAGAGCTAGTTTTCCTAAAGCTTTGATTGAGATTATCATGAGATGTGTGTCCATGGTTACAACTTCTATTCTCTTTAATGGGGGCTGCCTCGACAATTTCTACCCAACCAGGGGAATCAGACAAGGGGACCCCCTATCTCCCTATCTCTTCATCTTTTGTATGGATTATCTTGGGCAACTTATCGAAAAAAATTGTGAAGCCAGGTGCTAGACTCCAGTGAAGGCATCACAAGGAGGACCCGCTTTCTCTCATCTATTCTTTGCCGACAACCTTATATTGTTTGCCAAAGCAAATCATACCAACTACTCAACCGTTGGAGACCTGTTAGATCACTTCTGTAGTATTTCTAGCCAAATAGTTAGTAAGACTAAATCGAGGGTTTTCTTCTCCACTAATGTGGATAGAGATACAAGAGAGTCACTCTGTGATATTCTTAGCTTCCAGTCTACACCTACCTTAGGCAAATATTTGGGAATTCCAATCAAAAGCTCGGGCTCAAGAAGTTAAGACTTTAATTTTATCCTAGATAGGGTGAAGCACAACTGGTGGGTTGGAAAGCAAATCTACTCTTCATGGCTGGAAGAACGATTCTGGTTCAAGCCTCTTCATCCACCATTCCAGTGTACGTTAGGCAGTGCGCTTATCTTCCTAATAGGATCCTTAAAGGCTTAGACCGAGTTAACAGAAATTTTCTTTGGGGCACATCTGAACATGATAGATGGATGCATTGGGTAAGTTGGGACAAGATCACTAGACCAAAGGTAGAAGGTGGACTAGGCAAACAATAGGCCAAAGGCAGAAACTTGGCATTGTTGGCCAAGTTGAATTGGAGGTTCTATACGAAGGAGGAAGCTCCTTGGGCTATAGTTTAAAGAATAAATATTGCTCCCAGCAAAGAATGAGGTCAAGAAATCGTGACAACCTACCTTGCTCTCAAATATAGATTGGGATGAAGAAAGGGAAACATATTTTCAATAAGGTACAAGGTGGCTGCCTGGGAGAAACAACCAATTGAGTTTTTGGTATGACAAGTGGTCGAATCAAGGGCCATGGAGGTAGATTATCCAAGGCCCGTTGCCCCTAGCTAGTGAGGAAAGAAGAGTTTCAGATGTCGTCTTAACAAATAGATGGGACTGGTCTATGATTCCCTTTAAGCTCCCCCAAAATTGCAAAAAAGGAATTGTAAGCAACCCCTTTTGCTATGGCAGTAAGTAGTCATGACAAGGTGGTCTGGATAGGTGCTAAACATGGGGTTTTTAACCTTAAAAGTGCATACAGCCTAGCTACTGACCTCGGCCCTCCCTAACCTTTTCATGGTAACTGGGTTTGGGCACTCAAAACAAACTCAAGAATCCAAATATTTTTATGAAAGTGCTGTCATAGTAGTATTGGTGTTAGAGAGTGCCTGGTTGCAAGGGGAATGGCAATGGAGACAACCTACCCTCTTTGCCACGAGAATATAGAATCTATTGTTCATGCTCTTAGAGACTGCCCTGTCATTGTTCCTATATGGAATGCATTAGGAAGCCAAAGTAGCAGCGGGCAATTTTTTTTTTCATTAAATCTTCATACTTGGCTAGCAGTAAACTGTACCAAAGGTAAAGGTTCAGCCTAAGGCTTTATCCCCTAGAGGGTGATGTTTCCATTTTCTGTTTGGATGATTTGGAACAACAAAAATCTGGTTGTGTTTAAATACAAAAACTCCAACCCAAATTTAGCTAATGCCATAATCTAGAGAGCAAGGGAATTCTACTTCTGTGCCTATTCCCTAAAGGAAGCAATAACTCGAGTAGTCAAGCAAATCAGATGGGAAATGCCAGCTCGAGGATGGGTAAAGCTGAACACCAATGGATCATCGTAGGGCAATTCCGGCTTGGAAGAATGTGGGGGTTTGATTTGGGACGAGAATGGCGATTGGATTTGTGGGTTTTGCTAGAAACATCAGTATAACAACCAATTTTCAAGCTGAGCTTTGGGCTCTTCGAGATGGCTTATCTTTATGCGTTGATAAAAACTTTAATGCTATTGAAGTAGAAATAGATGCTAAATATGTCATAGATATATTGTCATCTCCTGTCTGCACTAACAACTTGCTTTCTTCTTTGGTGGATGATTGCAGCTTCTGGCTATCCTTATTCCCCATATTCAACTTAAGCACTGTTACTGTGAAGCAAATAGAAGCCCTGATAAACTCGCTAGGTTAGGAGCTGTCCAAGATAGTTGTTTTGAGCTTTTTGTTTGTCCGCTTATGGATGTTTTTGGTATCTTTAATTTTGAGTTGAATGGTTTTTACTTAAGCAGGGTTTGCCCTGAGACTTTGTTTTTGTCTTAGCTTTGCAATGAAATCCTCTTTTACCAAAAAAAAAAAAAAAAAAAAGAGAGAGAGATATCATGGCGTAAAATGCTTAAACCTATTGTAAGCATATGTATTTGTAGAACAAGCAAAGTACTAATTGTTAGGTTGGTCTAGGGTTAGCTCACTCTAATATATAAACTCTACATTGATTCATTGTAAACAAAAGTTTCATAGTCAAGATGTAGTTATTAAGGATTTCCTACTTTAGATGTAGGTTATAGACCAAACATGTTATAATTTTGCTTCCGCTATGCACTTTTCTACTTTATCTCTTTCATTTTCTCAATCACTCAACAACTTTCATTTTCTCAATCACTCAACAACTTTAACATGATATTAGAGCCAAATTCGTTCTCAGCCATGGTAATGACACACCAAAATCTTACTCACCATAACAACCCTGTCATCATTGCCATGTTTGCAATACAAAAGTTTTGCCATGTCAATTATGTAACTTACGTTAGTCCCATCATTAGTGCCCCGTTAGCATATGTGCCATATTAGCTGCCTTAATAGCCTCATGCACACCCATTCAAGCCCATTACACAAGCATCTCACATCACCTTGTGAGCATGATCACTCCTAAACTTCCTGTGAACCATATATTGCTTGTGATTTTTAGCAATACTAGACACACACAATGCTTCTATTCGTCGACATATTTTTCAGAAAAAGATGTCAATCAACATTGTCAACTGTGACAATTTGCTACCTCGACATGCCTTACACGTTTTCAAATTGATTACATTATACATTCAAGACATTTCAAACTCAAGGTTTGACCTTAAGTTTGACAGGGGTGTTAGAAATATCATAGCCCAAAAGGTTCAAACTTATTATAGACACATGGACTTGTAGAACAAGCAAATTAACCATTGGTTTAGTCAAGTATTAACCTAAAATTAGTCTAGACTCTTTAGTATATACGCCTTATATTGGGTTCATTGTAAACAAAAGTTCAATAGTAAACTACAAAAGTAAACCATTAGACCAAATAACGTTGGAATCCTGTTTTCACTATTTACTTTTCTCTTTTTTCTTTTCTCTTTTCCAAAGCACTCAACAACTTTAAAAAGGTCATCAAAGTGTACCTAGGTTGTATTGTAAAGGTAATTTATACTTAAAATTTAAGTTTAAATTAGAAAAACTATACATATCACTTTTAAATCATAATAGGTAATATATTTGTTTTTTATTCTTTTTTTTTAACTTATATATATATATATATATCTATTTCTATATTTATATAATAATATAATACAAAAACGTTTAATTTTGTTTACCACCCCCTCATTGCGTCACGTGGTTACATAAATAAATATCATGTATACATTTAAAAATACCAAAAAGTTGTGTCTTTTTATTTTTCAAAAAACACGTTTTCATTTAATAGACACTTTTTCATTCAATAGGCACATTTTCATTCAATAAAGTTTTTTTTCCCATTCAATAGACACATTTTCATTTAATAAGCACATTTTTGGTTAATAGACAATTTTTCATTCAATAGGCACTTTTTTTGGTCATTATGCACCTTTTAGTATATCTCATATGAAGGGTTATAACCTTTCAATAAACAACTTTTGGTATATCAAATTTTGAAAGGCTATGACATTTTAATAGGCACCTTCTGACATATATATTACAACATATCTTATAAATACCTATATACAACACAAATTAAACTAGAGATGCAACATTCTGTCTCTTATTCCTTCCCACAAAAATATTAATAAATAAAAAAATGTTACTTTTTGTCCCTAGAGATGCAACATTTTATATACCTATATATACAACACAAATTAAACTAGAGATGCAACATTCTGTCTCTAATTCATTCCCACAAAAATACTAATAAATAAAACAACATTACTTTATTTTGCCTAACTAATAAAACTTTGTAATATTTCTTTCAATGTCATTTTTTTTTTAATTTAATGTAATTTTTGCTTACTACTCCAACTCAACAATAATGGCCTTTTATTTTCTTTTCTTTTCCTGAGACTCATTTAGTAGCTATTCTCTATGCATCGTACGGGTTAGTGACCAGTATAATACAAAAATAAAAAGTTTGACTTTTTTTTGGAACACTCCTCATTGCACCACATGACTACATAAATCAATGACATATAGACATTTAAAAACACCGAACAGTTGTGCCTTTTCATTTTTCAATAGGCACATTTTCAGTCAATAGGCACTTTTTCATTCAATAGACACATTTTGGGTCAAAAGACATATTTTCATTCAATAAGAATTTTTTCAGTTAATAGGCACATTTTGCTATATCCAATATGAAGGGTTATGACCTTTCAATAGACACCTTTTGGTGTATCAAATTTGAAGGGTTATAACCTTTCAATAGACACCTTTTTGCATATATATATATATATATATATATATATTACAACCTACTTTATATATACCAATATATAAAATACAAACTAAACTAAAGATGCAACATTTTGTCTCTTATTTTCTTCCCACAAAAAACTAATCAATAAAACAACATTACTTTCTTCTATCTAACTAATAAAATTTTGTACTATTTCTTTCAATATCATTTTTTTTTTAATTTAATGCATTTTTGCTTACTACTCCAACTCAACAATAATGGCTTTTTTTTTTTTTCCCTAAAACTCATTTGGTAGCTACTCCCCGTGCATCACAAGGGTTAGCGACTAGTATAATATAAAAGCAAAAAGTTTGACTTTTTGTTGAACACTCATTGTGCCACGTGACTACATAAATTAATGACATGTATACATTTAAAAACACTGAATAATTGTGCCTTTTCATTTCTCAATAGACACCTTTTTGGTCAATAGAGACTTTTTCGTTCAATAGACATATTTTCGGTCAAAATGCACATTTTCATTCAATAGGAATTTTTTCAGTCAATAGACACATTTTGGTATATCCAATATGAATGGTTATGACCTTTCAGTAGACACCTTCTGGTGTATCAAATATGAAGGGTTATGATATTTCAATAGGCACCTTTTGGCATAATATTACAACCTACTTTATATATACTTATATATACAACACAAACTAAACTAGCGATGCAATATTTGGTCTCTTATTTCTTCTCACAAAAAACTAATAAATAAAACAAGAATGCTTTCTTCTATCTAACTAATAAAACTTTGTGCTATTTCTTTCAATATTATTGTTTTAATTTAATGCATTTTTGCTTACTACTCCAACTAAAAAATAATGGTTTTTTCCCCCTAAAACTCATTCAGTAGCTATTCCCGTATATCCTACGGGTTAGCAACTAGGATAATATAAAAACGAAATGTTTGATTTTTTGTTGACCACTTTCTATTGCGCCACGTGTTTGACTTTTTGTTTGACTTTATGTGTACGTAATATAAATTTATGTTACGTACACATTTAAAAACATCAAATAGTTGTGTCTTTTCATTTTTTTAATAAGCACATTTTTCTATCAATAGGCAAAGTTTCATTCGATAGACATATTTTTGACCAATAAGCACATTTTCATTCAACAGACACATTTTTAGTTAATAGGCACATTTTCATTCAATATGTACCTTTTTTAGTCAATAGGCACGTTTTCATTTAATAGGCATTTTTTCAATCAATAAACACCTCTTGGTACATCTTTTTTTTTTTTTTTTTGAGAAAGAAGACTGTAAAATTTATATTAAGAAGTAGGAAAATCTGCCTCATAAGCAAGTAAGGTATGAGATGGGACATCTTCCATCCATACAGAAAAACCAGTGACATGATGTGCATGCCTAGCTAGGTTGTGAGCTACTTTATTTCCTTCCCTACGTATATGAGAAAAACTAATACATTGAAAAGATTCAGCAATAGCTTTCACATCTTGAAGCAACAGACCAGATGAAGCTAAGGATAGCGAATCCTCCATCAATGACTTCATGAGTATTTCACAATCACCCTCCAAAATTACTGAGTTCAGTCCCAGTTCTAGTGCGAATTCTAGGGCCCTTGCTGCTGCAATTGTTTCTGTCTCCAACACAGTGAGGGGAAGAGGGATTGGCTGAGATAAGGAAGCCATTACCAAGCCATTGCAATCCCTTATTATGACCTTCACACCAGCACTATCCAAAGAAGTGAACAAAGCTCCATCAAAATTAATCTTGTAGAGCCCAGCTTGCGGAGCAAACCAGCGAACTACCTGCCTTGACCGTTGTTGCCGTGCTGGTTGATTGGCTAACCGAAAATCCTGAAGGCCTTCATAGGCTTGGTGAAGCACTTGCTCAAGTGGGACCCCCGGTGGAGAGAAGCTTGACTTATTGCGCCGGGTCCATAGAGTCCATGCAATCATTGCAAACATTTCAGTATCACAATCAGATGCCAGTATTGAGGATAGCAACTGAGGGAAGTTTGAGTGCGTTGAAGCACGAAGGAAATGCCATTGAGGGTCACCGTCCCAGACCTATGAAACATTCGGACAGCACCAAACAGCATGTAGTACATCCTCGGCTTGAGTAGAGCAGAAAGAGCAAGATGGGTCAGTTAAAATACAACGCTTTACAAGGTTATCCTTCGTAGGTAGTGCATTGTGGCAAGCTCGCCATAAGAAATTCTTGGTTTTGCTTGGCAATGAGAGGCTCCAAATCTGTTTCCATGGTGGTTTTGGCTGAATGGGTGGATTGCAAACCGTTGTAGGCGTACTCCTCAGCTCTGTTTTGAGGAAAAAATAGCCGGACTTGGCTGTGTACTGACCCAATTGTACATAGGGCCAGAATAGAGCATCCTCGGCCTGACCACGGCTTAAAGAAATTTTCTGAACTAGCTCAACATCAGTGGGGCTGAGGGCTGAAACAAGAACATGAGACATCCAAGTACGAGAAATTGGATCAATTAATGAACTTACTTTGGCTTCTTGGAATTCTGCCTTTAAAGGACCTTGAACACCAGAGGTGCTCGTAGTAGGCAGCCAGTTTGCACCCCATATATTTATTGACTCTCCATTCCCAACTTTCCACTTTGCTCCTCTTTCAATGACACTCCTCCCTTTCAAAATACTTTTCCAAGCGTAGGAACCACCCTGGCCTTCTTTTGCTTCCATGATGGAACAATCCGGAAAAAATCTTGATTTAAAAATTCTATAGAACAATGAATTCTTATTATGCAGCAATCGCCATGTTTGTTTTGCAAGTAGAGCCTCGTTGAAGAGAGATAATTCTTTGAAACCCATTCCACCTTCGGACTTCGGATCACACATAACACCCCACTTCACCCAATGAATTTTCTGTCGATCACCCCTTTGCCCCCACCAAAACTTACGAATAAGCCCCTCAAGTTCGTGACAAAGGCCTTGTGGAAGCATGAAACAACTCATTATATAAGTTGGAATAGTTTGCACAACCGCCTTAATCAAGACTTCTTTACCTGCTTGTGATAGTAATTTTTCTTCCCAACCTCGTAGTTTCCTCCATATTCTCTCTTTTATATAATCAAAACTGGCTTTCTTGTGTCTTCCAATAAGAGAAGGCAGCCCCAAGTATTTGTCATAGTGCAAAATTTCTGGTACACCAAGAGCTTCTTTGATTTCTGTTTTTTTTTTCCTCGATAGTGGACTTGCTAAAGAACAAAGAGGTCTTCCTTCGATTTATCTGCTGCCCCGAAACACTTTCATAAGTAGCCAATATATCCAACACCTTATGACATTCCTGCGTATTTGACCTGCAAAAGAGCACACTATCATCTGCAAAAAGCAAATGGGTTAGTCTTGGGCTTCTTCTACTAAGGGAGTAACCCTTAATTTCTCCATCACTCTCCGCTTTAGAAATGAGGCTATGTAACCCTTCAGTACACAAAAGGAAAAGGAATGGGGATAAAGGTTCGCCTTGGCGGATACCCCTGGAAGGTTGGATTAGACCTTTTGGCTCCCCATTAACAAGAATTGAATAGGTCACTATTTTGACACATAGCATCATCAAATTTATCCACCTTTCCTCAAAACCCAACCTCCTCATAATTTCTTCCAAAAAAGACCACTCCACCCTATCATATGCCTTGCTCATATCAAGTTTGAGGGCCATGTACCCAGTTTTACCGGTTTTGTGATTTTTCATACTATGGAGAGTTTCAAAGGCAACAAGTATATTATCAGAGATCAAACGGTTTTTTGTGAAAGCACTTTGGTGTTCTGTAATGATTTGTGGCAGGACTTTTTTCAATCTATTGGCTAAAACTTTGGAAAAGATTTTGTAGAGAACATTGCATAAGCTAATAGGTCTAAAATCATTAATAGACTGTGGGCTTCTTATTTTTGGGATAAGGGTGATGAAGGTATGGTTAATGGGATGGGGGAGCGTGGCCGAATTTAAGCAAGATAAAATAGTATGAGTAACATCGGAACCTACTAAATTCCAGTAATTTTGATAGAAAAGGGGAGGCATACCATCGGGTCCTGGAGCTTTCAGAGGTGCCATTTGTTTCAAAGCTGTTTCCACTTCCCATTCCATGAACTCCTGAGACAATAAGGCATTCATCTCCTCGGTAAGGAGTTTTGGTACCGAACTCAAAGCATCCTCAAGCATCACCGGATTTGAAGATGTGAACAAATCTTGGTAAAACCCAATAAAAGTATCAGCAAGTTGTTCTTTCTGTGTAACCCAAACACCATTCGAGTCAAGCACCCCTGAAATTCTATTCCGCCTATGTCTTTAAGTTGCCCTACTGTGAAAATACTTCGTATTTTTATCACCTCCAATCAACCAGAAATTTTTTGCCCGTTGTCTCCACATCATATTCTCCTTAACCATCAGCTCCATCACTTCTTTCTTCAATTCTCTGGCCCGCTCATTGTTACCCGTGTCTAGAGCCATTTTTTCAGCCTTTGCCAATAATTTTTGCTTCTCCTTTAGTTCTCTTTTCACATTCCCAAAGTGTCTGCGACTCCAAAGGGTTAATTCGGATCCACATTTATCCACCTTTCTCATTACTTGGTGAGAAGCATCACATTGAACCTGATCACGCCATACAACTTCAACAATACGCCCACATCCCTCATCAGATATCCACATCTCCTCAAACCTGAATGGTTTGGACAAAGGAGGAGGATCCATGCCATTAGGAACAATCCAGAGAGGATTGTGGTCCGAGGAACAACAATTAAGATGGAAAACTCTAGTTGAACCAAACTGTTGCAGCCACTCATTCGTGCACAAAGCTCTATCCAATCTCTCCCAGATTGATTGGCCATTAGTATAGTGTTTTCTCCAAGTAAATTTAGAACCTGTGTAACCTAGATCAATGAATCCACATTCGTCTAAAACATCCCGGAATAATTGCATTTGATTATGACTTCTTCTGTTACCCCCAACTTTTTCATCACTTCTTGTCAACTCGTTGAAATCTCTGGCACAAAGCCATGGGATTTGGAATTTTTGTTCCAAACTTCGGAGTAAATTCCATGAGTCAATTCTGCGTTGTGTCTCTGGTTCCCCATAAAATCCAGTGAATCGCCATCTATCTTCCTTATTTTTGTTGATAATTGCATCGATGTAATTTCTACCCGAACCTTCCACTGTAACATCAATTGAATCTCTCCAGAACAGCACCAATCCACCTCCCCTATTCTGTCTAGGGGCAATGAACATATTTTCAAACTCAATTTTTCTCAACACACTTTTTAGCCTTGCTTCATCTGCCCATGTCTCGGCTAAGAACACGACAGAGGGATCTTTTGCCCGCACCAAATCCGCAAGCTCATTCTCTGTACATGGGTTCCCAAGCCCACGACAGTTCCACACTAGGCAACTCATTGCGATTAGCGGGGCTGATTAACAGCCTCCACCATTGAAATTGTATTACTTTCCCCATCCTTTGAAACCAACCTACGTTTTGTTGGTAACTCCAGATGATCATTCCTTCCTCTCTTTTCACCGGTCTGCTTCTTCCCCATACGGCTTGCTGCATAATTTTTGCGAGTTCTTTTTCTCCAGGTTCTAGGTGGGTGAATAGGAATAGGGCTGGTCGGGTTTTTTTCCTTGGCTGAATTTTTTGGATTGTTCATTAAAGGGGCACGTGGCTTGTGTGAGGGCCTTTGAGATGTCGATTGAAGTTTGGCTGCATCAGGGTTGGTAAATGCATTGAAAGTCCTAGCCGTTTCTTCCCTTGAATTGAGATTATTGTCAAAGATTCCCAAATCTGCATCAATCTGATTTATTTGGATATCAAATAAATTCTCTGTGATTATTGCCGTATGAGGGGTAACTCCTTCCACATTATTCGCCATCCCATTATAGCTCCCCATTAAGTCAGCCGACACCTGTGTAACAGCTGTAGAATTTGATTCAAACACAATCACTGGACTACTCGTATTGCCCACTTCAATGACCCCACCAGTTTGTAACGTAATCCCCTCTTCAATCTCGGTTGTAACTGCCTCATTATTGTCATTTAATGCACCCCCCCTCCTCCGTTCTCTCTTTTTCCATGTTCGAATGAGGATCTGCTACCTGGCCGTCCTCCACAACTGAATCCCTCGCTGCCGGTTTCCACCTTGCATCTCGGAAGGCTTTCCGTGTGAATGGAGGATTCCTTTCGTAAAAACCAGGCACATAAATGACTTCATTTGCATTTGACTTGTAAGGAGATGCCTTCAAGCTTGAATTGAATTGCTGTTGGTCCGAGGTTAGGGTCCCTTTGCTTCGAAGCCATAGTTCACAGCTCTTGTCACTATGATTCAGGCAACCACACCAAAAACAAAAATTTGGCAAGCGTTCATACTTGAAGTGCACCCACTTCTTCTCATCATTCTCCAGAGTGATAATCCTACCTCGGCACAAGGGAATTGTAATATCCACCTCTACTCTAACTCGCATAAAATAGCCTCCCTCATTATTTACTGCTTTTGCCGATTTTTGGAGTTCCCCAACTGTATCACAGATGTTCTCCGCTACTTCCATCGTCATGTATCTGAGTGGAATATCATGAACCTGTACCCAGAGCAGAGTTTTTGTGAAATCCAATTCACGGATTGGGCCATCCGTAGTATACCTTTGCAGCATTACAATGTGTTTGTCAAAACTCCAAGGTTGGTTCAAGATAATTCTGTCTACGTCATTAGGATTATCAAAAACAAAAACCACCATGTTGTCGCCTTGGTTTCGTATTTTGAATCCATTAGTTGATCTCCACAATTGCTTGAAGGTTCGAGCCATTGCTTCCCTGTTCAAAACCCGAGGGGTGAGAAATTTTGCAGCAAGTAGAAATTCCCCGGATCGTTGTTCCTTCGTAAGCATGTATCCCTTTGTTTCTTTCTCTGATAATGATAAGTTGCTCCATTGACTTGTCAGTTCATCCATAGTGACCGATGGCTTAAATCTCACCAAAAGAATAGTGTTTCCCAATAACCCCGAAGGAAAAAGACCACTAGCTCCAAGATTAACTTGTTACCTTGAGAGAACCAACTCTCCTTCAAAAGAAGGGACCTTACACTTCTACTGCCTAAGAGAAGAGAGAAAACTCACTTTCAATAAATATATTTTAGTATATCAAATTTGAAGGGTTATGACCTTTCAATAGGCACCCTTTGACATATATATATTACAACTTTACTTATATATACTTATATATACCAAACAAACTAAACTAGAAACGTAGCATTCTGTCTCTTATTCATTCTCCAAAAAACTAATAAATAAAACAACATTTCTTTCTTTTATCTAATTAATAAAATTTTGTACTATTTCTTTTAATATTATTTATTTTAATTTCATGTATTTTTGCTTACTACTTTAACTTAAAAATAATATTTTTTTTCTTTTGAAAGTCATTTAATAGTTATTCTTATGCATCACACCGATTTCTAAATAAAGTTTATTTGATTTATTCTACCGACTTTGTTCTTCCCAAAAAAAAATTCAAAACCCCAGAAACTGTAAAAGAAAGTTCCGGCATTCTTTTTGGTAACCGAGTTTTTACGGGTCACTTTTAAACCTCCCAAGATTTTTTTAAAACCAACATAATAGTTATATAAATATATATATATATATATATATATTCAGCAATTAAGGATTAGAGTAGGTGTTGAATTTATAAAAAATATATATTCAGCATTTAAGGATTAGAGTAGGTGTTGAATATTTAAAAAATATATATATTTATATATATATATATATATATATCTTAGTGTTGAGTAAACGCGCCTCTAATGCGTGTGTACTGAGCTAAAACAGTGATGCGAGACAAAATCACTCACAGTGGTTTCCAAGTGCGGACATTCTTGGGCCCACAAGGGTATTTCCACAATGATGACCACGCGCATTTACTGAACGCGAGACTTCTATGTATTTTAATTTCTACCCACTAATCTCCCAAAATGAACAAATCCCCTTTCGCTTAGCACCACTCTATTGCCCTTCCCCTAATCTCTCATTCTCTCTCTATCTCTCTTCCTTTCCGTGACTTACACTTCTTTTCCCTAGTAGAACATATATTCTGGGATTCGATTTGTTGTCACATAAGAAGAAGTAATGACAGCTCCAAACATGGCGGCCATTACTGCTTCTTTAGAGAGGTCTCTTCAGAACTGTTCGCTAAACCAACAAACAAGAGGTGGCTCAGGTTCAGGTTTAGCCAGAAGACAAGGAGTTTCATCAAGCTCTGATGAGACACCGGATAATCATGTTCCTAATTCAGATACTGCCTTAGAGCTCAACTCCAATATCTCTCTCCCTTACCATTGGGAACAATGCCTCGATTTGAAGGTTCGTTTATTAATTTCTTGTTTCTTTCAATATATATGAAACCCTTCTAGTCGTTTTCCTCTTACAGATTCAATAAATGCAAGAGACCATGACAGATCTTGCACATCCTTTTTGTTTTTTTTTTGTTTTTTCCCTCTCTTCTTAAACCATTTTAGGATAGGTTTTAATTTTACTCTTGAATCAAAGTTGGTTGTATTCATTATCTTCTTTAGCATTTAACACCCTTCCTGCTTCTTTTTCTCCCACACATGCTTGGATTGGAAAGATAATGTGAATCACACACAACTAACCCTAAAAAGGAAAAAACTTTTTCAATTACTGCGATTCTTTTCCATCATTTTAAACATAAGAAATGGCAAAGTTTTTATAGGGTTTGACCATCTAATAGTTGCTTTTCTTGAACAATAAAGAAAGAATCTTTTGGGGTTTGATCACAACATAACTTTCTCTTAAATCAAAAGAAAAAAAAATACCCTTCTGGGCTTGATCAAATACGAGTCTTCCTAGATGCGTACAGTTTGTCTTAGAAGAAAAAAGGAAGATTTCCTGTGTTAGATCATATGGTTTTAGACTAATAGTTTCCATAAACACAATACATTTCTTTTAGTGCAAAAAGGAAAATAGGTACATTTTTGTGGTGTGATGGTACCTTCTGTTTTTCTTCCATGAACAAATTAGTGTCATGGTTTTGTTTAGTTCTTTGAGGATTGTATGGTCTGACTGTTAATGGGTTTTATTTTTGGCAGACAGGGGAGATTTACTATATAAACTGGAGGAACGGTATGAAAGCAAGAGATGATCCAAGAACAACACCAGAATACAGCGGTGATTTCTACACAGAAGACGATAGCTCATGTGACAGTGAGGAATCTTCGTCAGAGTACTCTTCTCCTCCAGATTCCTCGAGAGAGCACTACCGGGTAGATCAGAAAGACCATAAAGACCATGTTTTGGTTGTGGCTGGGTGCAAGAGCTGTCTCATGTATTTCATGGTGCCCAAACAGGTCGAAGATTGCCCCAAATGTTGTGGTCAACTTCTCCACTTTGATCGATCCGAAAATGGATCTCCGTGAATGAGTTTTCTTATCTGATTTTTTGTCCTTGTCTTTTCTTTTTTCTTTTTTAATTTGAAACAAGAAAAAAAAGAAAAAGAAAAAAGAAAGGATTCCCTTGTGTTTTTTTTTTTTTTTTCTTTGAAAAGTTTCATTCTGGATTGATGAAATGCTAGACAAATGGGTTGAGTTATTAGTTTTGTGTAATTCTTCCACTATTTTTCTGTTTTTTTTTTTTTTTTTTTTTTTTTACTTGTGAAATTTGGGGTTTGTCTTGGAAGGAATTGAAGTGTTACAAAGCCAGAAGCAAAGGTCAATGGTAGAAGATAGAAAGAATAGTATTGGTAATAATTGGGACATGCAGCTTTCGTTTTTTTGGGTTAAATATTTTTTAGAATGTTGCTTTTTTCAATAAATAAAAAACACTAATTTCCATGTTCCTTACAGAATGTATAGAGCCACCTTCCAATGTTGCCACTTGGAATGCATTTTTTAATGCTTTGCTTTTGCCCTTCTTCTTCTTAAAACTTTTGCACAGTAAATTTTTTTTTTTTTTTTTTTTTTTGGTTGTTGTTGTTGTTATTGTTATTGTTGTTGTTGTCATTGTTCTAGGTAAATATGCGGGGACACCAGGTGCCACTGGGTTACAAGGCCCAGTGGCAACTTTTGTACAGTCTTTAAAAGGACATTTTTCTCCACCACTCAACCTCTAAATCAAATTAAATTCTAAACTCGACCGTGTAACACCGATGAAAGGTTCAATTTGTCTTTGCCATCTTGTGTCTTCTTTTTATACTTCTTAATTTTTAACTATATTTGAATGTATTTCTATGGAGCTTATAATTAATGCGATGTGGAAAAGCCGATATTCAACTTATTTTAAAAATAAACAAATGAAAACAAAATCCAAAAGTAAAGAGAAAGAAAAAAGGAAGATGGGGTGTAATGTGTGCAAGTGATTAGGGTTGAACAAAACCTAGCCGGAGCTGAGTCATTTGAACTACTATGTGGCATTGCTGACAATGAACGGGATAGTGTTTGGTGGAGGATCCGGCATTCCAACGTCAGCCCAAACGGCTGTTGATGGACATTTTACAATTTTAATGTTGCACTATTCCGCTATCTATAATATAATATGCAAACACCCCTACCCACACATACAATAACAAAATCTCTGCTTCTTCAATCGAAATCTTTGTCATTGTGCATGGATTTTCTTCGGTTGAAGCCCATAATCTTCTTCAATCAAATCAATCCAGTCGTCATCTAGATATGTTGATTTGTTGTGTGAGTAATGGGTTTGATTCTAGTTTTATATTTTGGGTTTTGAATTTGATTGTGGTTCATTTGCGGTGTGAGTAATGGGTTTGAAATATCTCTCTCTCTCTCTCTCTCTCTCTCTCTCATGTGACTGTGCCATGGACAATAGCATCAATTGAAGCTGCCATTGACGTTGCTAGAACTTAGATTCATCGATGAGAGGACTATTTGTGTTCTTAGGAGCCCCCAAAACCCTCCCAAACCTGACCACATTGGCTAATGAACACCCTTACAAGTGATATCTTAAATTTTTTTTAAACAGGTTTTGGGAGTAATATATATGAAAAAAGAATCGTTTTTATTTGAAAGGAATATATTTAATGGTTGTGATCAGAACTTAGATACTTAAATATATATTCAGAAATAACGTGACAGTTTGTATACCGTTAAATTCAAGAAATAGGAATTCAAAAATAAACTTTCTATGTCTTAAGTGAAATAGAATAAATACATGAGTAGTCAATTAAAGTTTAGTGTAAATCATAATATAATAGGTTTATAGATACTTAAATTCACAATCCTTTTTCATAACTTATAGGAATATCTTTCTATGAATATACTTTCATATGCGTCAACCACTAACGCTAATTTCACACGAACTTATAACAGGCCTTAATTGTAAGTTTGTGTCTTTCTCAAAAAAAAAAAAAAAAAAAAAAATTTGTAAGTTTGTGTATATATGAACTTATTGTTCAACATATGAATAGTTAGCCTAGGTCTAGATTAGAGCTCAGGATATGATTAGCTAGATTGCTAGCAAATCGTCTTTGATATGAAGAGAGACGGGCATATAATGCACTTCACTAAAAATCTATACATGTAAGGCACCATTAACACATTTATTAAATTCTATTGTTCCCCCATCTAACACTAGTCTAATTTAAATATGAGAAATATTATGTTTATAATATTTTCATAACAAATTATATGTGACATATTGTTACGGGTTGTTATTGATGAAAAAAAAAAAGTAATTTCAATAGTAAGTTCAAATTATAACTAATAACAACTAATCATCTATGATTTGTTATAAAAATATTGTGAACGTAGCACATCTTTTTAAATATAGAAGTATTTATTAGCTACTCTCAGAATACAGTGACGTGGTTCTCCCCCTTTATACATTCATGTCGAATCTCACTAATCAATAAGTAATTATTAGATGCTCTCGAAGCACAATGATGTGGTGCTTCTTCTTTTCACATTCACGATAAATCCCACTAATTAAATTTATAATGAGATCCACTAAAAATTTCAGAGAATTGAACACCACATTACCATCTGGAGTACCCAATAATTTTTCCTAATCAAATTTATGGTAGGGTTTATTATAAATATGAAATGAGGGAGCGAAATAATTGATCCATTATCACAAGATCTTGAAGTAGAAATCTTCTTGCAAAATTGTCTTCGAGTATATACTTCTTAGCTCTCAAATCTCCATATTGAGTTCATTTTCCACATATATCCCACTGTAAACCAACGACATTTTATACTACATGATCTTCTTGATTCCCGTCGATTAAGCGTTTTTGGATTGGGCATTTTGCCCAATCCGCTCGTTCGGCATTTTTTAGTAGGTCTCATGGGTACTGTTTATTTTTTTACCAAACTCAGCAAAACACAATTTCTTAGGTAAATTTGAGTGCTATAACACTATTTACACTTTTTAAAATTATTTTAATACTATATTTTCAATAATAAATTTTTAATTTTTAGCAATTAAGCGGTATTCGAATACACCTCTCAAGTAGGATTTAATTATTAGGGTGGAGATGTAGGGTGGGGGTGGGAATAGGGGTTGATTTATATATCTCAGTGCTGAGGATATTGTCCAAGCATTTATTATTCATTCCAATTGCATTACAACACGTAAGTAGCACTTTTCATATTCTACTCTGGTAATGATGAAATTGATGAAATGTGCTTGTTTTGGTCAACTGCTCCGGTATAATTCCTTTGACAAACTTCTGATCCCGTTATAATAGGGTGTTGATTGAGTCATAATGATTAGACAGCTGAACGTTTATAAAATGCCACCCTTGTTCATGTATGAAAATCTTTATTTAAAGAGCAGTCCAGAAAAAGCCAGTTAGCTTAATAAAAGTCAGCGCTAGAACAATTTGGCATTAAAAAAGAGGAAGAAAGAAGAAATTATAAAATAAAGTAACAAAAAAAAAAAAAAAAACTTTGCTTATTGCACGTGTGTTGTAAATGTAATTCATAAGAGCACGGCGTCAATGTTCAAAAAAAATTCTACTTCAAAATACACCATAATTTAATTTTTCTATTTTAATATAGTATTTGACAATACATACTATATCATATGTTTTAATTTTATATCCTATTACTTTATTTATTTATTTCTCAATCTTTCTCTTTGTCATTCTCTTTAATACGAAGCTATCTTCTATCACTTCCTCTTCACAAATTATCTCTCTCTTTCTAAAACTCATCACTATATTAAAAATAAAAAAATAAATAAAAAAGACAACAAAACCCAATCATCACCTCAAACCTACCACCCAAAATCCACCATCCCCATAACTCATTCACAATCACAATTACAAAACCCATGAGCCAATCTCGATCTCCAACAATTGATTTCGATGCCCACCACACCGATTTCCACGGCAAGGGCTGACTCAATAAAAAGTATTGTAGACACCTTGAGATCTTGATTATGAAGTGCTACAATGAATTTGAATGGCGCTGAGAGAGAAGTGATCTACAACGAGGAGAGAGAGAATGATGAGAGAGAGTGAGAGAGAAGAAAGAGGAGAGATAACTGAGAGAAGAAAGAGGCAAGAGAGAGAAGACAAATAATCAATAGAATAAAAAATAATTTTTTGGTGGTATTTTTGAATAAATTTTTTTTTCTTTTTATTGCATTTGACGCATTTGATGTTAGGATATTTTTGATATTTGGTGTGTTAAATGCTAAAAATTTAGCATTTAGTGCATCTGATGCTAATGCTCTAATGACAAAGGTTTGCATATATTATGTAATCTTTTTTACTTTAAAAGGAGAGTCAAAATTTAAATCCCCTTATCCAATTTGTTGTAACAATTGAATTAGGTTATTTAATAATGGTTATATAAAAAAAGAGGTTATTTAATAAGGGTACTGTTAACGGGTGCCGTACAGCACCTGTTAATAATTCATTTAAAGAAAGTTTTTATGGGAAATGAAAAAAAATGAATTAATATTTTGACAGCTTTTTTCATTTCCCATAAAAGTGATATCAAAACTTTTCTAAAATGAATTATTAACAAGTGCTGTCCAGCACTCGTTAACATTTCTCATTTAATAATGAACTAAGTCATTAAAGAATTCCTTTTAAACAAGCGTCAGGCATTAAAGAATTTCTTTTTAGCTAATCAAAAAAAAAAATTCTCTTTAAATAATTTTGAGGGGGCACTTGAATCCAATGACATTCAACTAGGCGTATTGCACTATTACTTCTTGTCCCAAGTCCCAACTCTTTGTTTCTAGAGCTCTCATGGCTAAATACTTCCTAGGGTGACATTTTCTCTTGACAACCAAAAGGCTACAATTCCTGTAATTGAAAAATAATTTATAAAAGGAATTCTATGAGATTCAAAGGGTGTAGGATAATTGGTAATGGATTTAAAATCCCTCTTAACCACCATGTTTGGTTGCCTACTAAGCCTGATGCCAATAGCTCCTTTGTGCAATAGTGCACCACAGTTTTTAACATGATTAATCCCACAAGCTTCAGCTGGAACTAAGAGCTTGTTAAACGACTTTTTTGACAAGGACAACTCCTACAAAATCCTTCCCTTACCACTTTCAAAGACTAATGACATGATTATTTGGCCATTTTCTCTAATTGGCAACCACTAATTACCATTTAGTCAAAAAGGCTTAACAAGTATCAATTGTTGAAAGTAGAAAATGAAGCTACTGAACTTAGGAACAGAGCATATGGTGTTCGAATGGAGCTTTGGAAACTCTTGTGGAAACCAAAAAGTGCCTTGGAAAATTATATATTACGGTTGTATGGAAGTTATTCCATGATGCTCTCCCAGTTAAGATAGTTTTAGCACCTAGAGGGTGTAATTGTGAGGTTAAATGTACATTATCGCAAGGACAATTCAAGTGGTACATTGATGTGAGTTTAAATAAGGGGGGGAACCTAGGCCAGGCCAATATGATTAATTAAGTTTTTAATTTTTAAAAGGACGTTTATAAAAAATAAAAAAAAAGTGGTAGATTGATGTAGAACAACACATGGGGTTTAGTTTTTATCAATTGTTGAGTTTTATATAGAGACACCCTATTCTATGACTTTTGGTTAAGCTCACATAAAGGACAAAATAGTCACTTCAAGGCATAAGGGCAATATTATAATTTTAACTGTTAAATATACACATATTTGATGGAAGACAAATCTAGAAGTGCTAACAATCAAAGCGATATATTGTGTGCTTAAATCAGTCCATTCAATTAAAAGTTATAGCTAAATCAAGATTTAATGGTTAATATGCATCATTGCAATTATAGCTGATCACATGCAATTATGATTAATCAATTATAGTTATTTAAGAAATTATTTATGTTTCATGATTGTATTGGTTCATGTCAAAAATAGTACTGGAGATGCATGCATCTAATTAATTCTAAGAGTCCAATTTATTAGAAACTTTTGTTATTTCAAACAACTAGTTGAGTTATTTTTAATTAAAAGTATTTCGGGAAAAAAAAAAAAAAACATACTTCTTCCTTTCCAAGTTGTTTGGTTTGCTTCCTCAAAAGGAAAAAAAAAAAATTTTTTTGTTTGGTCTGTATTCCATTTTGATATGTACCAGAATTAAGTCATGTCTGAAAAGTCAAACCCCATTATTTTATCAACATTTTCATTACCTCTAAAATTTACTAGTAATCGTATTAAAATTTGATTTGAAGATAAAGATTGAATTTGTATGAGGCTTGGCAGTTATAAAATTTAAATTTAAAGATAAGTGTAATCTACTGTCAATGAAGTTTGTAATTGTAGGAGTAGTACACCAATAGAGTTTGTAATCGTATTAAAATTTGATTTGAAGATAAAGATTGAATTTGTATGAGGCTTGGCAATTATAAAATTTAAATTTAAAGATAAGTGTAATCTACCATTTGTAATTGTAGGCGTAGTACGCCAATAGAGTTTGTAATTTACAATAACTTTGAAAATTGCTTAATAGTTGGCACCAACACTAGAAATGTTTTTTTTTTTTTTTAAGATTTTGTATGCATGGTTGTTTAAATTTTGGATAAATTTTTGATAAGATATTTAATGATGTTCCACTATATAGTTGGGTTTCTAAGCATACCAATCAATTTGGGATGATAGGAGTAATTCATTGGTACTTATACGATGACACACATTGGAAGCAAGGGCATAAATGTCTATATCCTAAAAAATTTAAAACCTATCTTAACCCTCCACGTCACGTGTGCTAGACAGAAAGAGAAGAGAGTGAAAAAGAGGGACATTTTGTATCTTATTTTTCAACAAATATTAGTATTAGGAGCATATTATTCTTCCTCTACTCCAACTGTGGTTTTTCACCCTTACCTTGATGAGTTCAAATCTTCTATCCCACCATTTGTGCTCCACTTTATGTTCCAAAAATTAAAATTTGCCACAAGTCCACTTATTTCAATAATGTCTAATTTTATGCCTTTTCTCCTTTCATTTACTGAAAATAAACAAAGACCAATACATAACAGCATGGCAACAGCGGCAATGCAGCTACACCAACTCCATGATACTAGATTTGTAAGGGACAACCCAAACTTAACCAATATGATAAATGGAAATAGGCTAGATGAATATATTTTATATTTTCTAGTTTTATGGGATAAGAAAACACTAAATAATTTAAAGGATAGATAAGCTCACCATCAAAGCAACCCTAAGGGATACAGATAACACCACCCAAAGGAATTTAACTAAGGATACAAAACTATTTTGGCTCACCACTCTATGGGATACAGATTAACACCACCCAAGAGATATAGAAATCGAGACTCGCCACCCAAAGGAATCCACCCAAGGGATAAGAGTTGATTTAGAAGAAATCCATATTCTTAAAAACACAAGGTTTTTTAACTTTGAAAATGCACTCTTTGATTTTTATTAGATTCAGCCAAAGGCTTAAATAGAGCTTGGAACAGATCCCCAAGCATAGGAAAGTGAAAATAATAATAAATACATTCATTTAATCTGACCAAAGTTAGATTTGACTCTTAGGAACTTAAAAACACAATAAAGTACCTGTCTGCCTAGGAGAAATAAAACATAAAGTCTTATTCATCTTAGGAGACACTAAATAAATACATTTTGACTTAATCAATAATAAAAAAAAAATGTTTAAAATAATGGGTTGCTATTTTAGTCTTCAAGGAAAGCTTTTTGGGCCGAACTGATATCAAATTGGCCTTGCTAGAACTTGGGACACTCTAGTGTTAGGAGGAATAAAACATAATCGCTGAATGTTTCTTAGGAAACCAACATTAAATACTCTTTGACTTCTTGGAGAAAATTACTTCAAATATTTTTTGAATTTTTGGGCAAATAATGGCTTTATTTGCTAGGATTCAAAATCAACATGGTTGGGCTCAAGAAACTGATTGGATTGGGTTGTAGGCTTATTCAAATACTCCTCATGCCACCATATTTGTAGCTGCCATTTTACTTCCGTGTCATACTCCCCCTCTTAAGAAAAACTCGTCCTCGAGTTTAAGTTCAGATCTTCCCAAATTGTTTCATCCAACTGCATCACTATTCCACATGAACCAGACTTTCCTTGCTTGAGTTTCTTACAAACACCAGCCAAAAAATCATAATCAAATGATCATATTGAAACTCCAAACTTTGTCTATGAGAATTAGCCTTCATACTTGCTCTCACTTGATTGGGGAAAGGTAAGAGAATAATAACATGAATTAGATTTCTGCCATGAACAACTTAAAATGGAGGCTTTGTATCTTGAGAAATAACAAACTCCCATTTCCTTGAATACCCCCCTTCTGAACTTCTCAACAAATTCCAAGAAATCTATTCCTAACTTTTGAGTGACCATTAACTTGAGAATTGAAAGCACTAAAGAAATGCAAGATGCCACTTAAGAGCTCCCAAGGTATTCTCCTATAACAAAAAAAAAATGCTCATTGCATTCTGAAGTGATGGACTCAAGAACTCTAGTCAAG
The DNA here is from genome assembly GCA_033629205.1 of Lithocarpus polystachyus. Taxonomy (NCBI): domain Eukaryota; kingdom Viridiplantae; phylum Streptophyta; class Magnoliopsida; order Fagales; family Fagaceae; genus Lithocarpus; species Lithocarpus polystachyus. The sequence goes on along the minus strand of CM066164.1, from coordinate 62,026,260 downwards.
TGAAACACTTCTTTAGAAAACAAAGCTACTACATGAGATGCATCAATAGAGTTCTTACATGGTATGATATGAACCTTCTTCAAAAGTCAATCAACCTCAACAAAAATGCAATGACAACCATGATGTCTAGGTAAATTAAGAACAAAGCCCATAGAAAAATGTTCCCAATGAGTATTAGGAATCTGTAAGAACAAATATGATATCCTCCCTTGGCCACTTGATACCCAAGACATCTCTGTATAAAGCGAGCAACATCACATGATTTTTTTGCTTTTAGATGCATGCTAGTGTGTGTGTGTGTGTGTGTGTGTGTGTTAGAGTAACGTGTTAAATATGCTTTTAATGAGATTAAAACTTGGAACACTATGAGTGGAAGCTGACCCATGGGTCGAGTGGGGTTAGATGCCTAACACCTTCCTATCGTCGTACCTAAACTTCAGACATGTGCTTTAGTAAATATCAATCCTTCCACGATGGGTGCTATATTTATAGTTCCCAGACCTAAACTAGGTGGTGACTCCATTTACACCCTGCGCCATGATCCACCCTCGGCCAAGGCGTACTTCCCACAAGAGAGGAAAAAACTTCATGTCGCGGGCGCTTGTGCCCACACTTGGCCTTCTCAATTCTCTAATTTTATCTGTTTTTTACTACTTTAATAATCTTCTGCATAGCTTAGGTTTATTATGCTTTGATTAGAAGCATGCTAGATTTAGAATATATGTATTTTTTTTGTGTTACTTGCTAGGCATTTTTGGGTAGGGATGCGCATATGCATGCTTATGCATCTCCACAAACATGCGTACACATGCTTCTGCATGTGCAAGAATGTTCAACCTAGAATTGTCTGTTTTTATTTCGTTTTTTTTTTAACGCATGTTTAGGTTTTGTATAGTCTAGTTTGTGCTTAATTAGGTTAGTATGTAGTAGTTTAATGTGTTTTATATGCTTTGATTTATTATATTAGAAATTAGGGTTTATATGAGCTTGAATGCTTCGATGAACACATGTACATGCATTTAAATATGGCCATACATTGCATAGGTGCAGAGGTGCTATGATGGAGTAAGGTAAGTAAGATAAGTACATGCATACGAACATAATATGCCTCATGATAAGTATAAATGATTGATGCTATGATACTTGCTGCCTTGTTGATAACATTGCTCTATGATTGTGATATGCTTGCTGCCTTTGTGCCACATGATGCTATGTAATGCGTAATGCCATGAGATAAAGTATGTATACTTAGATGAATGTTAAGTTGTGTTCATGGATTAGATGATGATTATGCCTATTTAGATGTATTTTAGGACATAATGAGATGCCATGTGATGATATGTATGTTATGCCATGATAGATTAGTGTTAGGTTGGATGTTGGGATAGATCTAGAGTGTGTTTGTGTATATGTTAACTTATTAAACCTTTTGATGGAATTAGGATGTGGAACACAATGAGTAGAGGCTAACCCAAGGGTCAGGTGGGGTTGGGTGCCTAATACTTTCTCATTCCCATACTTAAACTCCAAACACATGTTCTAGTAAAATCAGTCTTTCCATAAAGGGCACTATATATATGATTCATAGACCTAAAGTAGGTGGTGGCTCCATTTTCCATCCTCCATCTGGTCCACTTGAAAAAGGCGTACTTTCCACGATCTCATCACGGAGCATTGAAACCCACAGCAGTTGATGTTTTAGTCTCCAATCTTAAATAAATGGTTTTTTTTTTTTTTTAAAGAGTTTCTTAGTCAAATTAAAGTCCAACCATGGTAGCCTATCAATAGGATCAATTTACAAATATAATAAGTTTTCTAGAGCCTTTTAATAGGTTTTCAATTTGAAAAAAATAAAAATAAAATTTCTGGTGGATTTCAGAATTCTTTCTTGTGACTTCAAAGAGTCCCTTACGAAGTTAAGGGTTTGCATCTAGTTAGAATGATATCTAGCTAGCATTAATTTTCACGCTTTCTGTTTTGCATCTAACTTGAAGATAATCAGCCTAATACTTATGACGCTCTCCTAATAAATAATACTTTACTCTGCAGGTATCAAAGAGGTTATGCAGGTAACCAGAAGGAACAAACTCTGCAGATTTATGCAGACACCAAAATAAGAGGTGGATTATTGAAGGACTGGCAAGTCTTGGTAATTAATATCAGATGGCTTATGGAGGATGGATGCCCAATGGCGTGGGATATCTTTTGTTGCAAAATCCAAAGAATGCAAGAGACTTTTTGCCAAGGAAGCTGATACCGTACCGTACCGGCCGGTACATACCGTACCGGCCTCGTACCGGTACAAGTACCCCCCTATTTCGTACCGGAAAAAATACCGGCCATACCGGCGAATTCCGGCCGTACCGGCCTCGTACCGGCCGTACCGAACCGGAACACAAAATGCTATGTTTTTTTTTTTTTTTTTTTTTGTAATTGTGGCAATTTTTTAAGGGCAGGATAGTAATACTCATATATATTATGATCCTGAAGTAGATCCTTTTGATGGATGAGAGTAGATGATCCTATGTAGTTTGTGTTAACTTAATTATTTGTATTATTTGTTTTCTTTGTATACAATGAACAATTAAATTTTTTATTTTTTATATTGTGTTTTTTTTTCTTTGTATGCAATGAACAATTGAAGTAATGTTTTATTGTAAACAGGAGGTAATGTTTTATGGTAAATATAGATTTTGTGTGTGTGTGTGTGTGTGTGTGTGTATATATTAAATATAAAAAATAGCGGTAAACCCGAAACGGTAAACCCGAAACGGTACACCGGTATTGACCGGTACCCAAAATATATCGTACTGGTGGCCAAACCGGTACAGCCTCCGGTACGGTATTGACTTCCTTGCTTTTTGCCAGATATTTTTACCATTTGGTTATGATCCTAATTTTTTTTAATTAATATTGGAAAATAAGGATAGAGATGTGTTTTATTGATTCAAAGAAATTAATTTGTATTAGGATTAATTAGATTAGTTTGGATCAGGATGAATAATGATTAGTTTTATTAATATATTATAAGAAATTGTATTTATCTTTTATCTAATTGGAAGTCAAGACTTGTATAAATTCATATACTGATCTCATTAAAAAAAATCAGATGTTGATAATGAATAAACAATAGTCACAATTTTCTAAGTTCAATTTGTTAACTAGTCTAATTTGGAGGTCTCTCAACTCTCTCAAAATAATCCATTCATCAAATTTAAAGGTTTTGGTTTACTTGAATTAATCCGTAAAGAAATTGGGTACATATCACATCTGTCAAAAGAAAAAGTAGCTACGTATGTTGCAGCAAGGGAAGTTTTGAAAGAGAGGGACCGAGGATTTCAAATAATAATTATATTGGTAGGGAGCAAAATATATTTGGAGGGTAAGAACCGAAGTAGTAAAGCCCCATGGAACGTGACATGTACATCTTTCGGATATGTGTAAAGAATGTGGCATGAATCTAAAATAATCTTTTCCTTGGTTTTTTTTTTTTTTTTTTTTACTCCTGATGATTTCTTTTTTATAATCAGAAAAATAAACCAATTAGTTTGATGTAGACAAGGATCAAATCACAAATCTCTTATTAAATTTTAACCAATTGAACTAACTGAAACGCAATCAACTAAGCGTACAAGACATATTGTCATGATCAAAATTGAAACCGAACTATGGACTTTGTAAATACAGGTAAATAATAAGTAATAGAAAAAGAGGATAATAGACTTTATTTCTAGTTTCTAGCTGAAGATTAGATAAATAAATTTTCCTACAAGAGAAAGAAGTTGGAGAAGGCAAATATACCCCCAGCTCTATAATAAGTAAATAACATAAAGAAGATGAGAAATAGAGGGGCTAAAGTTTCACAATAAATTTTATAATAATTGAATTGTCAATTGTTCTTGATTTTTATCTGGACCTACTACATACATCACTTTATTAACTATCATACACAACAAGACTTGAAAAATTATATAAAAAAAATTTGTGCCTCAAAACCTACTGTTGTCTTAATTTGACAATATATATATATATATGTGTGTGTGTGTGTGTGTCCATAGAAATTCTTTGTCAGAGAATATCTCGTTTTTTCACCCCAAAAGATGACAACTCTAGGTGTCCAAGTTCTTCATGGTTGACAGGTCCAAGTTAGAGTTCTCCGTCTCAGATGTCAACAGTAATCGATTTGGGTCCTAAACATAGAGACGATAGAGTATAGAGTACAGAGAGTCCTTACCAGTCGTAGCATTATCGACAGGCCACAAGCCAATAATTGTATCTAATAACTTCAGTACATTAGGTAATATAGGTCACATAGTTTGCAGCAAGGAAAACAATGATATTCTCCATTAAATTAGTTTTGTAGCTAGAAGCTCTCTCTCAAAGTGACTCAAACTAAATTGGATTTTGTCCAACTATCCTCATCATTTAAGAGCAAAAGAAAATTTCAAGGTCTATGACATAGCTCCAGATGCAAAGTGACAAAATATGATGTTTGAGGATTGGTTACTTTGAAGTCTTTTGGCTAAATATTGTAAAAAATAAAATTTATTTGTGATATAGACACTATTCAAACTTATTTGGAAAAATAAGAAGAGAAGCAAATTTCGGCAATGATGTTACCGAAATTCTAAGAAAAAACATGAGAGAGGAGAGAGAAATGATAAGATGGAGGGAGAAAGGAACAACTGAATTTCAGTAACGTAGTTACCAATATTCCTGCTCAGAATGCAAGCTGCCCAAATTAGAGAAGTGCTCGAAAAGGAGAGAGAGAAAAAAAAAAAAAAGGAATTGTGGCAATAGAGTTGCTCGAATTGTAGAGGAGAGGAGAGCGATACAAAAAAAATTAAGGCAATGGAGTTGCCACAGGGTAGAGGAAAAAAAAAAAAAGGAATTATAACAATTGAGTTGCCGAAAATGTAGGAGAGAAGAAAAAAAAACAAAACAAAAACAAACAAACAAAATTGGCTTGCCCAAACTGGAGAAAAAAAAAATTTATTTTACTATGGCAAGGAATAAGAATATTTTTTACTATTTGAAATGAAGTGACATAGATGTGCCGTACAAATTTTTCTTTTACAATGTACAAAACTGCCTATTTAATTTTTTTAACTCTTCTCTCACCTCCAATTTCGGTAACACCACTGCCATAATTTTTTTTTCTTATCTACCTTACATTTTTGGCAACTCAATTGCCATAATTCTTTTTTTTTTTTTTTTTTCCCTACAATTTTGGCAGCTCCATTGCCTTAATTTTGATTTTTTTCCCTCTCTCTTACAATTTCGGGAATTCCATTGTCACAGTTCCTATTTTTTTTCTCTCTTTTTTGGGCAAAACTTGCATTTTGGTCAGGAACTTCGGTAACTACATCACTGTAATTCAACTGTCTCTCTCTTCTTCTATCTCATCATTTCTCTTTACTCTCTCATACTTTTTCTTAGAATTTTGGCAATATTATTGCTAAAATTTGCTTCTCTCATTTCCTCAAATAAATTTAAATAGTGCCCATATTACAAATAAACTTCATTTTTTTTTGCAATATTTAGCTAAAAGACTTTTTTTTTTTTAATTTTTTTCAAAAACATTTTATTATATTTTGTGAGACGAAAAACGAAAGTCAACTGAAAGTGTTTTTGTTTTTGTTGTTATTTATTTGTTTATTTTATAATGTTCAATGGAAAACAAACCAAAAGTAGTATTCTCTCTGTCACATGCTGATTGAAGCATTTAAATTGACACGATTATTAATTAATGAAAAATGTAACAATGTAGTATCAATTTGGTATTGTTCTAAGAAATAGAGAATTAGTTGTAGATTTTGTTTGTCATTGAGTACTTGAACTGAAAAGAGCCGGGTGTCTGTTTGGCATTACTGTAAAAAGTAGTTTTAGTTATTGAGCGTTAGTAGTATAACTTTGCAATATAATCCTTTTACTAAAAAGTTCTTTAGCATCTTCAGTATTTGGTAAATTATAATGAATAGTACTTTAAAGTTTTGGATTTATGAAGCATGGACAATAAATTATAGAGTTTTATATATATATATATATAATTTTCTAATTTCAGTTTTATCCTTAAAACTACTATAAGGGTCCCCTTTAAATTTTCTAACAAAATTATCAAACATTTGGTAATTTCAACTGAAAGAGTTTTTAATCCTCTTAAACCACTTTTCCAACTTTCTAAACAAAACCAAAGAGTACCTTAATGTTTTGGGTGTTCAGCAAATACAGTGAATTGTGATTTTAACTCTTAATTTTAAAGCCTGAATAGTAAACTGTAAACCTTTTTTTTTTTTTAATTTTATTTTAAGACTACCAAAGGGTTTGATAGAACTTAAAACCACTTTAATTCTTACTAACAGACACCATCTGCCCCCCCTCCTCCCCCCCCCCCCCCCCCCCCCCCAAACAAAAAAAAAAAGTACTTTATGGGATTCACAGTTCTTTGTTTTTTTTTTTTAATTTCTTGTATAGAAGATTCAAAGCTCATTGTTGATTGTACTAACACACAAGACAACTAGAGTGTTACGGGGCAACAATGTTTTGTTACTAACGCCGCGGTTCAGTGGATCTAAAATTTATAGGAATTGAATGGATCTTGACTAAATTCGATACTCTCCAAAGAATTGTTAAGAGAGAACGATATAGAAAAAATTAAGAGAGAAATGCACAAAGGCAACAATTTTAGTATTATTCAAGATGATAGAAAAAGGGATTACAAAGAATTATTTATAGATAACTAGTCTTAATCTAATTGACCCACATGGCTCAAAACTATTGGTTCACTAATTTTCGATGTGCTCTTACTACTAGTGTCACGTGTGTTCATAAAAAAAAAATATATACATGTAATTAGTGTACTAGACGACTAACCAACTCACTAATACTTATCCCATTGTAACTAACTATTAACTAACTTCCCTAATCAATTCAATCTTTGGGATCTCATCCATCTAAGCTATTTAGGATTCCTAACATATCCCTCCCCTTCAAAAACTTTGTCCTTATGTAGCGTTTGGTACGGGAGAATGTTTTAAGATTCTCAGGAATGTTTAAAGATTCTTATGTTTGGTTGCAAGTTACGCTAGGGAATCAGATGCCAGGGGAATCTGGATTCCCCCCTTAAAGCCCTCTCAGTAGGAATGTGGATTCCCCTTAAAACAGGTGGGTATCCAGATTCCCAAGGTTAAAGAAAATTGTATTATTTATAAATTGACAATTTTAACTCTTTTTTTTTTTATCATTTAAGCAATTAAGATAAAATATAAAACAAGTTATCAATATATTTTCTCTTGTCTTTATCTTTTCCCGCCAAAACAACATAAACAAGATAGATAATTCTGTCAATATAATTTTTAACAAAGTTCTATTTAGAAATATTAGACTAGAGTTTTAATGAATGTGTTGCTAATTAATAGTTCATATTTTGTTTTTCATTATTTATTTAGAGGGAGATATATTTTTAAAAGACTAATTAATAGTTTATATTTTTTTTTCATTATTTATTTAGAGGAAGATTTTTTTTTTTTTAAAGGACTTAGTAGTTCACATTCAAATCTAAGGATAGAATTGGAAAAATAAATAATTCATTTAAGATTCCTAGGAATACACCAAACATTATCATTTCACATTTCCGGGAATCTCCCAATGAAACCAAACATAGGAATAGCTACATTCCTAGTCTGGATGCTAGGAGTAATGTGGATTCTCCCGTACCAAACGCCACATTAAGGTTTTGTTGATTTTGGTGTTGGCAAATGTGAGTGAATCTTTTGCATGCTTCTTTAGCACATGCAATCTTCCAATGGACCAATATCTTAATAACATTTCAATCACCATGTTCATGCACTTTTCTTTGACAAGGGGCTTCATGTACATGAAGATTAATTCTTTGTAGACTTTCAAACTCTACTCAAATTCTTGAGCCTTCACTGGTTCTTCGATCTTCAAGGTCTCATTAGTTCTTTGGATCTTAGATTATTCTTGGATCCTGTAAACCTCCTTTAATTCTTGAACAGTTGGAATTTTTGGCTCCTGCTCTTTGATTTTTATGTCACCAACACTTTGATTACTCGTTCTTGACTCTTGAGTGGGACCCTTTATTGGTGGATCATGGATTGGTAATCTTGTAGGATATACAAAGTCCACCCAATCTATGCATATTCCCTATGCCTCCACATTTTAAACCATTCTCACGCCTCTCCTTCCATGTAATAAGAGGTAACAGAAACCATAAGATGTGGTGAATTGTCAAGAGGAAAGAATTTGTAGACCTTGAAAAGCCACCAAAATGATCTCCACTTTAGAATTTTGGTAGCTCCATGGAACTTTGATGAGGTGCAACGAATTTGATCATCTCGAATCAGCTCTGATACCATTTGTTAGGAATTCGGTGGTTCCTAAAGGAAATGAATTTGAATTGCATGGATTTTAACTAATTTCGAGGTAGTCACCTATCACCCTCCAAAGAATTTTTAAGAGAGAAATGCACAAAGGCCAACAACTTCATTATTAGTTAAGATGATACAAAGAGGGTTTACATGGATCCATTTATATATGACTAGTCCTAATCTAATTGACACACTTGGCTCAAAACTATTAGTTTATTAATGTTCTATTTACTCTTACTAATATCACATGTGTTTATAAGAAATACACATGTGAATAGCTAGTGTGCTAGATTATTAACCAACCCTCTTTTGCTTATCCAATTGTAACTAACCATTAACTAAATTTCCTAATCTAATTCAATATTTGGGATCTCATCCATCTAAGCTATTTGGGATCCTAACATGTTTCCTTATATGTCAAGGAAAGTTATGGTTTTTTACTCAACAATAAAAAGAAAATGTTTTTTTGCTATTATAAGGGGACATGCTATTTAAGGATTCAAATTTGAGCCTCTCTTTTTTAAAAATAAAAAATAAAAAATCAACACTCTTTTAAGGGGTTTTAAAAAAAATAAAAAACCAAAATTGAACACTCTTTTAAGGGGAGGCCTGAAGGTACTAGTCAAGGTAAGAGGTTAAGGTAGCGTTTGATAACTCAATTGGTAGTCTGGTATAATGCTTTCTAAAATAGCATTATTTTTTTTTTAATACATTTGGTATTATGTTGAAAACTTTTACTAGAAATTAATTATTCTTGATCAAATTGCGTTTGGTTATGTAATTGGAAAATGTATTTTTCTCATCAAATAATAATTTTATTATTTCAATATTAAATAATTAATAATGTTTTTAAAGAATAACCCAAAAAAATTAATTATTTAATTTTAATTAGATTGAAAGTTTTTAAATTTAATTTATTTTTTTGATTAAACTCTCTGATGTGACCTTTTTTTAATTTAAAATGCTAATTTGGCATTTTAAAATATTATGATAATGACTATGTTAGTTTCATGTTTGCCAGCGGATTGATGGTGCACTCCGTTTAGAAATTTCCATTACTGAAATGATGGAAATGATTGTATTGAAAATGATTTTTTTAGTTTTTTGGACTAAAATAGGAAGGGGAAAAACATGAAGACCAAAATGAAAAATAGTCCAAAATATAGAGACCAAAAAGGTATTTTCAGTTTTTTTTTTTCCTTTTTTGTGTTTTTTGTCTACACTAATCTATATATATATATATATATATATATAAGAATAGGTGAAGAAGAGAGGAACTCAAATAGGATTTCAAATTAGAGTTTCAATTTTGTGTCATGTGTCTAGATTTCGATTTTCAATTTTGCGCTACTTGTCCTAACCAAAACTCAAAAAAAAAAAAATATATATATATATATATATAATTAGATTATAAATTGAACTCCAATTTTGTGTCATGCATCTTATCTAAATTTTCTAATTTTTGTGCCTAAATAAATAATGCATTAACATTTAACACGGAAACCAAGAAAACTACAATGACAATGCTCATTGGCCTAAACAAGAACATCTCACCTGCACACTTTTATGGGTGAACATTTCACCTGCCCACTACTAGAATCAAGGAGTCCAATGAGAAAGACCATAAAAGTAAAACAGCATTTCCTCCTAATGCCATATCGCTATCCCATGTCTCCTCTTTCTCTCTCAACCTCTACCAACTAGATCCACACACTACCCTCTCCTCCTCTTTTCAGATTTCTAAGAGTAAGGTCGAGTTCAAACACAATGTTCAATTTTACTCTTCCTTACTTCACACTCTCATACATTACTGCTTCATTGGTGCCTCCAAGAAAATTTCAAGCTCAATATAGAAACTGAATCTATCAAAATGAACATCTTATCATCACAATTGTTAATATTTTCGTGCGAAATATATGACAGTGACAAGAGGAATACAAGAAGCAAAAACAGTTAGCATCTGTATAAAAAGCAAAAACTAATTAATAAAATAATGATTTTTTTAGAAGAATAAGATAAAGAAATAATTGTAACATAATAGAGTGTGAACAGGAATATTTTGAGCAGCTTTTCTCAGCTTTGCAGCTTCGGAAAGGACAAGTGATGTGGTCAGTTGCTAGGATTTAAGTACTATTAGCATTACTATCTTTTACAACTTACAAGAGTTCTAATCTCAGGAAAGTTTTGCCAATTCCAGTGAAATGAGTGAATAGTGTATAAATCCTAGTCCTCTTTCATTTTAGGGAAAATTTTTGTTGTACCCGTTATTTACACAATTTTACGCACATTTCAAAAAAACAACTTGAAATCATAAAGTCATAATTTCTATATTAGAAATCTCACGGTTTTAATTGTTTTTCAGGTGTGTGTCATGATTTCTAAATTAGAAATCCTACAGTTTTAATTTTTTTTTTTTTAGGTGTGTGAAATCTCACATTTTTAATTATTTTTAAGTGTATAAAATAATTTATGTGCAATAATACTACTCTTCATTTTTATTCATTAATCGTAAAAGTTATATATATATATATATATATATAAATAAAATCAAACAATTGTCTACTTGCAGAGAATGCAGAAAGTTGGAGAGAGAGAGAGAGAGAGAGAGATAAATTGACATTTGACAATATGAAGCTGGGGACTATAATTGAAGTTCTGCATGATACAGTTGTAGCACTGTGGAGGCGAGGCCCTTCGTCCTAAAAGATTCGTCTTCAAAAAGAGAGAGAGAGAGAGAAGGACAAGGTTGTTGGTACAAAAGAAGAAGATGGTCCAAAGTGAGGGGTAGGTAGCCCACAGCTGGACTCGACCGTGGAGAAAACAAAGGAACCTTTCCTTTTTCTTTACTTGTTTGTTGTCAGAGAGGAATCTAAGCCGTGATGGGTATAGCTAGAGAGTGCAGTGCACTTAAATACGAAAGAGATGGATGGAGAGTAGACTGTAGTAGAGTCAAGAGCGTAGAGAGAGGAGTGCATTTTCACAGGGAAAAAGCCTCTCGTTCTTTGTGTTATATGATATCTCTCTCTCAATCAATTGGTCAAAGACAAATTAAGGAGGAAAGTGAGTGAGTGATGCTGGTAAGTGGGAGGAAAGATAAGGACCTGCGAACCCTATATATTTACCCTACATTTATATTCTTCACACAATTCAAACTATTCTCATCAGGGAATCTCACTTTGTCTATTTCTCTATCCTTGAGTTCTTGTGTCTTTCTCCCCTTTTGCATCTTTTTAAGTTTTAACAGCTCTACACATCAATGTCCATACATGCATGCTTTCTGATCTCTCCTCTCTTTAATTGTGAAACTTTATTCCACACCATCTCCAATTGGTAAATTTTGATGGCCCTACATTTCTATGCTTTGTATTCCCATTGTTTGGATACACCTTTTGAGCAAAACAATTCTTCTGGTCCACATTGAGTGTTAGTAGATGTAGATCATCATGGACCATTTCAAATTTAGTCAAGATCCATGAAAGGACTCTGGGTCCAGGGTTTGATAAATTTACATATACATGACCCTCAAGTTTTGTTATCAAATCCGTTGACAACAACTTGACATACATGACTTCGGGTGTAATTTCATTACACAAATTTCATTAGTGGTATAAGTATGGCCGACTCTAGGACTAGCACCTTATTGGTTAAGGTCCTATAACGAAAAGACTCCAAATTAGTGAATATTTATGGAATAATAATAAAAGCATATGTTTGTTGCACTCTCTCATCCACCTCCAAAATCTCAAAGGCGAATGTTAAATCAACCAAGTTGAAATCCTAAATTATTTTAACTAACTAAAAATATAAAAGAAAATTGTGAGTATGTCAAATCATCATTAAAAATCAAATTCTCATAATGACTCGATATTTCAATTTTTGTAAGCCAGTTTTCCATACAGTAGGTTCTCAACATTAGCCACCTATTCTTCTATAGGGCTACACACCAAACAATTTATTTTTCTCTCTCTCAACATGAATTAAAATTTAAAAAATTGGATTTTAGCTTGACTTCACCATGCATTACCTTATCCAACGTAAAATAAAACTCTTTTTTTGTTAAGAAATCATAAAATTTCACCTTTTTTTGTTAAATTTTATTTATGAATCATGATATTTAATTCTTTTTATGAAGGTAATTTTGGTTTGGTAATTAAATCTCAAATAATTAATTAAATCTTAAATAAGATCTCTAAATAAATTTGTTACCAGCAATATACAAAATAAAAACAAATGATGAAAGTACACGTTTGTCCTTTAAAGTTTGTGGTTGTTTTTGTTTTGGTCCCTCACATTTTGAAATTTTTATTTAAATCATTTATATTTGATTTTTTTTTCATATTGACTTTGTCTTCCATTTCTGTTAGTAATACTAGCCTCATCACGCGCGCTTCGTGCGTGCGATGAGGCTTTTTTTAATTTTATTTTAGTGGTCCTATTTAGTATTTTGTAGCAAAATAAAAATTTGTGTTTTTATTTTTTATATATATAATTTTTATTTTGAGAATCTAATTTATAAGTGGATAAAGCAATTTGAAATTAGTAGGAGAATTTTCAAAAAAAAAAAAAAAAAAAAACAGGAGAGTGACCCTATTTTTTAGGCAATGTTTTAATGAGAGTTAGAGTTGCATTTTTACCAAATTGTCCTTTAGTTTTGTCTCAACTTAAACATAGGGGTGTAGGGGTATTTTTGAACTAAAAAAATGAGGAATCCAAACAGGAAAAACCTCTTAAATAATAGTATAGATGATCATTAAGTGCCAAATAAGTCACATATATTAAAACACATCACCCATATAATACTAAGTTTTACTAGATTACTAACGAAAAATGATAGCATAGCTAATATGAAAATGGAAGCAAACATGAAAGACCAAAATAAAAATTTTAAAACAAAAGTGGCTAAATTGAAAACAACTTCAAACTTTAAGAGCAAATATGTACTTTAGTTTTTTTTTTTAAATTAATAGAAAATTTAGATGAAAATATCACAAATGAATAAATTCATGAAAAAGAGTTAGAAGATAATGAAATAATAGAAAATAAAGATGCCAAAAGCCTTATAACTGAATTGACACCTCTCCATATGCAAAGTATATGGAAGTCTAAAGGAAAAAGATTTGCTCTACGGGGTTACTAGCATGCTATAATCATCTCTAAAAAAAAAGGATAACAATGGAAATATTTACAATGACGTTTATACATACAATATAACAATTATGGATTATATAAAAAAGACTATTTTTTTTCTTTTTAAATACATGTATTGTTTATAAAACTTTATAAACAATACATGTTATAGTCATTTCTAAAAAAATTCAAAATTGAAATTAATATAATCCTATTTAAGATTATTTCACAAGAAGAAAAAATGGATCAACCATACCATCACATGAGAATGAGATATTATCAAAACCTAAATATAAAAATTTCATTAGTAATTTTTTACATCTTAAAAAGAAAGAGATTAGATTTTGAAGAAAAAATTTCTAGTATAATATTTTTAAATAAATTTTATTTAATTGATCTCTAAATCTTAAAAAATTTTACTTAAAATTGTCACGTTTAATGATAATAACTTAATTTTTCATTTTTAGATCATTATTAGAGAGCATTGTTTTACTTATTTTGTGTTAATGCTTGCATTTTATATTTGATTTTGAAATAACATTAAATAATTAATTTGTGATTAAAATAAATTTTAATATGCATGAATATATCTTTTGTAGGAGGTTGGAATTGATTATAGTAAGTTTTACCAAGAAAGGCACATGTGTGATAAAGAAGGTTAATAAACTAAATTTTGACGATGACCATAATGTAGTTAAAGAAGGTCGTTCAATTAAATTTGAGTCAACGTGGAGTAATGAATAAAAAAAAATGCACTAAATCCAAGTCAAACTTGGATTAAAATTCCAACTTGCACAAGCCTAACTATTTTAAGCATAACTTCCTAGTCAGATATTAGCTCAAATATTAGATTGCAATGATTCAAGTTGGGCTAGAAGATAACTCAGAGGGCTAAAATTTCGTGATTTATGAAAAATCCAATTTTGACGATTAAGGGGTTAAAATAGGTGGTTAGGTGGAGCTTGAAAATTAGAGGTTTTTTCTGAATGAAAATTCTCCCTATAATAGGATTTCTTGGCCTATTTAAAGGCTCTTTAGGTCAACTTCAAGGGAGAGCATCGTCAAAATAAAATTAGGTTTTTCTTAGAGTTTTCTTTAATGTAATGACTTACTAGAAACCTTGCTAAGGTAAGGGGATGAAATCCAACATTCTATTGGTATGTTCTTAACAATATTTTGAGAATTTTGATGCTTAAGTTTTTGTGTTTTGAATAAATTTCCTATGTAGAAAAGTGGTTTATTACTTATAGTTATTTAAATTAACATAGACCTTGGGCACATTAAACACTTAGGATTCCCCGTGAATCAATTCACTAGTTTTGTCTTGCCAACAATTAATCAAATTCATAGAACTAGCTTTAGAAAATTAATTCTCTTATGTTCTTATTGCTAAATCAATCAACTAAAATCATCCTTCATATGAATTCTAGTTGAGTTAAAAAAATCATATTGTTAGAACTAGCAATAGATATTGTGTATGAACCCCTAAATCTGAGTGTTTTAAGATATTATTATTTTTATCAATTTAATTTTACTTTACCAACCAAATCACAATCTCTTTTCAATTAAATTTTATTTTATCTTTTACATTGATAATCAACTTCATTCCTAGTGAATTCAACCTTGGATTTGCTGAATTATTATTTCACTACAATCCTACACTTGGGAGCATTATTGAAGTCACAACATTTAGGTCTCAAGCAATGTCAAGTTAGCCTAGTCATGCATATCCCATCTCAGCCTACTATATATTTACTATTGGTTACCTAGATACCCTCTTGCACATATTTTCATACTATGTTAAGTGGCATTTGTGCATAGGGAAATTTTTCATACAATGTTAAGTGGCATTTGTGCATAGGGAACAGATTGGATATTTTTGAAAAGCTTTTGTAATACCTACTATTAACCTAAACCTCAACAGTGAATTATGTATGTTAGCTTTAAAAAAAAAAGGTTATGGGGTTTTTATTTTTGGCCGGGGTCATGGTTTTTTATTTATTTATTTATTTTTATTTATTGTCAATTTACGTGATAGATTTGAAATTCTACTAATCTTTAACCCGTACGATGCACAGGATAGTTAAACAAAATTTATACACATTCACTTTTATTGGTATAATCATTTGAAAACAATTCTAACTAATACCCAAATGAACATATCAAATTTCTCAAGCAATTACTGGTATTGTAGTAAAATGATTTATTATTGAAAATAAGAAACAATTAAGCTCATCCCTTAAAGATTTATCTGTTGTACTTGTATGATATGGGTATTTCCATTCAAACTTTAAAAAAGATTATGGGTCTTACCTGAATGTTTTCTTTGTGGTGAGGACAAATAAAATGAGACAGGTGCTTCATGACCTTCAAAGCAAAAAATCTTTCTTCTAGTCAAATACAAAACTCATAAGAGGAGTAAGAGAGAAAGAAAATACTCAATGAAAAACCATAATGAATGAAGAAATGATTTCTAAGCTTCCAAAGATCCACACAAATTTCAGCCATAGGTGCAACATGCCAAGTTAAGAAATATAAATATTGATCTACAAGTGCAATTTTTTAATAGACAAGAGCAATTTCATGGATAATAGAAATTTTTTAATACTTATTGAGAAAAAAGATAATCTGAGATTTTTCCTAAATTCTTTTTGATAAAATGTAAATTTTTTCCAAGATTAATTGAATCAGATCACGAACGAAGACCCTAGAAACCAATATCATACTTTCTTTTTTGCTTAAAATAAACAAATAAGCAATGGATCAAATAGAAAAACTATAACCTTGATTTGATTTCTCATTTATCAATGATGGTGACTTGAGAATTAGTTGATTTGGTCCATAAGAGTGGCCTGAGTAATTGCCAATGGCAAGTGCCAAAGATAGTGAGTAAATCAAATCAAAGGAGAGTATAAACTATTTCACGAAATCAAAGATCTCTTTACATCCCAAAAAATTTAAAATTTAAAAAAATCTCTCTATAGCTTAAGAAACACAATATAGTAAAATTAAAGGGATAGAAAATTTTCTAAGAACAAAATATTATAGTAGTTTAAAAGAATTTTGGTTTAATTCTTGAACACTGCAACTCCATAAAATTCACACTAATAATAGTATTTTATGATTGCACGATTAGAATTTTGGTTTAATTCTTGAACACTGACTTGGAAAATGATTATGTGAGTATTTAGTGCTGAATAATGTATTATGTATTGATCTATAAACAAAACTAACCTAACAAAACTAATTTTACAAAAGCTGAACTTTATAAGCTAAAATCTATTTCCTTTTTTTTTTTTTTTCTTTTTTTCTTTCCTAAATTTGATGCAAAGTATGACGTCTTTATTGAAAACACCAAAAATAACTTAAATAAATCTAGTAATACAACTTTTTTTCACAGTTATTGACGTGGTTTTTTTTAACAATTATTGACCTAACTTACGTAACGTGTCGCTTTTGGAATGAAGATTGCCCAACATGTGGCCGTCCATCTCAGCGACTTGTCTTTGTGACTCTAAGTCTGACTGAGGAATGAACTGATTCATCTACTCTTTTTGATGTGTCTTTGGTTTTCCCCTTTTGCTACAAAAAGAGTGTGTAACATCTCCATCCGTTTATAATTTTATATGGGGATAGGCAGTCTATGACTCTTCGCAAGGACTAATGGATGCATAGGTAATGTACCAAGGTGGTGGGTGGTGGGTGGAGGGACCATCCTCCAACCAACCAACCCTCCCCCTATTTTGAAATTCACGTCTGGAGAGAGAGAGAGAGAGAGAGAGAGAGAGAGAGAGAGAGAGAGAGAGAGAGAGAGAGAGAGAGTTTGCAGAATCCGTGGCTTTATTAGTCAGATTTATTTGTTAAGACTCACATATTTGGTCAATGTCAAGATTTCAAAATTTGGGAGGATTGGACAATAACTTTCGAATTTTGAAGACCTTTTGTCTTAAAACATGCATCAATTGTGACAGTTTATTTCTACAATAGAGCACTGTGTTATTGTTTATGTCCACAAAACCAAATAATTGAAGTGTAATAAAAACTCAAATTATTATCAATAAACATAATGGTTCTAAAATATAAATATTTTTAAAAAGCTGCAAGCCACTACCATCGAACATAGCAATAACGTAGTTACTGCATAGATAAAGTGTACCTGCTAGCTTTCAAACACGCATCAAACATGCAATACACAAATAGTCAGAGAGCTGAACTGATATGTTGGCTAGTCAATGGAGGTTAGAGCGGTCCGAGGGAATCTAGTCAAGGAAATCCAAGGCATGGCAGTTCGACGACAACACAATGGCTTTGTGACTAACCTTGAATTGCGATGGTGGCATGGAGGCGAGTCTATTGGGTGCGTCAGGGTTTAGGGAATGGCTTGATTTTTGTTTTTAACTGTAATTGGTGATAGTAGCGTGTGAGGAGTAGCTTTTGAGAGAGGAGTAAGGTTGCTAGGGTTTTGAGGTGGGAAAAGAGGAGTTATAACATGAGTCTTTCTCTCTTCTTTTTTGAATCCTTACGTGAGTCTTTTTTGTATTTTAATTTTAATGTTAGTCTCTCTAATATTTTAGTCAAAAGAGTTCTTATTTTTATTTTTTAATTTTATTCATTGTGCTGATGTGGAAAATTGTGTGAGTTTCAAAAGTTTTGGTTATAAATATATATATATATATATATATATATATAGATTAGATCTAACCAAAAAAAAAAAAAACAAGCGAGAAAGTTTATAATTAGATTGAATATCACTTCATAAACTTACTAATCTATATCCCAAATGAAAGATTTCCTCCCAAAAAAAAATAAAAAATAAATACATCCCAAACGAAAGAGTTTAGTGGGCTAACGAAGTGGTCGGATTAGGTTTGGGCTCATGAGCTGGGCCCAAGGTCCCCATTCTTGAGTTTTGCTGATTTGATTCCTTATCCTGATTCCTGAAGCGAAAGCCTTTAACCTGTAATGGTTGATTGCTTCCAGAATGCCCCCAATCTCAAGTTTTATACTGTCAAGGCAAGATCTCTGCTTTCCCTTTTTGCTCAGAAGTCATAACTCATAGCCTTTGGCCAAAATGATCGTAGAATATTGCATGTCTCATATAATTTTGTTAGACTGATTTTTAACGAACCGCCTACAAAGTGTTTGAGGAAATGCCAACTCGTACTTACTTAATTGCACTACGTTATACTAGAACCCAAAAAAAATGACATTATCAAGAAAATAAAATTTCTTACACATCCCTACATATAGAAATGAATTTACAGACACGGCCAACCATTCATGTCTTGCAATTGCATGCAATTGTGAATAATGTTATTCTAGTGGTCGTCTTTTTTACATGTTAATGAAACATAGAGTTTAAGAAGAATCCCTTTCTTTACAATGTTTTTGCTTTTTATTTTTTTTAATGGTTGATTCAAACAAGTTATTTTAGATTAGAAGCCTGTTATGGTAGATTTAAATAAGTTAATTTGGATTACAATGCATTATGATATGTTTTATTGATAGATTATAGGAAATTGGTCTTGTTATGATTTGTTTTATCTTTACTTGGAAATCAGCCTTTTATACATTCAAACGTGGACAATGAATAAAGATGAGGCATGATTCCCAAATTATAAATTGTTAGCTAGTCTAACTTTGAGGTCTGGGTTCCTCAAAGCAAACCTTACTCTACTTATCTCTCTTAACCAACATAGAGAAAAATGAGTAGAGAATAGTCAAGGAAATTGACCCACCAGTCATAAACCGATTCTTTGCTCGATCCGTTATGTTAACCTCATAACAAATGACATTAAAGCCAGGCTTGGAGGAGCGATGGCTGAGATGTTTGGAGAATGCAATCAGTTCTTTAGCTGCTAGTCAAATGAAAATATTGAAGGATATGAAAGAGAAGTTCATGGCCTTGAATGCAGGCTTTGACCAGCTCACCAACTATTGTGTTTTTTTTTTTTTTTTTTTTTTTGTATAAGGAGAGAACTCCAATACTTAACAACAACAACAACATTGGAGGTCAAGAAAGTGCAAATGAAGAAACAACTCGAGATCACCCAACCATTTTCATACTTCCCTAAAATGGTAATCTTGGGCTTCCCTCGTTTTAACACAATGGAAGACCCCACAAGTTGGAATTGTAGACTGATCAAAACTTGAAGTTCGTTGAATGATTAATGATGAGAAAGTATCACTAGAATCATTTAGTTTTGAAGATCCAGTGATGGTTTCAACTAATGATCCAAGGAGTTTCAATCAATATTTATTTACTTACATTGATAGGTTGTGATGTTATGATTGCTAATTGTTGAGCATAATGGATCCCATTCTTGAAAGTTTTCAAATCCCTTACAAAATTAATATTGTTCAAAAAATGCTATTCTAAATGATCTAGATGCCCCTATGAATAAATTATAGATTAATTATAGATATTTAAGGAGCTGAAAGAATTTTTTTCTTAGAAGGGAGTCATTTGTCTTATTTTTATTAATATTAAATGACAAATGTTTGTGAGATCTTGATTGTATTACCCCCATAGTACATTCCCTATGTATTTGAGTTTGCTTTGTTTTCAATAAAGTTTTTGTTACTTATTAAAAAAAAATGACAATTGTTTGTAGCTTGTGTGCTTGATTCAAATAAGTTAGATTAGAATAGAAATTTGTTACGATAGATTCAAAAAAGTTAATTTGGATTCGAGAGAGAATTTGATTTGGTTAGACAATGCATGGTTGGTAAAAAAGAGGTCGGTTTTTAGCAAGGTATGAAAGGTATTGTCCAATATTCAATATGATTCTACAAAATCTAGTTTTATTTAAGTAACGAATTCTAGCCAATTGAAATGATTTTCTGATCAATCCAGGCATCAACTAAGTTAATTTGGATTAAGATAAGTTATGATGAGTTTTATTGATAGATTATTGGAAGTTGATTTTCCCCTTAGTTGAAGATCAATTTTGTACAAATTCAGTTGTGGACAATGAATAAAGATAGTCAGAGTTTCCCAAATTACAAATTTTTAGTTAGTCTAACATGAAAGGTTTGGGTTTCCCTCGAAGAAAGGATTATTCTTCTGATATCTCTTAACCAAAATACAGAAAAGAACAGAGTTGCCAGAAAATAATACACTGCTTGCAAATCAATACATTACTCGATTTGTTATGAAAGTTTGTAACAATTTTTATTTTCACCACTCCTTAGCAAGAATAAAGGGAACATTCTATAATGCTTTATGCTAACACTATATTTGGCTACCTTATCTAGATTAAGAGTTTAAAGTAGCATCAAGAGAAGGTTTTGCCTGATATATTTTGTACTAGTGGAGCAATAGTTGCGGGTTTTGCTGAGGTGAAAACAGGATCGAGTATGTATTTGAGCCATTAAGTTCCTCTGTCCTTGTAATTTTTTCCATTGATAGTGAAAATGGTATATTATGAATCATGTAAACAGCTTATTTCATGATCTATGCTTTCCCCAAACATGCTTTATTCTAAAACAGTAACTTGGATTCCTGTGATACATGAAATCAAGAAAATAATTGGGTGTAGCGCTCAATTCTTTTTTAGTAGTTTTCAGGAGGCAGGAGCTAGCCAGCATCAATGTTTGAGATCAATACTTCCAAATAATATTCTGGGTCTTCAAATGTTTATAGTTCCTCCACCAATGTAATTAATGTGTGAGTGAAATTTTGGTGCATTGGTCTTAATTTAGATGTTAACCAATATACAACATGGCATACAGCTAACCTAGTTCATTTTTTAAAGAATTCATTTGATTCTGCCTTTTGAGTTTTTCTTCATTTTGCATTGCCTTTCAGCATGTCTCAGCAATCTTAGAACAAAAATTTCCTGACCTCTGCTTCCAATGCGTTTTGGCAACTCTATTTCATTATTGCCTTTTAAGTGATGAATGGTTTTGCTATTCCTTGCTTGCCTCTGTAATCTTGTCTATTCTCAAAAGAAACAAGGTCCCATAGCTGAGACATATAGAACTATTATATGCGTCATAGTGCAGTTCTTCTTCACAAGGATCTTTGACAGAGAGGAACTCCAATGTTCTGAGTTTGTGCTATGATTTATCTTCTTGCTTGCTTCAGCTAGGCATGTAAAAAGGTACTGATGTTCTCTTCTCTTCTTTCATGCATTAACACCTAGGATGATGCCGAATTTTGTATCTTATCAGTGTGATATCATCACATGTATGATCAACCTGGAAACTTCAGTGTATTTAAATGACTGCTCAGCCAGTTATTTGGCCATTCGACATGCTTTTTGTGTATGGAGGTAAAGTTTAATTTCTTATCTATTTGAAATCAGAAAACTTGAAAGATTAGATGAATGGTATCCAGAATCCTCGAATTAGGTCAGTTGATGCTGTGAAAATCCTTTGAAGGGTCCTTTGGTAGTACACTAAAGATTAATTTAATTAAACTATAAGATGTCTCAATCTGCTTGTCATCCATGAGTTGATATAGGAGAACCAAGGACGTCCATGTTCATCTTATGAGCTTAAAACATGAATCTCTGAAATATGAGAGTGTAAATTGAGTTTGACATTGCCAAAACTCAGAAGCCTTTTTGATGCTGGTGTAATAACTCCTCTCTTATGCTGCTCTTAGCCATGTAAGAGTATACGGCTAAGAAGTCTTAAATAGTAATTTGAAAAGTTTTAAAGTGATGGCGTAGAGACAATGTTTGCCACTCCGATATCTCTCTGCAATTCTAGCTGTATTGTGCTGACTAATGGTAAATTGGTCACTGATCCTCCCTGGCTACATATTTTGGTAGATTATTAACTAACCTTCAGATGTGTTCTGGCTTCTAATATGACCACCCTTTATATCATTTGGAAACTTATATAAATAATCAAATTTTTATAAATTGGAGCAAACATTAACCGTTCTTTGCATTCATGATGTTTAATCTGTGGGGAATAGTACAACTCTGAAATTTTTTTTTCCCTTTTTGGACTATGTGTTTGTATGCAGAAAAGATTGTAGTTTTACTTTTATTGTATTGGAATTTGCATGCAAAAAAAGTCCAAATCTCCAACAATCAAACATTAAAACAATAATATACAACCAGGCACGAAAGCATGTATAAAATGTATAGTTTGGAACAAACAATATATACATAGACAAACATACAAAAACACTAAATGAAAAGGGCAGATGTGAATCACAAAACTGAGGCAGACAAACTGTTGCCTTTTATGCATCCATGCAAACAGAAAGGTTACGTCAACATTTTGAAGAGGACAAAGGATCCAACAAGGAATGCAATCATCTGCCATCCAAAACTACTCTGAAATCTGACACACTGCTTAAGAGGTGATGCGATGCTTTCTCGAAATTAACAAAGCCCATGAACCAGAAGTCATGACCATCAATAGTAACAATCTGAATGTACTTCTCTGATGGATTTTCTCTCATGATCACAGGGTTGATTGTGCCTATATTTTCCAATGGTATCATAACCTGTTCAAGAAATGTATGTCATTGAATGAATAAGGATATTAAGTAGTTAGATATATCACTGCATAGTAGACATATGTTAATCTCATTATTCTATTGACAGTTCTTGATCATATAGCGACTTGATATGAGGAAGGAAGTTGTAAGCTAACCCTCAAAATACTTTGGCTAACAGTTGGCTCTATTGGAAGAATTGCCAATTGTATTGTTCCATTTTGTTTTCAATCTTCTATTTTCTTCACTAGCCTAGCCCAAAATTTTGGGACTAAGGCGGTGTTCTATTTTGTTCACAATTCAATGGAGATTAGTGTTAAAGATCATTTTAATCTCTACAACTTATTTCAAAAAATGTTGATATCTGTCTATTACCTTGTAATAGCTCCAAGCTTCTTGTCCTGATGGAGAAGAGAAAGACAAGGGGCGATCACTGCAGAAAGCCACATGAGCTGTTGACAGATAGAGTGTTCCAGCTACTGGGCCGGTAGACGTGGAAAGGTAACAAGCAAATGTCTTCTTCAGCTTATCATTCGGATTAGTTGCAAAAGTCTGCTTAAAGAGGGACTCAAATCCACCTTCTGTTATTGCTTTGGCTGTCAGGTTCACCTTCCCCCATGCAGCTTCCGATACAGATGGCCCAGTTTTAACTGCAATTTAGACATATAGACCACAGAACCTTTTTCATCTCGTCTTTGATTAAGTTTTTGGCTATAAGGAGAGCGGGAATGTGAGACTCTTGATCTCTGCTTCATTTTTCATTTTGATTGTTACTTGGCTAAACTATGCAATCATATATGTTATCAGCTGTGCTAGCCAATCATGATTACCTTTTTAAACATATACACACTAGTTTAGATGGCTAAATGTTGCGAGTCTTAACTAATTTTGAAGAGTATTGGATAAATAATGATAGGGATATATTTTATTGATTCAAATAAATTAGTTTGCATTAGAATTAGTTAGATTAGTTTTGATAGAATGAATTATGATTTTTATTGATACAGTATAGGAAGTGAATATTGATCTTTTATCTAGTTGGAAGATGATCTTGTATAGATATATATGTTGAAAATTAATAAAAAATATTGATGAGGATAATTTTTGATTGATCGACACGGGGTGCCGAACCTTCCTCCCGTGCCAAACCTCCCTCACAAGATGAACCTTCCTCGTCTGATCATCGGCCTTACACCTAAACTAATCCCAAAGAGATGACCGACCCATGGGCCATCCGATCCAAGTTGACGATCCAACCCCCAATCCCGACGATCCATCACCTTAGGGTTTTCCATGGAACTTGCATGAGGTCCACTCACATGTCCATACATGAAAATTACTTGCACATCACGATCAAAGATCCTACCGCACAATCAAATCTCCTGTATATGAGAAGGTAATCCCAAGTATCTTGGGACCCTTCTCTTTACAAGGAAATTCTCCTATATCAAGGGACTCAAGTCAGCTCTCCACTACTATATAAACAACAAACCATAACCCTTTTAAGGTACGTGAATTCTCCCTCATTTTTGCACTCTTGAGTTCTTGAAAATTCTTCTATTACTGACTTAACTTTCGAAGGGTCTTTGGCCGGCACCCCACCAGTACTCTCTGATTGGTTTTTCTCTTTTGTTCTTCAGATACAACCATTGGCATGTGTGGATGATCAACTGATGATTTTTGTGCATCATAAAAAATGATCTTGATTTATTAAGTTGCAAATCCTTAGCTAGTCTAACTTGGAGGTTGGGATTCCCTAGGACTAATACATTTTATCAAAATTTAGAGGTCTCGGTTTCATCAAAGCTACCAACAAAAAAAATTCACCACATAAGACTAAACTTAGTTTAAGAATTTGAGCTTACGGTGGTGCCAGACGTTGCGGGCTACAGTCTCAGCTTTCCTGCTCCAGTTATTGAACATGTGAATCACTGGCTCCAAAGGATTATTGGTTGGCTTGTCCACAGGAGAGTAGACAATATAAGGTTGGTGGTAAATTTGTTGGTGGTCAGCAGCACTCCACAAAGCAGCCTTCTGGTTATCAGGGTGAACAGTAGGGACTGCTGGTGCTCCCATGATGTGAGTACCCCATTTCTTGGTCTCCTCATCTGATGGCGGAGTTGAAGATGATGATGTTGCTGCTGTTAATGGAGGTTGATGATGAGGCTGTGATTCATCTGTGTTTGTGGATGTACAAAAGGGGTTATAGGACTCAGGTTCTTTGGGTTTGGGAGGTGATGTTGAAGCCGGTTGATGGGGTTGTGTTTCTTCAGGTGTGCCTGTCATGGTCAATGTTTGATTGAATGGAAAGTGGATCACTAATTTTAAAGTTTTGATAGATGTTAGCTCCTTAGCTAATTATAGCTGAGTTGTTATAAAGGAATATTTATATTGGTGCAATATTCTTTTTTTTTTTTTTTTTTTGGTTAATAGGCATAATATTAAACAGCAACAGAAATTACAAGCTGACCACAGAGGCCAAAGTAGCCTCTACTTTGGCCTCTGTGGTCAGCTTGTAATTTCTGTTGCTGTGAGGCTACTTTGGCCTCTGTGGTCAGCTTGTAATTTCTGTTGCTGTTTAATATTATGCCTATTAACCAAAAAAAAAAAAAAAAATCATATGTTCAAAATCGGCTGTGTGGTGGATTAGGTTCACATCCAGATCCTTAGCGAGATCAACTTTCGAGAAGGGTGTATCAAAAAAAAAAAACATGTTCGAGAAGGGGCATATGGGTCACAATAAATTGGAAATTCAGGTTCATTTGGGCTTGTTGACCAGTTGTTATCTGAGGAAAACCCCTGGAAGCTTCCAGTTTCCTTGAATGGCATGGTTGCTTCCATGTTCCAATTTATGAAGAGTCCCAGGTGCAGTACGGTACACAAAGGAATGTAATTTACATTCTACTTGTGGCTCTTTTATCATTGTAGATTTCATTTAGCCATGGAAGTTATTTATTGTTGTTTTTTAATTTCCTTTTGACTTTGAGATTGGTAATGGCATTCAGTTTCCACCAATTATGTTGAATTAACCATGTCCCATTTAAGACGTGGGAAAAAAATTTGCGATATCTTTGTATATGTGTCATTTGACTCATTTTGAGTGTAAAATCAATGGATTACTTATTTTTGAGTAATTTAATTTAAATGGAAACAATATGGCAATAAGCCAATAACTATTTGCGATCAGCTCTCAACATGTCTTCAATCGTTCATCTCAACATAAAAAATAAAAATATATATTTTTTAAAAGCTCTCAACATGTCAAAAGTTTTTGACAATCTTCACTGCTACTATCTACTCTTCATTGCTTCTAAGGTGCTCTGGATCCGGGTGCTTGGAGAAGAGTGACATGAAATTGGTAAATTGCGACTTCTTTTTCTGTCATACATGTCATTTTCATTATTGTACAACGAGGGACGTGGGTTCAGGTCAAATTTTTATTGTGTGTGACTGGATATATTATAAAAACAAAGTTTAGTTATAAACTACATTGTAACCAACAGTTACAACTTCCACTAAAATAATTAATATGTCTAAAATTTTGAAATTTTAATAGTTAGATAGTATATTCTTTATATTTTTAACACACATTTAAAATTTCGTTCCAATCGAATGTTATTTACTATTTGATCCATAAAGTTATTTTTAAGC
The DNA here is from genome assembly GCA_033629205.1 of Lithocarpus polystachyus. NCBI lineage: Eukaryota > Viridiplantae > Streptophyta > Magnoliopsida > Fagales > Fagaceae > Lithocarpus > Lithocarpus polystachyus. Next base: position 61,999,632 of record CM066164.1, on the reverse strand, counting down.
ATAATTTTAGATTATAAATAATTGAAATTTAAACATTTGAGTGAAAATGTAATTCAATACTAAATTTTTCAAAATTTACATCTAATAAAAAGATATTAAGCGGAGTTATAATAATTGATTTAATCAAATTTGTAACTAAACTTTATCCTATAATATATCTATCATATAGGATAAACTCATAAGCCCCATAAGTATGAGACTCATCTTATATGAGATATCATATACTATATAATAAAAGTTGGGCTTCAAAGCTATGGCTACACCAAGTAGCTGCTCTCACTAATTAGTAAATTAATTATATATATTTTTGAATCCTATTCAATCTAAAATTATATTATAAAAAACTTCTAAACTTAAATCCTACACAACAAACCACATTTTCTTTCTTTACCTAAAAAAAAAAAAAAAAAAACCTATATTTTGACTAAGGGGTAAGATTTAACAATAATTTAAAACAAATTTAAATTCTATTCAACCTAAAAGTCTATTATTAAAAATTTATAAACTACCACCGTATACTCTTGGTGTGATAGTCACTCCAATAGTATAAATGCTTGTGGGGTGTGAAGAGCAAGGGTCGGGGTTTAAATCTTCAAGAGGGAGTTTCACACATATATACACTTAAATTAAACTAGAGTAGAATTTCTATCTTTTATAAAATAAATAAATAAAAAATCTAAACTTAAATCCCACACAACCCACATTTTTTTCTCAAGTTATATGATTTAACAATAATTTAAAACAATTTTTAATTCTATTCAAACTAAAAAGTCTATTATAAAAAATTACTAAACTTAATCCAACACATGACACAATCCACGTTTTTTTTCTCTTCAAGTTGCATCTTATTAAATTAATATTTTATCAGGTTATTAAGTTACAAAACTCTTAACTAAGGGATAAAATTTAACAATAATTTAAATTACATAAAGCTTTATTATCTAAGTTTTAGAAATTCAAATTCTACTCTAACTAAAAATCTATTATCAAAATTTTCAGACCTTTATATATATATATATATATATATATATATATATTCAATCATGGCCTTTCGATACAATCCATCTTAACTAATTAGTCATCCCTAAAATTAAATCTCAAACAACAAACCCCATGTTGTTGTATTTTTTTTTTTTTTCCCAAAAATGTAACTTACACTTATATTTTAGGGATAATTACAGTAAACCCACCTGTGGTATAGCCCATTTTCACTTTGCCTACCCGTGGTTTAAAACTTTACATTTTGCTCACCTGAACTTCAATCCGTTTGCTCTCCGTTACCCACCTCACCCTCAAACGTTAGAAAAACACATTTTTAATACAAATCAGAATATAACACGGATCAAAAACACAAACTATTGAAACGTTTCCTCACGAGCCCTAGAAATTCTGAGACAACCCCTATATCACAATTGGTTCAAGTAATTATAATCATTTTTCATATGCAAACATTCTAATGTTCCACCAATCAAACTACCATAAATGATATTATTTTTTGAATAATTAAGCTTAAGAACAACATCTCGTGAGAAAAAGTTTCAATAGTTTGTGTTTTTTATTCGTGTTATGTTCTAATTTGTATTAAAAATGTGTTTTTCTAACGTTTGAGGGTGAGGTGGGTAACAGAGAGCAAACAGATTGAAGTTCAGGTGAGCAAAGTGTAAAGTTCTAAACCACGGGTAGGCAAAATGAAAACGGGCCATACCACAGGTGAGTTTACTGTAATCATCCCTATATTTTAATCTAATAAATTTATCTTACTTGTTGTTATTTTCTTCTAAATTTGCTTGCAAGATATTATGCTAAAGGAAGTTTAATATAAAGAAGCAGAACAATGGAGACACATTTAAGTTATTGATTCTCTTATGTAAGTTTTTATTTATTTTTTAATATTCTCAAATTTGAACTCTTTTGTGTATGTTTTGATTTTCAGTTTTGGCTATTGTATTTAATTTGTGAGTGTGTTGATTTTTTCAATTAAACTATCACTAAGAAAAAAATCAATATTGAGGAACTATTTTATTTATTATTGTTTGTGTTGGCTAAGATATAGATTAAATATAACTTAAATAGAAATTATTAAACTTTCATATCTCATATTAAGAGATTAACACAGAGACAAAAATAATTTTAAAATATAAAAATAGATAAACACTGATAAAGTCTAAAGACTCTAAACTCTAAACAATCAGAACTTAAAATAATTTTTTTATTAAAATATTTACTTTTTTTATAGTTTATTATTACTATTTATTTAATAATTTAATTTTAATTATTTCAAAATGTGTTAACTTATATATGAATTTTCATCAAAAATAATACTAGAATGATGTATATCCAGATTCCAGAGCAGATGTTACACCAAATGCCACCCAATTACATGGGCAAAACGCTTTAGTCTACTTTTTTTTTTCTTTTATTTAAAAGAATCTAATGTGGGTTCCAGTTAGCTCAATTGGTAAAGTTTCTGATAGTTGAATAAGAGATCTGAAGTTCAATTCTCGTCTACACCAAAAATTAGTTGGTATCTTGATCTGATGATGTAAAGCTATTATCAGAAGCGGACACTATACATTGAAACTCTAAAAAAAATATATTTAAAAGGATCTACTATTTTTTTTTTTTTTTGGTAGCGGCATAGCGTGGACCGACGCATAAAGACATTTTAATGAGTTGGATGTATAAAGCCTGCTGGGGATTGTATAAAAAGCCACCTGGGGATTTAAAGTTTGTCATTTAGCAATTGTCGGTTCTAGAATTGTTACCAAATCCCTATCCAAAGGGATCCGTAAATAGAGGATTGGTTATCCTATAGCTACTAACAACACTCCCTTTCTTTGGGTGAGAACGGGTGTATAGATCGGATTGGATCGAATTTAATTGGGGAGTTTTTTCAGCCCAACCTTGAGAGGATGAGAAATTTTCAAGCAAGTCAACCTGTCACATGTGTAGAAACCAATCTAATGAATCGGATTAGGTTGGTGGGTTGTGCATATATATATTTTATGTCTTATAAAAGATTAAGTCTTTATCAATTATTTAAACACTTTTTTCAATAAATTATTACAATTCATATAATATGCTTAAATTATATTTCAAATTCTCAAAATATCACAGTCAATCAAACAAACAAAAAATATTGAACATAAGAGTAATAAAATAAATTTATATACATAGTGAGTAGGGTTGTATCAGATGTGTTGAAAAAACTATCAACTCAAACTTAACAAGATCTAAATCTTAAAATAAAATTTTAACCTACCCTAATCTACGAAAACCAACCCAAGCATCCAAATTGAGTTCATTGGGTTGGTGGGTTTAATACACACCCCCATGTGAGATATTGTTAATAGTGCCAATTTAAGTTCAATTATTTCATATTAGAGGTCAAATTGTTCAAACTGGTTGAAGATTTTTAAAATATATTTTTTGATATGATACTAAAACATGGCAAAATCAAACAAATATTAAATGAAGCTAACCACAGCTCCTTGGGCTTGGTAACCAGTCGCTAACTCATACTATGCATTGGTAAGTTCAACATTTTTTTTATATATATATTACAAATAAATAAAATGTCAATTGATTTCAACTTAATCATGATATAATATTATATATGTTATCTCTATTTTGAGACATTGTTTTAATTCACAGAGAGGACATATGAACAAATAAATTAAGGGTTGATAATAACCTGAGAGTTACCATAGGTTTATATACAATTTCCATGTTAAATTTGCAATAATTGCAACAAAAACTCACATACAAATAAATACAAAAAAAATTTGTTTATGTTTGTATGCATGTATCTTTGTATGGTTGCACATTTTGCTGAGGGATTGTATCTTTGTAAGATGTAGTCTCATTTTTCACCTCAAGACAAAGCAAAGTTAATTAATCATGGTCCAAAGAGCAACAACAGTTGTTTTCAAGCCCCTAACAATGTTCTTTCTTTTCCATGGTTCCTTAGATACTCCCAGAAGTGCAGCTCACATGCCTTGGAAAAAAAAAAAAAAGAACTTCTTATTAACTTCCTCAAAAAGTTACAAAGACCTTCTCATTTTAAATGTCCACTTAATGGAATAACAATCTTCTTTAGTTTTGCCAATCCATAGTTGAATTTAGTAACAAGTCACATTAAAGGCCATTGAGCCAAAGACTTTAATTTACATATATCATCTTTCCCACAATGAAAATCTAAAGATATGAGCATGTGACTTGAAAATCATTACCTAAAGGATTGCCAAATTCTTTACTTTTTGTATGACGTGGAGTCTCATTAAGGCAGGGCCCTCAAGATTGTTATATCCTTTAGGAAAAAATAAATCAAGGACACACCTAAAACTAAATGTTAAATTTTTTTATTAAAGGTTTTAAATATGAAAATCGAAGCTTGTAGACTGAATCTTAAGATCTCTATGTTAAATTACCATACAAAAAGAAAAACATAAAAGCTCAACAAAACATGTATTACAAAATAATTTGTGCAGTCGGAAGGGGAAAAAGGCATCGAATGCCTTCACATTTGTTGAGCAGCCAATGAAAATAAAAGGGTCTAGATTGTTCTTGTAGAAGTTATTATCAATTTGTATTAAATTGGAGGAATACTGACTTTAAATGGTGTATATATTTGTTTGCCATTAACTTGGTGATCAAACTTGTATACCATGTTACCATTCATGTACTTAAAGTAAATCACTACTACGGTGACTCTTGAAAGGATGTTATGGGAAAAGCAGATAGGGTATAAGAATTTGATCATCAGATAAGATTTTGTTTCTCTAAATACCAAAATAAGCACCAACCTCAATGTTACCTTGCGGTTACTACATTGCCATTTTAATATTGATTGCATTCATGTATGCCCATAAAAGTTTGCTCAATAAATTTCTCATTTGTCTAACAGGTACTCAAAACATTTGAAGTAGTCAAAGTCTGCTGCAAACTTTTTTTTGGACCCTAATTCTGCTCTCACATGGGTTTTGTCAAATATTATCTACCAGAAACTATCATATAAATGCATTGCGAATCCAGAAATGTTGGATATAATTTTATGAATCCAATGCTTTATGATTGTGTTAGTATGTTAGAATTTAATATTTTTGCCCAGGATTAAGTCTAATTTCTTAAGTGCACTATATTAGGTTCTCAATTAAATTTAAATACATGACTGCACTAACTAATAAAGCACAAATTGTATCTTAAGTTTGTGTTTGAATTAATTAGAGAACCTAATGTATTACCACTAAAGATATTTACCCAAGTTTCTAAAGAAGCGGAGACATGCATTAATGCACTCCTAAGCTGGGCAAAGCAAAAATTTATTAATCTTTGCTATATTAACCACTTTATGTAGGGTTTCTTGTAATCTATTATAGAACCATATCAAGATATGAGGATTCTTACTCAATTACCCTGGGGGGTTGGCTCTAAATTGGTCAGATTTCTTTTCTACCTTGAGTTTCAAATGTCAATAATTCCTTTTATCGTGAAAAGTTTTTTTTTTTCTTTTCTATTTCTATTTCATTTTAATTTTCACCTTTACATTTGCGACTTTAAAGAAAATGTTAAATTTTTAATTCATTTATGGTAAAAGACTCAAATGCCAATTACCAATCAACACAGCCTCTAGAGAGAGAGAGAGAGAGAGAGAGAGAGAGAGAGAGAGAGAGAGAGAGAGAGAGAGGGGAGGGGGGGAACAAAACAAAAAAAAATTGGAGCCTAAAAAGATATTATTGTTGAAAGTCGGTTAATTCACTTTATTGGGCCCTGAGCCCAAGTGAAGAGATTAAATAGACCAAGGTAATCACCAATGACTAATCACATACTTTGGCCCCTTTTTACTTCTACTTTAGAGGGATTCTAGCATTTTGCCCTTGTTTTTTAAAAAATTTAGCAATATATTCATGTTTTGAAATTATTTAGATTCATGCCCCTGTTTTGAAACTCGATTTTTTCAAAATTGAGTTTCAATATAAAACTCGATTTGTAGAAAATCGAGTATAGGACGATCAAACTTAAAAAAAAAAAAAAAAAATACTTGCATGAAACTCGAGTTCATGGAGCTCGAGTTCCATTTAAAGCGCCATTATAAGACTCCCTGAACATAGCTATAGGTATAGGGCGATCAAACTTAATAAATAAATAAAAACTTGCATAGAGCTCGAGTTCATGGAGCTCGAGTTCCATTTAAAATGCCACTATAGGACTCCCTGAACGCAGTTATAGGTATGGGGCAATCAAACTTAAAAATTAAAAATTAAAAAATAAAAAAAACTTACATGGAACTCAAGTTCATGGAGCTTAAGTTCCATTTAAAACGCCACTATAAAACTCCCTGAACGCAGCTATAGGTATGGAACTCAACAAGCTCTATGAACTCGAGTTCTATGCAATTTTTTTTTTTTTTAAGTTTCATTTGGCATAACTCGATTTTAAACCAATCGAGTTTTTGATTGACATTCAATTTTATTAAAATCGAGTTTTAAAACAGAAGCATGAATTTAAATAGTTTCAAAATAGGGACATATTGTTAATTTTTTTAAAAAATAAGAGTAAAATGCTAGAATTCCCACTACTTTAGTAGTAGTACTTAAACTTAAATTGGGTTGAACTGTTGAAGACTTGAAGTAATTTTTTTTTTTTTTTTGGCTGAAACAGAGACTTGAAGTGCTTGAAGTACAGTTAGTTACTTCTATAATCTATTCATCTGAGAGAAAGGGGGAAAAAAACTACTACTTAGTACTTACACTTAAACTGGGTTGAACTGTTGAAGACTTGAAGTACAGTTAGTTACTTCTATAATCTATTCATCTGCGAGAAAGGAAAAAACAGTTGAGTTAATTACTTCTCATGCATGCCTTCTTTATAGAACAGTAAGGAAGCTTCCCGAGAGATTCCCGCAAGTGCACGTAGCAAACGGATGCAGACATGCAGTGCCACGAGTATCCTGCTATATACTTAATTATAATCCTCTCTCTCTTTTAATACTACTTATCATTACTCTCATTCTCATCCAGTAGTCACAAGTCAAGCAAGCAATGAGTTACTACCATATTTCTCATGAGCCTAACTCTCCTCCAGGCAAGTATAGTCTCCAAGGATTGGTCTCCTCCTCCTGTTTTCTTTTCCCTCTATATTATTAGTATAGTTTATTTTCTTAACATTCGGTTTGGTTTAGTTGTGTATATTAATTTGTTCATGTTATTAATGTGATGATGATACAAATCAGGGCCTCAACCGCTAGGATATCCACCAGGACCACCACCACCAAACTATCCTCATCCCCCAGGGCCACCGCAGCCACCACCGCGACCCGGATATCAAGACTACTTCTATGACGGGTACCCACCACCTCCACCTACACACGCTCCCCAGCCATATCATCACCACCACCATGACTCATTTCTAAGAGCCTGGTATATATGTGCACTCTATCCTTACTAATTGCATTTTTTTTTTTTTTTTAATTTATATCATTGCACATGATGTGATTTGGAGTCATTTCTTGTTCATGGCCTGCATATTTCTGTGACTTTCTGTTGCCATTTGCAGATTATTATTACTTATCTTACTCTTTATTTTTATAGAGAGTTGTTGATATATAAATATATATATATATATATATATATATATATAAAATCGAGAGTTGATGATATTAATGGGTGACAAGGATATATTTGCCTCTATACCTTCTATTTCTAATCTTGTTCTGTAAGAGATTTTCGTTTTATGATTATTGGCGGTTGGCCTGTGGCTTTTGCATATTACTTGATAGAAGAACCGATTATGAAGCTTGAAAATCTGGCCAATAAAAAAATAGATCAAAATTAATATGGATGTCTATTAATTGTTCCCTTGAAGTTCAAGGATTTTTTTTTTTTCTCTCTAGATTGTTTCCTTGGGGTTCTAAACGGATTTAGTTTAGAGCAGTATCAAGTTAAATATTAAAAGTTCCTGATTAATTATTTCATTTTATTTCAAAAATTAAATTACTATTTAAACTTTATTCATTTTCTTATCAAATATACTCAAGATTTATTCATTTTGAATAAACAATTTTAACTCTCACCACACGACTATACTAATAATTAATAACTAGTTATATTTTATGACTTTTTTCTATATGAATTATTATATCTTATGATCTTGTACGCTCATTCTTGCGAATTTATCACTGTCACAATATTATATTAATTTGAGATTAGCTTGTACAATAGTCAAACTTAAATTTGAACTTAACTTGGTTTATTCGCTAAATAAATGAATATAAACTATTTTTTTCCTGAACCAAATTTGAGCTTCTCGTAAATATATAACTCAGTTTATTTACTGAATTTGAAACACACTATGAAAAGGACTTGGTGAGGAAGCCCATTCCTTATCCACGACAAGCCTTCATCACCTTCATGACTTCATCCGTGAGTGGGACATAATTCTTTGGATAAGGCAACTGCAACAGCTAATGGTCATGTTCAATAGAAAATAATGACCCGAGAACTAATTGAAATTAACCAACGCTAAATCCAGTTGAGCTTGAATCCCTCCTAATTGGATATGTTTGTATTTCAATATGATTAGTCTACTGATGGCTTAAATTTTTCCTGATCATACTTCCTTTCATATACAAATTTAGATGCTGACAGAAGTTCCTCTTTTATTATTTTTCTTAATTCTTCCTTTCATTTGTCATGTTTGCAGTTTAGCTACACTTTGTTGCTGCTGTATGTTGGAGGAGTGTTGCTTGTAAGCCTTTCCTGTGTATGATTATATATACAACTATCGTATTTGGTAAAGGTCGGAAGCAGGAATTCTGTTCATGGTACTCCAGTCTAATTCCTTGAATATTCCCATAATTGGAATTTGATTACCTTTATGTCTTATATTTGATTTGAGAGACAAGCTAGTCTTGTCTGTTATAGTATATGATTATGAATATGATCCATCTGAATCATGTATTTTAAAGATGCTATACCAGTATGTGATTCGATCAAATCTTCTTCACTCTAAAAGTCTAATAAAAATCAACCAACTTTACATTACTGCCAAGTAAGGAGAATTTGAAAGGGAATTTGTTAATCTTCGGGGGTTCTTTTTGTCGGCAAGGATAACATTTCCGACCCAAAGTAAGCGACATGCACAAAGTCAATTTAAATTTATACCATTTTTTTTTAATCTCATAAGCTTAAAAAACACTAAGAGTTTTATAGCTCAATTGGTTAGCATCTTGTGATATTTTTAATAAATACATCTAAGATGTAAATCTCTCGTTCCCATTGTAATTATAGAATGAAAAAGATTTAGTTCCAAACATGTTTAGAGCATTAGACTCTAATTACTAATAGGAAGATTATATATCCCATCATGTATAATGTACATAACTTACTTACTTGGTTGAGTTAAGTAAGTCATGAGAAATAAAAGTATTAATACCATTTTTCTATTTATAGTTGGATTTCAAGCCTCCAAACATATTTGACATTATACTTTGTCCAATTAAGCAACATTTTACAAAATAATACATACTAAATTTTTAGGTGATAATTTCTCAAATGAGAAGGTAAAAATTATGGGAAATGGTAAATCTACAAAGCACTCATACTTACATACGAGGCAATGGTATACAACATTTCTTAAAAAATTAGGTAACAATTTCTTAAAAACTTAGGTTCTTAAAAACTTAGGTTACAAGTTGAGGATACGAAAATTAAATAATTAAGTCAAATTTTAAGTATATTTTTAACATAATTTTTTGTTTATTTTAAGCTTTAATATTAACAACAAAAAATTATTTGAAAACATACTTAAAATTAATTTTTTTTAGAGGCCAATAATGGAGGGCAAAGAAGTAAAGTGACACTCATTAAAATGTTTTTTAAAATACAAATTGAGATTACTTTAATTTTTCAATACTCATTTTACCTACAAATAATTCAATTTAATAATAAATAAAATAGAATTAGTAAATGTTTTCCATGATATCATATTCATACACTACATTGTATTATTATCAAATAGTAAAATAATAACGACAAAAAAATCACTATTATTAATGACAACAACTTTGAGTTCTTCCAAATCAATTACTATTATTAAAAAACAAATAAAAAATATATATAAATCACAGCTATTATATTTCTACAAAATATTAGTAAATATATAGAATAAAAAGGCTAAATTTCAAAAATTACCTTCTAAGTTTTATTACATTTCATTTCAATCCTCTAAGTTTGTCATCTGTCATTTAAGTTCTTTAAGTTTTAAAATACCCCAACTCAAACTTCTATTATCTTGTCATCATCATTTTTCCCTTAATTAAAAATTTAATTTTTATTTAATTGTTTATTTTCTAAAAAATATATAGAAATTAAAAAGGAAATTTAATTTTTATTTAAACCCACTCAGCCTCCCCATAATATCAAAAAATCTTCAAAATTATTCGGTGAACCTATTATTAAATATTTAATAAATAAATACTCAAATGCCTAACTATATATTATTTTTTGCAATGTAGTAAACTTTTCTCACATGCTATGTATATATATACTCCACATGCTATGTTTGTAAATAAATGTTTGAAGTAAATATTCACATGCTACATTATAAATAAATAAATACTCACATATATATATATATATATATATTTTTTTTTTTTTTGTTTGTACAAAACATTTTTCAAAAAACAAATGCCAAGTATTTAATTTTTTTCACTAAAAGGTTAACGTTGGAATGTCTTTCAAATAGTTTTGGGGATTTTGATTTTACGGGAACGTGGGTGGGTTTAAGTTTATCAAATATTTTTTTCTTTTTAATTTTTTTAATTAAAAATTAAATTTTTAATTAAGGGCAAAGCAACGTAGTTTTGACACGATAACGACAAGAGTGGATGACAACTGACAAGATAATGAAAGTTTGAATTGGGGTGTTTTGAAACTTAGAGAACTTAAATGACAGATGACAAACTTAGATGATTGAAATGAAAGGTAGTGAAACTTAAACAGTGAGTTTTGAAATTTAGCCTATAAAAAACAAACATAAGAAAACACTTCAAGCAATCATCATAAAAAAAAGATAAAAAAAAAACCCAAATTCATGATGCAAGCAATCTAGAGAGTGCAAGTGAGAGGGACTTATCCGCGTGGTTCTGCAGCGGAACAGTGGGATGGCTGCAATTGGATTCACTGGTCTTTGATCTGTGTTTGCCAGTGGCCTTGAGAAAGAGAGAAGACACATTCGGACTGTATTTAGATTTAAAAAATAAATTTTTTGTTAGGTGCATATCTAACACTTTATTCCTTGTGTTGGACACAGGTACTTGGCCAAAAATGATGTGTCTTTGCTTCATAGGTGAAAACTCTCACTATCAAATGTGTTTACTATAATTATCTATATTATTTTGTTGAGAAAGTTTCAATCTATGGCATACGCTCCTGATGATTGCTCTTTATCATTACACCAAAACACCTATTGGTTTTTGGTGTAGACAGAGATTAAATCTCAGATTTCTTATTCAACCATTAAAGACTTTATCACAATGAAAATTCCATGTTGAGCACAAGGATAGATGGGGGTTTAAGGCAATAATTTTAAGTAAAGTCTTTATATCTAAATATTAATTAAATAAATTTATTTAACACTAATGAAACCAAGGTTAACTTGATGAATTAAATAAACAATTTTATTTTGAATTACAAATACTAATCAAACTAAAGTTAATTTTAAAAAATGGAAAATCATGCTTGATGAATAAAAAATTATTATTCTTTTAAAAAATCAGGTTTACTTTATATTAGATAAGACGATGCATCATAATAAACTTTAACTTTGGTGTAAAGAAAGAGATAAAGATTGTTTAGTGTGTAGCCATGTAATGACAATCTATCGTGTATAATATTTTGACTTACAAAAAGTAAAGCATCAAAACAACACCAACCCCCCCCCCCCCCCCCCAAAACCCAAATTTTAAGGTTTTCAAACTAGGGTAAATATTTTGGAAAGAAATATAGTAAAAAAACATTTTTATTAAAAAATAAAACTAACCACTTATAAACAATCTTGAAAATACTAAAAGTATTACAAATTTTACTACATAAAGCACACAAATTGATGTGGCAATAAATGTATTGATTGGTTTCAATCATCACATAATTGAATGTTTATTTTTATTTTTATTTTTATTTTTATTTTTTTCTGATTTGTAATAGAAATTTGTAATTTTTCTAACATCACTCCACAATTTTGAGCCTTTTTATAATGAGATGTAGCCTTTTTGTAAAGGGTGAAATCATTAAAAAAAATCAGGGTTATTAGGCTACGGATAAATTGCCTTGGCATTGAACCGCCATTGGATGGACAGCCTCATTGCATGAGATTAGTTAATTTGATCAAATTATTTTCAACATAATTTTTAGACTAATCATTTTTAACTCTATTACATTTTTTTTGTCAGAGAAATTAAGGTTTAATTATTTTTCCTGATAAGTATGATGAGATTTAATTCTACAATATATTCTCTATGAATACCATGGTTACAATTTTTATCATGCACTTAGCTTGTAAAAGGTGTTTGGTTAATTATGAAAAAATTACATTGTACATTACTTTGTGTGTGTGTGTGTGTGTGTGTGTGTGTGTGTGTGTGTGTGTGTGTGTGTGTGTGTGTGAGATAGGGAGAGAGTTCTAGTACTAAAATCAAAAGGGTGAGATCCTGATCCAAACAAAAAATTGACAGAAAATGAAAAGGGTGAAATCTAGATCCATACAAAAATTTGAGGCTTCAAAGAAAGAAAGTGAAAAATGAAATTTGAGTAGAGAGAAAAATTGAAACATGAGATAAAATTCAAATCTTGATATGATTATTGAAAATAAAATCTTAACCAATCATAAAGTTGAGTTTGCAATGGTTAAATTTCCCCCTTTTTTTCTTACAACTGTGAGAGACTGCGCCCCCGGTCCCTTTTTTTATAAATGTGTTGGCCAAACCCACGTGAATGGGTGGAATCGTGTTATTGCCTCTCAAAATGGAGGTTCGACTGATTATATTTTCCCCCTTAGATTAAGGGTTTTACAATGGAGTCGTCACTTATTTAATTATTGGAAAAATAAGAAAACCATAATTGAAAAATTCCTCATTTTATTAATTCGAAATTGAATTTACATTGATCATAGGAAAATTACATGGCTTTGATCCTAGATACAATCTAAGATAAAGTACATGGCTTTGTTTTCTAGTTACAATCTAGAAATTGAAAATTACATGGATAAGCATTGGTCTACTAACCTTTGATCTAAGCTCGGAGGCTATGTTACAAGGTGGGAAGGTGTTAGACACCCACCTTGCTCGGTGAAACCGGTCTTCTAAACTATGGTAGCCAACATTCATATCATATCATCCAATATGCCAATCAATTTGCATGTTGAATTTAATGTGTGTACATGTGATAAACCCTAATTCAATTTATTAAGTATTGCATTTGGATTGAAAAATAAATTCTAGTAAATGTGTGTAAATGGTGATAACCTAGATTCAAGGATTTGAAAGAATTATGAAACAAACATTTTTTTCATATTTTTGATGTGGATTTAAGATTAAACTAGTTTTATGCATGAACATGTGATAAACAACTAAAAACAAATGAAGAACACATAAGAACATTTAAGAACAATCAAACATATTCAAGGGAATTTAAATAGTTATTATCATGCTTTTAATCCTAAATTCTCATCATGGCAATACAAAAAAAAAAAGTTAGAGAAATGGATTATACCTTCATGAAAGATCCATATGGTGTAGAAGGAGACTCTTGGTAGAGATCCTAAGGGTGGAGGAAAAGAAAAGCTAGGAGAGGGAGAGTGAGTCTCACTCAATACCTTGAGTCTCAAGAAGACCAAGATATGACAAGACTACTCCACTTCACTAGAACTCAATAGAGGAGAAGCGAGGGGGTTTTTGTGTGTCCTTGAATGAATGAGAGGAGGGGTTTATATAGTAGTGATTCAGGAAATATGAATGGAATGTCATTTAATGAGGGTTGACAAAGAATCATGAACCTAGAACTCATTTTAGCCTTTGGGGAAATCTGGTGCATTAAATGGAAAGATTGGTAGGAGTGAGGAGCAAGCCAAAATTCGGTTTTCCCGTAACTGCTGTAATAGCATGTGGAGCCAACTTCAAAAAATCATATCTGACTCAATTCTGATCGGAATTGTTTCATTCTTGTGCTCAAATTGAAGCCCCGGAATCTAGTTTCTGGAAAAATTAACCTCATTCACAGATTCAAAATATTCTGAGAGATATTGATTAAATGGTGAGCAGAGATCATTAATTAACATTAATAGGTCCCAAATTAGCTCCCAATTAACATTGAATGGCTCCAATCACTCCCATTTCAGACTTAATTGGTTTCCAATTTACTCTAATTAAAAGATAATTGCACAAATTACTCATAGAATAATTAATGTTTAACTATCTAATTAATTGGGTGTGTGCAACCTTACCATAAAATGTAGTTCTAACCAATCAAATTATGACACATCATTGATCTCAAATTGATTATACTTATAACCAATTGAAATCAATTGTTCATAATCACATATAGTCGAACTCAATATGTGATAGTGCATCTCAACCATTAAAACTTGATATGATGATAACTTTCAATCTTGTAGTCCAATTAGGCTTATGACCAGTCGATTTGATTGTTACAACATCAAGATCATTTTGGTGGAATGAGATTAAGGATCTAATAACCAAAATCAAGATGCATATTTCCAAGAAAAAATTACCCTTTTACCCTCCCAGTGAGGTTAATGCGGGTTGCAAAATAGGGTTTCAACAACAACTATTGACATAATCTATAGTAATTGGAGTATAACAAAAGTAATATTGTTCTTATTACAAGTCAAGTCAGTAACTTTGAAAAACATTGTGTTTCTACTTTCTATTGTTACTTGGGTTGCTGGCATCAATGTGACATCTTCTCCTAACAACAATCCTTTTAAAAACTATAGTTAGTACATGTATAAAAATATGGATATAGAACTGGACCTAAACCTTACCTTAAAACAAGAAAAGTACTATGCCCATAATACTTTCATAATAAATTGTAAAAGGTAAGTAGTTATTGATTTTAGTTTAAATCCACTACTATTTTCGAAATATTAGGGGTATATAAACTTTTGTTTCTCTTCGCTAGTGAAAGTTCTCTCTAGAGACTTCTCCTAGGTTGTGTTGAGAAATTTAGACCCCTGTTGATAGAATTAACAAGTTTTAAACCCAAGTTGTTAATTAGATTTATTATAAATAAACCTTGTTAAAACAAACAAACGTCAATATCATGTCAATATCATGCACAGAAATAGTAAATAAGACAAGATATGATGACCTAGGAAAACCAATAAAACAAACTAGTTTCACAGCAAAAAACCTAGGGGGAAACCTTCCCGAAAAGCAATCCACTATAATAAAAAGAAATTTTAGATCTAGTACAAAACCTTTGTCCCTAGACTCTACAATCCCAGTAAATGAACTTACAGTAGAAACCTTCTACCACTTCAAAACCTCTAAACTCTTCAATATATGAACGTCATCCTTTTGCACGGATCCCAATACTTGATTAACCAATGATGCACAGCTTCCAGTACGTGACTAACACACCAACTTGAGGAAGATGTTGTTGGCTTCAAAGTTCTTCACTTCATCAACAATAAAGATTAAGAAGCACTCGATTACAAAACCCTAAGACGCAAAGACGCAGTAGCTTCTTTCAGAGAGAATAAGACACCAGGTCACTTTCTGCATGTGTTCTCTATGTATAACGGCCTTTAAAATAAGGTTTATATATGTTTAGAGTTGTGGGAAAAGAAAACCTACACATATATGTCAGCATGAGCCGAAAATTAGATCTGAAAATTCCGATTTCTTAGATCTCGACAGATTCACCTTCTATCGAGCTTCTATCGAGTTTCGTTCTTAAATCTCAATGATACTATTTCTGTCGAGGTATCTGTCAAGCTTTAATGAAAAACTTTTATTCACTTGTTTCTTGGTCCAATCTTTATGGCATTAATACTAGGCTTGAACAACATGTTTCTTGAAGTACTAAATACATCCTAGACAAACCCAATTACAAGTAAAATACATTTTATCAAAGGATTAACCAATTACATAAAATATGTCCTTAACAATCTCCCTATTTGGCAATCCATGACAAAACCACAACAAAACAAATAATCATGAGAGAAGTCTTAAATCACTAAACTCATAACCACTTGTTGTATTACAAAATAAATTTATCCCTACTACAAACTCTTAAAAAACTTTGCAAGAAGAGAGTTCATGGCATGATAGACTTCCACAACCTATCTTTCTAAAACACTTAAACAAATCTCATCAAGGCATCATGTGTGAAACAGAAATAAATGTTAGGATATATGTGATTCACGTGTTAGGAACATATGTCACTACTTTATGTAATTGGCTAATCTTTTGACAAAATGCACTTTACTTGTATTTGGGTAAATTTAGGATATGTTTAATACTTCAAGAAACTTTGTTTCAAGATCAAGTGTTGAAGCCATGCAAGTCTGTCCAAAATTCAAGTCTGAAAAGTGCCTATCATTAAAGCTCGACAGCTAACCATCTATCGAGCTTGTAGAGCTGTTCCAGGCCCATGGCTCGACAGCAGCTTGACAGATAAGGTATCTGTCGATGTTTATGAATTTCAATTTTTCAGGACTGTTTTTCATCCAATCCGTGATTATATGTTTGGGCTTTCTTTTCTCATAACCCTAGACATATAAAATGAATATTTTAAAGGCCATCAAAGAGGACACAAGTTACACAAGCATTGAGCAAAGTCTGTTCAAACAAATTGTGACCGAAGACAAAGTTTTGCCCTAATTCATCTTTCTTGTGAAGAAATTGCTGTGTTTATACACCGTAGGGTTTTGTGACCAAGCATCTTCTAGATCTTCATCGTGTGATGAACTGAAGAAATTTGTAGCCAACAACCTTTCTAGTTGGTGAATCAAGTCGTGTACTGGGATCTACGCAATTGGTTAGTCACGTACTGGGAGTTGTGCAGTACAAAGGAGAGATTGTCATTACATAACAAATCCAATTGGGTATTAGGATAAAGGTTCAACTATAGGTTGGTATAAGGTACTGGGATTCCTTTACTTGTAACCGTTTGTTATGATAATAGTGGATTCTTAGGAGTGGTGGCCTTAAAATCACCCGGTGGGGTTTTGCCTCGGTGGTTTTTGCCTCGATGGTTTTCCCCATTCGTAATCAAATCACCCGTGTCAAATTTAATTTTCGCTACATTTAGTTATTTGGAGATTTGTTTATGCTACCACGCGTTTTGCATGTTAATTAACTTAATTAATTCACTTGGCTAAATTAATTAGTTAATTTATCACAAGAAGTCAAGTCGTTTTTGGCCTATCAATAAAGATTGTTTACATAAAGAAATATGTGTATAAAGAGAGAAAAAAAACAACACATGTAAAGGTAGGTGAAGAAAACATGCATCATATATATATCAAAGATAAGCACAATATATGTAAAAATGGTCACAAGACCAGTGTACAAGAAGCTAAAAGAAGCTCCAAAAATAACAAGGAGGTAAACACTTCCCCTAACAAAATGAAACTCAACTCCCCCTTACAAAGGCATGTATTTCTTTCCCTAACATGTAGAAACTTTAAAAAAATAATAATAATAATAATAAAAACCACATTTTCTCCCCCTTTTTGTCATGATTGACAAAGGGTACAAGAAACTATAAAGCTTCACCTGAGAAACATAAAGATGATCAAGGGGGCACAAGGAATCCATATAAATGCATAAATGTAACGAAACAAGATGCTATGAATGACAAGATAATAGAAAGATGCAAAACATGTGAATAACAATGCATGCAAAAGGGTTTCGACAGATTGAGAAGCTGTCGAGCTGCTATAAAGAGAAAACCCAAAAATCTCGATAAAATCGAGGATTGTCAAGAATCTATCAGACAAAGAGCTCAAAAAATTTCCTTAATGGATCGAAAAGCTGTCAAGGATCTGTCAAGATCACAAGAAGAAGGCTCGATAGAAAGGATATCTATCAAGCATGAATCTAGGAGCTGTTGAGCTTGAAGAAAAGAGGTTTTTCAAGAAAGGAAAAACACATAGAGATGAATGCATAAATCAAGCTACTCACTCAAACATCAAACCAACATATTAAGCTTTCAAAACTCATCTCAAACAAGATGTAAAACATATAGATCCAAAACACACACACACACACACACACACACACACACACACACACACACACACACACACACACACACACACACACTAAACAAGTCTAACCAATTTTATATTTCAAAAACAAGTTAAGACAGTTTAGTGAGCATTTATTAACACATGCATCCTTTGTGATGGCCAAATCACATTATACCTACACATGTATCAAGAGTAGTAAAGAGTTTTGCGTGTTGTGTGTGAAACATAGAAAGAGTTCATAAATGTCTCATATTATGAAGATTTGAGACTTAGAGAGAATCAAATACACTCACACACAATCATAACTGCTTGATGGGAACTATCACCTTTGAGGTACATCATATAACTCCTACGTCATGTAGAAACACGCTCGCAACTATATTTAAAAGTATTTTGATTCTTTTTTTGCTTTTTTATTCTTTGCATATTTTTCTATTTTAGCACAGCATGCATGGACATATAAGAGAGAGAGAGAGAGAGAGAGAGAGAGAGAGAGAGAGAGAGAGAGAGAGAGAGAGAGAGAGAAGAAGTACCTAATTATGTAAGCTTAAACATCACAATTTTTGCTATGTCGAAGCACATAGATGTTATACATGATTGGCGGGCTTCAGTGGTGAGATGATTATTTATGCCTTTCTCTTATGATTTTTTAGTCATTCCCATCAAAAAGAGTGATATGAGTATTAAGTATAAAAGATTACTTAATCGTACTCATCACCAACACGAGCCACAAAGGTCACTTGCTTAGTTATGCATTAAAATGCTTATCTAAGCTATAAGAGATACAAAATTTAGAAAACTTTATTTCAATGGCCATCTAAGGTACACAAGTACCACTATACACAAACACACACTATTTTTTTTTCTTTTTTTATTTTGAAAAATAAACAAAATAAAGACTAAACAACCAAACAAAAAAAGACAAACAATATGAAAGCATGAAAGAAATTTATAGATGTATGAAAACATGATTCCAAAGGCAGATAAGAAATCAAGCAAAGAGAGTCCTATTTTAGATAGAAAGAATTAAAGTAAAGCACAGATAGAAAAGACAATTAAGTCTTAGGCTCTTTTCTCACGCACACAGCACAAGTCTTTGACCATGAAGATAAAAAGGCACATGTCCTAGTATGTCTACCAAAAGACATAGAAGAATAAGAATTCTCTTGAAATTAAGTTAAAAAAGCTCAAAGGTTTTAATAATTCTCCAAACAAAGGTGTAGGTTCTTAAGAGGAAACCTATGACCGTTTGGGCACTTACTTTTGAGGATACAACTTAAAGTAATTAGAACAAATGCATTCAGAAACACCACAATAGTGACAAACATGAGGTCTAACAAAGGATTTAGAATTAGCCAAATCAATTTTGAATCTCATACATTTATCACCCTTCTCAGATTGGGGCACAAAGACAGTCTTTGATCCAAAAGCCGTGGAAGAGGAGGGGCCGGAGGAAATAGCATATCCTAAGCCAATCTTATCAGAACTAGGCTTTTGAGCACTTAATACCTCATCAAGCTTTGCACTAGACATCCTCTCTATTTGAGTTCTAGCTTGACTAAGCTCAACCTCGAGATTCTTGACCTTCTCTTCTAATGAGGTGTTCTCCACAACTAAAGTTTCAACTAACATTGTAATCTCATCTAGTTTGACTAATAGATAATCTTTTTCAGTTTTTACCTCATTAAGTTCTTTTCTACAATGATGAGAAGTTCTTTTCAGATTTTAAAAATTAAGTGCATAGCTTATCATAGGTTTCCTGAAGGGCCAACTTCTTGGGTACTTCATCATCAAAAGAATCCTCACTATGACTAGCACTCTCCACAATCACCTTATCGGTTGTGGTAGTAAAAGCCATAAAGTGATCACATTAACCCACATACTCATCAGAAGAGTCATTCTCAGTATCACTCCAGGTAGCAACCAACCATTTATCTTTTGACTTCTTGGTCTTTTCCTTCATAAGGTAGTTTGGGCACTCTATCCTCATATTACCAAAACCTTTGCACTCGTGGCACTAAATAAGGGGTTTCTCACTCTTACCCTTCCTAGAGGATTTAGATTTCCTAGGAGGTTTATCCTTATCTTTTTTTCTATATTGAAGAAGCTTGATAATCTTATTAGCTATGAAGGTTAGATCGTCATCCTCATCATCATCTTCATCTTCATCTTCATCTTCAAAGTCATCAATCTCTTCCTCTATATCCTTAAGAGCCAAGTTTCTACTCTTTCCACCTTTTCCTATTAAAGCTAATCCTATCTCATAGGTTTGAAACTTCCCTACAAGCCCAGTTAAAGAAATTTGATCAATAACCTTCACTTCTTCAATGGCAGTGATCTTGGCATGAAATCTTTCAATTAAGGACCTAAAGATTTTCCTAACAATTTTGGATTCTACTATAGATTCTCCAAGGTTGAAGGCATAATTCACAATTTCATTGAGTTTAGCATAGAATCTATCAAAGGTCTCATCCTCCTCCATCCTTATTTCTTCAAAACTACTAGTGAGTCTTTGAAGTTTTACAATTTTTACTGCCTTGGTACCTTCATAGGTGGAATGGTCCATGCTTTCTTAGTAACTTCTGTGGATGATATTTTCTTGAATTCTTCAATGGTCACCCCAAAAAACAAAGCATTCATGGCCCTACTGTTGAAATTTGCCGCTTTAATTGTTGCTTCTTCCCAATCCATCAGCACTTCCTTTGTCTTAATCCAGCCAACTTCAATAGCTTGCCATACTTTTTCTCCTAGAGCCTGCAAAAAAAAACTTTCATACTAACTTTCTAATACGCATAATTAGTGCCATCAAATAAAGGAGTAATCAAAAGAGATTATCTACAATCCATGACAATAGGAGTCAAGGATCACACTCAGGAAATTAATCCAATCAGAGTGTACCCCCTCTGATGCCACTTGTTGGAAAATTTAGACCCTGGTTGATAGAATTAACAAGTTTTAAACCCAAGTTGTTAATTCGATTTATTATGAATAAACCTCACTAAAACAAACAAACGTTAATATCATGTCAATATCATGCACAACAGAATGGTAAATAAGACAAAATATGATAACCTAGGAAAACCAATGAAATAAACTAGTTTCATAGTAAAAAAACCTGGGAGGAAAACCTTCTCAAAAAGCAATCCACTATAATAAATAGCAATTTCAGATCTAGTACAAAACCTTTGTCCCTAGACTCTACAATCCCCGTAGATAAACTTACAGTAGAAACCTTTTACCGCTTCAAAACCTCTAAACTCTTCAATATATGAACGTCATCCTTTTGCACGAATCCCAGTACGTGACTAACTAATGATGCGTGGCTCCCAGTACATGACTAACACACCAACTTGAGGAAGATGTTGTTGGCTGCAAAGTTCTTCACTTCATCAATAATGAAGATCAAGAAGCACTCGGTTATAAAACCCTAAGGCGTAAAGACGCAGTAGCTTCTTTTAGAGAGAATAAGGCACTAGGTCACTTTCTGCATGTGTTCTCTATGTATAACGGCCTTTAAAATAAGTTTTATATATGTCTAGGGTTGTGAGAAAAGAAACCCTACCAAATCAGACCCAATTGTGGACACAGTTATGGAGAAACAGTTGGGCAGAAACAAAGCATACAGTGTGCAGATGATCATTCAATGTTACCAAAAAGAAGAGTGGTTTCACAAAATGATAAGGAAAATATTGAGATATTGGCGGAGGCTGGTTTCCAGCCTTGCCAGAAGTAATGAGTATCCTATGTTAGAACTGTCATAGGCTTGGGAACCAATGTACAGTGAATTAGCTTGCAAATATGGTGCAGGCAAAAGATCCCTCCTTCCTGTTTATAGCCGAAACATGGACAGATGAAGTAAGGCTAACTCAAATTTAGAATAGATTGGATTACAAACACAAATTCGTGGTACCCAGAAAAAATAAGGCAGGTGGTTAGTACTTTTCTGGAAAGATGAATTTAATCTTAAAGTGAAACTTTTTCGAAGAAGCACATTGACACCACGATAAATAAAAATACAGAAGATGAGTGGAGGTTTACAGGGTTTTATGATGAACTGGATACAAGCAAGAGGCATGAATCATGGGATAGATTATGCTGTTTGAAAAACAGAGGTTCTGTGACTTGGATTTGTGCAAGTGACTTCACTGAAATCACAAGATAGTCGGTAGGGTACGACCTCATAGCCAGATGCAGCCATTTCGCGAAGCACTAGATGAGTATGGATTTATGGACATGGGGTTTGTAAGGTCAAATTTTACCTAGCATAAACACTTGACAAATTATACAGTGTAGAAATGGCTAGATAGGGCAGTGGGTACAAACAGTTGGTTTACAAAATTCCCATATACAAAGATCTATCATCTGGATGTCACTATATCAGATCATAAACCTCTATGGATTGTCCCAGAAGTTATGGATGGCAAACAACAACGGCCTTTCCACTTTGATGATTCACGGGCAAAAAAGTTGTTATAAAATTTGATAAATATGGATATGAACTTATACAGTGGAGCAAGAAACATTTTGGTAGTGTTCTTCGAGAATTGGAAAATAAAAGGAAGCATTTGGTGGTAGCTAAAATAATTGTTAGCAATGGGGAAGATGCAAGTTGTATGCAGCAGCTGGAAAAAGAGATTAATTCTCTACTGGATAAGGAAGCAAAGATGTGGAATCAACGCTCAAGAGTGGCTTCGTTGAAAGATGGGGATAAAAATATCAGATATTTTCATAGTAAAGCTTTGTAACAAAGACGTAGGAATTATATTAAGGGTATCTATGACAGGTTGGGACATTGGTGCACACATCAAGAAGGGGTAGCTGATACAGCAATTGATTTTTATAAAGAGTTGTTCACTTCTAGCAATCCTTGTAATTTTGAAGAGGTGCTGGTTGAAATTCCATAGGTAGTAACAGAAGAAATGAACTCAGCCCTACCTTGTACTTTTACAGCTAATGAAGTGTAAAGAGCACTAAAGCAAATGGAGCCACTAAAATCTCACAGTCTTGATGGTATGCCTCCCTTATTTTTCCAAAACTAATGGTCCTTAGTCGGCAATGATGTGAAGGAGGCTATTTTATTGTATCTTAATTTTGGATCCCTCCCCAAATCCATTGGTCATTCTTTTATTACCCTTATCCCTAAAGTAAAAACCCCAAGCATAATTTCCTAATTTTGGCCTATTAGCCTAAGCAATGTCTAGTACAGAGTTTTTTCAAAAGTTTTAGCCAATCACCTAAAGGTTTTTCTCCCACAATTGGTATTTGAACATCAAAGTGCATTTATGTCTAATAGATTGATCTCGGATAATATTCTAGTGGCTTTTGAAACATTACACTATATGCATAATCACAGTGCTAGGAAAACAGATTTTATGGCACTTAAACTTGATATGAGTAAGGCCTATGACAAGATCGAATGGAGTTATATGGAGAAACTCATGGTGAAGATGGGTTTTAATGATAGGTGGGTCAAGCTCATGATGGAGTGCATCACTACAGCCACATATTCCATCTTGATAAATGGTGAGCCACACAGGGACATTAGGCCGACTAAAGGACTTTGACAAGGCAATCCTCTCTCGCCTTACCTATTCCTCTTATGTACAGAAGGTTTACATGGATTGATTAATCATGCTACCACATGAGGGGAAATAAAAGGTGTCTCTATTTGCAAAATGGACCTAAACTAACGCATCTTTTGTTCACAATTAATAGTCTTTTTTTTGCAGGTCTAATGAAGCTAATGCCAAAAGTTGCTACATATTCTTTCCACCTATGAAAGAGCTTCGAGGCAACAAGTAAACCGATCAAAGACATTTATTTTTCAACAAATCAACCCCTCATGATATGCAGGATTTGATCAAGGAGGCCTTTGCGGAGTCGGTTGTGGAGCACTACAACAAGTACCTAGACTTACCTTATTTCGTTGGTAGAAGCAAAAAGGAAAGATTTGATAACATCAAAACAAAAAACAAAAAAACAAAACAAAACAAAAAAAAACCTCCAAGGCTGGGAAGGCAAGTGACTATCACAGGCGGTGAGAGAGATTTTAATAAAGTCAGTGGCTCAAGCCCTTGCCATATACACCATGTCATGCTTTAAACTTCCAGTTGGTTTGTGCCAAGAGATTGAGACCCTCATACACAGGTTTTTTTGGGGGCAGAGGGGGGGCAGTAGAAAGGTTCATTGGGTAAAATGGCAGGAGTTATGCAGGCCAAAATCTCAAGGTGGGTTAGGATTCAAAGACTTAAAAAAAGGTATAATGAAGCTCTCTTGGCAAAGCAGACTTGGTGTCTCTTGCATCATACATATTCTTTATTTTGCCTGGGTTTTAAAGCTAAATACTTCCCATAATGTTTTGTAATGGAGGCAAAAAATCCAAGCTCTACATCATATGCTTGAAAAAGTATCATCAAAGGAAGAGAAGTCATAAGGAGAGGGGCAACGTGGAGGATTGGTGATGCGCATTCTATTTTGGTATGGAAAGATAACTGGCTACCTGGAAAAATTGGGACACGAATCCTATCCCCTTGTTAGGCTTAAGCTGCAGAGGCTAAGCTAAGTCTCTTTATAGATCCTGAAACTCATTTGTGGAGGGAGGAAATGCTGGACAATTCTTTCTTAGAATTTGAAGATGAAAAAATTAAGTCCATCCCACTAAGCCGGACCCAACAACATGATGTACTAACTTGACCTCATAACCCGACTGGAATGTACTCGATGAAATCGGGTTATAGTTTTCTGCAAAATGAGTTCCAAAATCAACAATCTGGACCTTCTAACTCTGAAAATTTGAAACCTCTATGGCTATGGAAGCTTCAAGTCCCGGCCAAGATCAAGAATCTGATTTGGAAAGCTTATCGAAATTCCCTACCTTCTAAGACAAACCTAATAGAGCAAAAGGTAATAAGAGACGGTGCTTGCAAGATTTGTAAAACTCAACAAGTAGACATCATTCACGCTTTGTATCTCTATCCAAAGCTTAGTGATTTCTGGAAACAAAATCCACGGTGGCAGCATAGTTTTTTGCAGCAGAGCACAAATTTCGTGGACATCATGGGATTTATTTTGACTGAGAAGAGAGACCCAACGCTATTTGCGTGGATGATATGGCTGCTTTGGAATCAACAACCTCAGACTAGGGAAACTGGTTGTCTCACTGTCACAACTGTTGAGTTTGGCCAAAGACAAACTGCAGGAATTTTCCCGGTAGCTGAACCCGATTCCACCATCGACTGTGAGACCTGCAATGCTAGAGAACCCTAGATACGTCATATGCTAAGATAAATTTTGATGGAACTCTTTTCTTCCAAGAGAACCAAGCAAGTATAGGTGCTATGATCAGAAATGAAGACGTTCTAGTGTTGGCTTCTTTCTCACAGCAGATTTCACTCTCTGCAAAGGTCCTTGAGGTGGAAACTTTAGCGGCGAGAAGGGCTCTAAAACTGGCCATAGAAATAGGAGTGAACAGAGTGATTCTGGAAGGGGACTGCGAGATCCTCATCAACGCCCTTCAAAGCAACAACCATTCCAAATTCATACTAAATTATAGGCGAAACTACATTATTAGTCCCTAAATTTTACCTACTGAACACAATTAGTCCTTAAAGTTTTAACTAAGTGCTATTAGTCCCTAAAGTTCTAAAATTAAACACAATTGGTCTCTCCATTAACTACTGTTAGTTTTGTGCTTATGTGTCTAATGGAAAAATGAGTAGGCATGCTTTTAATGACATGGCAATATTTCTTAATTAAAAAAATCTCAATAATCTCTCCTCTCCGTTTACCTCTCTCTCTCTCTCTCTCTCTCTCTCTCTCTCTCTCTCTCTCTCTCTCTCCGTTACCTCTCATTCTCTCTCTATGTAACTTCTGATGAAATCCATGTCAAAAATCTTCAACGACAGCAAGACAAGGAGATTCGCAAGCAAAAGTTCCGTACATCAGTGCACAGCCTGCATATATGCAATACCTGGAGCAGATTTCTTGCTGTGAACATTTAAAATTAAATTGCTCAGAGGACCCTTTCATTTTCTCCATCTATTTCTCTCCTTTTTAATATTATAAATTTGTCTTGGTATTTGACTTGATCATTGGTCTAATCCCTGGGCAAAAATTCAGCTTGAGTTTAACAAGAAAACTATGACAATCTAGGTAAATTCTTTGAGCGTTGCTTTCCTGGGATTTATATGCTAAAAATTGGGCTTCGTGAATGTTTTAGTTTAGGGTCTTATAAGACTTCGTGTGTGCTTCCTCTCTTTGAAGATCTGAAGGTCTTTGGAGACTTTGATCCAAATCAAGTGGCTGTTGTCTTAAGTCCTCCTTGTCTCACCGTGTCTATCTAATGTTTCATGTTTGGCTAAAATTTACAGAGAGAGAAAGGAGTACCAGAGAGGAAAAGAGATTTTAAGGTTCCATTAGAATTTTGGTGACTTGGTTCTGGGTTGTATTTTTAAATGAAGTGTCAAATTTTGATTCGGCCACTTAAGTTACATTGCAACGATTATACTTTTAGACTTACAGCTGATTTGGCAGGGTTGCCACATCATTAAAAATATGCCTACACATTTTCCGTTAAACAAGTAAGCAAAGAAACTAGCGGAAGTTAGTGAAGTGAGCAATTATGTTTAGTTTTAAAACTTTAGGGACTAATAATGCTCCATTGAAACTTCAGGGACTAAAAGCGCTCAATAATTAAACTTTAGGAACCAATAGCGTAGTTTCACCAAAATTATAACCAACACATGTGTGAAACAATTAGGAGAAATTATATTTTATTACTCTAAATTAAATTTTGCACCCTAAACTTTTCAAATGCACATTTTGCATCCTAAACTATAACTCTTGTTATACTATACACCCCAACGTTAAGTTTGCTATTATGCTAAATGGAAATTTTAAGCATGTGACTCGCACGTGAGTCTTGCTTAAGTGGCACAAAATAAAAATACCAAATGCCACTATTCCCAATCATGAATAAAAAAATTTTCAAAAAATAATAAATAAAAAAAAGAGAAAGAAAAGAAAGAAAGAAATAGAGGAAAATTATCTCTTCAAAAAAATTTCTCTCTTTGCTTCTTGCCCAACTCCTCTCTCTCCATCAGCAGTTTCATCCCCATCCCAAAATTTCCAAAATTCATATTATCAGATGTTATTAAATTCTATATTGATATATTTTTTCTTCAAATATTTTGAAGGAAAAACTTGCACACGGAAAGCAAAAAATACGTGGAAGACTAATATGTTGAAATATGAATGAAAGATGTGGTTTGCAAAATTGGTGGGCCTAATGCTAATCCAATCCATTAAGTTATGGGACCTGACGACACAGAGTCCAAAAAGAGTCAAGCTTATGCAGAAGAGAAGAGAAACTGAAGCACATGCAGAAGCAGCAGAACCGGCTGAAACTTATCAACCTGTCGGTGAAGGGAGGTGGTGTACTGGATGATTTTGTTTTGGGTATTTAGCTCTTTTTTTTTTTTTTTATTCATGATTAGGAAGAGGGGGCATTTGGTCTTTTTACTTTGTGCTACTTAAGCAAAACTCACGTGGAAGTCACATGTTTGAGATTTTCATCCAACATAGCAAAAAACTTAACATTGGTGTGCAAAGTGTAACAAATGTTATAATTTAGGGTGCAAAATGTGTCTTCAAAAAGTTAAGGGTACAAAGTATAATATAGGATATAGTTTAGAGTGGTAAAGTGTAATTTTTCCAAACAAGTAATCACATTTCTAATTATCTTTTACAACAATTATTAACATATATATCTAACAACCATTTAATCACATTTCTTGACTCTTGAGAAGGTTCCTTGCTAAATGGTCATCATGCATGTACACCATGTAGAATAGTTACGTTGAAATGTCCCAAATCAAATATATTTCTAATACGAATTTTCCAAAAGAAAAAAAGTATAATATTTGGATCTATTTCTAATAGGACTTTTCCAAAAGAAAAAAAAAAAGTATAATATTTGGATATTTCTTACGGGCACACTTTTTTCATTCATTAACATCCTTTCCAAGCATAATTATCACCTTCTCCATTTGGCTTAAAAATGAAAACGGAAAATTATTCCAACCTTCTCTCGAAGTTTGTGAAATTTGTGGAATTTTCATAAACTCATTCTTCTTCTTTTTATTTCTATTTATAAAAAATAAAACAAAAACAAAAAAAAACACTTATCTGTGTAGTTATTACTAAAACTTTATTATCATATAATCAATCTAGTTAGTAAGTATTGATGATTCTAAAAAAAGAAAAAGAAATTAACCATTGTTTGAGGTTATTTTGCTGAAAATTTAATTTGAAAAACATGTATTTTGATTTAATTTGTAAGGAATTTTTTTTTTTTTTTTTTTAGAGTTTCAACCTATGACATCCGCTCCTGATAATAACAACTGGTTTTTAGTGTAAATGAAAATTGAACTCCAAGTTTCTTATTTAACTATTAGAAACTTTACTAGTAAAGCTAACTGAAACCCACAATTTATAAGGAAAATAAATGGCCATAAGTAAGGGATGGAGTTTCATTTATAAATAGGAGGTGGTTTCTAATATTTTCCAAAATTACGTTTAAGGTTATTGTAATTTAACCAAAAATACATAAAAATAATAAAGGAAGGTAAGTAGTAGGATGTGTCCTGTACTTTCACAACCTAGAAAACTGTGGATTGGAAATTCTACTCCATAGGCATAGGGAAAGTAACTTTTTCTTCTTTATCTTATGATAAGATTTTTTGAGAAATTTACAGTTTATTGATCACTGAGTTTTTCATTTTTATGTCTCTCTATGTTCCCTTATATTTGACATCTGTGGCTCAATTGATCCTTTTAATGCTTAGCTTATAAATAAGTTTCTTTCAATAAGAAGTTTTTAATCTCTCTCAAACATTCAAACAAATATGAAGCCAAATCTTTTCAAAATTCCACCATGTGAATGTTTTGTTATTTATTATTAGTTTTGGTTGAATTTTGATTAGTGCAATGGTTATTACATACACACTACTACACACACCATGCACACACATTACTTTTAACTGCAATCGTGTAATAGTAATTTCTATTTTGATTATATTGTTGTTTATATTGTTTTAAAAACATGTGAAGATATTTAACACTTACTACCTATAGGGTGCATTGTTGGCTTATAGTGTTTATCTGTATATAATAAGAGGTTTCAGAAAGTTAGTTATTGCTTTTTTTTCCTGTCAATAATACCCTTAAATTAATTAACCAACAACTTAAAAATAGGGTTAAAATAGTAAATTGATAAAAGAAAGTTAGTTATTGTATTTTTTTACCGTCAAAAATTCCCCTACTTAAAACTTAAAAATGGGGTTAAAATAGTAAATTGATAAAAATAATAAATTCCTAACTACTTCTACGTTGAAATGCCTTTATACTTCTAATAAATTCCTACTAATATAATTTAAAGTTTTTAATGACTAACTAACAAAAAATTCATTTTCTATAAACTGAAGATA
The DNA here is from genome assembly GCA_033629205.1 of Lithocarpus polystachyus. NCBI lineage: Eukaryota > Viridiplantae > Streptophyta > Magnoliopsida > Fagales > Fagaceae > Lithocarpus > Lithocarpus polystachyus. The sequence goes on along the minus strand of CM066164.1, from coordinate 61,969,873 downwards.
CACAGTATGTGTTGTAACAGATTTTACCCAAGTAAAAATGGTTGAATTTTTACAATAAATGAAAAGAACTATTTTCATTTGGTCAAAAAATAATATGAAAAGAACTCTATAGCTGTCAAAGAAAACAAAACACAATAACTTTCACTCCTTCCTAAGAACTTTTGCTTTACCACCACACACCCTTAGTGCAATGGTCACTCCACAAATATAAATGCTTGTGGGATGTGGGAGGTAAAGGTCGGGGTTCAAGTCTCCAAGAGGGAGCTTCACACACATATACACTTAGATTAGGCTAGAGTAGAATTCTATCTTGTATAAAATAAATAAATAAAAAATAAATAAATAAACTTTTGCTTCTACTTTTGACGCAGGATGTCGATGTGTGTGGGTCTATGGTGTAGACTGTAGAGTGTAGACATATACAATGATTCTCACATTATGGGTCGACCGCTTTAACTTCTTCGAATCTTGTAGAATGATGTTTCTTGTAATTTCCTACATCACCGCTTAAGCACCACGCCATGTCGAATTTCTCATAAACAACGAGGCTTCTGTTCCTCAAAAGCTGTCCTCTCTCCCATTCTAGATATGATTCCATCTCTCTCTCTCTCTCTCTCTCTCTCTCTCTCTCTCTCTCTCTCGAAGTAATTTTAAAATCACACAGTAAAAACATGTGAAAATATTTAATATTTGCTACTTATTCGGTGTATTGCAACTAGTAAGTAAATAAATCGGTTTCAAATATATATATATATATATATATATATACACACACATATAATTAATTAAAAATTTAAAAAAAAAAAAATCAATCTATTGGAGTGGCTTGGTGCGCAAGTAGTCTAAGTTAAATTTGTAATATTCTCTAAACGTGGTACCCAAGATTCAAGAAATAAGTCCTATAAGAGTAAAACGCAAAACCAAAACCATAGAACCAAACCCTCACCGCAGTTTTATTAGATTCATATCCAAATATCTCTTATTTTTTGCCTCTGTTCTTAACTCTTAAGTCTTCCTCCATCTCTTCTCAAAAAAAAAAAAAAAAAAGTCTTCCTCCATCAAAATCAAGATCAGATCAGAAATGGCCTTTCTTGGTCCCCCAGAGCTGTACAAAGACACCCAAAACCAATCTCAATCCCAATCCGAACCTATAGTCAATGATCCTTTCATGGACCTCATGATCAACAACTTCAACAACACCGTTACCTTTAAACCCCAAATGGGTTACACAGAGAAGTCCATAGTTCTCAGAACCGGACCGGACCGGGAGGTCGGACCGTGAGAACCGGGAACCGGGATAAAAACCGGTTTTTTAAGCTTAAAAAACCGGATTTTTAGTTAATTTCGTGAACCCCTAAAACCGGGGTTGGACCGTAAGAACCGGTCCCAAGAACCGTGAGGTCCAACCCCTTAGCAATTTTTTTTTTTTATAAAACCAACTTAACACAATTTTATTAAATATATGCTTGAAAATCGTTAAATTTTCCTCATATATATAGATATATTAGTCAATTTTACTAGTTTTATAAATTTAATATCTATATTTGGCTTTAATTAATTATTAAATTAATTATGACATCATCACGGTTCGACCCCGGTTCGACTTCGGTTCGACCTCAAAAACTTTGAACCTCTCCTTTTTACGGTTCAATAAACAGTCCGGGTCTGAAAACCTCGCAGAGAACTACTCGCCAACCTTTCTCACTTCTGGCAACCCATGCCTAGATTTCTTCTTCCATGTCGTGCCCGATACCCCACCCGTATCTTTGACCCAGAGAATCCAATTGGCTTGGGCCCACAACCCCTTGACCACGCTCAAACTCATCTGTAATCTCAGAGGAGTACGTGGCACTGGCAAGACTGATAAAGAAGGGTTTTATACAGCGGCGTTTTGGCTACATAAACACCACCCCAAAACATTAGCGTGTAATATTGGGTCTCTTGCTGATTTTGGTTACATAAAAGACTTGCCTGAAATTTTGTATAGGCTTCTTGAAGGTTCTGATGTGCGGAAGAATCAAAAGGCGGAGTGGAAACAAAGAAAAGGCAAGAAAAAGGGTGGTGTTGTTGTTAGTAGAGGACTGAGTTTGAGGGGTGGAAGTAGTAAAACAATTTCGAGGAGTAAAAAATATTCGAGGAATAGAAAAACCCTGGTCAGAGAGATTAGGATCTTGAATGACATGGCGAGAGCTCGGTTTGCAAAGATGAAAGCAAGCGAAGAGAGGAAATCCAAACACGTGGCTATGGCCAAGAAGGTTTTAGAAAGATACAAGCATGACCCTGATTTTAAGTTCTTATACGACCGTGTTTCGGAGTTTCTCTCCAAGTCTTTGAAGGCTGACGTTGAATTCTTGAACGCTGGGGAGTATAGAAAGATTAGCTTAGCGGCGAAGTGGTGTCCTTCGATTGATTCATCGTTTGATAGATCGACTTTGCTTTGCGAAAGCATTGCGAGGAGGGTTTTTCCGCGAGAGTCTTATGTCGAATACCAAGGTGTGGAAGAGGCTCATTATGCATATAGAGTTCGAGATAGGTTGAGAAAGCAAGTGTTGGTGCCTTTAAGAAAGGTTTTGGAGTTGCCTGAGGTTTATATTGGTGCAAATAGATGGGGTGAAATAAAGTACAATAGGGTGGCTTCGGTGGCTATAAAGTTTTATAAAGAGAAGTTCTTAAAGCATGATAAAGATCGATTTGAGGGCTATTTGGAAGATGTGAAGGCTGGGAAATCGACAATCGCAGCCGGGGCGTTGCTTCCGCATGAGATCATAAAGTCTTTGAATAACAACGATGGTAGGCAAGTGGCAGAGCTACAATGGAAGAGAATGGTGGATGATTTGTTAAAGAAGGGGAAGTTGAAGAATTGCCTTGCCATTTGTGATGTCTCTGGAAGTATGCATGGGAAGCCTTTGGAAGTTTCTGTTGCATTGGGAGTGCTGGTTTCGGAACTTAGTGAAGAGCCATGGAAAGAAAAGATTATTACGTTTAGTGAGGAGAATGGAGTGGGGAATGAACACGGACTTGCAGAAGGTGTTTGATCTTATTTTGGAAGTGGCTGTGAATGGGAACTTGAAGGAGGATCAGATGATAAAGAGGGTGTTTGTGTTTAGTGACATGGAGTTCGATCAAGCATCGGCAAATAGGTAGGAGACTGACTATGAAGCGATACAGAGGAAGTTTAGGGAGAAAGGGTACGGGTCTGCAATACCGGAGATTGTGTTTTGGAATTTGAGGGATTCGCGTGCCACTCCAGTGCCCGGGACGCAGAAAGGGGTTGCATTGGTGAGTGGGTATTCAAAAAATTTGATGAAGTTGTTCTTAGATAATGATGGGGATATCAACCCGATTGCTATCATGGAAGCTGCTATCTCTGGCGAAGAGTATGAGAAACTTGCTGTTTTAGATTGATGATCTTCATGTCTTTTACTCTCCATCTAGCAAAATTTTAATAAAGCAAATAGTGAAAAACTTCAAGTTTAGGCATTGTTTGAGTACATTAATTGTTTTTTCATTTTCATGTTTAACAGTTTTGCCTTGCTTTCTATCTTTTAATAATAAAAAAATAGTTTTGCCTTTCTTTTTTCTTTTTAATTTGTGTTTGCTTATCTTGAGTCATACATACTTAATGGATTAGAATCCTATCTTTTTAACGATCTTGGATCGATCTTAATCATTTGGGTTGAATACCATACCACGCAATTTTAACAGTTTAAAACCTGTTAAGCCTGATATCAGGTGTGCAGCTCTCTGATGAGGAAAAAGGCCAAGAGTGCTGCCAATTGATGTTACCTATAGCTGCATCCAAAGACTTGTGCCTAGGAAGCAGCTTTATTTTTTAATTTAGCACCCAATAATATAGTTGTTTGTTGAAACATTTATACCGAAAAGGCAGCCAAAGATCATGTTCAACACAAAATAATGATGCTAAATTAACCTTTGAGCAAAGGAAGCAGGACTGGACAGTTGAAATGGACCAACACTTTATAATCTGGCTTTCCCAAATCCCAAATATTTTTTATGTTAAACTAACCTTTGGACAAAAACTTGGGTCGTTTGCTAAGGTTAATTTACAACCCTAAGTTTGCGCAATTGATAACAAGCATTGATAAACCTAGATATCAAACCAGCAAACTTATGGATTCTTTTGAAAATAGCTTATTTAGCTTTTTTCTGATTTTTTTTTTTTTTTTTTTTTTTTTTTTGCTAAAATTGTACTTATACCTTGAAAAAGTGAAAAAAAAATGCAAGAAACATATTGATGTTGAATTAATCTTAAGCCAACACTTAAATCCAATTGAGCTTGTGTCACGCCCCAAACCCAAAAGGGTTCAAAGCATGTGAAACCAAACCTTCAAGAGAAATTGTAGGGGATTTTTTTTTCTTTTTCCATATGATAAAATAAATAAACATATTGTTCTCTCCACAATATAAATTAGAGCTCTATAACACATATACAAACAATACGAACTACAAATGATATTGCTCAAAAATTTACATGAATATTCCAAACACCAAAAGATTTAACACAAAACTCTAATGTTCTCAAAATATGCAACCTCAACAAAACTCTTAGGCTAACAAACCTCAAGAGAGCTCAATCTCTAATAGAATCAACTACCGCTTCCTTAAAAGCAGTTAGATCGAATCACTAACCATTAATAATGTTAGTCTCCCAATTCAACATAAAACTCCAATCACCACCATTAAAACAAGCTCAATTCCCGAGGTGTAGCTAATTAATTTGTACGATTGTGAAAGAGTAAGATGAGGTATAACCCAGTAAGTAGTATAATTAATAGAGGTGGAGAAATACAAGTCTCATGATAATGAGCATTTTACAAAACATATTATAGTTTAGGAATTTCCATTTGATTTCTGAAAAATCAATATCAGTAATGACATGACAAGAATGCTTGAAACAACATTGCACAAAGATTTTTCGAAATATCTCAACGTGAAACTACATAATTATATATTTCTCCAAATATCTCAACATGAAGCTACATAATATTTATTGTGAGCAATATTAACACTGTTCCAAAACTGTAAATCCATCCCAAAGCCATGCGACAGCTGCCGACATAAAGCCGGAACTCAATCACCAACACAAAACCAAAACTAATCTGCCGAAACAAAGCCAGAACTCATTGCTGACACAAAGCCAGAACTAATCTACTGATACAAAGTCAGAACTCATTACCGACACAAAGCCGGAACTAATTCGCCGACACAAAGCCGGACTCAATAACCATCACAAAGACAGGTGCTAAGATACCATTGTCACACAAACTATAGTATCTAGCTAGGTAATCACCGAATAATCACATGTCATAGCTCAAGGGTAAAAACAAAAAGAGCTCATAGTTTACATGAAATCAAAACACATTTCAATTTTCTGTAGTTTCACAAAACCTTTGAAATACACAAAATTTCCACTAGATTCTCAAAGGACTCATTTCTTGTCAAGAAGATTTTGTATCCATTTTCCCAAATATTGAAGCATCTTTAAATTTTGCAAATAATACCAAAAGTCCACAAAATCCATTCCCAAGAATTAAATAAAAAATGCTTGTCTTTTCCATGCTAAAAAATCAAGCATTTCCTCATATACAACATCAAATATGATAGAGCTTTTCATAAACAATTATAAACATTAAGGTTACAACATGACAAGTTTTAGGAAAATATAGTTTCCATAAACAATTTTCCAAAAACAACGTTTTAATGCAATATGCTTAATTTTCAAAAATCTCATTGAGAAGCCACTTACCTTGGAAGTACAATCCAAATTTACTTCAACCGGGCATTGCATTCAACCAATCAAGTTACTAGATCCATCACCAAGTACCATGGAACCTAGAAACACAAGTATGAAGCCTATTAATAACAAGGTCTACTACAAATTACACTATCACATTTGTCTCCATAAATTGGAAATGATCCCCTCAATCAAATCTAAGGCCCTAAAGCCTATCTTGACCATCCCAAGACAAGTACCCCTACCTCATAGGGCCATAACACAACCAAAGCCTTTAATTTTCCTACCGCAAACAATGGACATTTACCAACTTGATACAAAGCATGTCACTACCAAACCATGATAATGGCAAATAAAACACTTGTCAAAGAAAGCACATAAGAACTTACAAGCTAAACCACACAACAAAGCTTGGAGTAAATTCCTTAAAGTCTTAGCATTTTCTTTTCTTTTCTTTTCTTTTCTTTTTTTTTGAGAAGCTAAAGTCTCAGCATTCTAATCATACTTTCAGATTAAATTTGCAACAGGTCAGCCCCTTTTATAAAATTCGTTTGGTCCACTTAGTATTATCCAAAATCCTTGAAATTAAATAGGGATAAGCTCTTATATGTGTAGTATGTACCATAAAAATTTCAGCTGAAAATAATTTTTCTATAATTTACTAAAAATCACTTATGGCGGCTGACTCAAATCTGTCTCTAACAGCTTTAGAATCCAAATACAAATTGCTTTATTTTTAATACTAGCCCAAATGCTATGGGACTTGATTCATGTTAAAACCACGTCTTAAGGCATATTAAAAACAAGTAATGAAACTCAAAATCTCATATAAATAGTTACCACAACCACAAATCAAGAAACCAAAACTCATAGCTCATAGAGACAATTATCAAACGCTTGGTATGTAACAAGCACATGCTCATATCACTTGCACAAATTTATAATTAACACCAAACTGACACCTAAATATGCCAAAGTCTTTTTAAGATGCAAGGAAACCATATTTCAAAAAATCAACCCCAAACTGACATAAATCAAAAGCCCATAATATCAAGGATCCATCCAAAAAGATTAAATAAATACCCAAGGAGATTAGAAAATGGGTCAAGGAAAATTACC